>CM069133.1:70704324-71304324 GCA_035221665.1 Okamejei kenojei | reverse complement strand
TTACTTTGCATGACTACTGGTGGCCCATGTTCCTGTTATTAGTGGCAGGATTGGGTCTGCTCTAAAGGGGTGCATGAGCTGCACTTGCAGCTTCACAGGAGACCCTGTGTCTGCGGAGAGCACCAGCACCATTTAAAAAAAAAAAGTAAAAATCACAAAGCATTTGTGTTTTTCTTTTATGCTATAATTCTGTCACTGGGGATGTAGGGATGCTATTTTCACTCATAGTTCATTATCTTCAGCGTTCCATAGTCTTCCACAAGTCATGACCTTTCAATGCAATTTCTGTACTGAAGTAATTAATTGAACAGTGCACATTAATGAAGTCATCGTATGCACAATATTTGATGGATTTATGAAACATGCTAGGAAGTGCCCAGGGCAAATCTAATGAAAAGGAAATTTCTAAATTTCCTTCCAACATAGCAGGAGATCTATGCCGACTTGCATAGCAGTCTCATTCCTCATGAATTCTCTAGTACCCAATTCTTCCCACGACCCCATCAACCATTTTTCTGCTCACCTGCACTTGAAGAGCAATTTAGAGGGACAGTTATCCGACTAACCCAGAGTTTTGGGTTACTGGAAGTGCATGTAAACTCCACATGGACAACATCAGAGCTCAGGATTGAACCCAGATCATTGGGGCTCCAATGTACAGACACTGGTATCCACTAGCTCTATGAGTATTTAGGTGTGTCAATGCTTCTAAGGCTGCCATGTAAATGGAATGAGTGAGAAGAAATCAAGTTGCATTATCTGAGCAGCATTCATAGCCAGAGGACAATGAGTGAATTTTAGAGCAAAGGACAGTATTTAACCTGGCTGTTGCTTGGTGTTCAGAACTGGCACAGGGATGCACGTATTGTAGTACTCTGACATCGATATGGGGGCAACACAATGCACTTTCTGAGCCAGTTGGAAGTAGGTTAAGGAAATGTAACTCAATTGTTTCAAAGATATATTTCAAAGCGATTCAATTTCTTTTTTTTTTTCACACCCTCATTTTAGAGGCAGTGTATCAGAATGGAACAGTGTTCCACATATACACCAAACCTGAAGCACTGTAAACAGTTATGTGCTCTGCACATTATGAAGGTCGTATTGGCATCAGAAGGTGTGCAGTCTAAAATTACCTCGAATCCAATGGTTACGTTTAGACTACTTTTAGACTTTAGTGATACAATACGGAGTTATGCAGAGCAATTTACTAATTTGCACTGTGTTTTCCACAACTTTAACCATTTAAAGGTTAAAAATGCTTTGATTGAAATTTTGATTTGGATATTAATGTGGAGTGATGGATATAACAAAGCTTTTTGCTTGTGGGTGAATCTGGTTCTAAAAGTGAGAGCCAGACTTTTCAGGAGTGAAGTCAGGAAACACAAATACACTTAGAGGGTGGAAAGAAGTTTAAATCTACTTTCCCAATGAGCAATTGATTCAAGATGAGATTAAATTTATGAGAGAGATTGATAGATTTTTATTAAACAAAAACACACAGAGGTGCAGAGTACAGTAGTTGCAGATTTATGGAGTTAGCTATAGATTAGTTGGGGCGGAATAGTGGTAGCATTGCTGCATGACAGCACCAGCGACCCAGATTCGATCCTTCAATCATGGTGCTGTCTGTACGGAGTTTGTACGTTCTCCCCGTGACCACGTGGGTTTTCTCCAGGTGCTCTGGTTTCCTCCCACACTCCAAAGACATACAGGTTTGTGGGTTAATTGGCTTTGGTAAAGTTGTAGATTGTCCCTTGTGTGCAGGATAGTGTCAGTGTACGGGATTGCTGGCTCGGTGGGCGTTTCCATGCTGTATCTCTAAACTTAACTAAGATCACAGATCAGACAGGAGTGTGTGGAATGATGGAAAAAAGCTCAAGCAGTTGAATGGCTTCCTCCTTTTATTGGTTCTTAGTAGAGACAAGGAACTGCAGATGTTACTCTATGCCAAAGATACACACAAAGTGCTGGTGACTCAATGGGTCAGGCAGCATCCCTGAAGAAAAAGGATGGGCGACGTTTAGGGTTGGGAACCTTCTTCAGACTGAACGTAGGAGGTGGGGGAATGGGTGATGAACTGGAGGCGAGACAAGAGCAATCAAGGCGGGTCACAAATGACCTCAGGTGTGATCTTGCGGGGGGGGGGGGGGGGGGGGGTGCGAGGACAGAAAGGTCAGTATGGGAAGGGGAGGTGAAATGGTTTGCAACTTGGAGATCACATAGGCCTCCGCGGATCGAGTATAGATGCTCGGCGAAACTGTCACCGAGTCTACGACCTATGTGTCCTGGGCCTCCTCCATTGCCAGAGTGAGGCCACATGCAAATTGGAGGAATAGCACCTCATATTTTGCTTGGGTAGCTTACAACCCAGTAGTATGAACACTGAATTCTCTAGTTTGAAGTAACGTCTACTTACACTCCCCTCCCCACCCCTTCCTCCCTTGACCCCTTCCTTCACCCTAGTCATTTTACCAGTTCCACAGTAAACCACATGGTTTTCCTTCTGAGATCACACATTCCCTATCCACCAATGGGCTCCCCAGGCACCACCTTGGCTCACATCATTTGTGGCTGGCCTTGACTGGTCCTGGTCTTTTCTCGCCTTCAACATTGATTCTTAGTCGTTCTTTTTCTAAACTTTATGAGACATTTACCATTTTCACTCTTGTATAAACAAGTGGTTTTACAGTTGAAGAGGAAGGGAAGGAGCCATACTGTCAAACTGCTCACCTCATATTGACGAGGTGTCTCACCCAGCACACTGTTGTCATCTGTAGCATGCTACCTCAGGAGGCAGTGGTAGCAGAGTCCAATTTCCAAAACAGAGTGGCTACATAGTTTAAAAGGAAGAATTTGGAGAGGTATGGAGACAGAGCTATGTATTCTGTGTGCACACCACGATCAAAACAAAATGTTAACCATGTGTTAATTGGGAAAAATGTAGACCACAGCTGCCTCTGACAGACTACTGTAAGCCAACAATGATAAGCAAGACAAAAATACCACCTGCCATTCGTAGCAGGAGAGAATGTTACTTATTGTTCAGTGTTGAAAGAACACCACTCATGTTTAAGGACCGTCTATCACAGCAGGAGGATATTTGGCCAACTGTGCATTTCCTGGCTTCTTGAGAGATGTCTTCAGTTAGTTCTGGTCTTCCCTTGCATTGCCATGCAAATGTTTTCTAGCCTACCATTTATCCAATACAGTACAATAGCTAACAAGGTTCTGAGATTGTCTTATCACGGTGTGAAATTAGAATTGGTTTGGGTAGTGATTAGCAGCAGAGGGAGTAGCAAACATTAGTGGGAGATATAGAGTTACCTCCAAATAGTAGTAGTATTGCAGTAAGGCAATTAGAGGTAGCAGCAGGAAAGATAATACAGACATCACGGTGAACTGTGATCGACATGCAGACTGGATACATCAAATTAGTGTTGGTGATATAGAGAGTAAGTCCCTGTAATGCTGTATAATGATTTTTTAATCAGTGCATTGAAGTGCAGACTAGGGAACTGGCTACTTTAGGTCTAGTATTGTGCAATGAAGAAAAACTAATTATTAATCTTGTAAAGAGGCCCCAAGGAAAGAGTGACCATAATACTATTTAATTTTTCATGTTTAAAAGTGATATCGTTCAATCTGAAACCAGGGTTTTCAAATAAAACAAAGAAAATTGTTGACTGGAGTGAATTTTAATTCTGGTAAAAGAATAGGACAGAAGACAGGCTGTGGGTAGCATTTCAATGTGCATTGCTTTAAAGCACAAAGACACAACAGGAAAAGTGGATAGGCATAGATTACAGAATAAATTAAAGATAGCACAAATTGAAGAAGAACATTTATTAGATTGCCAGAAATATTATGCTGGAGGATAGGGGTATTTTAGAATTTAACAAAATTATATCATTGGAATAAGCTTGCCAGAACTATAAAAAACTGATAGTAAGTGCTTTGACAGATGTTTAAAAGTGATGCGTTTACACAGTAACTGTTAGTGCAATAAAAGTGAGCCTGGGGGAATTAATAATTAAAAATAATAATAAGAGGATGGCAAATGAATTTCTCTCAAGATGGCAGATATTTTGCATTACATTGCAGTGTAGAAAATAAAGTAACATTCCAGAGATAGCTGTATGTTTGAAATTGGGCAGAACTCAGCAAGATTACTCCCACTAGGGCAGTGGTACTGTGCAGATTGGAGCTGTGGGCTATAAAGAAACAGGGTAGCTATAAATGAGCCTTTTTGTGGCAGGCAAGATGTAATGCGTAGTGTGCCACAGGGATTGGTGCTAAGGCCTTAAATTTTACAACATACCATCTGGATGAAGAGACGGGGATGCGGTTATGAACATTGTCGATGGCACAACGATAGGTAGGAAAGCACATTGTAAGAGTGCTACAAAGGAATACAAATAGGTTGTACCATTGGACAAATAAATGGCAAATGGGCTACAACATTGGAAAATGTAAATTGTCCCTTTTGGCAGGAAAAATGTGAAAGCATCTTAGCTAAATGGTGAGAGATTGAAAAGCTGAAATGCAAGGGATCAGGTTGTCAATGCATCATTTGTAAAATACTGAAAGCCAGATGAGGTAAATAATGAGGGAATCTAACAATATTGTTGTTTATAGTTATGGGACCTAAATATGAAGTAGGATATGTTACATTAGTTGGGTCATGGCTGGAATACTGTGTACAGTATTAGTCTCCTTATTTAAGGAAGAATATTAATGTGTGGGAACCAGGTCTTGGAAGGTTTATTAACCTTATACCTGAGATGGGCATCTTGTACTATGAGTGAAAGTGGGATAGGTTGGGCTTGTATCTGTTGGAGTAAAAGGGTGAGAGCATACTTGATTGAATCATATCAGATTATGGGGTAGCATGACAGGGTGGATGCGGAAAGGATATTTCCTCTAGTAGGAGAACCGAGAATGAGGGGTAACTTTATAAAAATGAGATGTCACCCATTTGGGACAGAAATAAGGCGTTTATTTTCTCTCTGGAAGTCAGGAGCTTTTGGAAGTATTTTATTCAAAGGACAAAGGAAGCTGAGATTTTCAACATTTTTGAGACTGAGGTAGATAATAAACAGGGGTGAATGGTTATTGGGGATAGGAAGGAATGTGCAGTTGAGGTACAATTAGATCAGCCTTGATCACATTGAATGTTGGGGAACATCTTGCCATGGCCTAATCCAGCTACTACGTTTGTACACATGCAGCAAAGGATGATATGAAACAGATAAAGGAGAAAAAGGATTAAACTAGCAGTAAACTACCAGCTTCTGTAGGACCTGGATGGTATTGAGATAAGTGTGGAGAATACTAATATGCAAGGGCAGTTTGAGATCAGGAAGGTGGGATGATGGGGCTTTTGAAGAGCATTAAGGTGGATAAATCCTCGGGGCCTGATGGGATCTATCCCAGGTTATCGAGGGAAGCAAGAGAAGAAATTGGAGGGGCGTTGTCGAAGATCTTTGAAACTTCTGTAGCCACAGGCAAGGTAGCCAATGGCTGGAGAGTAACCAATGCTGTTCCTTTGTTTAAGAAGGTAAGTAAAGATAATCCAGCACATTATAGACCAGTTAGCCTAATGTCAGTGGTAGGGGGAAGCTAGAGGGAAGATTGTTCGGTATAAGATTTATTTCCATTTGGAAGGGAATGGGTTAATTTGACAGTCAGCGTGGCTTGTATGCAACAGGGCATATCTTACTAACTTGAAGGAATTTTTGGAGGAGGTGATTGATGATGGTAGGGTGGTGGATGCTGTCTACATGGGTTTTAGAAAGGCATTTGATAAAGACCCCCTGTTAGGCTGATCCCGAAGATTAAGATGCACATGATTCACAGGCATCTGGATTCAGAACTGGCTTACTGATAGAACGCAGAGAGCTTTGATGGAAGGGCATTATTCTGGCTGGTGGTGTGTGACCATTGGAGTTCCATAGGGATCTGTGCTGTTTTTTTGTAATACTGTATAAATGAATGACAAATTGTTGGAATTACAGACAGTTAGGAAGCCAGTCAAATTCTATGGTGAGACAAAAAGGCAGAATTGGTTGGAGAAGTGGCAGCAAGAGTGAGGTGTGCAATTTGGGAAGTTGAATGTAAGGGGAAAGTATACAGTTTATGTCAAACCACAACAGCATTAAGGTACAGATGAATCTTGGGGTTCAAGGCCAATGGTTCCTAAAAATGGCAACACCAGTAGATAGAGTGGTAAATGCGTATGGTATGCTTGCCCTCATTGATCAGGGCATTGAGTATGAGAGTTGGGAATTAATAATGCAGCCTCATAAGACTTTGGTTAGACTGCATTTGGATTATTGTGTAGAGTTCTGCTTGCCACATAACAGGAATGATGTGAAGGCTATGGAGAGGTTTAGCAGAATGCTGCCTGAATTAGAGGGGACTAGCTATAATGGATACATCTGGATTCTTTTCTCTGGAGCATTGGAGGCTGAGAGGGGACCTCATAGTTGTATATAGAATTATGAGAGGCATAGAAAGGGTGGACAGTCAGAACCTTTTTCCCAGTGTAGAAATGTCAACAATTATAGGGCATAGCTTTAAGGTAAGAGGGGCAATGTTTAAAGAAGATGTGCGGGGCAAATATTTTATGCAAAGGGCCTGGAACGAATTGCTAGGGTTGGGGGTGGAGGCCAGGTAATGATAGTGGTATTTATTACCACTATCATTAGGCTTTTAGATTGGTGCATGGATATGCAGTGAATAGAATGGTATGGAACATGTTCAGACAAATGAAATTAATTTATTTTGCTATCATCTTCTTCCTCTTCTTGCGTATGGCATGCACAGCCTAATGCTGTCGGACAACTTGTTTTATTTGATTGTGCATGCCGGGTTGATTGCATTTGTCGAAACAGGGCGGGACCACGTGAAGGTTGCAATCTCCCACCCCATTGGTATCGTGTTTGGCACAGACATTGTGGGCCCAAAGGCCTGTTTATGAGTTGTACTTTTTTGTGTTCTGTGTTAAATGTAGGTATGTAAAAAGGATCAGAGGTAAGAGCAAATATAGGCCCCCAGCTGACAGGGTTAGAATTTACAATAGGACTAAGGAAATGGCAAGGAAACAAATACTTTGAGTCTGTCTTCACTTATGAATACACAAGAGAACCCAGGCCCCAATGCAAGCAAGGAACACAAGGAAATAAGAATTATTAAATAAATCTTGAAGACTTTAATTAGCCTGAAGACGGATAATTCCCAAGAACCCGATATCTGTCCACATTCATGTGTGGCGCAGGGGACAGCAGAGGCCTTGGTTATTACCTTTCAAAATTCTGCGGATTCTGGAATGGTTCCTGCAAATTGAAGGGAACCAAATGCAGCCTCACAATTTAAAGAGGGAGAGAGAAACATATTACTACCGACATCTGTAGTTGGGAAAATGCCAGAATCTATAAAGATACTGGGAAAACAATCACATCATTCAGCAGAGTCAACATGTACTAGTGAGAGGGCAATCATATTTCACTAATCTACTGGCATTTTCTGGGCATGTACCTTGATGAGGAGGAAACAAGTGGATGTGATGTGTTTGGATTTTGAGAAGGCTTTCAATAAGATCCCAGACATTTAGGTTGAAAAACAGTGGTAGTCCAAAAGGAATATATTAGTTTAGTTCAGTTTAGTTTAGAGATACGGTGCAGAAACAGGTCCTTCGGCTCACCGAGTCCGCACCGACCAGCAATCCCCTTGTAGGCACATTAACACTACCCTACATACACTATGGACAATTTACACTTATACCGAGCCAATTTACCTGTATGTCTTTAGAGTGTGGGAGGAAACTGAAGATCTTGTAGAAAACCCACCCAGTCACGGGGAGAACGTACCAATTCCGTACAGACAGCACCCGTAGTTGGGATTAAACCCGGGTCTCCGGGCCTTCAAGCGCTGTAAGACAGCAACTCTAGAGCTGTGCCACCGTGCCACCCGATATGCATCACACAGAAAACATTTTCTAGAAGCCCTGTACATTTAGCTGAGGTGGCTGAATGTAATATTTCCATGTGTAGGAAGGAACTGCAGATGCTGGTTTAAACCAAAGATTGACATAAAAAGCTGGAGTAACTCAGCGGGTCAGACAGCATCCCAGGAAAATAGGAATAGGTGACTTTTCGGGTCGAAACCGTCTTCAGATTGGAATCCAGTCTGAAGAAGGGTCTCGACCTGAAACGTTACCTATTCCTTTCCTCCAGAGACACTGTCTGACCCGCTGAGTTACTCCAGCTTTATGTGTCGAACTTCATGTAATATTTCCATGTTTGCCAATTGCACAAAATTAAGTGTTGATGTGAATGACGATCAAGATGCAAAGAAGCTTCAAGCCAAGCGAGTGGGCCGCCACACAACTGATCTTTAATGATGGAGCGAAGGAAACCGGCAACGTTTATTCAGATTGATGTGAGGGTGGGGGGCGGTGGGGGAAGAAGAAAGGAAGAGGTGGAGCCAGATAGCTGAGGGAGAGCTGAGAACGGGAGGAGAAAGTAAGGACTACCTGAAATTAGAGAAGTCAATGTTCATACCGCTGAGGTGTAAATTGACCAAGCGAAATACGAGGTGCTGCTCCTCCAATTTATGGTGGTCCACACTCTGGCCATGGAGGAGGCCCAGGACAGAAAGGTCGGATTCGGAATGGGAGTGGGAAAAGGAATGGGAAACCTGCACCTCCTCCAACCTCATCTATTGCATCTGCTGCTCTAGATGTCACCTGCTCTACATCGGTGAGACCAAGCGTAGGCTTGGCGATCGCTTCGCCCAACACCTTCGCTCGGTTTGCAATAATCAACCTGATCTCCCGCGGGCACAACAGTTGAACTCCCCCCTCCCATTCTGAATCCGACCTTTTTGTCCTCGGTTCCTATAACTTGTGAACCTGCCTGCACACCTGAAAGATATAGTGAGAGCACCCAGAGGAAACAACATTGGTGTCATGGAGAGGACATGCAAATTCTTCACATATTACAGCCAAGATCAGGATCGAACATGGATCCCTGGAGCTCTAAGGCAGTTGCACTGATTGCTGCAGCATTCATCGTGTGCAATGTGTAAAAATGTTAAAAGAAAAATCAAAAATACAAAATATTTTTTTAAATTATTGGAGATAATAACAAATTCAAATTGTACCATGTAGCAAAAATCATTCTTTTCATTTTTAATCCTTCAAGTTCCAAATGTATGATCACTAGAATCCCCTCCCTATACTCCGTTTTTAGTTTTCCTTTAAAAACCACGCAATTTAATTCAATTCAACTTTAATGTCATTGCACAGATACAAGTATGGGTACAACGAAATGCAGTTTAGCATCAGTCCGTAGTAATAGCAATATATAAATAGATACAGAATGCAGACAATGTGGACGGAGAGACTGGAGAAATCTATCGGCGGGACTCCGAGTTCAGCAGTGTGATGGTGTTGTTGTAGAAGCTGTTCCTCATCCTACTAGTGCGGGACCTGAGGCTCCTGTACCGCCTCCCTGATGGTAGGAGGGCAAACAGTCCATGGTTAGGGTGGGAGGGGTCATTGATGATCTTCCCGGCCCATCTCAGACTAGCTTCATTTGTCCAATTTTCCTGTGATGTGGCTTGGTATGAAATGTTGGATTATTTTGTCATGAGATGTTTAAGTTGCTGCATTATTGTAAGGTTCTGAGGCAAAGTATTGGGCATGATTTTATTGAATAGCAGAGCAGTTACGAGGGGCTGAATGATTTAGTCTGTATTTCTTTTTTTTCATCTATGTTTTGCTGGAAAGATTGCTTGCTACATAGATAATTTATTGATAACATACATGTTTGCCTGACCTATTGCAATGCAAATTATATTTCCCTTGATCCCGCCAGGTTGGCATGGGGTGGATTGTTCGATTCCCTGCCCTCGAGGTAAATGGGGTCTTGGATGCAACGCAACATGTCGTTGTGCAAATGGAGGAGCCTGTAACGCTGTGGATGGGAGCTGCACTTGTTTAGCTGGATGGCGAGGCTATAAATGTGTACATCCATGCCAGGTAGGGTGCTTGCCATCACCACATCCAGCAATTAGCTTAAAATGGGTATACTTATTCACAGCATCAAATAACATCCAAATTCAGGGATACGGTTACAAATTCATCAGATGTGTCGCTTAAAATTGGACTCTTGTTGGTTTGTTAAATTCAGCAACACGCTCAAGATTCTCCCATTCACGAATCCAATTTAGGGTTAGAAAGAAATTAATTCAACAATAGCCAAGACTTACACTGGTTACGAGTATTAACGACTAATGACTAGGCACTGCTTGGAATGTCATCAAGAATATCCAGATACCAACCAGGAATTGAAGAAGAGGAACTGGGAGTTATTTACTAACCACCAACATTCAGCAGCAACAACTTAATTTAACAAATATACAGTAAGTGTTTAAATATTGTTTAGGAAGGAACTGCGGATGCTGGTTTAAACTGAAGATAGACACAAAAAGATGGAATAACTCAGCGGGACAGGCATCATCTCTGGAGAGAAGGAATGGGCGATGTTTTCGGGTTGAGACACGAAACGTCTCCCATTCCTTCTCTCTAGAGATGGAGCCTGTCTCGCTGAGTTACACCAGCTTTTTGTGTCTCCCTTCTGATTAAATATTGTTGTTCACCTATCTTATTTTCAGCTTGTTTTTAACTAATTTCTCATCCTGTAACTTACTTCCATTAAAGAAATGCTGCTTTCAAACATTTTAGCACCAGTTTTAAGATCCACAGGAAAGAACAGTCCTTGGATTAGTTCGATCTTTGGAACTGTTTGTATGTGCATTAACCAATGTCCATAAGTTTAAGAATGTAATTACATACTCTTGGGCCAGCATTCAACATAGCAACCTAGCATTTAATTTCTTTATAAACACCAATATTGTGGCCATACTGACTTCATGGAATATTAGTTGCTCTTTGGTCTCAGCAAAATCAGATTATTTCTTGAGATCACGAGATTATCCTAAACATTGGCTGGAACAGTTTTTTCTTGAATTTAGAATGATAATCTAATTCAAATGTTACCGCTTTGAAAGAGAGAGTAGAGATTGTTTCCATAGCTGGATTATTCCGAATGAGAAGATCTCGGGGTAAGAGGTCAGACACTTTAGATTGAGAAAGGAAACATCTTCACTCAACGGATTTGAACTATTGGATCCCACAGGTCTCTGGATGCCCAGTCATTGAGAACATTAGAGAAGTAGGATTGATAGATTTCTGTGTGCTGGGAGAATCATAGAAATTGGAAGTGATAGCGTTGTTGAGGTGGAGGGTTAGTTATGTTCTCATTGAATAATGGTCTAGGTTCGAGGGAATGGCCGTCACCTGTTTTTACATTGCAGTTTGTGGCCACCTTCCGGATGCTAACTGACCCTCCTTTGCATGGGTATGAGACACTGAGACAATAGGAGGGAGGACATTGGCCATCAAACAACTTTGACCATCAGCCATGGATCCATGGTCATCTGCCCATCCTTTGAATTGGAATTCAGGGTGCAATCTAGATAATAGTAATCGGAGGAGGTCTTCCAGTTCCTTAAGCTTGTTTTGCTTTCAGTTGGATTATTGTGGCTCAATGGATAGTGAAATGGTGACTTCTTTCTTAACCTCCAATTATCCGCCTTAATCCTTAATACCTCTTGTCCTGCAAATGTTTAAATCCCAGTTCGGATACGCTCAGTAGCTCTCAGAGGAGAAGGCGATGATATCGCATCTCCTGATATCACAACCAGAAGTCTTTCCCTAATTTTGTTAATGTGCTTGATTTTGGCCAGTGGTTCTTATTTCTTTGAATTAATTTCTCCGACATTAACATGAGAGGTTTAATTTCTGAGACAATAACATATGTTTGTTTGTTTACCAGGACGGCTCGTACGGAATGAATTGCATTGAGCGTTGCGACTGCAGTCACGCTGATGGATGTCGCCCTACCACTGGGCATTGTCGCTGTCTGGCTGGTTGGACAGGTCAGTGACAGTTCTTAAGGGATTGGACAAGCTAGATGCAGGAAAAATGTTTCCCGATGTTGGGGGAGTCCAGGACCAGAGGTCACTGTTTAAGAATAAGGGGTTGGTCATTTAGGACTGAGATGAGGAAAATGTTTTTCACCCAGACAGTTGTGAATCTGTGGAATTATCTGCCACAGAAGGCAGTGGAGGCCAAATAACTGGATGTATTCAAGAGAGACAATAGACAACAGGTGCAGGAGTAGGCCATTTGGCCCTTCGAGCCAGAACCGCCATTCAATGTGATCATGGCTGATCATCCACAATCAGTACCCCGTTCTGAGGGGTAACGGAATCAAGGGATATGGGGAGAGAGCAGGAATGGGGTACTGATTTTGGATGATCAGCCACGATCATATTGAATGGCAATGCTGACACGTAGGGTCGAATGGCCTATTCCTGCACATATTTTCTAAGCTTCTGTGTTTCTATGTTTATCCAACGTCAATGTGACAACTTGATTGCATCCAGTTTGTTGCATAGGAACAAGCTATTTGGTCTATGATAGTGGTGATGCTCCATATAAGCCTCCCTCCCCCCCCCCCCCCCCCCCCCCCCCCCCCCCCACCTCTCTTCATCTGTTAAACTCAGAGAAAGGATCCACAATTCAAGTTAAAAATTCCCAATTTTCAGGAGTTACCACTCCTTCCATCTCACTCACCTGCCCAAGCTGGAGGGACCTTTCTCACATCCTCAGGAATCGTCCATCAGTGAGTCTACTCCCCTTCTCCTTTGTATTGAGATTTACAGTACCAAAGGAGTGGTCAAGGGATTGTAACCTGAGCTTGAGCCTGAAGTCTTTGAGAAATAGCACTATTTCCTTACTTTCCTTTCTCGCTCAAGTGTTTACCTTGAAATACCTGCTATTAGCCTTCCTGTGAGCGAGAATTCCACATTCTCACGAGGTTTAGGGGGAAATAGGCCAAACGTGGGCAAATGGGACTAGCATAGATGGGTGTCTTGGCCAGCATGAATGAGTTGGGCCAAATGTCTCCATGCTATATGTTTCTATATGTTGCTCTACAATTCTATGACTCTCATAGGTTTCTGGGGAAATTCTGACGGGATTTATATTGTGATCCAACTGCTGGTTTCACTTCTCTAGCACCTCAGGCTCCAATCTCAGGAATCTTTCCCTCAACCTCTCCTTCTGAACTCTAAATCTCTGCACTCTCTAATACTAATAAGCAGGGGCTCACCAACAGAGGAACCCTGAGGACATGAGAAAGGACCATCCAGCTGGGACAGGAGTGTGAGGGAGGAGGAATGAAGATGCCTGAAAAATGTTAATTTAAAACTGGAATCTTGTGACCACTTTCTGCATTTAAAAGCTGTGTCCAGTGTGAGGAGTGACTAAGAGGGAGGCAGGGTGAAGAAGGACAACCATTTTACGAAGAGCAATCGTTTTGAGAAGGGAAACCATTTTGAGAAGGGCAACCATTTTGCGAAGTGCTGCTTTGAGGTTGATAGCTTTCAGGATAATATAATCACAATCGTAGGAGATTTTCAGTTCCCTCATATTGACTGGGAATGCCATAGTTCAAAGGTGCACAGTGATGCGATGGAATTTTTAAAGTGTGCCCAGGAAAGTTTTATTAAACAACATATGGATGGCTACTAGAGAGGACAAGGTGTCTATGGGGGTGGCACGGTGGTGCAGAGGCAGAATTGTTGCCTTGCAGGGCCAGAGACCAGGTTTAATGCTGACTATGGGTTCTGTCTGTACGAAGTTTGTATGTTCTCCCCGTTACCATGTAGGTGTTCTCTGGGTGCTCCAGTTTCTTCCCACATTCTAAAGATGTATTTTGTTAATTGGCTTCAACAAAAGATTGTTAATTGTTCCTGGTGTGTAGGATAGATAATACTAGTGTACGGGTGCGATCGCTGGTCGGTGGGCCTAAGGACCTTTTTTCACGCTGTATCTCTAAACTAAACTAAAATAAACTAAGACTTTGGACATCCTTAAAGAGAACAAGGCAAGGCAAGTGATTGAAGTGTCAGAGGAGGAACACTCTGGCCAGTAATAATTATCATTTTATTAGCTTTAAAATATTTTTGGAAAAGGATAGGACCTGTCTACATGTTAAGGTCCTAAATTCGGGCAAGGCTAATTGTGAAAGTATTAGACAGGAACATACATGGTTGATTGGGAGATGTTATTTACAGGTTAAGGGACATCTGGCAAGTTGAAGGATATTAAAGGTGACATTGAAGTGTTCATAGACATCATGCATTTGTAGAGTGAAGGGCAAAGCTGGCAGTGCCTGTTGGCAAGGGATATTGAAACTCTAGTGAGATAAAAGGAGGCATGCATTAGGTATAGGCTGCTGGGATCAAGAAGGACTGCAAGGACAAGCCAGAGAAATACAGGCCGGCGAACCTGACATCAATGGTGCAGATATTACTGGAATGGGTTCTGAGGAATACAACCAACCAGGATTTGGACAGGCAAGGACCGATTAGGGATAGTCAACACAACTTTGTGCATAGGAAATCATGTCTCAGAAATTTGGCAGAGTGTTTTGAATAAGTCACTGAGAGGATTGATGAGGGTAGGGCAGTGGACGTTATCTACATGAACGTCAGCAAGGCCTTGGGTAAGGTACAGAAAGTTGCATTACATGGGAGCCATTTTTTCCCTGGAGCATCAGAGGCTCAAGGTTGACCTTATAGAAGTATACAAACTCATGTGAGGAATAGGTGAATAGTCATTGTCTTTTTGCGAATGTAGAGGAGTCCAGAACTAGAGAGCATAGGCTTAAGATGAGAGGGGAGGTGCTTAAAAGAGACATGAGCGGCAAATTCTTCACACAGAGGCTGGTACATATGTGGAACAAGCTGTCAGAGGAAGTTGTAGAGGTGGGTACAATTACAATTTAAAAATCCCTCAGACAGGTACATAGGATAGATTCAGAGGGATATGGGTCCATATGCAGGCAAATGGGACTAGCACAGTTTTAAAAGCAGGTTTCATGGATGACTTGGGCCAAAGGCCTTGTTTCCCTGATGTATGTATCTCTGACTACATGACTATATTAACCTGGCTTTGCCTGATACATCACTGGGCCTCAGTGACCCAAATTCCCCGTAACTCTCCATTGATCCAACCCACTTGCATGAAGTCTCTTCATTAAAATAATATAGATTTATTCTACATCACTGATTCCAATGTGACTGCTTATGGATGGAAAATATCTGTTTCTAGGAGCCTAAATGCATTCAGTTTCATGAAACAAAACATTTAATGGGGATCAGCCCTGTATGGGAATTAACTGGCAAGGAAAACAAACAATTATTTTATAAAGTGTCCATTTGTCCTAAGTGTGGTTTACAATCCAAATTAATTACGTTGTAAAAGGCAGATAATTCTGTTGTGATTTATTACATCTGCTGAGGCACGAAGTGTTACATATGGAAATTAAAGAATAAATTATTATATAGAAATAAAGAGCTGCAGATGATGGTTCACTAAACTAAAGACATACATTGCTGGAGTAACTCAGCGGGTCAGGCAGCATTCCTGGATAATATGGATAGGTGACGATTCGGGTCAGGGCCCTTCTTCAGACAGAACAGAAATTATTGCAACTGATGTGCACATGACCGAGTTCTTTGGTAAAGAACTGTACCAGGTGTCTATTTATTTATGAATCTTTGCACTGTGAAGGCCTGGTTTTGGTAGATGGATTTACCAAAGCTCCACATAAGTTTGCTCCTATCCCTCTTCATTCACCCCAATCAGCAGATCCTGCTTGCTTGTGTTTCTGCTGCTTCCCCTTAAATCCACCTCTCATGATGCAGACAAGCTTTACAGTATCGTCACTCTGTAAGTATTCTGCATTCCCTATTGGATTTTTAAGTGTCTATCTTTTCCTTTCTATTCCCAGTCCTCCCTCCCCCCCCCCCCCCCCCCCCCCCCCCCCCCCCCCCCCCCCCCCCCCTCCAACTCCAACAAGTGGAAGCATCTTCTTTATGCCTAACATAACAAACCCCTTTTCATGACCACAAACACCTTCTGGGAAGCCCCTCAGCTTTCCACTTCCCTGAGTGATGGGGCCCCAGCCTGCTCGATCGTTCTGAAGTAATGTGCAGCACATTTTTCAGTATTATTGGTGGTGAATCCCCCTCCAGGTGGGTGCCACCACCAAATAACAGCAAGCTAAAAGCGGTGGCCATTCGTGATTTCACAAAAAAACAACCTCTGACCCAGGTCATGTCACAACGGGCTCGGGTGAATGCTGAATTAAACTTACTGTAAGTGCCCCACATGTGAAGCAATGGGCACAGAATGAATGCGCATTTTTTTTTCAAGAGCTCCGCCTGAGCTGAAGTTTATTGCAACACTGAGGAATTGCCTAGCAACGAATAAGACTCTCAATGCGCTCTTTGTCCTTCACATTGGCATTCCATTCCATCAGGGTAGTGCTTGCTCAGTGGGACAACAAGCTAGAGTAGTCTCCAGAATGATCTTCCTTCTGAAGATAGCGTAAAATGTATGTATTAAATGTAACAAAAACATTTTAATGATAAGATTTATTCTGAAGATTGAGGGGAACCGTTATAAAATAAAACTCTGCTGTTTTGCTAACAAATAATCGTGCTTCACTAATTTGCTTTGCAGTATTTATGCTGTTACATAATACATCGTAGTTTCTGTGGGACCGTCAGCTTTCCCATCAGCTGTGCTCAAATGATTCATTCAGTAACAAGACAGGCTCGATTGTAACGCCAGTGAAAACAATAAGGTCTAAACTCTGAAATGGATGTTTACTGGCATTCCATTTTAAAAAGAGAGGCATTCAGTGATTGGTGTAAAATAAAAAAGGCGACAAGATTGTTTTTATTGCTTAAACTTTTCTTTTCATTAATATGCTGCAGATTATGCGACACGTCTGCAGATGGAGTCTGGAGTAATTTGTCCCACATGTTTATCATGTTGAACTAGTATGGAACTAAAGTGCTGCGCATAACATGTCAACATCTCAAGATAGTCGTCACGTTGCTCCATGCTCCCCTTCCTGGTACATCGGGCTATCCCTGAATCACGAGCAGTTCATGTGTGAAGTGATTTTAACATCATCATGTATCACACAAAAACAACTCTGAATATCCCAATGATCTCATTGAATGGTGGAGGAGGCTTGAGTGGGCGAATAGTCTCATCCCGATCCCATGTTCCCATCCCAAATGCGGCAGCTCCTTTCTCCCTGTTTCTAAGAGTTTTATTTGGAACTGTTAATCCCTTTTTTGACCACAGTGCATTCTTGCATTAGCAAACTGAAAGCACCATGAACATAAGCCTTTAGTCAAGCTCCCTGTCAGAAATACTAATACCAAGGATATGCAGCACAGTGGCGCAGATAGTAAAGCCGCTGCCTCGCAGCGCAAGGTTCCTCACCTCGGCTGCCCTCTGTGTGTGTGAAGTTTGCACATTCTCCTTGTGACCGCGTGGGTTTCTTCCAGGTCCTCCAGTTTCCTCCCACACCCCCAGAACGCACGTTAATTGTCGACTGGTGTGTTGGTGTCTAGGGGGGAGGCTCTAGGGGGAGTTGATGAGAATGTGAGTAACATAAAAGTGGGATTCGTGGAATTGGGTGTCGAGGGTTGGTATGGACTGTGGGCCGAAGGGCCAGTTTCTGTGCTGTATCTCTGTGATTCTATGATTAATGTGTGGATGACGGGGTTAAGTATTTTTTTTATAATAAATTTCCACCACCTGGAAATCAGATGATGTCCTGCAATACAAACAGAACCACGGTTTCCCCCATTTCCAAGATGTTTATGATATGCCTTGTGTGCCTTCCTTATTTTCTGTTCCTGTTTGTGGCTTTGGCATGGTAAAATGTCCCCAGGTGCTTCTCATAAGTGGCTATCAGCACAATTTAAACTGAGCCATGTAAGTGATGAAGTACCTGATCAAAGTTAAGTTTATATCCTCTGACGACACGGAGGCTTTATGGCCCACAGAGTCTAAGCAAGCACTCAGAACATTCCCATAATCAGTCCCATACCCATTTGTTTCGCCCTCTCACATACTCACCAACTCCCCCGTGATTGTCCTACCACCCATCTCAACAGCAAAGTATAATTGGGACATGGAAGGAAACTAGAATAACCAGATAGCAGAAACTGGTGGACATTGCCCATCAATCATCAAAGTCTTGAACCCCGTGCACAATCTTAACTACAGTGCTACCTCAACACCCACCTACTATGACTTTGCACTACTAAAGTTGCACTGCGTAATTTGGCTCACATTGTTATATCCTGGTTTACCTAGAGTAACTGATATTTTATCGCATATTTATTTGTTGTGTTTTTGCATTTAATATACCTGAAAAGCTGAAATAAACAGGAATTTGACCATGCTGGTCCCGGTGCAGATGACAATGATGACTCCTCGTGCTCTGTATTTGCAGGGATTCACTGTGACAGCGTGTGTGCCGAAGGGCGTTGGGGGCCAAACTGTACCTTGCCCTGTAACTGCAAGAATGGAGCCTCCTGCTCCCCAGATGACGGGGCCTGCAAGTGTGCACCAGGATATCGAGGAACCACCTGCCAACGCAGTAAGGAACCCAGCCACTAACTTCAGTATCAGATCTAACTTCAGTACTTCAGCAGTAACTTGCCTGTAGTTAAAATCTTAAGGCTGAAATTTAGTACCCCAAATAAGGCCTGTTGTATTTGGGATTGGCATTAACCTTTTCTACGTTTCCCGCCGAACCCAATCGATGTCTATCTTGTTCACTAATATCTTCTCATGTGTCTCTGTGTCAAATTTTGTTTTCCAATAGCTCCCATGTTGTTTTACTTAACTGAAAGTGGTATCAGACTTCGTAGTGTTGTTTTATTTTGTCAAATGCACTGAGTTCATGTAATGTGACCAGTTAACTTTCCATTCCAGTCTGTTCTCCTGGATTCTATGGGCATCGTTGCAGTCAAGCCTGTCCTCACTGTGTCCATAGCATTGGGCCTTGCCACCATGTGACCGGCCAGTGTGACTGCCTGCCTGGTTTCACAGGAGCTCTTTGCAATGAAGGTACTTTTCTCTTTTCCACCATGACCAGAAATCTTAGCGCATGGGTTCTGTTTGCATGCATCCTGATGTTGATCTGTGAGGTACATATGTCGATGAACAGAAGTAATAGTTTTATCACCTGCACATTTGGCACAGAGGTATGGTTTTCTCGCCTGGTCAGCTATCAGCCTTCTACCCTCTGTAGCCATCAAATCACCCAGCACTTTAATTCCTGAATCAAAATTCACATCAAGTCCCAATAACCCGTCACTCACTATGTTCACTGATTTTCAACAGCTCCTTTCCATGGCTCTTCCCATCCTTATTTTCTGATTTCTCCCTGATCTTCCTCCCTCCCTCTGCTGGTAATTTCCCATTTTCCTCCAAAATCTCTCTGCTCATTTAATTATGGTTTCTTGTTTCTCTCATAGTTCTGTAAAGTAACACAGGGCATTCTATAATGTAATCCAGTAAATGCATGAATGGACGCTGCTAAGAAATGCAGCAGGTTGGGAACAGTTAATGAATAAAAGTGGTGAATCTTGCTCTGTCTTTAGACTAATGATTTGGTGGATGATTAGGGCTTGGCAGCAAACAAAATCTATCCAACAGACTTTCTGCAAACGAGAGCAAACGGGGATCAAAATCAAAACCACAGGCTCACAAGTATAGAAGAATTATTTCTTGTGCAAAATGCAATGAGCAAGCAGTAATAAATGTGATGTTATCCACTTTGGTGACAAAAACAGGAAAGCAGACTATTATCTAAATGGTGGCCGATTAGGAAAAGGGGAGATGCAGTGAGACCTGGGTGTCATTGGTACACCAGTCATTGAAAGTAGGCATGCAGGTGCAGCAGGCAGTGAAGAAAGCGAATGGTATGTTAGCTTTCATAGCAAAAGGATTTGAGTACAGGAGCAGGGAGGTTCTACTTCAGTTGTATAGGATCTTGGTGAGACCACACCTGGAGTATTGCATACAGTTCTGGTCTCCAAATCTGAGGAAGGACATTATTGCCATAGAGGGAGTGCAGAGAAGGTTCACCAGACTGATTCCTGGGATGTCAGGACTGTCTTATGAAGAAAGACTGGATAGACTCGGTTGATACTCTCTAGAATATAGCAGATTGAGAGGGGATCTTATAGAAACTTACAAAATTCTTAAGGGGTTGGACAGGCTAGATGCAGGAAGATTGTTCCCGATGTTGGGGAAGTTCAGGACAAGGGGTCACAGCTTAAGGATAAGGGGAAAATCCTTTAAGACCGAGATGAGAAAGACCTTTTTCACACAGAGAGTGGTGAGTCTCTGGAACTCTCTGCCACAGAGGGTAGTGGAGGCCAGTTCATCGGCTATATTTAAGAGGGAGTTAGATGTGGCCCTTGTGGCTAAGGGGATCAGGGGGTATGGAGAGAAGGCAGGTACGGGATACTGAGTTGGATGATCAGCCATGATCATATTGAATGGCGGTACAGGCTCGAAGGGCCGAATGGCCTACTCCTGCACCTAATTTATATGTTTCTATATTTCTATGTAATTCTATATCACAAATTATGTAATTTGTTCAAAGTTGCCACAGTGTATGATCTCCAGGAATGATTAAGTACCAAATTACCTCCATTTTGGCCAGTAAGTCTGCTGCCACTATCTGTAATCTTAAGGCGATTCATTTTTATTTTAAAGAAAGGATTGCTGATTTTGTATTTTAGATTTTTTTATTTGTTTTACAGTGTGTCCGAGTGGACAGTTCGGAAAGGGCTGTACTAGAGCCTGCACTTGCACTAACAATGGAACATGTAACCCCATTGATGGCTCCTGTCAATGCTACCCTGGCTGGATTGGAAGTGACTGTTCTCAAGGTATGTCCTTCCCTGGACATTTCATGCAGATTTTTAAAAATATGTCTTAAATGTCTTGTCTCCACTATTTATGTTACCTTTGCAAAACTTAAACCAAGCTCTCTGCGATTCTAATATAGGTTCATGCTGTTGTGTGCTTTGACTGATCTTCATGAATTCTTCCTGATCTTTTATAGATTACCTGTTAGGCTGCAGTGAGAGTGCAGTGATTGTTATAGGGCATCAGCCTTTGAGAACTAAGTCAAGGATCCAGTGAAGCTACAAAAGTGAATGGTCCCAGGCATAAGGGTTGTATGGAGAGCTCAACGTAGGTTCTAAGGGCAGAGACAGTTATTTAGTAGAGAAGTTTAAAATGATGTTGGACACAAAAAGCTGGGGTAACTCAGCAGGACAGGCAGCATCTCTGGAGAGAAGGAATGGGCCTTAAAATGGTGAATGATTTTGTGGATAAGGTGAAAGCTTCCTCTGGCACGACGATCAGACAGCAAAGAACTCGGATTTAAGAGAAATGGGAAAATATCCAGAGGGGAAATTGTGGAGTCGTTATTTTATGCGGTGAGTTGGTCTGATCTGGAAGGTGCGATCTGAAAGTAAAACAGATTTGTTTGTAACTTTCAGAAGGGAGTTGTATAGTTGCTTGAGAAGGATAAATTTGCAGGACTCTGGGCAATGGACTAAGTGGCCATCATTTGCTGATTCTGTTGCCTAGAAATTGGATAGTATCCCATTATTTTTCTCCGGCGGAATACCACCTGCTAGCATTGTGGAGGTTCCTGAGGAGGTTTACGAGAATGATCCCAGGGATGATTGGGTTAAAATATTGTGAGCGTTTGATGGAGTTTAGAATGATGAGGGAGAGGGGTTCTCGTTGAAACTCACGGAATAATGAAAGGCGTGGATATATTGGATGTGTTAGAGGATGTTTCCACTGGTGGGAGAGTTTAGGACAGGGGTTCCTAACTTTTTTTCATCCTGTTTATTACCCCTGGCAACTTTAATAGCAATGTTATTTCACTTATGAACAACTAATCATGAACAGATACCAGTATACCAGAACCAAACGCAGTCAGTCAATGAGAAAAAATATGTACAAATCCAGAATCAACAAATTTATCCACTGGGTAGGCAAAAGGGAACCCTTGGTCTCGGACCAGAAGGCACAACCTCAGAATAAAAAGACATACCTTTAGAAAGGAGATGAGGAGGAATTTCGTTAGTCAGAGGATGGTGAATCTGTGGAATCCATTGCCACATACAGTTGTGTAGGACAAGGTACTGGGTTATATTAAAGTGGAGATTGATAGGTTCTTGATTGAATTACCAAAATCCTTGGTTGATGTTATTTCATGGAGGAAAACCCTCTATTATCAATTCAGAGGGATTCAGTAACATTAGTCTGATTCTCTAGAATAGTAAGAGATGATCTCGCTGCAATATGCAAGCATACACCTCGAGGATTGAGACGTTGGAACCAGCAGGAATCTTCTCAGGATTAGTGGCCGCTCGTTCAGAGCCAAGATGACTGTGGGTCATAATCTGGGTTAGTAGATTATTGGATATTGATGTAGATAGTGGTGATGAGGATTGGGCTTAAAGGTGTACTTAAGGTAATGGATCAGGCAGCTTCAAGGAGCTGGGAGAACTACCTGCTCCCTTTTTATTGTCACGATATTTTCCTTAATATTCAAACTCGATACGCATCAGATGGCAGTAAGTGACACCTGTCTTTGTATTTGTTTCCTCAGCCTGCCCGCCAGGATACTGGGGCCCGAACTGTATCCACACCTGCAACTGCCACAATGGAGCCTACTGCAGTGCTTATGATGGGGAATGCAAGTGCACGCCAGGATGGACAGGACTGTACTGCACACAGAGTAAGGACCTCTTTGCTCTCTCCACGAGCTGACCTGCACCATGCAATTCATCATTTGCTCCTTTTGCTTCATCATGTAGCACAGTACATCAACATTGAATTACAATTGAAAGTTAGACTACATGCACATTTAAAAAATTTAAAAGTAGCACTTGGTCATATCAAACATCAACATCAACTTTAAAATCTAAGGTTTTGGTTAAAGTTCTTTGCTCAAGGTTTTAGTAATTTCTCTTTAGTAAATTAAAAATCATTTAATTGAGGAAAGCTGCACCTTCTACAGCCATTCTACACCCTATTTGATTATTAGTTCATGGGAAGGGGATTTTCTAAATGATCTGGCATTTATTACCCACCTTGTTGCCCCTTGAAATGAATGGCCTGCACAGCAACTTGAAAGGACACAAGTCATTCACATCGTCCTAGGCCTGGAGTCATATATAGGCTAGACTAAGTTTAGTTTAGTTTATTAACGTCATGTGTACAGAGGTACAGTAAAAATCTTTTGTTTGCATGCTATCCAGTCAAAGAAAAGACTATACGTGAATGCTATCAAGCTGTCCGCAGTGCACAGATAAAAGATAAAGGTGACAAAATCTAGTGCAGAGTATATAACATTGAAGCCTGATAAAATCTGATTAGAGATTGTTCAAAGGTCTCCAGTGAGGTAGATGGGAGATCAGGACCGCACTCTAGCAGATGAGAGGACCGTTCAGTTGCCTGATAACAGCTGTGAAGAAACTGTTCCTAAATGTGGAGGCATGCAGCATCTACTTGTCTGGAGATAGGTAAGGTGGGCAGTTTTATATGTCTGTAGGATACCAGGCAGCAAGATAGGTTTTAACTACATCAGTAACCTTTACTGATGCTAAGATTGATTTCAGATTAATTTCATTATCTGAGTTTGTTGAAGTTGGGTGACACAGCATGTGAGCTAACAATGCCAGAACAGACCCACGTAGTTGATTGGCCTGCTGTTGTTCCCACATTCACTGAAACATCTTCAGAACTCGATTTGTTCCTGGCGGAGATAGCCAATGAGTTGTAGGAATTGTAATCTATTGTTCCATTGCCTAGATGCTTGGGGTCAGTATACTGGTCTTACAGAAGCAATCTTGCATGTACTGTAATAAAAACAGCGAATGCTGGAAAAACTCAGCATTCAGTCAGTAACTGTGGAAAGAGAAAGCATCAGCATTCCTGGTCTGAGACACTTCTTCAGAACTGAGAAAGAAGAAGCAAGTGAGACTGCAGATGTTGGAATATTGAGCAAAAAACAAACTACAGGCAGAACCCAGTGGGTCAGGCAGAATCTGTGGAGGAAATGGACTGACAATGTTTCCTTAAACAGACTATTTGCATCCAGAACATTGTCTGTCCATTCCCCTTCACAGATGCTGCCTGACCTGCTCAGTTCATCCAGTAGTTTGTTTGTTTTTGCTGGAGAAATACCATTCAATGCAAGAGAGAAGTTGGGGAATTGCAATGGGTATAGCAAAGGGAATTTCACTAGGATAACAGACTCCCACAGCTTCCATGAAAATATAGTTCATCTCTATGTCTTTCCTTTCCATTCTGGATCTCCTTGCCTTCAGTAGAAGTAGAAACAAGACTCTGCTGAAACTGGTTTGCGAAAAAGATCACAAAGTGCTGGAGTAACTCACCATGTCAAGCAGCATCTCTGAAGAACATGAATAGGTGACATTTCAGGTTGGGACTGAGTTACTCCAGCACGTTGGGACTGAGTTACTCCTGACCCACTGAGTTACTCCAGCATTTTGTGTCCTTTGTTGTGGACAGACCATGTTGTAACAATAACTTAACTAGCTGAAAGTAATTGTAAATAATTTGCTAATATACAATTTGAGTAGGACCAAATGTAACTTTTTTTTTTAGTGACTTCTGTTTGTTCGACTTGGTCTTTCACCCTTCCATTCAAAACAGTTTTGCTCACAAAGTTGCTGAAAGTCACACCAGATTGTGGTTATAGTGAAGGGAATGGGAAATAAGGGATTGAGGAGCATGGATAACAACTGAATGATTCATCTATCAGACTAAAGGATAGGGAAGTAAATAACATAAACACAGAGAAGAAGGATGTTATAAAATACATCTTTTCAACTGAAGCAGGCAAAGAGGGTAATAAAGGTGGAAATTTAAAAAAACCTATGGAGGGACAAATAAAGAGGAAAAATTTGGTGTTTCTTTAAAATGTTCTGAGGAAGTTGAAACATGGAGAAAGAGATTCCACACATGGAGTCGTTGATTTTTGATTCAAGGTAAATTTTGAAGAAATAATTATGCAATTAACATTGTATTCATGCGTTTAATGGTGGTTTAATTTTCAGCAATGATATAAAAGGCAAGTCCAGTATGTTCACTTAAAGCAGCAAGGATAAGTTGGTGTCCTCACAAGGCTAAAACCAAGAATAAAATATTATATTTATATAGTATTGAAAAAACATGCCAAGGTTCTTCCCATGAGAGTGCTCAGGATATGACAGTGAATTGTGGAAAGAGGCATCAGGAGAGATGCACTGAGACTGTATGATTTCATGAAAGGAGAAATGAAAAGAAGTTTAGAGAGAGAGAGAGGTTTCCAATGCTTAGGAACTCAGGAGATGAAAGCACAACTGCCTGTGGTGGGAGCATGAAGTCAGAGCTTTTCAGGTGGAGTTTAATTGGGTTGATTCGCAGCAGCTTTTGAAACTGTGTATTTATCTCTGATCCCTTACAGCGCAATTGCTCCTGCTGTCAACTCGACCACAAATCCTGTTGTGTTACCTCGTCTACTGTGATCCGGTTTGCAATCGCTTTATTTAGCTTCATGATTGAGCTACAAATTGCTGTTTTTTGTTGTTACTGCAGGGTGTCCGTTAGGTTACTTTGGGAAGGACTGTGCCGAGCTGTGCCAGTGCCAGAACGGAGCAGACTGCGAGCACATCATAGGGCAGTGCACCTGCCGCATCGGATTCATGGGCAAACACTGCCAACAGAGTAAGTCAGTGAAGCCTGAGTCAGAGGGCTACATAGCATAGAAACAGGCCCTTTGGCCAAACTCATTCATGCTGATCAAAATGCTTTACCTGAGTTATTCATGTTTGCATGCATTTGGCCCACTTCCCTCCAAACCTCGTATGTGGAGGAACCGCAAATGCTTGTTTAAACCGAAGATAGACACAAAAAGCTGGAGTAACTCACCGGGTCAGACAGCATCCCTGGAGAAAAAGAATAGATGACGTTTCGGATCGAGTCTGAAGAAGGGCCTTGACCCAAAATGTCACCTATTCCTTTTCTCCAGAGATACTGACTGACCCGCTGAGTTATTCCAGATTTGTGTGTCTATCTTCCCTCTAAACCTTACTTGCCTGTTACCTGTCCAAATGTGTTTTTAATCATTGTACTTGTATCTGTCTCTACCACTGTCTCTCTCGGCTCATTTCACATGCCTCACCATCCTTTGTTTGAAAGATATCCCCCCTCAGATCTCCTTTAAATCTTTCCTCTCCCACCTTAAACCTGTAGCCTCTAGTTTAAGATTCCCCTACCCTAGGAGAAAGACTGTGACCATCCACCTTATCTGTGTCCCTCATCTATGTATTATTAAAACTCTCATCTTGTTTGTTATGTCTGCCTGCCTGTCTGTCTGTGATGTCCAGAATTATGCCAAAACAGTACACTAAAGCGCTACAATTTTGGCCCACATTGCTCACAATTGTCCTGTGGTGTGTTGTATCAAGTTTCGTTCAGATTGATCGTATATTTTACGTTATTCACATTTTAAACTTTACAAAATCCAGTTTGAAAAAAATCACTTGACATCACAATGGGATCTCATTTACATAAGCTGCCCATCAACAGTGTTCCACCCCACAATGACATCACGATGAGATCTCATTTACATTTAAAAAAAACAGCAGCTTCCACCTCACAATGACATCAAGGGGGGTTGGGAGGGGAGAGGGGTTATGGAGGGAGGGAGTGATTGAGGGTAAGGGAAAGGAGAGGGAATGGGGTAGGAGAGGGGAAAGAAGGAGGGTGAAGAGGAGGGGGTGGAAGCGCTGGGGATGAGGGGGAATGGACGAGGATAGGGGTAGGAAGAGGGATGGCGAGGCGCACTTGGGGAGGGCTGCCGCGTCTTGCATCACAACGGGGTTCTCTGGCATCACAACGGGAACCCGTCGGTCGCGTGGGGTAGCAGGGAGATAGAGGGAGCGGAGGAGGTAGGGAGGGGAGAGGGGTTATGGAGGGAGGGAGGAAGTGACTGAGGGTAGGGAAAAGGAGAGGGAGTGAGCGTTGAGGGAGGGAGGGAGTGGCATCACAACGGGGATCTCTGGCATCACAATGGGAACCCATCAGCCACTCCTGTGCAGTTGGGGGCTATGGGTGAGTGGTGGAATATTGCGTTTAGGGACCAGCCCTCCTGTGTGACAGGGACCCAACGGATCCCACTTGGT
Organism: Okamejei kenojei; assembly: GCA_035221665.1. Classification (NCBI taxonomy): domain Eukaryota; kingdom Metazoa; phylum Chordata; class Chondrichthyes; order Rajiformes; family Rajidae; genus Okamejei; species Okamejei kenojei. The sequence goes on along the minus strand of CM069133.1, from coordinate 71,277,075 downwards.
CTAGTGACTTTGTAAATCTCTGCAAAGTTATCCCCGATGAACATCTGATGGAATCAAATTCAATAAAGAACAATGGCTCCTCCATTGCACTATCAATGTCCACAAGGCTTTGGTTAGAGTGCACTTGGAGTACCGTAAGAATTTATTGGCACAATGCCTGGAGGATAATGTATTCCCTTAGATGAACTGCTGCATAGGAGAACCAGAATATTACTTGGACAAGGTTAAAGTACATGATATAATTTTAAAAAAAAGAACTGCTGATGCTGGTTTATACCAAAGATAGACACAAAATGCTGGAGTAACTCGGCGAGTTAGTCAGCAGCTCTGGAGAAAATGGACGTGACATTTCGGTTCAAAATTCTGAAAAAGGGTCCTGACCCGAAACGGCATGTCTATTTTTTCCAGAGATGCTGTCTGACCAGCTGAGATACTCCACCATTTTGTGTCTGTCTTTGATAAAATACAAGAATTTCCTTAGAATAGAATGTCAAATTTATGTAATGATGTAAAACAATTATGTAAACAATGGTAAAGGAATGATTAGGGAGACAGAAACTTATTTTACGGAGACAGAAACTGATTAAGGAATCCTGGAAGAGCAGGGTATTGTCTATGTTTTAAAGTCATGCTTTTTTAGAGTGAGGTTAGGATATGCAGCTGCAGGGTGGAACATAATGTGGATCTCTCTTCCTCAATCGATGGTTGGAGAGTAGACCTGGAGAGTTTTAAGGGCCTATCCCACTGCAGGGACCTAATTAGCAACTTTGGAAGAGTTTGTCCTTGACTCATACTCGCAGCATGGTCGACACAAGGTCCTTGGGGTAACTATCCTTCATGCTCGAGAGTAGTCCCCGAGTACTCAAAGCCTCAGTAAAGGGGCTGTCCCACTGCGGCGACCTAATTGGCGACTTTAGAAGAGTTTAGGAGAGTTTGAAAAAAATGTCATGTTGAAGACCTCCTTCGACTATGTAGGTCCTCCTTTTATCTCCTTCGACTATGTTGAAGACTAGCTTCGACTCGCTTCTGGAAAATTGGACACCGAATAGTGGAGAGTGATGACGACCTTCTTCAATCTCCTTCGACCATGTTGAAGACTATCTACGACTACCTTTGACTACCTTCGATTACCTTTGACAACCCTCGATTACCTACGAATAACATGCCGACCTACGTCGACTAAACCAACGAGTAAAAAAAGTATCGATTTTTTTCCATGGAGACCTTTTTTAACTCGCAGGCCTCGAGTACGCGGGGACTACTCTCGAACATGAAGGAGAGTTACAAAGACATCCTACGACCTCATGTCAACCATGCTGCGAGTATTAGTCGAGGGCAAACTCGCCACAACTCGTGGATTAGGTCGCCGCAGTGGGACAGCCCCTTTATGTGCGGTGTTTTTTTCAGCAAGCTGAAAAATGCCCGTGAGTTAAAAAAAGGTTGCCAAGGAAAAAATCGATATTTTTTACTCGTAGGTTTACTCGAGATAGGTCGTAGTAGGTCATAATGCTATAGTAGGGAATCAAAGGCAATCGAAGGTGTATGTGTGCAGATGGTCGATCCGGCTCGCGGTTTCATCGCTGATGGTTGATCCAGCTCGAGGTTTTTCAGGCGAGTACTTTCGAGCTTGAAGGGCGAAGACAGTCGCTGAAAAGTTGTGTTTGAGGGACAGGCCCTCTAGGTCCTAGATCACACAATGAATGGCAAATTAAGTTCAAGGCGCTGAAAATACTCATCCTTTCCTTTTGTTGCCACCATTCAATGAGCTCGTAACAACTATTGTGCCATTTGTATTTCATAGAGAATATCTCTGGAGTTACAAGGCTGTGGGTTCATGTCTCTCTGCAGAAACTTGAACACAAATACCAAGTTGACACCCGTGTGTGGACGTGGCGTCGAAGGATGAGAAGCCAAAGCAAAGAAGAGGAAGCCAAATAACCAAACACAAACTAAGCCGAAAAGCCAACTAACCAAAAAAGCGGAATGCCTAAAAGCCAACTAACCGAAAGGGCGGGATTCCTAAATGCCAACTAACTGAAAGGGTGGGACCCCTAAAGCCAACTCACCGAAAGGCTGCTGTGCCAAAATGCCAACTCACTGAAAGGGCGCTGTGCCGAAAAGCCAAATAACGGACATGACGTCGCCGGGGGGGGGGCGGTACTTGTCAGCGATTGGCCCAGACCTCCGCATCCATCGCATCGCTGGCCGGGGGAGACGGGTGGGTGGGGGTCATTTTCCCACAGAAGACTGCCCTGGGCTGGGCACTCTGAACCCGAGCACCAAGTTGTAGCGGCCGAAGGAGCACATCCCCCGGGACAGCGCCCACTCTCCCACAGCCGCCCTCCACCTCATCCCTTCAGTGCGGCCGCATTGTGACAGGCTGTAGGTCGGCAGCACACACACACACACACACACACACACAGGGCCGGGTGGAGCAGCGTTGGGGACAGTCTGCTCAGCCCACCCAGTGTCACTGACAGTGACGCACCGCCACTGGACCTCAACCCCCGCTCCAGGGTTATTCACCCCCCCCCCCCGACCCTTTCAGTTAGTTGGCTTCGTACCCTTTTGGTGAGTTGGCTTTTCGGCTTTGTTTCCGTTCGGTTATTTGGCTTCCACTTCTTTGCTTCGGATTCTCGTCCTTCGACGCCACGTCCGGATACCAGTTGACACAGCAGTGCAGTGTTGAGGGAGTGCTGCATCATCAGAGGTGTTGCTGTTTGGCTGAAACTTATCAGGTACTTATTTGTTTAATTCCCACAACTCTGTTTCGGAGAACAATATGAGATTTGTAGAGTCAAAGAGCATGGAGACAGGCACTTCAGCCACCGAGTCTGCACAAACCATCAGCCACCCATTTTGTTTACCCACAGCTGCTGTCTGATACATGGAGGCAGTATTTGTGATCCACAATTTTGACCTTAGTTGGAAGGTTGGGTTGTGCCCATCGTTTGAAAGGTTCCTTGAAGGCTTCCATCCCTGGAGATCACACTTCGCCACTTTACATCACTAAGGAAGGTAGAAGTCAGGAAAGGTGGAGAATTGAAGTCAGAGGCCATCCGGAACTTAGGATGTCAAGTGAGTGATGAGTGGAGGTGTAGTACAAACCAGTCACCAAATAAGTGTTTGGCCTGGATAGAGTGGATGTATCCAGCAATGGGAGAGTCCAGAATCTGAGGGCACTGTCTCACAATAATAGGATGTATCTTTAGGATGGAGATGAGGAGGAATTTCTTTGGCCAGAAGGTGGTGAATCTATAAAATTCATTGCCACAGATGGCTGTGGAGGCCAAGACATTGAGTATTTTTTAAAGCAGATATTAATAGGTTCTTGATTAGGAAGGGTGTCAAAGATTACAGGTAGAAGGCAAGAGAATGGGGTTGAGAGGAAAAAATAGTAATGACTGAATAACGATGGGTTGAATGACCTAATTGTGCTCCTATATTTTACGGTCTATGGTCTCTCCAATGTCACAGAGACTGATTAATCAACCAGCTGCTCTATTTTAATAGTTTATCACCCACACTTTAACAACACCAGTGCAATATTATTTTCTATGATTCTTGCCAGGGTGAAAGCTTTAACTGCTGAGGGCAGGCATTAGTGCAGTCCATGCTGTTCTGATGTTGCTTCCCCCTCTGGTGGTGATACATTAAACTGTAAGTTCAAGTTCAAGTGAGTTTATTGTCATGTGTCCCTGATAGGACAATGAAATTCTTGCTTTGCTTCAGCACAACAGAACATAGTAGGCATTGACTACAAAACAGATCAGTGTGTCCATATACCATTATATAAATATATATACACATGAATAAATAAACTGATAAAGTGCAAATAACAGATAATGGATTATTAATATTCAGAGTTTTGCCCGAACCAGGTTTAATAGCCTGATGGCTGTGGGGAAGTAGCTATTCCTGAACCTGGTCGTTGCAGTCTTCAGGCTCCCTGAAGGTAGCAGGGAGATGAGTGTGTGGCCAGGATGGTGTGGGTCTTTGATGATACTGCCAGCCTTTTTGAGGCAGCGACTGCGATAAATCCTCTCGATGGAAGGAAGGTCAGAGCCGATGATGGACTGGACTGTGCTTATTACTTTTTGTAGTCTTTTCCTCTCTAGGGCGCTCAAGGTGCCGAACCAAGCTATGATGCAACCGGTCAGCAAACTCTCTACTGTGCACACTAGAAGTTCGAGAGAGTCCTCCTACACAAACCGACTCTCTGTAATCTTCTCAGGAAGTAGAGGCGCTGATGAGCTTTCTTGATAATTGCATCAGTGTTCTCGGACCAGGAAAGATCTTCACAGATGTGCACGCCCAGGAATTTGAAGCTCTTGACCCTTTCAACCATCGACCTGTTGATATAAACGGGACTGTGGGTCCCCATCCTACTCCTTCCAAAGTCCACAATCAGTTCCTTGGTTTTGCTGGTGTTGAGGGCCAGGTTATTGTGCTGGCACCATATGGACAGTCGCTCGATCTCTCTTCTGTACTCCGACTCATCCCCATCAGTGATACGTCCCACAACAGTGGTGTCGTCAGCGAACTTGATGATGGAGTTCGCACTGTGACCGGCTACGCAGTCATGAGTATAGAGTGAGTACAGCAGGGGGCTGAGCACGCAGCCTTGAGGTGCTCCCCTGCTGATTGTTATCGAGTCTGACATATTTCCACCAATACGAACAGACAATGGTCTGTGAATGAGGAAGTCGAGGATCCAATTGCAGAGGGATGCGCAGAGACCCAGTTCTGCGAGTTTGGTAACCAGCTTGGAGGGGATGATAGTATTAAATGCCGAGCTATAATCGATGAATAACAGCCTGACATATGAGTTTTTGTTGTCCAAGAGGTCCAGAGCGGAGTGGAGAGCCAGCGAGATTGCATCCACCGTTGTTCTGTTGTGACGGTAAGCGAACTGCAGTGGGTCCAGATGTGTGTCGAGGAAGGAGTTGATTTGCGCCATGATCAAACTTTCAAAGCACTTCATCACCACAGGCGTTAGTGCCACTGGTCGATAGTCATTGAAGCACGTCATCTTACTCTTCTTGGGCACCGGTATTATTGATGCCCTTTTGAAGCAGGTGGGAACCTCAGACTTCAGAAGTGAGGGGTTGAAAATGTCCGTAAAATCTCCAGCCAGTTGGTCCGCACGGGTTTTTAGAACACGACCAGGTATACCATCAGGTCCAGACGCTTTTCGAGGGTTCACCCTTCTGAAGGATTTCCTGACGTCGGCCTCTGTGACTGAGACTGAAATACCATCACAGCGAATGGGGGCTCGGGAAGGCACATCGGTGTTCTCCCTATCAAAGCGTGCGTAAAATGCATTGAGCTCATCAGGGAGTGTTGTTTCGCCGACATTCGAGCTGCTTCCTGATTTCGCCTTGTAAGAGGTGATTGCATTCAGTGTAGACCACTGTATCATCAGACATGAATGATCTTCAGATGAATGACGTGTCTGGTCTTCAGAAGAGTCGGATCTCAAAGTTGATCCAAGGTTTCTGATTGGGAAACACTCGGAAGGTTTTTGTAGGGATGCAGTCCTCCACACATTTCTTAATGAAGTCTGTAACGACTGTGGCGTATTCGTCCAAGTCTGTTGCCGAGTCCTTGAACATTGCCCAGTCTACAGACTCCAAACAGTCCTGTAGTTGTTCCTCTGCCCCCCCCCCCCCCCCCCCCCCCCCCCCCCCCCCCCCCCCCCCCCCCCCCACCTTAACCAGCTCTGTACACTGTCCTCACCTCTGGGGGTGCGCTCTTTAATTGCTGCCTGTAGGCAGGGAGAAGCAGCACCGCGGTATGGTCGGATTTAGCGAAGTGAGGGCGAGGGATAGAGCGGTAAGCATTCTTGATGGTGGTGTAGCAGTGGTCGAGGGTGTTTGGTCCTCTGGTGCAGCAGGAGACACGTTGGTGGAAGTTGGGGAGTGATTTCTTTAGGTTTGCCTTATTGAAGTCCCCAGCAATGGTGGTAAATGCCTCGGGGTAAGACGTCTGGTGTTTGTTGACCATGGCGTGCAGCTCCTCCAGTGCCAGACGGACGTCTGCCTGGGGTGGGATGTAGACCGCGGTCAGGATGATGGAGGTGAATTCCCTCGGAAGGTAGAAGGGACGGCACTTCACCGCCAGATGTTCGAGGTGTGGAGAGCAGGAGTTGAACAGGACTGCCACGTCTGAGGACCACGCAGAGTTGACCATGAGGCAGACGCCCCCTCCTCTCCCTTTCCCCGATGCCAGTGTACGGTCCATGTGGTGGACGGAGAACCCATCAGGCTGGACCGCTGAGTCTGGGGAGCTGGGGGTGAGCCATGTCTCTGTGAAACAGAACACAGAGCATTCCCTCAGCTCCCTTTGATAAAGCAGTCTTGCCCTTAAGTCCTCCACTTTATTTTCAAGGGACTGTACATTGGCCAGTAGGATAGTAGGGAGAGGGGACCAAAGTCCCCTGCGCTTCAGTCTGACCTGAAGTCCTGCCCGCCGGCCACGTTTCCGGACACAATGGAGGCTTCCCCTTTGTTTCACTGTACTGTACCTGCTGTTTCTGCGGACCAGCGCTGGAACGGGGATTCCTTCACAGACGGCAGCTCCAGCTCCTTCAAAGCCGGCAGCTGCAGCTCCAGCTTCATTGTTCCTGGGAGATCCAGCCCGTCGGCCCTGGAGGTCATCCCGGGGTTCCGAGGTACAGTACCTGGGTTCCTCAGTCGGGTCGGGTGATTTCCAGCGACCGTGGGACAATTTAAAGTCCGGGGCTCCCGCAGCTGCGGGCGATCGCAACATTGCGAGAGCCTTGAGGTGCTCAAGCAGCTTGTCTGAAACGGCACTGTTTTCTGCCGTTTACCTGATCCAGGTGAGTAGATTGAAGTTATATTTAAGCCTTTCAGGTTCTGGTGCTCCGGAAAAGTCGCCACAGGCAGGCGCCATCTTGAGAAATGGTAATGTTAATAGGTTCACCAAATGACATAGGATTTGAACTGAATCGTGGAAGATACAGGATTGAATGATGCATTTTGGCCCACTGTGTCTACACTTGGTCTCTGAATAAGCTGTTAGATTAAAATAGATATTTCTGTGGTGTCTTTCTCGTTGTTTTCCTAATCCCATATCGGACCTGCAAACCCTCAGCATAGGAGCACCGCAAGGCTGCGTACTCTCCCCTCTCCTCTACTCTCTCTACACCAATGACTGCACCTCCACTGACTCCTCTGTCAAGCTTCTCAAGTTTGCGGATGACACAACCTTGATTGGACTGATCCAGGATGGGGAGGAATCTGCCTACAGACAGGAAGTGTCACAGCTGGCGTCCTGGTGCCATTGCAATAACTTGGAGTTCAATGCTCTTAAGACAGTGGAATTGATTGTAGACTTTAGGAGAGCTCCCCCTCCCCTCACCCCACTCACCATCAACAGCACCACAGTCACATCTGTGGAGTCTTTTAAGTTCCTGGGAACCATCATCTCCAAGGACCTTAAGTGGGGGGCTACCATCGACTCCATAGTCAAAAAGGCACAACAGAGGATGTACTTCCTGTGGCAGCTGAGGAAGCATAATCTGCCACAGGCAATGATGGTCCAATTCTACACGGCTATCGTAGAGTCTGACCTCACCTTTTCCATCATGGTCTGGTTTGGCTCAGCCACCAAGCACGACACCTGGAGGCTGCAGTGAATCGTCCGATCAGCTGAGAAGGTTATTGGCTGCAACCTTCCCTCCATTGACGAACTGTACACTGCAAGTGCCAGGAAGCGATCACATAAGATCATCTCTGACTGTCAAAGCTGCCACAGCCAGACATAAAAACAGCTTTTTTTCCACGAGCAGTAGCTCTACTCAATAACCAAAAATCTGTAGCCTCCTTTTGCTGTGGTATTTTATTTAATTCACATGTTTAATCAACAATGTTTTATTTTTAATGTTTAATGTTTTATGTATCATTCTTAACTGTCACTGTATGTCATGTTGTCACTTGCAGGCGGAGCACCAAGGCAAATTTCTTGTATGAGAATACTTGGCAATAAACTTATTCAATTCAATTCAATTTTTAGCCATGTTCTCACCTCATTACAACCATCGGGAAGAAGGTACAATAGCCTGCAAAGCATAACCTCCAATTTGAAGGATTATGGGCCAGGGCCAGGAAGTCTTCCCAGCAACCATCAGGCTCTGAACACTGCACAACACTAACCACAACTCAACCTCAGCCACAATCCACTGCAGACCTTGTTTTGGCTGCACTACATACTTCGATATTGCGCTATTCTGGTCTGGCTATCTTGTATTACTGATCAATTTATTATATCATTGATTATTGTGTATTTGTTCTGTTATTGTGTTGATGAATTTGTAATGCTGTAGCATGTAAGATTATCGTTGTTCTCTTTCTGGTGCATATGACAACTAAACACTCTTGACACTTGACTATAGACAAGGCCTTGTAAATGTTTCCTTTAATTTTTGATTAAAGGAATGTTACTGACAAAATGGCTGCTGTTTCTCCAACATGACAAGGATGATGAACTTCAAAACCACTTAATTGACTGGGCAAATTGTGACCTCCTGAGCTTGTTATCTGTATTGTGGAAAAGTTGTTTTTTTCTTGAGTGAAACTTAAAAAATCTCAATGAAGACCCCTGTGTACAATGAGATAGAGCAGTTTGTTTTTTTTGCTGAAGAATAATCTATGTCTTGATAACTAATTATAAAGTCTGCAAACTCTCAGGAATAACCGGGAACAACTGATCAGATTGTCCATATCTTTCCTACAGGATGTCTATCAGGGACCTTTGGTTACGGCTGTCGCCAGGTGTGTGATTGTCTGAATAACTCGACATGTGATCACATTAAAGGCACCTGCTATTGCAGCCCCGGATGGAAGGGCTCAAGGTGTGACCAAGGTATGTCCTCTCGTGCTAAGATTGTGCATTTTCCCCAGTTGTACGTTTACTTCACTGCTCAAGTCACGAAGATCAGAGGAAGCATTGAATGGTAACAATTCCAAAGGGAGTACCATTTACTGCCTCAATTTGTACCAGCTGTTTGCGTGAGCAATGTATCTTGTTCCAATCCTATCCCTTACACTGTTGTCTTGCCGCTTTATTTTGTTTTTGCAGCTCTGGTCCAATTCCCCTTTGAAAACCATGCTTGAACTTTCCTCCAATTAGGCATTGTGCTCCAGGTGACGATCCCTTTGGGGAAAAAGATGAGGATCCCTTTGTCCTTGTCTTACCTTGGTGTTTTCTTAAATCTGTGTCCACTGCTTTCCCCCTTCCATCAGTTGGTATATTTTCCCCCTGACTGCTCTGTCCGAACCCTTATTGCTTTAAACCCTCTTTTAGGTCTTTACTCACCTTCTCTGGAAATCTCAGATTCACCAACCTTTCCTGTCACATGTCTCTTGTTTCTGGCAAGATTCTGGTGAAACATTTTTGCATCTTGCATCTTCTCCAGGACATTCACATCCTCTTTAAAGACAATGCCCAGAACTGGTTCAATATAACTCCCAGATCTGGCATCCGGTCTTTTAATTAGGGAACCCTGTAACACCTTATATGTGTTCTCAATTTGTTGTTGCTGCATCCAAATATGTCAGCACTCTAATTACCTGCAGCCTCTTGTGAATTGTCTCTTCAGTTCAAAGTCCGTATTGAAACCCCAGTCGTATGATGAGTGTTAGCAAAGGTGTCTTGCTGTTTTGCAAATGCTCAGCCAGAGTAAAAGAATGGCTACAAGAGAAGTCGATAAACATAGAGGAAGCAACAGGAAAACAGGCCTTTGGAACTATCCTGTGCATGCCAGCTCTTACCCTTCACGCAAACAATGAGTTCAGATCGTATTTACCTGCTCTGTTCCCATATTTCTTCCTCCATGTTTCTTCATCTAATCATCAAACGTAACCTTGAATGTTTTACACAGCAATGTGATGATGATGTGCACGGTGTAGGAAGCTGACTCCTCCCCTAAGCCAGTCAGGCCTGTCCCCAAGGAGAACATGCTGTCAAAGCTGTTGCAGGTTTTCCATTCTTGCCAATTCAACCTCACGGGGTTGGTGACTTCACCTTTGGATCCCAGGCAGTGCTCCTTGTGAGGGAGCACCAGTCAGAGCGTGATACTTCCTGAACTGAAGGCAGCACACAGATTGACTGTCACACTTCAAAAATTATCCACTGACCCCCAAGAAGGGTGAATCTCTCAGACTTGTGTCTCTGCCCTCACATTTCACTATCATGTTGATTGTTGGAGCTTGCTGTGTACAAATTGGCTGCTGCACCACAACAATGAGTACTTAAGGGGCTGTCCCACTGCGGCGACCTAACCTGCGAGTTGAGAAGAGTTTGCCCTCGACTCAAACTCGCAGTATGGTTGACACGTGGTCTTAGGAGGTCCTATGAGGTAACTTGAACTCGCCTTCATGCTCGAGGGAAGTTCCCAAATACTCGTGGCCTCAGTTTGGTCGAGGAAGATTTTTCAGCATGTTGAAAAATTTTCCGCGAGTAATAATTGGTTGCATGGTTCTTTTGAACTCGTAGTGCAGTGGAGTGGGGTCGCTATGTAGTTACAGGCAGTCGAGGGCAGCCGTAGGCAATCTCCTTCGCTGACCGGGCATTTTAATTGGCTCATTGGAGTTTTCAGGACCAAGGAAACCGACCGGTAAGTAAATTAATAACTTTATTCGGGCTTCTTAAAAGTGTCTCCACCCCTTCTCTCTCCCTTTCTCTCCCCTTCTCTCCCCCTCTCTCCCCCTCTCCTCCCCACCCCCCAACCCTCCATGCTCTCTAAAGGACTTACCGTACACTGTGCAGCCGTCTTTTACCTTCCTCTTCATCGCGGGTGTGAATTTCAGACAGCGCTCCCTTGCTTTCCCTGGCCCCCCCCTTTGTGATGTGTTTGTCTGTGTGAGGTCGGTCGATCCAGCTCGTGGTTTCCTCACTGACGGTCAATCCAACTCGAGATTTTCCAGGCGAGTGTCCTCGAGCTTGAGGGTCGAAGACACTCTTCTGAACTCGCGGATTAGGTCGCCGCAGTGGGACAGCCCTTTTACCAATTCTACTATTTTTGGACATCCTAAAAGGGATGTGAGTGGTTATATACAAATGCATTCTTTCCTGCAGTGCACTGATTGTGAAAGCATCACACCATGACAAATGACCCTTACAGAGAACACCATCTAGAAACAATGATGTGACCTATAATCCGTGCCCGTCCCACCGTGTAACCAAATCCTGACAGGCAGCTACACGCCAGCCCGGGGGTGACAAGGCTTGTTCCTACACTTGTAAACACAACGTGATGTTACATTTGTTGTCCTCGTAATTGCAGCTGGCGTTATTATCGTGGGAAACCTCAACAGCCTTAGCCGGACCAGCACAGCCATTCCAGCTGATTCCCACCAGATTGGAGCCACAGTGGGGATTGTGGTCCTCCTCCTGCTTGTCCTCTTTCTTCTGGTGCTCTTCATCTTGTACCGGCGCAAGCAGAAGGGGACGGAGACCAACATGGCAGCCGTAACCTACTCGCCCACCCTCCGAGTTATGAACACGGATTATGCCATCACAGGTGAGAAACTTTCAAAGAAAAACACAAGTGAGAAGTCTTAACGAATGTTTAATGTTTATTGTGGAGCAAAGAAAATGTGTTGGAAGTACCAGAGCAGGAGGGCCATTCAGTCCCTCAAGTCAATGGGATCATTGCTGACCTGGCTTGACTACATATACAGTACCCACTTTTTCCTCACACCCTTTTATACTTTTGGTTAACACTGTCTAAAATTTAAGATTATCAATTAACCTGGCATCAAATGTTATTTGCAGAATAGAGTTCAAAATTTCCTCCACAATCTAGTTTTATTTAGTTTAGAGATATAGCGTGGAAACTGGCCTTTGGCACACCAGGTCCGCATCAACCAGCGATCACCCATACACTAGTTCTATCTTACACACTAGGGACAATTTACAGAAGCTAATTAATCTACAAACCTGCACGTCTTTGGAATGTGGAAGGAAACCGGAACACCCGGAGAAAACCCACACAGACACAGGGAGAAAGTACAAGCTCTGTACAGACAGCACCCGTGGTCAGGATCGAACCTGGTTCTGTGGCGCTGTAAGGCAGCAGTGTCCCACTGCGCAACTGTGCCACTTCAACATACAGAGAAATTTCCTGACTTCACCCCTGAATGTCCTTGCACTAGTTTTGGGATGAGTGGCAAACTCCCCAACCAGTGGAAGCAATTTCTCTATCCGTTCCGGTTAACATCTCAAAACTTTCATCAAGTCATCCTCTTTAATCCTTCTTCTTCCCGGCAGTAGTTCATGCAGTCTCACTACTTAATGTATAAAAGTGTGGCCTAAGAACAGGAGAGGTCCATTCCTATCAAAGCTGATCTGCATCTTAAGTCAAGTCAGGTTTATTTCATGTGCACAAGTATGGCGAGGCACAGGTACAAAGAAAATCCTGCTTGCAGCAGCATTACAGGCACATGGGCTCAGACAAAGCCACAAGAACGTAAATAATACATGAATTCTGCAAGACTGTGAAAAGAGAAAATATCTTTTTAAAAAAAAAAACATTAGTACCCAAATATATTCTGATGCAGCGTATTGACCTAAACATTGATTATCCCTCTGGCCCCACAGATGCTGCCTGACCCACTGAGTTCTTCTAACAGTTCGATTTTTGCTCCAAATCACAATATTTACTGTTTTTTGTGCCAGTGTATGTTCAAGTATATGATTCTGTGTTAAGATCTGTTTGAAAGCATTTCTATATGTTTCCTTGGGTTGGCTTACTATATTACAGGCAAGGTAATGTTTCACTGAATCAATGTATTGAAGCGGCATATTGGCGCAGCGGTAGAGCTCCTGCCTTACAGCGCCAGAGACCCGGGCTCGATCCAGACTACGGGTGCTTTATGTACAGAGTTTGTACGTTTTACCTATGACCGCATGGGTTTTCACTGAGATCTTCAGTTTCCTCCCACACTCCAAAGAAGTACAGGTTTATAGGTTAATTGGCTTCATAAAATTATATAAATGTAAAATGGTCCGAGTCTGTGTAGGGTAGTGTTAATGTGCGGGGATCGCTAATCTGTGATGACTCGGTGGGCCGAAGGGCCTGTTTATGTGCTGTATCTCTAAACTAAACTAAAGTAAGTGACCTCATTCATACATGTTGCCAAACTGGAGAAGTAAGTTTGAACATGATAGCAAAAATGTAGACACTTTCTGAACCCAATTGACTGCTTTCTTTGCAGAAAACATGGCACAAGGAAATACTGGGAATGGAAACAGTCACTATTTCTCCAACCCAAGTTACCATACCCTAGCCCAATGTGGGAGTCCACCACACGCCAACAACTGCCAACGGGGCACATCTGGAAAGGTAAATCACTGTTAACCAAATCATTATGGCCTTGGTTTCAGTTACCACTAGTTGTTCGGGTAGCTCTCAATACTAGTGATAGTCAACCTGCCAACTTCCCACAGCAACTACTGTTGGCCTCTGAAATGATAATAATTATACTTTTGTGACCTCATACATTGGCTTAGGCAATGGCAGCAGAACAAAGCAGAGCATGTGTGTACTGGCAGAAGGCACAAGAATTTGTCTCTGGTTGGTAATGCTGAATGAGTGCAAGAGTATTGGAAACAAGTGGAACTGCCCTCCAAAGACTTGATCCAATTATCTGCAATAGAACTGGATGTATGGAACCACATCCAGATGGCAGCTAAAGCTTGTGGCCGTATTTTGCACAGCTGAGCGATGTTGAAAGTTCTTCCTGCTGCAATTAAAACAAAAGCCAAAGGCATGAGATTAATTGGACTTACCACATACAATTTGGCTTTAGTGAGCTCAACTTTTTTTCTATAGTCACAAACCCATCCCAAGTGAGTTATACTTCACACAATCATTGTCTCATAATTTCTTACTCTAATCTTTCAGTCAGCTATGCAAAAAAATTATCTAGTCATTATTTCAGCACTCTTTGTAGAAACTAGCTGTTTGCAAATTGGCAGCTGGGTCGCCTACATTACACCAGAGGCTTTACTTAAAATGTTCTTCATTGGCTATAAAGTATTTTGGGATGTTGTGAAACTGTTCCAAAGTGCACATTTTTCATTTGTTTTCTTTACTGAAATACTAGTTAGTAGCTTTAGCAACAAGCTGCATTAGAATGGTAATTCTGGCCTGAGAACAAGGCCCTTCAAATCACCCATTCGATGTCAAGCTTCCAATTCAGCAAGAATAGTCCAGTGAAGTTGTGACTGCTAAAGGTGAATCATATTAAATTCTGCTGGTGATGTGTTTTATTTGCTCAATTTTAATCAACAGTCAAAAAACAATCAGCTGTTTGTTAACATAAAGAACCTCAAAAGTCAAGGAAAGCAAGGCTCCATGATGGACTACACAGCAACTCTACCTGCAGACTGGAAGCAAGGGGGCTACCCTAACGATTTAGGTATTCTGTTTTCTACATTATTGTTAACGAAAGGAAGAATGAAACAGTGGAGGGATATTATGATTTCAATATCTGTTCTCCTTTTGATTAAGTTTAAGAATTTCTATATTCAAGCCTGATGCTGGGAAGACCAACATTTATTCCCCTGCACTCTAGCTACCACTTGACTGATTGATAAGGAACCATCTTCTTTAACTGCATTTGTGGAATTCCATGCCACAGAGGGCAGTGGAGGCAAAATCACTGGATGGATTTAAGAGAGAGTTATGCCCCTGTCCCACTTAGGAAACCTGAACGGAAACCTCTGGAGACTTTGCGCCCCACCCAAGGTTTCCGTGTGGTTCCAGAGGTTTTTGTCCTCTGGCAACCACCTTCAACTAGCATCGCAACCGGCTTCGACTAAAAAATTACCAATTTTTTAAACGGAAACCACTTTCGACCATTGGGAAGACTGATAAAAACCTCCGGGAACCGCACGGAAACCTTGGGTGGGGCACAAAGTCTCCAGAGGTTTCTGTTCTGGCTTCCTAAGTGGGGCGGGCATTAGATAGAGCTCAAGGGGCTAGTGGAATCAAGGGAAATGGGGAGATGGCAGGCACGGGTTATTGATTGGGGACGATCAGCCATGATCACAATGAATGGTGGTGCTGGCTTGAAGGGCCGAATGGCCTCCTCCTGCACTTATTTTCTATGTTTCTAAGTTAAAGATGCTCAAACTGTGTCTGTTGGCTTCAGTGTCTTTTGGAACATTCTGGAAGACAACAGAAAACTCCACACAGATGATATGAATAGAACTTCCAACAATTCATTTTGTTTTGTTCCAGATAGTTTCAGAACATATTAGTAGTATAAGGAGGAGGCCAAGTCTGCTTGCCATTCATTGAGATCGCAATAATCTGTCACATGATTCCATATATCTGCCTTTCCCCACGATCCTTTTAGCCTTTACTTATCACAAATCAACTAGCCTGATTTAAATTTAACAATAAGCGAGTTTGGTATTCCGACTGCGCCTGCCCAGGTCATAGGTCATTTGCGATAAACATTCTCGGCAGCTGAGCTGCTGCGTGTATACAGACCTACGTTTCATCCATGTTTACCAGCTTTGCTTCTTCGAGGTAAGAAAATACTGCTTTCAAAACTATTAACTGGGTGTATTTATGGTTCATTTGTGCAAAATTACAATGATTTTGTTGGTTTTATTGCTTTTTCTGTGTTTGATTGTTTTATGCTTTGGAATATAACTGTTATAGCAGTGTTTCAAACTAACTGCTATGTTCAGTACATTTTGAGACACTGGTATAACAGTTATACACTCATGGCAGTTATTGGTGTGCCTGGTAAGAACTTTGGCAAACAAACTATTACTGTTTTCTGTAATATATTTGGATTTGTTCACTCCTTGCAGTTTAGTAATGTAACTTTATCAATAGCAGTATGTAGGACATCGGCAGTAAGTGCGGTGATCATTCGGGTCGCTTTGTGTTTTATTTTTTTAACAGCTGAAAATAAACAAACTGTTGAAACAGACTCCCGCTCTTGCTACTGCCGTTGCAGTATCAACCCTTGTGGGTCCATCATTTACATGCCGCTGGAAATTAAATCTCACCCCACACTCCTCCACTCTCTCTCTCACACTCCTCACGAACAGCCACCCGCTGCAATAGGCAAATGGTCCTTTCTTTTGCCTGCAGTCTCTGATGGGGCTGGTTTCACAGACTTAATCGTGACCGGTCATGTTTAACCTGGGCTCTGGGAACTCAGCATCTGATGGGGACAAGGAAGGTTCTGAAGGGAAGGCAGGGACAACTTAGAATCTGGCAGCAGAGTTGTTATGTTAATGGATTCATTCCACAGTGAGTTCAGTTTGGAAAGAACACACGCCTGTAGATCCGCGGCCACTGGTTCAGGAGATCGATCCAATTATTGACCAACAGGCAGTGGAATCCGTCTGTGACAGACTCCACAGTGAGATGTGTCCACAGGAGCGGGTGTTCATTCTGATCAATAACTCAGGCACAGTGAACTTCACAAGGTAAAACCATCCCAGTCAAAACCGTCCCAGAGAGTGTCTTGCCTGAGCACTGGGACAACTCTGGGCAAGGTTCCACTGAAGGCAAGAACGACATTCTGGTCACTAAAAAAATACACCTGCGGGCTGGATGATTTTGGGTTATGGGCTGGATCTGGCCCATGGGCCATAGGTTGCCGACCCCTGCCTTAACGGTACATTCACACCGCCTGTAGGTAAAGCATCAGCCCATATCACTGATATAGTCGCTGCCTGCCTTAGATTAAATATATTTTTACACATAAATTATGAATAAAGATAAGAAAATGTTTCAAACACATAATATTTTCTTATTCCAGCAGCAAACACATTAAGGAATAATTCATAGTTAACAATTTATACACAGTTTATACAGCGCTGCGTTTGTTTTTTTCTAGAATGACCTTTGACAAATCCCATGATTCCTTTGGTTTATCGGAATACCGAACTCACTTATTTACCCAGCATCTATTGCTGATTGTGGAAGTGAGTTCCAAATTTATACCTTTCTTGAGGTGAGGTAGTGGTACCTCATTTCAATACTTTTCCATGTTGGTCCTACCGAATTAATGACGTACAAATGTAAGAGCAGGAGCAGGCCACTTGGCTCCTCAAATCTGCTCCGCTATTCACTAAAACCAAAGTTATTTCTGATCATTGACCAAGCTTGATCAGTTGCCTGATCGCCATTACAGTTAGTCTGTATTGTGGCCGTATTTAGCACAGCTGATCAATATTGAAAGTTCTCCTTGTTGCATTTGAAACAAAAGCCAAAGGCATGAGATCAATTGAGCTTACCGATTGGCATTAGTGAGCTCAACTTTCTTTCTATAGTCACAAACCCATCCCAAGTGATTATACTACACATTAAATACTCTCTGGATTAAAGAACAAATCACAACCTTCTGTGAGAAAATGTTCTCCTCTTTAATGAACAACTAGACCAAGAGCAGACCCATTGAGTCTGTTCCTCCAACGCCCAGTTGGGCAGAGAGAGAATTGGGAGAGACAGCGAGAGAGGGGCAGAGACAGAAGGGCACGAGACGGGGAGAGGGGGTTGGAGGGGAGGAGGAGAGGGAGGGTGGGAAGAGAGAGATGGGAGGAGAGAGGGGGGGCTGAGAGGGGGGGTAGGGGAGGGGAGAAGGGGGTTTGGGGGGAGGGGGAGGGGGGGGAGGGGGAGGGGAGGGGGGGAGTGGGAGGGGGGAAGAAGGGGGGGGGAGAGGGGTAGGGCCACCCAGCACAGTAAGCCTCAGCTCATTGGCCTTGCATCCTCGACGCATCCTCTCTGTATCCCCGGAGCCAGCCGGTTATCTCTGGTTTGTCACAGAGGACTGATTCCAGAACCCTTCAGACCCCGAGTAGGTGGGGTGGTGGGAGGGGGGGGGGGGCGAGTGGGCGGGCGGGCATGGTCCCGAGTGAGCGATGTGAGGACGGTGAAAAGCAGTGGGGGAACCAGCCAATCTGTGGCTTCCGCCAGCATGACAGAGCTGGACCGGGGGGGGGGGGGGGGGAGGGGGAGTGGAGGAGAGCCGGGCTGGGGGGGGGGGGGGGGGGTGGGGGGGAGGAGTGGAGGAGAGCCGGGGGGTAGCAGCCGTTATCGTTGCGCGGGGCACGCGATGAGAAGGTGGTCCTAACGGCCATTACTCCCTCTGGATCTTTGGTCTGCAGCACAGCGGTAGGCGAAAAATGACTGAGTGGGAGGGGGAGGAGGGTGGTGCCTTAGCGTTGAGAACATCTGCTTTAATCGAGAGCGGGCGGTGCCGCGAGCAAGGGCATTGTGACGTCCGCAGCTGGGCAGTGGTCTAATTAAACAAAACAGTAAGTTTTGTGAAGAATTTTATTGAAAATATGTAGAGATAAATTGACCAAATTTAATGAGGAGTGGATATCTGAATTAATAAGTTAAATCCCTAGTGAAATTGTAAAAATCTCTGCGTTTTTGCATCTGGTTTTCGAGGAGAAACGTTTGAAATGCAAATTGCCGCACACCCACACACACACACACACACACACACACACACACACACACACACACACACACACACACACACACACAGAGTTTTAAAAGTATATAGAAGATGCCTTATTCTGAATGCATGGCCCCTAGTTCTAGAGCCCATTGATTTATTATACTGTAGATAGACTGATCTTTAACGACAAAGAGATTTGTAATAATTTTACTCAGCCATTCAACCTATGCAAATAGGAGTTCCTTTGTCTGTGATTCATTTGATTTAACTGTTCATTGAGATTTGATGGAGTCGTTCAGTGCCTCAAGCCTGTTTATTAGATCATAGAATCATAGAAAATAGGTGCAGGAGTAGGCCATTCAGCCCTTCGAGCCTGCACCGCCATTCAATATGATCATGGCTGATCATCCAACTCAGTGTCCTGTACCTGCCTTCTCTCCATACCCCCTGATCCCTTTAGCCACAAGGGCCACATCTAACTCCCTCTTAAATATGGCCAATGAACTGGCCTCAACTACCTTCTGTGGCATAGAATTCCACAGACTCACCACTCTCTGTGTGAAAAAAGATCTTCTAATCTCGGTCCTAAAAGACTTCCCCCTTATCCTTAAATTGTGACCCCTTGTTCTGGAGTTCCCCAACATCGGGAACAATCTTCCTGCATCTAGCCTGTCCAACCCCTTAAGAATTTTGTAAGCCTCTATAAGATCCGCCCTCAATCTCCTAAATTCCAGCGAGTACAAGCCGAGTCTATCCAGTCTTTCTTCACATGCAAGTCCTGCCATCCCAGGAATTAGTCTGGTGAACCTTCTCTGTACTCCCTCTATGGCAAGATACTGTATGATGATGATGATGACTATTCTATACCTTACAACTTGCTGTCTGCATAAAAAGTAAGATATACCCAGTATTTAAACATTCAATTATCCCCCCCACCATCCCTGCAGAGTTTTGAGTGGAGAGCATCCCAAATTTCCATTCTCTTTTGTATGGGCCTAATTTTGGTTTTGTGCTGTTGCTCCGCATGCTTCCATGCAGAGGAAGCAGATTCCTCTACATCTACCCTCACAGATCATTACGGTATTTTATAAACAGAGATCATCCCTGAATCTGTTATCATGAATCTCTATTATCTCTGAATACTTGAATCCATTGAGGAAAACATTGTAACCTGTTATAGAGTCATAGAAACATAGAGTCATACAGGTCCTTCCACCCAATATACCCACACCAACCAACATACCCCACCTGCACTAGTCCGACCTACCAGCACTTGGCCCATAACCTCCTCACCTTAAACCTCTGCCCTCTGCTTCACAATTCCCCCACTCTGGGCAAAAGACACTGTACATTTACCCAATCTAATCCTCTCATGATCTTGTACACCTCTATATGATCACCCCTCATCCTCCTGTGCTCCAAGGAATATATTCTTAGCCTGATCAAGCTCTCCCTATAGCTCAGGCCTTGAGTCCTGGCAAAATCCTCATAAATTTTCTTTGCACCCTTTCTAGATTAACAACATCTTTCCATTGATTCAATCCCATTAGTCACGATATATTCCAAGGACATTATGTTCTTTCTCAGGATTGCTTCCCAGAATAAATACAGTTCTCTGGATAATCTGTTTTGCTTCAGCTGCCTTTTAACCTTTGCATACAAAATATTTTTGGTTTGCTTACAGGTGCTTTTGGTGCTGATAGGGGATACGTTGGAAAATCTCTAAAAGGTAACATTTTAAATGATCTCGGTGTTTTCAAAGCATTTATACTTCCAAGGACCTGTTTCTTTGACACTGTGTTCAGCTTTTGATGAGCAATCTCTTCAAATAACCATTTGAGTAAGAGGCTATGAGTATTGCTGGCCATGCCACCATCACCAGCTAATGAATGGACCTGATGGTATTTTCTAGCTGTCGATGGTGCCCCTGAGAAGCTGGTGGCAAGCTACCATCTCGCTCTGCTGCAGTGAGTGTGGTGAAAGTACTGCACATGGATAGGAAACATTTGGAAGATATGGGCCAAATGTGGGCAGGTCTACACTAGTGTAGATAGGGCATCTTGGTTGACATGGGCAATTTGGGGATAAGGGCCTATTTTAGTGCTGTATGACTCAAAAACTGCTCCTGTGGTGCAGTAGGGACAGTGACTGCAAAAATTCACATCAATAGAAGAACAGCCACTCATTTCTAGGTGTGTAACATGAGGGGAATTATTGTTTGGTGGTTTTCCGAAGTGCCTGATACCCTTGTCCTTCTAAGTGAGAGAGACTGTGGGTTTGGAAGGTGCTGCCATCGAAGCCATGGTGGATAACAACAGTGAATCAACGTGCACTGTAACCATGGTGCAGGAAGCAACAGTTTACCAGAGACCGTGTCCGCATTAATACATGAACTTTTAGTCATCTTAAGTCATGTTGGTGGAGTCAGATATACATTTGCAACTTTTACCCGCCACTGTTTAATTGAGTTGTTAAATAATTCAGTGGGATCAATTAATAATTTTTGGTGCCCATTTTGATACCAATTGACATTCAGCTAACCAAATGCCACTCTTCAGAATTTCAATCCCTAGTTTAGAATGGGGAACTCAACTCTGGAAATCGTGGATAAAAAAGGTTAACTTTAATAATAACAGCGAAAGTATCTGAAAAAAAACCTTTCGACTTTAGAGATAAAGTGTGCTAACAGGTCCTTTGGCCCACTGAGTTCATGCCGACCAGCAATCAACCATTCGGCCCTTCGAGCCAACACCGCCATTCAATGTGATCATTGCTGATCATCCCCAATCAGTACCCCGTTCCTGCCTTCTCCCCATATCCCCTGACTCCGCTATTTTTAAGAGCCCTATCTAGCTCTCTCTTGAAAGCATCCAGAGAACTTGCCTCCACCGCCCTCTGAGGCAGAGAATTCCACAGACTCACCACTCTCTGTGAGAAAAAGTGTTTCCTCATTTCTGTTCTAAATGGCGTACTCCTTATTCTTAAACTGTGGCCCCTGGTTCTGGACTCCCCCAACATCGGGAACATGTTGGGGGTGTCCAAGCCCTTAACGATTTTATATGTTTCAATGAGATTCCCTCTCATCCTTTTAAACTCCAGAATGCACAAGCCCAGCTGCTCCATTCTCTCAGCATATGACAGTCCCGCCATCCCGGGAATTAACCTTGTAAATCTACACTGCACTCCCACAATAGCAAGAATTTCATTCTTCAACTTAGGGGACCAAAACTGCACACAATATTCCAGATGTGGTCTCACTATGGGTCTGTACAACTGCAGAAGGACCTCTTTGCTCCTATATTCGATTCCTCTTGTTATAAAGGCCAACGTGCCATTCGCTTTCTTCACTGCCTGCTGTACCTGCATGCTTACTTTCATAGACTGATGTACAAGGACCCCCAGATCCTGTTGTAGTTCCCCTTTTCCCAACTTGACGCCATTTAGATAGTAATCTGCCTTCCTGTCATCCCATATGCTAGCACTATCCTACACACAAGGGACAATTTGCAGAAACCAATTAACCTGCAAACCTGTACATCTTTGGAGTGCGGGAGGAAACTGGAGCACCCGGAGAAAACCCATGGTCATACAGAGAACATGCATCTCTGTACAGATAGCACCCGTAGTCTGGATCAAACCCGGGTCTGTGGAGCAGTAAGGCAGCAACTCTATCACTGTGCCATTGTGCCTCCCTGAATAAGAAACCTCTGTAATGCTATTGGGGAAGGAACATTCAAGAGTGGAGATGTTTAGAGCTCTTTCAAAGAGTTGACACAAGGATATGCAAAAAAAAAACCCAATTTATATATTGTAGGATTCTGAATAAAGTTAAACGATTAATGAAAATAGACTTCTAGAATTACTCAGCAGATGTCATTATCTGAAAAGAGAGGGAAACAAGAGTTAATGTTAAAGACCATAGAGAAATTAAATAGATTGGACCTGACTAACTGCATCTTTTAATTTAGAAACTCATTTTGTTTTGGTAAAAATGGGGGGGAGGGGGAGTGGAGGAGAGAGTGAGGGAGAAATATTACTACCAAGGGGAAATGAGCTTAAATCCCAAGAACAGTCAAAGGAATGTGAAAGTTATCTGAAGTATCCAACAGCCAAAGAGTAAATGTGATTTCCCTGTGCAGCATAAACATCTATTTGCAAGCCTTGCAGGATAAATTATCATCTTTCGGTATATTTTTTAAATCATTCTCTCTTTTTATTTTTAATGTGCGGTTTGTTTTCACACCCACAGATCTGGTGAAAATGTCAGGCTTTAGTGCCAGCACATGCTCACTCAACAGTACTGAGAATCCATATGCCACCATCAAGGATCCACCTATTTTTACGTCAAAAAATTCAGAGTGTGGCTATGTGGAGATGAAGTCTCCAGCTCGCCGAGATTCACCGTATGCTGAGATTGGCAACTCCACTTCAACTAATAAAAATGTTTACGAAGTTGGTATGTTTGATATAATCGCTCCTCTTTTAATGACGATGAACTACATTATAGTGCTGTGTCAAAGAAACATTCTTAAGATTACATACAGAGCTGTTTTGTGAATTACCTTCCATCAAGGTGAGGAATTGCCCAAGAATTATAAGCAAGCAGAGCCCAGCCATTTTCCACATCTTCCCTAGTTGAGTGAACCTTGCATCTGTCTATGCATCACTTTAATCACTCTTTGGTTTGTGAAAACAAAGCAAAACTGCTGATGTTGGGAATTTGAAATGAGAACAGGAAATGCTGGAAACATTCAGCATGTCAGCAGCATCTGTGCTGCTCAACCTGCTGAGTGTTCCAGCATTTTCTGTCTTTGTGATTACTCTTCAATTAATGCTGAGTTGACTTTTTGGGATATTAGATGATAATTGTCATCATTGTATTATGCAGACATCAAAGGGATATCCTGACTAATATCACCATTGGAGAGTATCGAGGTCCATATCACCATTTCAGAAGTATTCTATGAAGGTCAATATCACCATGGATGAATGTTGCAGTCATTGTCACCACTGGGTAATATCACCAGGGGACATATTCTGAACAATGTCCGCAGGGCAAGATCTCGATTCATGCCACTATAATGTACTACCCTGATTAATATAACCCGTGGAACCCGATATCATCATAGAAAATTCCTGATCAATATTACCTGGAGAGCATTCCAGTCAATATCACCACTGGGCAATATTCTGATCAATATTAGCTTGCCGAATATTCCAGATAGTATCACTTTTGCGATGTCACAATGCAAATATCCTGAACAGTACCATTGTTGGGGAATATTATGTTAACATCAGTCGATGAATATGTTGATCAATAACACCCAGGATTATAAACTTTTTGTTATCACCAGACAATATATTAACAGACTGGATGTCAAGAGGTTCAGACTGGTCTTAGGTTGAGACCCTTCAGACTGCTTCAGCAGGGGATTATCTTAATTGATATCACCAGGGGCATGAGGTGTTCAGTGCCATTAAGGATTTCCAAATCTTAAAAATATTGGTATTGTGAAACAAGCTAGGTATTTAACTTGTTTAAGAAGGAACTGCAGATGCTGGAAAATCAAAGGTAGACAAAAATGCTGGAGAAACTCAGCGGGTAAGGCAGCATCTATGGAGCGAAGGAAATATGCAACGTTTCGGGTCGAGACCCTTCCCCAGACTGATATGGGGGCAAGGAGAAGAAAGGAAGAGGTGGAGACAGTGGGCTGTGGGAGAGCTGGGAAGGGGAGGGGAAAGAAGGGACTACTTGAAATTGGAGAAGCCAATGTTCATACCGCTGGGGTGTAACTACCCAAGCAAAATATGAGGTGCTGCTCTTCCAATATTATGATCACCAAGCCTACGCTTGGTCTCACAGATGTAGTGCAGTTGATACCTAGAGCAGCGGATGCAATAGATGAGGTTGGAGGAGGTGCAGATGAATCTCTGTCTCACCTGGAAAGACTGCTTGGGACCTTGGATGGAGTCAAGGGGGGAGGTAAAGTGATAAGTGTAGCATTTCCTGCGGTTGCAAGGCAAGTGCCAGGAGAGGGAGTGGTTTGTTGGGAAGGGACGAATTGACCAGGGAGTTACTGAGGGAGCGGTCTCTGTGGAAAGCCGAAATGGTAGGAGATGGAAAGATGTGGCCAGTGGTGAAATACCGTTGGAGGTGGCGAAAATGTCGGAGGATTATTTGTTTATGTGACGGCTGGTGGGGTGGAAGGTGAGGACAAGGGGGCTCTGCCCTTGTTACGAGTGGGGGGGATGGGGAGTGAGAGCCAAGTTACGGAGTATAGAAGAGACCCTGGGGAGAACCTCATCTATTCTTACTTGATAGCTTGAATCTAAAGAAGGGTCCCAACTCGAAACGTCACCCATCCGTGTTCCCCAGGGATGCTGCCTGACCCACTGAGTTACTCCAGACCTTTGCGTCATTATTTTAAATCTTACTTTCACCCCTGTTTTGTTTTGCCAATTATATTAATCTGTGTTCTCTGCTTATTAATCCTTCAATCATTGTCAACATTTTCTGAAATTAAACTATGTAAGCCATAATTTTAAATATCTCCAATAAATAACACCTCCTAACTTCCTCTGCTCTAATGAGAATGGATTTATCATCTGTCCTATAAAACAATTATTGCAGATACACTTTTACAATGATATCATTAACTATGATATTCTTGTGCTCTAGAACCTACTGTGAGTGTCGTCAATGGAACATGCAATGGAAACACTCCCTTTGGCCCTTATGACCTGCCCAAGAACAGTCACATTCCATGCCATTACGACTTGCTGCCGGTCCGAAGCAGTCCTTCAATGTCACAGAGAATGAACGACAATGAATGAATTAGATGGCAGTGATTTACAGATGGCGAACAGTCCAGTTGAATAGCTCTCTGGGGCAACAACAGAAGGAGTCTGGCCAATGCCTTACCAAGTCCTCTGGACATATTTAGATGATGATTTAACACCAGTGCTCAACTGAGTTACAGATGAAGAGCGGGGAAATGTTGAAGGCCGCTACACAACTAAAGAGAATTCCCTTTACAAAATTCCTTTTTTTTCCTAGATGTCTTTGAAGGTTGACGTTAAACTCCTGTCTTTGGGCATTCATGCTATTATTTTGTAGTTCACCTCGTGAAAAATCATTGCTAGTGATGAATTTAATTGTTTAACAATTTTTCAGAAAGAAGGTCCTTTGAATCATCTCCATCTTTTAACATGCCATTCCTTAATTCCCACAACCTTTTAAAGTAAGTCATTCCATGTATACATAAATAATACTCAATAATACATATTGATAATCATTTCAAGTAGGTAGCATAAAAGTATTTTAGTTCTTTATATTTTTATAGAACAGTTTTGACTTAAATAAGGAAAAGAAACAAATGATGAATGCGAGTGGTCACAGCAAAGTGCAGGTTATTGATGGATTCTTGGTGATTAAAATGCACACTGTAAATGCACGCATCTATAGAGACTTCCAATGCTTTGCCACCACATACTGTATCTTTGAGCTTATTGCATCCACAGCCATTTTCTGTTTCTTCTCTGCGAGCTTCTTGTAAAATAAAAACAATGCTGTGCTTAAGCTGGTCTTGTGCATCACAAATAAATTTGTAAAAATAGTAGTGATTTTAGTTTACTTTTGTTTTATTTTTACTTTTCCAATAACCAGCTGCATAATTGAAGGCTGTTACGCTGTGTTCTGGTGATATATGCTCTTGTTTTTGCATTTAAATCTGTGTTCAGATTAATGATTGGTTTCATGAGAGTGTTATGTTTTTTTCCTTCTGAGGACATTGTGTCAGAATCCTGAGCCTTTGTTATTAATCCTGTGTATTGTATAATAAATTGTACATAGAGGCAAACCAGGTTAAACTGATTGACAAGTGGTAACTTGTTTAATGGACAAAACTGTACAGTACAGAAAATACATCTTGGCCTGCCAGTATCATTAATTTGTATGTGCTGTTGCACTGTAGCTGGATTGGATTGTGAAATATGAAACTGCCCCACCGAGATCATAGGTTCTTTCACCTGAGCAATAACATCTTTATTACATTATTTATGTTTTTTCTCATGACCAGTATAAACCATAACAAACCATGGAAGTGTATTATTCCGACTCATTTACTCCAACTCAATGCCAACGTTAAATGATTTTCATCTTGCTTTAAATCATTAAGCATTATCTGCAACTTTTTATGTAGAGATTGTTTGTCACCAGCTTTTTAATAAAAATTACTTTTGAAAGTGTATTTGGTCTATGTTTCACATGACTATTGTTCAAGGAAGCCTGAAGTCCCACAGGTTCAGGAACCGACAGCTATCAGACTCTTGGACCAACCGACACAAGCCTAAACCTAGTTTGACTGCAGAACACAATAGCCCACCTTTTGCACTACTATGGAATTGTGTTTTATCTAATTATATTTTTGTCTGAGGTCTTGTATCTATGGCAATCTTTTCTTTTAAAATTGTGTATTAATTTATGTATAATTTGTGCATAATTTGTTTTTTGTGTTTGAGTCTATGTGCCTGTGATGCTGCTGCAAGCAAGTCTTTTCATTGTCCCTGCAGGCTCGTACGAAGCTTTTCAAAAAGGGGAGTGGCATGACAGGATTACAAAAATGTTATGCGAAGTAATGTGCGCACAGCGCACATCACGAGCGTGAAGCCTCTCGTGGCCGGGGTTTTAGATGTTTTGCACTCTGATCCTTATTTTGGAGCATTTTTGCACCAAATTTATGACGAATATTTCAGAAATAATTTTGGTGGAGTCAAGATTAATAATTGCAGAGCTGCCAAGTTTCACTGAGCATTTCCGTATTTTGACGGCTAAAAATCAGTATTTTGTTGGGGAAATCGGTATTTCTCACTTAAATGCAATGGAACGTACTACACAGAAACTAGATTTTTGAAAATCAGTGTTTTGCTTTGAACTTCATGTATTCTCAAATATCATTATGGAATACTGAAAATCAGTACTTCTGAATTGTGAAACCATTTTTGAAATGTGAATTTATAATTCTTGGTTTTGATTCCATAACATAAAAATATATAATAATATAATACATTTCGCAATTCATCATATAGTTTACCAAACAATCAAACATGCTGGCATGATGCTGCATAATCATTCAGGTGCTCCTGGATGAACAGTGGCTTGCAAAAGTTTTCATACCGCTTAAACTTTTACACATTTTGTCACTTTACAACCACAAACATCAATGTATTTTATTGGGATTTGATGTGGTCGTCCAACACAAAGTGGCGCATAATTGTGAAGTGGAAGGAAAATGAAACATGGTTTTCAAATTTTTTTACAAATAAAAAACTGAGAAGTGTGGCATGCAAAAGTATTCAGCCCCCTTTACTCTGATACCACTAAATAAAATCCAGTGCAACCAAGTGCCTTCAGGGGTCACCTAATTAGTAAATGTGTGTAATCTAATCTCAGTATAAATCTCAGTATTTTACTTCGGAGTCACGTGAGTGACTACGTGAAGAGCCCGCCTCACGCTGGTAACGGCATGACGTCGACGCTGACGGCGGAAGGAGGAGCTGCAGTAAGGAGCAGCTCCTCGCAGCGGTCGGAACGGCCCCGCAGGTAAGAACAGTAAAGTTGGGATTTCTTAGCGGGCGCTGGGTAGGTCCAGCAGTATAGGAAATAATTAAATCAGGTCAGAGTCATATTAGTGCTGGATAAGCACAGATGATGAAGTAAACGTATATTCGCGGGTTAAATGCTTCCTGGGGTGAAAAATAAATATACGGGAAAGCTAGTGCGGAGCCGGTTCCGATACCGGTGGCCGTAGATATACCCGTTAGCGAATTAGTTTACAAAATGATAACCACGGAGAGAAATGCTCCCGAATATGAAAAATGGAAAATAAAATAAAATAAAAAATCTGAGAGGCCCGTGGTTCTGATGACTCTGACATTGAAAAGTCCTCCAGATAAGTTAAACTATGTGGAACTGATTATGGAGCATATGGAGAAAGTTCTCCAAATAATTATGAGACTAGGGTCAAAGTACCCTGAAGGTTCCTAAGAATAGCCCTGAGGGGTTTAATTATTCTGAATATGGCCATGGGCCTAATTGGAAGTTGGAACTCCGGACCCAGGATTTGGGCCGGAAGAAGTCTCATGGGATGAAATCCCAATTGATTTAGGGCTGCAGAAGGCAGACCCTGTTGATGGTGATTTGCATTTTGAAAGCACACCACAAAATAAAAATAAAAATAAAATGAAAAAATATTAAAAGAGGCCAAAGATGCCTGGAATAGCAAAAGGTTTTGCTATATATGAAGGAAGTGGTGAGGCTATGGAAGAAAACCTAGCTGCCAACATATATATATGGTATCTCACCAACTTCATGATTCTGTGATGATTGAAATATTAAAAATGCACAGCACAGGAAATTGTGCCTCATTGGAAGAGCCTACGGTTTATCCGTTAATATGGGCATCCATGACTCCAAATATGAGAGCGTCAAATAGTGAGGTTTAAAAATCCTCACAAATTATTCTGCTGCTATTATGGCTTTTGGGCAGATGAAAGGAAAACATAAAATAAAGACGCTATTGTGCAATTCTTTCTATGAAATTTTGTATAAAATAAATGGCTATTTGGCCCATTTTTCACCCAAGGTTGCATACTGTGTCGAGCAAGTGGTGTTTAAGCTCTTGGTTATCTGTTTGGAGTAATCTGCCTAACTTATTGAAATTGGATGAAAAGCTAAATATTTTAGCTGCATGAAACCTTCGTCTTTGGACGAAAAGGTATTTTCGCCCAGAAGGGGATTTGATATTGGAAATAGAGGCAGAAATATGTCAAGGAAGTTTTATTGTATTGCACAACCAAATACTTACCCGAATTCAGGGGATAAGGAGACCACCACGCTCATATGCAGAGGAATTAAAGACTTGTTCTCTGCTTAAAGAAACTGCGGATTAATCTCCAGTTAGAGGGAGATTACAAAAAGTTTATTAAGACTGGCTTACTATTATTTTTGATCAGTATATTACGAGCAGTTTCATTAACTACTATTACTTTAAAAAAAAGAGGTTAATCCTCCTGTACAGAATAAACCTGCTTATGTTTTCGTGTTTTCTGCAATTGAAAAAGCAGAGATTTATGTCCACATTGCCTAATTATCTGGAAAAGGGGTAATGGAAAAGATTTTGAACACGAGCATAAATTTGTCTTTAATGTTAGAAGGCATTACAGATGATGGTTGCAGAAGTATTCTGGACCTTACAGGTCTAAATAAGTTTGTAGAATACAAACATGTTCAAAATGGAGACATTGAATACTGCAAAATATTTAATTCAGCAGGTTGTTATATGGCTAAGATTGATGAAAAGACGCCTATTATTCTGTACCTATGCATCAGGTTTCGGTGGTACTTAAATTTTAATTGGTTGTGACAATTATGGCAGTTAAGCTTTGCCAAATGGACTGAGTTCAGCTTTTTACTCTTTACGAAACTGTTGAAACCAGATTAGCCCAATTAGAGCACAAAATGCACATCATTATGGCTTATCTCAATGACATTCTGGTCATTAGTGATTATCAGGAGTCGGCTGAGGACTCAGTTTCAGTTACTAAAGCTTTGTGGTAAGCTAAGGTTCTTAATTCATCTAATTAAGCCCAGCTGCAGCCAGCACAAAACAATTTACTTTTGGGGTTTGTAATTAACTCAGTGACTATGTTTAATACCTTTACCAACAGATAAAGTCGATGATATTTTGGTAACTTGTCATTATCTCATTCAAAACCTTATCCTTCCATCCGAGAAATGGTGACAACCATTGGTGAACTGCTAGCAGCATTTCCTGCAGTAGAATTTGGTCCATTACATTTATCGATATCTTCGAAGGTACAAGATACAAGCTCTCAAAGAGAAGGCAGGCCATTTGACAGGCCTATGTAATTAACAAAAGAAGCTGTATTGGAATTACAATGGTGGGTTAAAAAAGGAAAATGTCCCACAAGCTGCTAATAAATATTATGATTAAACAGCCTGAAATGGTTTTAACATACAGATGCTAGTGCTCTCGGATGGGGGGGCCACAGATTTATCCTCCAGTTGTGGAGGTAGATGGAAAACTGAAGAACAAGTGTTTCTCCAAGAGTATGGTATTAACTATTTGGAGTTATTGGGGGCCTTTTATGGGCTTAAAGCATATTGTTGTGCTAAACAAGGTCTGCATGTGTTAATACAATTAGACAATAAAACAGCTGTGGTTTACATTAATCACATGGGGAGAGTTGGATCAGTATCATGTGATTGTCTGGTCAATGAGATATGGCAATGGTGTATTGGTCGGCAGATATGGATTTCAGTAAGCTATACTCCAGGTAAAGACAATGTGGTAGCAGATGAAAGGTCCAGGATTTTTAAAGATAATACGGAATGGATGTTTAAGCCAGCAATATTTAAGAATATTGTTAGACGATTTGGGTTGCCAGAAATTGATTTGTTTGCATCCAGGCTTAATCATCAATTGCCTCATTATGTGTCTTGGGAACACGATCCGGACGCAGTTGCAGTAGATGCATTTTCATTACACTGGGGAAAAATGTTCTTTTATGCTTTTCCACCATTTGCTCTGATCCAGAGATGCTTGAAGAAAATAGAGCAAGATTCAGCTTCCGGATTGTTGGTAGTGCCAAATTGGCCAACTCAACCTTGGTTCCCAGTTATGCTGAATATGATTAAAGAGCCGTATATGCAGATTCCTAACTGTAGTGATATCTTGACTAATCCAGTAACAAATGAAGGTTACCCATTATATGCATATATGAATTTGTTAATCTGCAGGTTTGACCAGACCACTACAGGAACTGGGATTGTCGGACCAAACTTGACAGTTATTGGCGCATCATGGCGAGATAGCACACAGAAACAATATATGACACATATTAAGAAATGGGAAGAATTTTGCACACAGTCAAATATTTCTGATGATTCTGTGAATGTTACTCATGTTTTGGAATTCCTTGCCAATTTGCGCTTTGGCCAACATTTAAGTTACAGTGCCATTAACACTGCACGCAGTGCCTTGTCGTCCTATTTAGGACTTATGACTGGTGAGAAATCAATTGGTCGCATCCATTAATATCACGATTCATGAAAGGAATTTTTCACATGAATCCGCCAAAACCTAGATATACAGAGATTTGGGATGTGAGCATAGTACTTGCTCTACTTAGAGAATGGACGCCAATTGAAGGGTTGTCATTGGATAGGTTAACATTGAAATTGGTCATGTTAATGTCACTGGTCTCAGCCCAAAGAGTGCAAACTTTACAAATGTTGCGTTTAGACTGTATGCATGTGACTACAGATAACGTTGTATTCTATGTTTACGATCTGATCAAACAAAGTAGACCAGGGAGATCTGGAACAAAGGTAACCTTTCAAGCTTTTCATATTGAGCTTGCTTTGTGTGTGGTTAGACATTTGAACCAATGTATTAAAGTGACGGACACTTTTCGAGGAAACGAAAAGACATTGCTGCTTACGCACAAAAAGCCACACACAAAAGCTTCAGTTCAAACTATCTCAAAATGGTTGAAACAGGTGTTGGTTTTAGCGGGAGTAGACACTGATGTCTTCAAATCTCACTCCACCAGGGCGGCAGCTACGTCCGCGGCGAAGGGGCGGGACGTACCTCTCGAGCATATTTTTAAAAATCGCAGGGTGGAGTAAAGAAGAAACTTTTTCAAAGTTCTACAACAAACCTGTTCACACTATGACAAGCTTTGGACACGCGGTGGTTGGGAGCACTATAATCACCTGCTTTGTTTGCTATTAATTGCTATAATCAGTTGTGTAGTCACTGATATCTTTTGTCACTTGTAATCATTTTTCCCTCAAATATAAGGAGGGTATTATATGGTCTTTCAGCCATTAAAAAACTTAATTGTGAAAAGATCTAACATTTGTCTGCTTTCTCATGTATGTGTTTACTTAGCCGGACTGTCGTACGGATTAATTCTACGACATAAAAAACACAGAAAGCTTTAAAACTCTTCACGTAGTCACTCACGTGACTCCGAAGTAAAAATAGTAAGATTAAACGAGAACTCACCTGTTCGAAGTTTGATCGTTATTTTACGAGGAGTTACGATGAGGGATTACGTGCCCTCCACTCCCACCCTCGTAAAATAAATGATCAAATGGTGGTTCTAAGTCTTTTTATGAGCCTTACTATGTTACTCCGGCTTTGGTGTTCTGTGTTTTTCATGCCGTTGCTTTGAAGTATGCCGTTACCAGCGTGAGGCGGGCTCTTCACGTAATCCCTCATCGTAACTCCTCGTAAAATAACGATCAAACTTCGAACAGGTGAGTTCTCGTTTAATCTTACTATTAATTACACTTGTGTGTAATCTAATCTCAGTATAAATACAGCTGTCTGGTGAAGGCCTCAGAGGTTTTTTTAGAGAACATTAGTGAACAAACAGCATCATGAAGCCCAAGGAACACACCAGACAGGTCAGGGATAAAGTTGTGGGGATGTTTAAAGCAGGGTTAGGTTATAAAAAAATATCCCGAGCTTTGAACATCTCACGGAGCACTGTTCAATCCATCATCCGAAAATGGAAAGTGTATGGCACAACAGCAAACCTACCAAGACATGGCCATCCACCTAAACTGACAGGCCGGGCAAGGAGAGCATTGATCAGAGAAGCAGCCAAGAAGCCCATGGTAACTCTGGAGGAGCTGCAGCGATCCACAGCTCAGGTGGGAGAATCTGTCCACAGGCCAACTATTAGTTGTGCACTCCACAAATTGGGCCTTTATGGAAGAGTGGCAAGAAGAATGTAATTGTTGAAACAAAGCCATAAGAAATCCCGTTTGTAGTTTGCCACAAGCCATATGGGGGACACAGCAAACATGTGGAGGAAGGTGCTCTGGTCTGATGAGACCAAAATGGAAGTTTTTGGCCTAAATGCAAAACGCTATGTGTGGCGGAAAACTAACACTGCACGTCACCCTGAACACAGCATCTGTGAAACATGGTGGTGGCAGCATCATGCTGTGGGGATGCTTTTCTTCAGCAGGGACAGGGAAGCTGGTCAGAGTTGATGGGAAGATGGATGGAGCCAAATACAGGGCACTCTTGGAAGAAAACCTGTTAGAGTCTGCAAAAGAATTGAGACTGGGGCAGAGGTTCACCTTCTAGCAGGACAACGACATTAAACATACAGCCAGAGCTACAATGGAATGGTTTAGATCAAAGCATATTCATGTGTTAGAATGGCCCAGTCAAAGTCCAGACCTAAATCCAATTGAGAATCTCTGGCAAGACTTGAAAATTGCTGTTCACAGTTGCTCTCCATCCAATCTGACTGAGCTTGAGATATTTTGCAAAGAAGAATGGGCAAAAATGTCAGTCTCTAGATGTGCAAAGCTGGTAGAGACATACCCCAAAAGACTTGCAGCTGTAATTGCAGCGAAAGGTGGTTCTACAAAGTATTGACTCAGGGGGGCTGAATACTTTTGCATGCCACACTTTTCAGTATTTTATTTGTAATAAAATTTGGAAACCATGTATCATTTTCCTTCCACTTCACAATTATGCATCACTTTGTGTTGGTCTATCACATAAAATCCCAGTAAAATACATTTACCTTTGTGGTTGTAATGTGACAAAATGTTCAAGGGGTATATAAACTTTTGCTAGCCACTTTATATTGCCATTTACCAGAGCTCGAACCCCTCTCGCACGCCGAGGACGGGAGGAGGGAGAGGGAGAGGGGGAGGGAGGTGGAGGCCTCCTTCTGCCGTCTGAAGCAGCTGCACCAAAGATCCTATAGCTATAGGATCTTTGAGGTGCACCGCTTGGCCCCTCACCTTCCTGTCGGCTGGCGGAGGAGGGAAGGCGGTGGCGAGGAGTTCCCAACCGCCACCCACTTTGGCGGCGGCACTTTGGACAGTGACGGCCAAGGCAGCGGTCGATGTTGTCCGAGGAGCGCTGACCTTCCACCCTCCCCACCTCCTCTCTCCCTCTCTCTGTTGTACGCCCCCCTCCACCCCTCCATCCTGAGACCCCTCCTCTCCATCCCGCACTGATCCCCATTCCCTCCTCTATTCAGTCCTCACTGACATCCCATGTACTCTCCTCCCCATCTACCCCCCCCCAATCTATTCATCACCCTACCCACCTCGCATTGATTCTCCTGCCACCCCCCCCCCCCCATCCATCCTACACTGGTCCCACAATTCATCCTGTACTGACCGCCCTTCTCATCCATCCTGCACTTCTCCCCCCATTCATTCCATACTGACCCACCCCCCCCATTTACCCTGCACCAATCCCCCCATCCATCCTGTAGCGATCCCTCCATTGATCTTTTACTGATCCCCTCATTCATCCTGTACTGATACCCTCATGCATCCTATACTGATCCCCTCATTCATCCTGTAGTGATCCTCCATTCATCCTGAAAAGACCCTCCAATCCACACTGTCCTGACACCCTCCCATTCATCCTGTACTGATCCCCTCACGCATCCTGTACTGATCCCCTCATTCATCCCGTACTGATCTCCCATTCATCCTATACTGACCCTCCCATTCATCCTGTACTGATCCCCCCCATTCATCCTGTACTTATCCCTCCATTCAAGAAGAATGAGGGGAATAGTCTGAAGAAGGGTCTCGACCCGAAACGTTGCCTATTTAATTCGCTCCATAGATGCTGCCTCACCCACTGAGTTTCTCCAGCATTTTGTTCTACCCCCATTCATCCTGTACTAACCTCCCATTCATCCTATACTGATCCCCCCCATCCATCCCGTACTGAACCCCCCCATCCATCCCGTACTGAACCCCCCCATCCATCCCGTACTGAACCCCCCCATCCATCCCGTACTGAACCCCCCATTCAACACCACTGACATCCCCCGTGCTCTCCCCTCACAATTTTACATACTCCATCCAACACTTATTACTAATTCACCTGCCTCAATCCATCCATTCCGCACCGATTGCCTTCTCAACTTCCCCCCCGCCCCCCGCCATCTATCCATCCCGCACTGATTCACCCCCTGACCCTATTGTGATTCATGGTCTTCAGAGCGAGCATTGACTGTTTGATAACAGAATGCAATCAAATGTGTTTTAATTCCCATTGTTATTATTTCTTTTGACACCTTTAAATATATTACCAAAAGAACATTTGCTGCAGTTATGTCCTTTGGCCATCTCTTGTCAGTTAGTGTAATGTTTAACCTGTCAAATGGGTATAGTCAGTTTTAACAGCTTTAATCATAAAATGCCTTTAGAAATTTCCTTGCAACTTGTATATTTTGTTATGAATAAATTATGTGGGAAGCGAGAGTGTTTCTGTACCAATAGCAATAACGACCCATTCTAAGGCCATGTCATGATAATTTCAGGTCCTTCACAGAAAACATGCTTGCATCAATCTGTAGTGTGCATGGTTAAGCATATATGTTACCATGGTCCAGGATTTATTGACACAGGTTGATCATATGCTGAATAATCCAACCACATTTTTGTTTGGAAGTGGAAAGAACTAATAGAAATTGCATTAATTGCAATGTGTAAAAAGAGTTGAGATATTGTATTATAATTTTGCTGCGTCATTGTGGTATATATCGTGTCTTGATTGGCGAATATGTTTAGTTTGTGAGTTATTTGAAGCAGAAATAATATGTGAAAGTAAACAAAAGTGCTGGAGAAACTCAATGGATGAGGCAGCATCTATAGAGCTAAGGAAATAGGCAACGTTTCGTGCCGAAACCCTTCTTCAGACTGATGGGTTTCGGCCTGAAACGCTGCCTATTTCCATCGCTACATAGATGCTGCTGCACCCACTGAGTTTCTCCAGCATTTTTGTCTACCTTCGATTTTCCAGCATCTGCAGTTCCTTCTTGAACATAATATGTGAATGCTTCATTGAGCATAATTCCGACTGGTAACTACACACTTCGTCCGAGCATATTATCGCACGCGTCATGCAAACCGTCTTAAATGACCACCTAAACTGTCATTTGGCAACCTAAAATGCTCTCAAGGTTGCCTGGCTGGCAACAGGGAAAAAGAGTTAAGTGCGAGCCCTGTTTACCCCTACTACTAATGCAAAGGCATTAGTTGGCCTTACCCTATATGCCATTCCTGGTTGCACGAATATAGCACCTCAGACCAGTTTATCTAGCATGGCAGTCCTCAGTTTGTTTTTGTTTTTTTTATAGTTAACTTTTATTAGAGGCATGTACATATCCTAGTCCAAACCATTACAAACGTTGTTAAACGGTAACATATTAAATATTCAGGATTCCAAGGACTCGGCTACCAATGTAGCAGGAGTCTACATTTATCGGTTACATATTAACATTGACTCTAATTATTATTATTATTTTTTAATAGATAGAAAAAATAAAGAAAAAGGGAAAAAAAACAACTTAGAAACATAAAATAAACTATCCATAATACAACTTAGGAGATAGGTCCGTAGGTAAGAAAACAAAACTATTAGTCTAGTCCTGGGTTCAAGCTTCTGTCAAGCCTCAGCGCTGGCCCATTCTACCCCTTCAAATAATCTATGAACGGTGACCATATTCTAATAAATAATTCTGGTTTGTCAATTAAGACAAATCTATTTTTTTCCAGATTTAAGGTCTCCGACATCTCCATAATCCACATATTAATTGTAGGGGATGCAGGGTTTTTCCAAAATTTTAATATTAGATTTTTCCCAGTTATTATACTATAATCCAGGAAATTTCTTTGGTTTATTGTCAGTTTTAGGTATTGTTCCAATATGCCCAATATTATTAATTGAGGATTGGGATCCAGTTGAATATTAACCACTACATAAATAATTAAAAAAATATCCAGCCAAAATGTTTTAATTTTTATGTAATTTACAAAGGTATGGGTTAAATTAGCCTCAGAGTATTGACATTTATCGCAGATAGGAGAGATATTAGGAAAAAATCTATTTAATTTTGTTTTAGAATAATGCAATCTGTGTAATATTTTAAATTGTATTAAAGAATGTCTGGCGTTTAACGAACATTGATGTATATGTTGTAG
Organism: Okamejei kenojei; assembly: GCA_035221665.1. Taxonomy (NCBI): domain Eukaryota; kingdom Metazoa; phylum Chordata; class Chondrichthyes; order Rajiformes; family Rajidae; genus Okamejei; species Okamejei kenojei. The sequence continues at coordinate 71,239,539 of CM069133.1, read as the reverse complement.
ACTTTCATCCCAAATATCTTTCGTTATGGGTTGAACTAATTCATTTTCCCATGCTTGTCTATGTGATTCCGTCAATGGATTCTCGCTATCTAACAGCATATTATAAATATATGATATTAATTTGACTGTTGGGATGTTTATTCAAACATTCATCTAGAATCTCTGGCTCTCTAATTCTGTATTCTCGTGTATGTGATTTAACATAATCTTTCAATTGTAAATATCTAAAAAAATTATTTGAATGTAATCCATAATTCTGTTGTACCTCCAGAAACGAGAGGAACACACCTTTTCTATAAAGATGTCCCATCTTTTTAATTCCATAGTTTTTCCATTGTGCAAAGCCTTTATCCAATACCGAAGGCTTAAATGAAGGGTTATTTGCAATAGGGAGCGAAAGTGATAAATTATCCAATTTTAATGTCTTTTTTGTTTCCAAATTCGAATACCGCTATGTATTATCGGATTTTCACTATAGATCTTTTTATTCAATTTTGTAGGGTATAGGAAAATCGGGCCAATTTCAAATGGCAGACAATCCTCCTTTTCCATCTTTAACCAGTCTGGTTGTTGATCCATATCTTCCAACCAGAAATTTAAGTTTTTGACATTGACTGCCCAGAAATAAAATAAGAAATTTGGTAAGATTAATCCTCCATTTGTCTTAGATTTACATAAGTGTTTTTTAAAAGAAATTTTTAGGGAGGTATATTGGAATTGATTGGAAGAAGTATAGAATTTGAGAAAGGAAAATCATTTTAATTGCATTAATTTTACCGAGCATTGAAATAGGAAGCGTTTTCCAATATTGAATATTCTTATGCAATTTATTAAGTAAAGGCACAAAATTAGATTTAAATAAAGAAGTATATTTCTTGGTCACATAGATTCCTAAGTATTTAAATTTTTCATTCACTATTTTAAAAGGTGATTGTTGCAATATATATAAATTAGGTTCCATTATTGGCATAATCTCACTCTTCTTCCAGTTGATTCTATATCCCCAGAATAAACCAAATTGAGTTATAAGATTTAACAGGTTAGGGATACTAATTTCTGGATTTGTAATATATAGTAATACATTATCTGCATATAGAGAAATTTTATTAACTGTATTTTTAGTATTATACCCATATATTTCTGGATGAGCTCTTTCTGCTAATGGTTCTATAACAAGGGTGAATAGTAACGGTGATAATGGGCATCCTTGTCTACAGCCTTTAGATAAATCAATTTTTTTTGATAACATTTGATTTGTCATTATTCTGGCTGTTGGATTGGTATATAAACCATATAACCATATAACAATTACAGCACGGAAACAGGCCCTCTCGGCCCTTCCAGTCCGTGCCGACCATTTGTTTTCCCCTAGTCCCATCTACCTGCACTCAGACCATACCCCTCCATTCCCTTCCCGTCCATATACCTATTCACTTTACTTTTAAATGTTAAAATCGACCCTGCCTCCACCACTTCTGCTGGAAGCTCATTCCACACAGCCACCACCCTCTGAGTAAAGACGTTCCCCCTCACATTACCCCTAAACTTCCGTCCCTTAATTCGCATGTCATGCCCTCTTGTTTGAATCTTCCCTACCCTTAATGGGAAAAGCTTATCCACGTCAACTCTGTCTATCCCTTTCATCATTTTAAAGACCTCAATCAAGTCCCCCCCTTAACCTTCTGCGCTCCAAAGAATAAAGACCTAACTTGTTCAACCTTTCTCTGTAACATAGTTGCTGGATCCCAGGCAACATTCTAGTAAATCTCCTCTGTACTCTCTCTATTTTGTTGACATCCTTCCTATAATTAGGCGACCAAAATTGTACACCATACTCCAGAATTGGTCTCACCAATGCCTTGTACAATTTTAACATTACTTCCCTGCTCCTATATTCAATGCTCTGATTTATAAAGGCCAGCACACCAAAGGCTTTCTTTACCACCCCATCTACATGCGATTCCACCTTCAGGGAACTATGCACAGTTATTCCTAGATCTCTCTGTTCCACAACATTCCTCAATTCCCTACCATAAAAGCTTAACCCATGTACAAAACTCACCTAATTGAAATTTTTCCATCACCGAAAATAAATATGGCCATTCAATTTGATCGAATGCTTTCTCAGCGTCTAGCGAGATGACTGCTAAGTCTTCATTAGCTATTCGATTTGAGTATATAATGTTGAACAATCATCTCAGATTATAATATGAATATAATATAATATGATATAATATGAACGTTTTGGAATAAAGCCAGTTTGATCGGGGTGTATTAATTTATAAATCACTAAGCTTAATATGTGTGCTAAAAATTTGGTTAAAATTTTCTGATCGCTGTTTAATAGAGCAATTGCTCTATATGAACCTGGATCTTCAAGGTCCTTATCCGTTTTGGGAATAAGTATTATAGTTGATTCATTTAAAGTTTCTGGGAGTTTCTGTTGCATGAATGCTTGAGTATATAATGTCTGAAAGCGTGGCGAGATCAAGTCATGAAATTTTTTATAAAATTCACTAAACCATCTGGTCCAGCGGCCTTTCCATTTTTTAAAGAATTAATAGATTCCTCAATATCTTTTACTGATATTTCGGCCCCTAATAGTTCCCTCTCTTTCAAATCTAAACCAGTAAGGTTACAATTCTGTAAGAATAATTCCATTCCTACAGAACCCCCTGCCGTTTTGGATGAATAAAGTGTTTGATAGTATTGAGAGAATCTACCATTAATATCCTTGGGTAGTGTTAATATTTCTCCCGTATCTGATTTAATTTTATATATTGTTTTTTCCCCTTCCTGTTTCCGGAGTTGGCGTGACAGTAATTTTTGTGGTTTATCACCAAATTCAAAGTGTAACTGTTTAGTCTTTTGATAAAATCTTATGAATTGGTCTGAGTATATTTGGTTTAACTTATATTTGAGTACAGCAATTTTATTATGTATTATTATAGGAGGTGCGATTGCATTTTCCATATCTAATTGCCTTATTTCCATTTCCAATACCAGTTGTTTGGCGCGGTTCACTTTATTATGAAAGGCTTGTGCGGAGATTAACACTCCTCGCATAAATGCTTTAAATGTTTCCCAAAGAAGGGAGGCAGAAATTTCAGGGCAGTCATTTGTCTCAAAAAACATATTTATCTGTTTGATAAGATATTCATAGCATGCTTTATCATTTAAAATTTGAGGATTAAGTCTCCAGTTTGTAAATGCTGTCAAAGCATGTGTCGTTCCGCAGTACACTGATGTAGGTGGCCCGACTTCTACCTCTTCTTGCAGTGCCACGTTTGGTCTCCCGAAGTGTGACTTTATCTTTAATGGCAGCGTTCAGTTTGTTAACGCTGTCCAAGGTCTGTGGCATTCCACAGCTAGTACACAGCGGTGCCCTGTTTGGGCTCCCAAAGTGTAAGGGGATTAGCAGACAGTTCAGGGTTCCTCTCACAGACAACACTATTGGCAGACCAGCATATATTGCCATTTAGCCATTAATCACATTTTCCAGCTCCATTTTCCGAGAATGTAACTGTCCAAACCTAGTCACCACTTTGTCCAAGTCATGGGCAAAGTCATAGTGAATCAGATTCAGATTCAGATTTAATCGTTATTGTCATTGTGCAGTGTACGGTACAGAGACAACAAAATGCAGTTAGCATCTCTCCCAGAAGAACGAATATAGAATAATGGAACAGTAAAATATATATATATGTACATACAATTTTTGTACATACAATTTTTGTACATACAATATCTATATACAACCCACCGCAATTTTTCTGGTGGAAGGAGTGTCTGGTGGGGGTGACGGGCAATCACCAAGGTGCAGAGTTAAGTTGTTTAACAGCTGCAGGGAAGAAGCTGTTGCTGAACCTGCTGGTCCGGCAATGGAGAGACCTGTAGCGCTTTCCGGTTGGGAGGATGGTAACCAGTCTGTGGCTGGGGTGAGAGCAGTCCTTGACGATGCTATGCGCCCTTCGCAGACATCGCTTGCTCTTGACAGACTCAATGGAGGAGAGTGAGGAACCGGTGATGCTTTGGGCAGTTTTCACCATCCTCTGCAGTGCTTTTCTGTCGGAGACAAAGCAGTTGCCATACCATACTGTGATACAGTTGGTAAGGATGCTCTCGATGGTGTAGTAGTAGGGGTTCACCAAAATCTGAGGAGACAGATGGACCTTCTTTAGTCTCCTCAGGGAGAAGAGACGCTGGTGAGCCTTCTTGACCAGTGTTGAGGTATTGTGGGTCCAAGAGAGGTCATCAGAGATGTTGGCCCCCAGAAACCTGAAACTGGAAACACGTTCCACCTCCATCCCGTTAATATGGATGGGGGTGTGCGTGCCACCCCTAGACCTTCTGTAGTCCACAATGAGCTCCTTGGTCTTCTTGGTGTTAAGGGCCAGGTTGTTGTCAGCGCACCATGCTGCTAGGAGCTGGACCTCCTCCCTTTAGGCCGACTTATCGTTGTCGCTGATGAGGCCAATCACCGTTGTATCATCTGCATACTTGATGATGATGTTAGTACCATGTACAGGTGTGCAGAGGTCGTAGGTGAAGAGGGAGTAGAGGAGGGGGCTCAGCACACAGTCCTGTGGAACGCCGGTGTTCAGGGTGAGGGTTGAAGAGGTGTAGTTGTGTGACCTAACAAACGGGGGTCTGTTATGGCCCTGTCTCACGGTGTGAGTCCACCCACGAGTGACCCCAAGTGAAAGAAAAAAAACAGACTCGTGGTTATGTACGAGATTACAAGTTTATGTTCAAGTGTTTAACCGAGTTCCCACAGGTATGTCATTTCTGCGATGTTGCAAGTTCCTTTCCCGAGTTACCAAGTTCCTCTCCCATTACTCTTGAGCCAACCGTGAATGAAGGCTTTTTGTTCAATGGGCTGATTATTCCCCGCGGACATAAATTGGCCCTGTTTTAAAGCCGGTCAGAAAATAGACGAGAGAAAGCAACAAGTGAAATGACAACTAACCGCTGGCTGGCATTTGCAGAGGATCGGCGATTGGCGCGACTGTTTGTTAAACATCTATCTGAAATGATATTTATAGTATTATGACAGATGTTCGTTTTGACAACAGAAACTCCTACTTTTTTTGTGGCTCGGCCAATAAGTTGCAATGCGCTGAAGCATGTTTCCCCTTTACCGCCGATAGCCAGCCTCGCGAAACTATTCCGGACAATTCATCTAAATTGCTGCTGAGAAGGAATGCGGCCTTTAAGTTAACTCGACTTACAAGATATGCATCAGCTTTTTTATGTTAATAAAAGTACGAATTATTGACAATGCAAGCGTTTTAAATATACAAAGCTCCGGGAAAGTTCACGGTAGTGATATTAAAAAAAACACGATATGGCCAACATGAAACATAACAGAAACCTAAATGAACAGAGACTTGTGGTGCAATGGTAAAGTGACTAAATCAGTCTCATTCTGGTATCTATAGCGTGCAAATGTTTGGAAGGCAGGCTAGACTTGAATTGCCAGTGGCACCTCGCATTGAACATCGTGAGAATGAGTTTTACGTGGGATTTACTCACACACACACACAATTCTGGAGTAACTCAGCGGGACAGGCAGCATCTCTGGGTAGTGGTCTAAGGAAGGGTCTCGACCCGATACATCATCATTCCTTCTCTCCGGAGATGCTGCCAGTCCCGCTGAGTTACTCCAGAATTGTGTGTGTGTGAGTTACTCCAGCATTGTTCGTATGTGTGTGTGTGAGTTACCTTAGCAGTGTGTGTGTGTGTGTGTGTGTGTGTGTGTGTGTGTTACCCCAGCATTGTGTGTGTGTGTGAATCATGAATTGTCAAGACACAAGGCACTGTAGATACAAATAATGTCATACACAAGAAAGGGCAGATGCTAGTTGAAAAAAGTGAACACATGGGGCTGGAAAAAATTGGAAATGTCATCCCGTCACCCATTTCTTCTCTCCAGAGGTGCTGCCTGCCGCTGAGTTAAAAGAGTTCCCACGGTAGACTCACGAATCACTTAAGGTAAACGCACGGGCCACCACGTTATAAACGAGTTTAAAATGTTTCAATTTTTAAATTGAACTGTAAATTTGACTCGTGGAAAAAATCAAACATGTTTGATTTTTTTCACGAGTTACCAAGTTTCACGGGTACCTGCCGTTGGCGCCACGAGTCGTTAAGTTGCTCGCAAGAGTTCCGACGTTCCCGCTACGTTTAGTGTACGTGATTACCGCGAGTGACAACTCGGGGTCACTTGTGGGTCAACTCGCACCGTGAGACAGGGGTTTTAGTTAGAAAGTCGCACTTGCAATAGAACCATTAGCTCAACGGGTGAGATTACATCCTGAAATATATGGATATGACACCAGAGATACTGAAAATAAAATTTCTTTATATGCGGATGATGTATTACTTTATATTACAAAGCCGGAAATTAGTATCCCAAATTTACTAAAATTAATATCTGAATTTGGATTATTTTCAGGATATAGTATTAATTGGAATAAAAGTGAACATGCCAATAATGGTAAATAACACATATACTACAACAATTTCCTTTTAAGATAGCAAACGAAAAAATCAAATATCTTGGAATCTATGTAACAAAAAGATTTGATTCTTTATTTAAATCCAATTTTCCACTTTTATTGAATAAATTAAATAAGAACATTTTATATTGGAAAACATTACCTATTTCAATGCTAGGTAGAATTAATGCAATAAAAATGATTTTTCTCCCGCAATTACTATATCTTTTCCAATTGATTCCGATATATCTTCCTAAAATATTTTTTTAAGAAGGTTGATTCTATAGTCACCAACTTTATCTGGGATTATAAGAGCCATAGAATAAACAAAAAACATTTATGTAAACCAAAAATAAATGGAGGTCTAGCACTACCAAACTTTATGTTTTATTACTGGGCAGTTAATATTAAAAATATGAATTTTTGGTTATTAGAGACAGATAAACAACCAATCTGGTTAAAAATGGAAAAAGATTGTTTGCCTTTTGAAATGAGTTCGATTTTATTCACCAATATTAAAATAGGTAAGAAAACCTATAGTGAAAACCTTATAATAGAATCTGGAAACAAATAAAGAAAACACTAAAATTGGAATGTATACCACTAGCCCTTACCATTGTAAATAATGTTACATTTAAACCCTCAATGATGGACAAAGGTTTTTTACAATGGAAAAACTATGGAATTAATAAGATGGGAGATCTCTACAGGGAAAATTCTTTCCTTTCATTTCAAGAATTACAACAAATTTATGGATATTACATTCAAAAGATTACTTTAGATATCTACAAATTAGAGACTATGTAAAAGCAAACACATAGGAAATTAGAAATAGAAAGAGACGGACTTCCGGTGGCGCTATGGAGCGTTAAACCATAGCACCAGCCAGCTCCGCAAAAATTTTTCAAAAAACGGGGATTTAAACGGATTTAAAAGAAACTTACCGATCGACTGCTTCTTCACTGTCTGCGCCTCAACATCGACGGTACCAGGCTGACGTCATCAGCCCTGCGACAAATAATGACGGCACGGAGCCCTACCGACAAGACAAAAGCTCGAAAAACCCGGGCGATGAGCGGGAGAAGGCCTGGGAAGCCTCGGACTCGAGTAGGGCCAGCTCCTTGGAAGACGTTTCCAGGAAAGCAGACACAGGAGGTGAGGACTTGAAAACTTTTATTTCTCATCAGATGGCTGATTTAAAAAACGTGAGTTCAAGCAGAAATGAAAGATATAAAGAAAGAAATGAAAGAAATACAGGGAGATATAAAGGAAGAAATATCTCAAATTAATAATCAGATGGACTTGATGAAAAATCAATGGTGTGAATTTCAAAAAGATACAAAGAACACAGATTGATAATAAGTTCAAGAAAGAATCAGAAATATTGAAGAATGAAATCATTGATATGATTAATAACCTGGAACGCAAGATGGAGGTAAACTTTGAAAATGTTAAAAAAGACTTTAAACATAAGATTGACCCTATTGCAAATTGTGGTCGAACAACAAGTTGATGGCATTAAAAACCTTGAAAAGATAGCGGAGGCTAGTACTGTGTCTACAGCAAAGCTGATAACAGAACAAGAACGTCTACTGGAGTTGTTATCCAAAGTAACAGATAAATGCATGCAGCTGGAAGGCTATCAAAGAAGGCAGAACTTGAGGATTGCAGGGATTCCTGAAGGTCTAGAGAAACACGAAGACACTCGAGAATTCACTGCTAAATTACTGCAAGCTGTTTTATCTTTGGATGATATGCCTGTTTTAGCTCGTGCACATCGAGTCGGCAGAAGACAGACCAGTACAAACGCCCCCCCAAGACAAATCATCGTCAAGTTACAATATGATTTCACACCCTCGAGGACATTATGCGAAGAGCCCTCGAGAACAAAGAATCTGATGTTTCAAGGACAAAGAATCAGTTATCTATCGAGACTATCCCCCAGAGGTTGCCAGAAAACGAAAAGCGTTTAACGAAGCCAAAAACCTTATGAGGGGTTGTAGAAAACTTGAGATACGGTCTGAATTACCCAGCCATCCTAAGAGTTTACTTATAACAACGTGGAACACTTTTTCAAGACTCCAACAGAAGCAATGGAATTTGCAAAGCAGTTTGATACTTGAAAACCATCTACAAGCAAATATACTGCCTTTTACTATTTTTAAAGACCTAGTACGGTCTCTTTAACATTTTTATGAAACTTTATACGACAATATGGAATTAGAAGAAATCAGAAGGAATGGACAATGTCGTATGGAACGAAAATGTTTTCCCGGATTGGAAGAAGCTCACCGAACATTTATTCATAATATACAACTAACACAAACAAATACACACACATACTAAAATTATAACGCGGTTTTATTATTACTATTACTGTTATTAACCAAGACTGTGCACTATTACTAATAATACTACTAATAATTAATATCTTATGTCCTGTTACATTTGGAGATATCCTCCCCTCAATGTATTTCTCCCTCTTTAATAATGACTTCTATTCTTTGTATTTAAAAAAAAATTCTTTAACTGTGGCTCTATAATTTGATTTTTTTTTTTTAAACTAATCTTAGATATATATACTTTTATGATGATTAATATCACTCTTTTTCATTTTTTAATACTATTGCCCGTTAAAATATATCATGGAATAATAATTCCTTAAAATTAGGAGCTGGCTAAATTAATAACATCAATGACCGGAAGCCTTTAGATTAATAGCCAATATAACTTGGCTTTCACAAACTACAAATATTTTATTTGTAGTTTTTCTATTCTTTATACACCTTACTAAGCTTTTTACTCACTTTTCATTATTTTTTTATGTTTACTATATCTTTCAGTTTGAATGGAGCTATATACTGGAACAATGGAGATACATTCGTGAAGCACATAAAAGAGATCTAAAAATTCATCTATTCGGTGTTCGGGTGTAAGTTAGGTCTACTGCGCGGACCCCTTGGACCCTATTCTAGATTCCCCACAAACCTAAAATGCAGGATTTAAAAAAGAAATTGGGGAACGAGGGATTAACCTTTTTGCAGTTGGATGTTAAAGGTATAATAGAGCAATTTAAAATAAAAAGAACCAATAAAAAGAGGAAAAATATTGGACACTTAAAGAACAATGAACGCAATGCAATGAAAGCTGATGTAATTTATATTCAAGAAACTTGAATCCGTCCACCTAAAGAACCAAGAACCAATGAAAATGAACGCTGAAAATAGATCACCAATGACTGAAAGGATAGATAAATGGATAAAATAGATAAAATATCACTCTTCTTTACACATAAATCAAGAGGCGTAGCAATATTATTTCGTAAAGGTACTTTATTTAAGCATATATCTAACTATATCTGATATTAAGATGGCAGATACATTATTGTAATAGGAGAAATAAATAGGGAAAAAATGATTTTTGTTAACATCTATGGACCAAATTTTGATAGTCCTTTAAAATTCTTTTCAAGAAAGTACTTAATAATATTCCCAGAATTAAACAACATTACAATTTGATAATTGGAGGAGATTTTAATTTGTTACATTAGACCCTTATTTAGATAGATCTTCAAAACAAAGGAAAACCAAATCGCATTCTAGTGATTTATTAAACGCATACATTCAAAGGACTACGACTAAACATTAAAGATGTTTGGAGAACAGAAAATCCTACTGGCGAGAATAATTCCTTCTACTCGCCAGTACATAAAACCTATTCAAGAATAGATTACTTCCTAGTAGATGCAAAGCTTATTTCACTTACTTACGAATCCAAATATCATAATATTATAATTTCAGATCACGCACCATTAACATTTAAAATTAAAATAAATGGTTAAAACACAGGAAATCTAGACAATGGAAACTTAATCCACAAATTTTAAAAAATAAAACAACTCCTGGAATACATCATAACTCAGATTAAGATGTTTTTTTGAAATAAATGATCAACCAGAAATATCTCGCTCTTTATTATGGGAAACATTTAAAGCATATCTTCGAGGAATTATGATTTCTTCACAAGCATTCCATAATAAGAAGATTCGGAAGGAACAACATGACTTAGAAAGGGAGATTAAACAATTAGATATACAGAATGCAACAAAATCAGATATAATAAATACATAATAAAATTGTAGCATTGAAGTATAAATTAAATAAAATATATACTGATCAAGTTTTAAATACTACCAACATACTAAACAATTGTTGTTTGAAGTTGGAGACAAACCACAAAAACTATTGGCTCGACAATTAAGGAAAATTGAAGCGGAAAAAATTATACATAGGATTAAATCACAAAACGGTGAATTATTAATACAACCCAAGGATATTAATGAAAGATTTATGCAATATTATAAAAATTGTATACTGGTAACACAACAGTAAATAAAACAGAAATAGATGCCTTTTTTTAAATGTATGTAACTTAAAAGAATTAGATTTACAAAATAGAGAAATTTTTTAAATGCTGAATTTCAATAAAAGAAATCCAAGAATCTATTAAATCTTTAAAAAATGGTAAAACTCCAGGACCAGATGGTATAGGCTCGGAATTTTATAAAATTTTTCATGCCCAAATGGTCCCATATTTAAAATCATTATATGAACAGATATATATACAAGAGAAATTACCAGACACATTGAACGAATCTATTATAAACACTTATACCCAAAATAAATAAAGATTTGGATGACCAGGATCGTATAGAGCAATTGCTTTATTAAATACGGATCAAAAAATTTTAACAAAAATTCTTGCACAAAGACTAAGCAAAATTGTTAACGAATTAATTCATCCTGATCAAACAGGATTTATACCTAAAAGATATTCTTCATATAATTTAAGACGGTTATTTAATATTATATATTCGAAAAGAAGTGATAAAAAAGACTTAGTAGTCATCTCGTTGGATGCAGAAAAAGCTTTTGACCAGGTGGAATGGCCTTATCTATTTTCGGTGATGGAAGCCTTTAAGCTTGGTGATAAGTTTACTACTTGGATTTAATTTACTATATGCAAATCCAACAGCTAGAATAATAACAAATCATATGTTTATCAACTAAGTTTAGTTTATCTCGAGGTTGTTAGACAAGGCTGTCCTTTATCACCATTACTGTTTGCGTTAGCAATCGAACCTCTTGCTCAAAGGGTAAGATTACATCCAGAAATATATGGATACGATACTAAAGATACTAAGAATAAAATCTCGTTATATGCGGACGATATATTTACTTTATATTACTAAACCGGAAATAAGTATCTGTAATTTGTTAAAACTAATAACGGAAATTTGGTTTAATTTCAGGATACAGTATCAATTGGAATAAAAGTGAACTTATGCCAATAACCATGAATAATTTACAGATATTACAACAATTTCCTTTCAAGATAACAAATGAAAATATTAAATATCTTGGTATTTTTGTTACAAAAAGATTTTGACTCTTTATTTAAATCTAATTTCCCCGTTATTATTGAATAAATTAAATAAAAATATCTTATATTGGAAAAGCTTACCTATCTCAATGTAGGTAAAATAAACGCAATAAAAATGATTTTCCTCCCACAATTATTATATTTATTTTCAATCAATCCCGATATATCTCTCTAAAAATTTCTTTTTTAAAAAGTAGACTCAATAGTCACTAACTTTATTTGGGACTATAAAAAAAAATCATAGAATAAATAAAAAAACATTTATGTAAAGCTAAAATAAACGGGGGCTTAGCTTTACCAAATTTTATGTTTTATTATTGGGCAGTTAACATTAGAAATATGAATTTTTGGTTAGGAGAAATAGATAATAAACCAAATTGGTTAAAAATGGAAAGAGAAGACTGTTTTCCATTTGAAATTAGCTCTATAATATTTACTAATACTAATGTACCTAAGAAAATTTATAGTGAAAATTTTGATAATAGAAAGTGGAATACGTATTTGGAAACAAATAAAGAAAACACTAAAACTAAAATTTATACCGCTAGCTCTTACAATTGCCAACAACTTTACGTTTAAACCGTCAATGATGGATAAAGCTTTTATACAATGGAAAAATAAAGGAAATTTTAAATATAGGGGATCTTTATAAGGATAATTCTTTTCTTTCATTTCAAGAATTACAACAAACTTACGGGCTTCATAATAATGAATATTTCAGATATTTACAAATCAGAAACTATATCTCTGCAAATACACAAGAACTTAGAAATAGAAAGAGTGAAATTTTAGATGAATGCTTGAATAAACATCCAAATACAGAAAAAATGATATCATACATTTACAATATTTTGTTGGAAAGTGATATCCCATCATCGGAAATACATTAGACAGCGCTGGGGAAAATGAACTAAGTCAAAATAATAAGTCCAGAAATATGGGAAAGAAAGCCTACAACATATACATTACTGCTCTTTAAATGCTAAACATGCACTTATACAGTTTAAAATCTTACATAGATTACATTATTCTAAATCTAAACTACATAATATATTTCCAAAACTATCACCTATATGTGATAAATGTCAAATCATGGAAGCAACTCTGTCACACTCATTTACTAATTGTACGAAGATTTTAGAATATTGGAATGAAATATTCAAAATAATCTCGAAAGTTATTAATATTACTATGATTTATGACCCAAAGTTAATCATACTTGGAATACCGGAAACGGAACAAATAATTACAAGGAATCATAGAAGTTTTATCGACTATTCTTTAATAATTGGGAAAAAATTAAATAATTAAAATTTTGGAAAGGCCCTGTATCCCCAACAATTAAAATGTGGAATACAGAAATGACGGAGACACTTCACTTGGAGAGATTGAGACTTATCCTTATGGACAGGTTTAGATCTCTTCAAGGAGATATGGTCTCCCTATATTAAATATCTACAGGGTCACAATGGTTCGGCGCAGGACTTGACTGAGGCCTGAATATCTGAATGGATGAAGAAATACACATAACAAACCATGAATGTATCTCCAAGATTGGATTATTTTTAGTAATACTTCAATCTCCATCAAACTTTTCACATTTTCTTTTCTATTTTCTATTCTTTTTCTCTATCTCTCTATCTTTAATTAAGGAAAAAATTATAGAAACATATTATATAAATTTTTAATACGTACACACTTATTTCTGTTCGTATGAAAAAGATTATAGATGTCTTAAACTTGTAATTATATAAAATTATGTATTTTCAATTATACAATAATTATGAAATATAAAATTAACAATAATACAAACATTATTAATATTTTGATAACATTATGAATATCAAAAAAAAAAACTTTGTTTAAGATTGGGTACTACGTAGTTATATTAGCGGGGATTTCTATTTGGTAATTAGAAGAATATCTATGATTTGAGAAATCTAAGTGTAAGTACTTATTTTAGGAATATACTACATATACTCCCAATTATATAAAATAAATAATAATGAAATGTATAATGGATAATACTACAATTATCATAAATAGTATTAATCAATAATCAATATGTTATAATTTTATACATTATATAACTCTCAATGTCGTATAAGAGTGTACTTGGTATATATTGTTTCTACAATAAAAAAATATTAAAAAAAAAAAAAAAAAAAAAAAAAAAAAAGAAATAGAAAGACAAAAATTTTAGATGAATCCTAAATAAACACCCGAACACAGAAAAATTGATATCATATATTTATAATATTCTACTGGAAAACGACGTCCCAATGACAGAAATATATAGGCAATCATGGGAATTAGGTCAATATTAGACCTGAAATATGGGATGAAAGTCTACAACATATACACCACTGCTCGTTAAATGCTAGACACTCTCTTATACAATTTTAAAATATTACATAGACTACATTATTCAAAATCCAAACTACATAGTATTTTTTTCAAATGTATCTGCCATATGTGATAAATGTCAGCACTTATAGCTAACTTAACGCACTCATTTACAAATTGGGTAAAAAATTACTAAATTTTTGGACAGAAATATTTAAGATAATTTTGAATGTTGTTAATATGAATCTGATCCCTGACTCAAAGTTAATAATACTGGGAATATTAGAAACAGATCAATTAATAACAACAAATCAAATAATTTTTATTGATTACAGTTTAATAATTGGGAAAAAATTAATATTGAAATTCTGGAAAGGTCCTACATCCCCCACACTCAAAATGTGGATAACAGGAATGTCGGAGACACTTCATCTGGAAAGATTAAGGCTTGTCCTATTGGACAAGTTGGATCTTTTCAGAGGAATATGGTCTCCATTTATTGAATATCTAAAGGGTCAAAATGGCTCCGTACGAGAGCCTGACTGAAGCCTGAATAATGGAATAGATGAAGAATCACGCATAAAAAATCATGGATTTATCTCCAATGATGGATAACTTTTTCAATACTCCATTCATTTCTTTATTTTTGATTTCCTACTCTTACTTTATTTTTCTCTATCTTTTCTTACCTGCAAAAAAAGTATAGAAATATATAAGACATAATTGTTAATATTAATAATATTACGAATGTATGTGGGAAGTATATTCTATTAATATGTAGTTACGTCTAATAAAAATATTTAACAAAAGAAAGTCGCAGTTGCAGAGGGAGGGGTCGATGCCCAGGTCGATGAGTTTGGTGATCAGTTTTGAGGGGATAATGGTGTTAAATGCTGAGCTATAGTCGATGAACAGCATTCTCACGTAGGTGTCTCTGTTGTCGAGGTGGGAGAGGGCGGAGTGGAGTGCCGTTGAGATGGCATCCTCTGTACTCCTGTTCTTGCGGTAAGCGAACTGATAGGGGTCCAGTGTGGGAGGTAGGCAGCCTTTGAGATGTGCCAGGACCTGCCTCTCGAAGCACTTAGTGATGATGGGAGTAAGTGCGACTGGGCGGAAGTCGTTAAGGCTCGCCGCAGTGGAGTGTTTTGGCACCGGCACGATGGAGGTGGTTTTAAGGCACATGGGGACAATTGCTTGGGCAAGTGACAGGTTGAAGATGTCAGTCCAGACGTCTGTCAGCTGCGCAGCACAGGTCCTGAGGACGCGCCCGGGGATGCCGTCCGGGCCAGCAGCCTTTCGTGCATTAATCCTGCTCAGTGCCACATACACGTCATAGGGGCTGGTGATCAGCAGGGAGCACAGCCTTGATGCCATCTCTTGATTGTCCCTGTCTAAGCGGGCATGAAAGTGGTTAAGCTCCTCAAGGAAGGATGCGTCGCTGGATGTGGGGGGTGGTGTTAGTGGATCTATAGTCCGTGATGGCCTGGATGCCTTGCCACATGCATCGGGGGTCGGTGTACATTAATGTACATTAAGGCAAGTGCAGACAGCCTGGCATTGCTCATGGAAGTCCAGGGTAGTGATGCAGGCGACGGACACTCGTGGTACGTCTGCATATATTGCCATTTAGCCAGAATTCATGTTTTCCAGTTCAATTTTCCAAGAATGGAACTGCGCAAACCTAGTCACGACTTTGTCCAAGTTATGGGCAAAGCCATAGTGAATGTGGATTAAGGTGACTGCAGACAGATAATTGCATGGAAATCCTGGTCTTTGCTTCTTCGTGGATGAGAAAACATGTTTGTCCACGTTGGCTGGATCAAAGTAAGATCGCGCGAGATCACACCCACTGCAAACATGCCGCCTGAGGCGAGCGTCTCTCTGCTGCTTCGGCTCATGACCAAAGATTGTCTCAGCTACCTCCACAGTTAAATGGAGGGGGACAGGCGGGGTCGGCAGAGCGCCGTGGTGAGACTGGCTGCCGACAAAGCCAAGTACTTGAAGAGCCAGATGGCGAGGGAGTGCAAAGTGGAGCCCAATGGTTTGGGCAGCTCTGCCCCCGAGGAAGGCAGCAGCAGCGGCCTTGGGGGCCAGCAGCAACACGAAGACTTACCTGGCCTCCAGCAGAGCGGGCAGCTGGTGCTCCCGCCTGACATCGTGCATCGCTCCAGCTCCAAGAGGCAGCTCAGGCCCGATTCGCTGGTCATGTACCGGCAGAAGTGCGAGTTCATGCGGGGAGCGGTCACCACCAGCAGCACCCGCAGTTTCAAGGGCAGTGGCAGCCTGGTCCGTTGGCTGCTGCCCGGCTCTAGCGGCCAGGGCAACAGGCAGCAGGGGCTGGCAACGGGAGCAGCAACGTCGGAAGGGGGAGAATTGGCAGAGGGTACAGCACCCCAGGGTGCACAAGTAACCACACCAGCAGCACTACAGGGTTCACAAGTAACCACACCAGCAGCACCCCAGGGAGAAACAGCAGCCTCGCCAGCAACACCCCAGGGTGCATAAGTAACTACACCAGCAGCACCCCAGGAAGCATCAATCACCACATCAGCAGTATCCCAGGGTACCCAAGTAACCACGCCAGCAGCTCCACGAGAATCAGCAACAGGTCATCCCAAGGGACCGCTCAAGCGACAGGTTGATGAAGGTGGATTATGGCACTCACACTCCGACATCAGCTGCTGCTTCTCCCGAGCCTGCTCGGGCTTGGACAGTTTCTTCGAGCACTGCGGACTCGAGCCCGAGGTGATCGAGAACCTGGCCAGGGAGAAGTTTGCCGCCGACGCCGCCTTCAAAAGCCTTGCCCTCAAGTTTCGCAGAGTGAAAGGCCTGTCCCACTTGGGTGACATTTTCGGCGACTGCCTGAAAAGAGGTTGTCGCGTTGCAGTCGGGTCGTGATGCGGCGTGATGCGTAGTGACACGCGGTAACTCCCTGTCGCCCCTGGATTTTGGAATATTCAACTGAAATATTTCCTGACCAAATTCGTGATGTATATGACCAACTGTAGAAGTAAAACCTGGATAAATCCAACGTATAGTTGTAAATGTTGCTCAATAAATAACTACAGTACTGATACTCCATATTAAGAGCATTGATTTGCTGTTAAAATGAATTCCGTAATAACGTGTCAACGGTAGCTGTGACAATCGAACACTGCAGTTTTAATGTTTCACGTGTTCACAATTTAATAATCCATCTTTATGGATTAAATCAAATAATAACATTGGGAATTAAAACACACTTGATTGCATTCCATTATCAAACATAGTCAATGTTCGCTCTGTGAATCAGAGCAGGATGGATAGATGGCGGGGGGTTGAGAAGGCAATCAATAGACAATAGACAATAGGTGCAGGAGTAGGCCATTCGGCCCTTCGAGCCAGCACCGCCATTCAATGTGATCATGGTTGATCATACCCAATCAGTACCCCGTTCCTGCCTTCTCCCCATATCCCCCGACTCCACTATTTTTAAGAGCCCTATCTAGCTCTCTCTTGAAAGCATCCAGAGAACCTGCCTCCACCGCCCTCTGAGGCAGAGCATTCCACAGACGGTGCGGAATGGATGGATTGAGGCAGGGGATCAGAACAGGATGGATGGGGGGACAGTGCCCCTTCCTATCCTCCACCCCAATCCGTCCCCTACCCTCCCTTCCCTAAACCCCCTCCCTTCCCCCCACCTCTCCCCCTTCCCTTCCCCCCTCTCAGCCTCCCTCTCTCCTCCCTTCTCTCTCCTCCCATCTCTCTCCATCTCCTCCATCTCTCTCCCCCTCACTCACCCTCCCCCCTCCTCCTCCCCTCCACCCCCCCCCCTCTGTCTCTTGCCCTTCTGTCTCTGCCTCTCTCACTGTCTCTCCCCATCCTCTCTCTGCTCTCACTCTCTACCCTCCCCCCCTCTAGACAATGCCTGCAAGTTGGGGACTATGCGTCGGTCAATAGGGCGGTTATGTCGTAAAAGGAGCTAATTAATAATATTAATATAGTCTGCACTTGGTCTAGTATCTATTAAAACTGTATGTGTGGGTGGGTGTTGGTGTGTGTGTGTGTGGGGGTGGTGGTGTGTCATTTTGCCTTTGAAACTTATCTCCTCAAAAACCAGATGCCGAAACGGGGAAATATTTACATATATCAGTAGAGATATTCTTTGCGAGTTTAGAAATCCACTCCTCTGTACCTTTGGCACATTATTTTCCAGACTTTTTAATTAAAATTGTTGACCAATCTGACCTTTTTTTAAAATCTGACCGCTGCCCAGTTGCTGACATTACAATAAACAGTGTAATCTTTACATCTTCCTTATGATTTCAAAAAATCCAATCCTTTATAAATTTGGTCCATTATTTCCCCAGATATTTACAAAAATGTATTAACAAAGTGACATTGAAAAAAAAATTAAGATTGGCGAGCTGTTAACCTCACAATGCCTTTCCTCGTGCCCACCCCCCCCCCCCCCCCCCGGGTTAATGTAGCTGCTGTCAACACGCATGCGCAGTTTTCCCACAAGGTAATGTTGGCCCACACACCCTCCTACCCCCCCCCCCCCCCCCATTCTTCAAAAGGCGCAGAAAGCTCGAGAAAGTTCTACACAACAAATATTCTACAGCTCAGCTCTGCAATAGGATCTTTGATCTGCAGATCGCTCACGTGCTGAAAAAGCTTCTCCTCACTGTCGGTGCAGCTCATGAAGCCCGCCCCTCCCACCTGCCCCCACCTGTCTGCCCGCTCATTCCAGTTGAGGGTTTCCAGAGAGTCAGAAGCCGGTGCTGTCTCCACATTTCGCAGCCCACTCACTCGTCCGGCTCCCCTCCACCCCCCCCCCCCCCCCGCCCTCCTCTTCCCACCTCCTCCCCTCTCCGTCCTCCCTCTCTACCCATCACAGGGACAACCTACTCTCCGGGGAGGCCGGTCGTCTGTACCCCACCCCCTCCTCCCAACCCGGCCTGGCTCTGTCACACTGGCAGAAGCCACGAGCGGTTGGTCCCCCGCTGCTTTTCACCATCCTCAGATCGCTCCATGCCTCGCTCGGGCTGCCGCCCTGCCCCTCTCTCTTTCTTTCTCTCTCCCTCTCTCTCTCCTCCCCTTTTATCCTCCCCTCTCTCACTCTCTCCCCGCTCTCTCTCCCCTCTCCGATCCCCTCCCTCTCTCTCTCCTCTCACTCCTTCCTCTCCCAAACCCACTGCCTCCCCCACCCTCCCTCCCCTAAACTCCCATCCGCCTCCCCTCTACACCCTTCCCTCCCCTATCCCCTTCCCTCCACCCCCTCCCCTATCCCCGTCCCTCCCCCTAATATAATATCAAGAAGGGTAGTTAGTGTGTGCAGGGGTGGTTAGTGTGTGTGACACCGCGTGCCCCCCGCACCCTCGCCGCAAACACGCGTTGGGGGAACAGACCCAATGGGTCTGCACTTGGTCTAGTCTTTTACTAAAACTATCATCTTGCTTGTTGTCTGTCTGTAATTGTGATCCAGGAACGACAAAACAGTACACGATAGCGCTAAAATCTTTGCACCACCTTACTCACCATTGTCCTGTGGTCGTTTGTGTCAAGTTCAGATTGATGTTATATTTCACAAGTTATTGACATTAAAACATTTACAAATTCATGTTTAAGAAAAATTTAGCAGCTATTGGGATGCAATTCATTGCTGGCCCAGCTTGCAAGAAAGTCGCAAACGAGGATCACTCAGTCCTTCCAGCAAGTTTTTAGCTGAACAGGAGGGGGAAGGGGCAATTGCATTCTTTTTTTAAAGTCCTCGAAGCAAGAGGAGGGGGAGGCAGTGCTGGGGGATATGCCCCTGCACAGTTGGGGGCTATGGGTGAGTGGTGGAATATGGAGGAATGGGTGAGTGGTGGATTATTGCGATGGGGAATGGGTTGCATTGGGGTACCAGTCCTCCCACGGGGGCTATGGGTGAATATTGCGTTGGGGAATAGCTTGCGTTGGGGGAACGGGTGAGTGGTGGAAATATTGCGTTGGGAAATGGGTTGCATTGGGGGACCAGGCGTCCCATGTGGGCAATGGGTGAGTGGTCAAATATTGTGTTGGGAGAATGGGTGCGTGGGGGACCAGGCCTCCTATGTGACAGGGACCCGACGGATCTAGTTTGTTTCTATGCGTGCATGTGAGCGTGCGTGTCTGTCTGTAATTATGATCCTGGACTTAGGCCAAATCAAAAAAAATTGCACCACCTTACAATTGTCCTGTGGTGGTTTGTATCAGGTTTCATTTAGATTTATGTTATATTTCACGTTGTTAACATTTTTAGATTTACAAAACCCCAATGTGAGAAAAATGTCTTCCCTGTGCTTACAGCTATGACATCACAATGGGATTGTAGCCCTGCTCGCAACATTGTTGCTTTCAAAGTACACCAAGCCCTGCTCGCCCTAGCCAGTGCAAATGCATTTTTTTTAGTCATAGTACACTAAGTTCTGCTTTTTTTTAAGTTTAAAAATGAGGGAGGGTAAATAAGGTGAAATGAGCATCCCCTACGCAGTTGCAGGCTATGCGTGAGTGGTGGAATATTGCATTTGGGGAACGGGTTGCGGTGGGAAAATGGATGAGTGATGGAATATTGCGTTGGGGGACCAGGCCTCCTGTGGGGGCTATGGGTGAGTGGTGGAATATTCTGTTGGGTGGAATATTGCCTTGGGGGACGGGTTGCGTTGGGGTACCAGGCCTCCCGTGGAGGCTATGGATGAGTGGTGGAATATTGCGTTGGGGTAACAGGTTGCATTGGGGATTCAGGCCTCCTATGTGACAGGGACCTAACGGCTCCCATTTGGCCTTTAATATTACTAAAACTCTCATCTTGGTTGTTTCTATGTGTGTGAGTGAGCGTGTGTGTCTGTTTGTCTGTTCGAATGATCCCGGAACACGACCAAAACGGTACATGATAGAGCTAAATTTTATTGCACCACCTTATGCCCCTGGCCGCTTTTTTTGGGCAACAACAGGCGACTAGGCTGTTTTCACATGGTCGTGGGGTGATGCCTGTCGCCTAAAGTGTCGTAACGTTTTTCTGGTCGCCGCTGAATTTTGAAATGCTCAAAACCTTTCACCGACTGTGGGCTTGACGCAGCTTGTCTTCTCCAGCCTTATGTACTGACATAGGTTGTCACCAGGTGACGTTGGTTGTCACCAGGTGCTGACTTCGGTGAATCCAATTGGCGACTACCTACGTGGACCAACGTCAACCAGCAACAGGTGCCGGCGACTGAATTGTCTTTAGTTGTCACCGACAGGGTCATTGCTTGTCATAGCTTGTCGCGGGTTCACATAGGTTGACTTCAGTTGTCCTAGGTTGTCACCTGTGTGGTTTTCCTTGTAAGCGGGGATGTGTGGGGGAGGGGGGGGGAATGGGGGCGAAGTCCCCATTTCATTGTTCAGGGGTGGAAAAAAATCCAGAATTCCCCTTGCGGGGGGTGTGATGGGGGGGAGGGTTGTTTGAGTGTCGACGCCCCCCCCCCCCCCCCCATGTGGGTACGATTGATTGCCTCCAAGGAGTGCCAACACCACCCCCAACATGAGGTTTCATTTACTTTGCCCGTTTACATGTGTCAAAAGGACACCCCACGGGTCCACGGCTTTCCAAATTTTCTTTCATTTTTTCCTCGCTTCAAATTCCATTTTTTCCTCGCTTCAAATTCCATTTTACTGCTTCTCCAGGCCCATGGCCCTCTCCCTCCCCGTCCTCCGGCTCCGCTCGGCATGTCCTCCCCAACAGCCCCCGGCCCGAGGTGCGGCACCGGGCTTGCAACCCCCCACGGCTCTGCGGCATTCGGCCCGTCGCCCCAACAGTCCCGCCCTGAGAAGAGTGTCGAACCTCGGGAGGAACCCTGGCCTCTCCCTCCCCCTTTACTGGGGAGAGAGAGACAGGGAAAGAGACAGAGAAAGAGACAGAGATAGAGAGACAGATATAGATAGAGACAGACAGAGAGAGAGACGGAGACAGATATAGAGAGAGAAAGAAAGTGACAGACAGAGAGACAGAGAGAGAGATAGACAGAGAGAGACAGTCAGAGAGAGAGACAGACAGAGAGACGGAGAGAGACAGAGAGAGAGAGACAGAGAGAGAGACAGACAGAGAGAGAGACAGACAGAGAGAGAGAGAGAGAGGTGGAATATTGGGTTGGGGGAATGGGACCCAACGGGTCCCACTTGGTCTAGTATTTATCTATCTATCTACACATAACTAAAACGCTGATCTTGTTATCTTCCAGTGGCAGTCTTTCTATTTGTGCAAAAATCGTTCATGAAAGCACTACGATTTTCCACCAGTTCACTCACTGTGTACTGCGAGTGCGCCAAGTTTCATTCCGATCGGTTGAATGTCGTAAAAGTCAGAGGTTTAAAAATCTTTAAAAAACGCGCGTGCACAGATCGATCTCTTCTCTTTCCAATCGGTGCTGCGCGGATTAGTCTCTTCCCCGTCACTCCCCAGGACGGTACGCCCCTTCCTGCACCATTGCGTCTTTACAGGAGCTGAGGTTTGGAGGGACCCGAAGCAGGCCAGCCCAAAGTAGCCTAGCCCCGCCCCAAGCAGCCCCGCCCCAAACAGCAGCCCCGCCCCAAGCAGCAGCCCCACCCCAAGCAGTAGCACAGCGTGGGCGCCCCAGCCCAGCCCAGCCCAGCCCAGAATCGGAGACCCAGCCCAGCCCGGAGTCGGAGATGTCGCCAAATGGAAAGCGGAGTCTCTGATCCCGGCAGAGTAGAACAGACAGTGACCAGCGCCCGCTGTGATCCCTATCGCACCGCCAATTCCAGCCACTAACCCTCTGGTCCCCCTCGAAGGCTCCTCCTCCCCTCGCCATGATGCCCTCCTCTCACACATGGCTCTTCCCCGTCTTTTCTCTCACTCCCCCCGCCAACACACCCTTCTCTCCGCACAACTCCCCCCGCCCACACACACTCCCCCGTCCACACACACCCATCCCTCTGCCCACACACCCCCCTCTGCACACACACCCCCCGCCCCCACAACCAACCTTTCCCCTCACACACACACTCCCCCCTCATATCCCCCTCACACCCCCAGCCCACATCCCCCACCCTTATAACCCCCTCCCCACAAACCCCCCCTTCTCCACCACCCCCTCCCCCACTACCCCTCCGCCCCCACACGCAACCCCCCCCCACACCCATACACCCCCGCCACCACAACCCACCTCTTCCCCACACACCCATCCCCCAGCACACACCCACTTCACCAACACCCCACATACCCCCCCACACACCCCGCCGCCCACGCACACCCCTGCCCACACATCTCTGTCCACACCCCCCCAGCCCCAACAAACCTCTCTTCACCACAACCTCCCTCCCCCACAACCCCCCTCCCCCACAACCCACCCTCCCCAACATCCCTGCCCGTCGCCCCCCACAACTCCGCCTCCATAATTCCCCCTCCCATACAACCCCCCCCACAGCAACCGCCAGCCCCACAACACCCTCCCCCCCACAATTCCCCCCACCCAACCCCCCCAACAGGTTCCACTTGGTCTATTATATTACTCAAACTCTCATCTTGTTTGTTTGTGTGCCTGTCTGTTTGCATGTGTGTCTGTGTGAGTTAAGCCCTGAATTACGTCAAGACGGTACATGACAGCGCTATAATATTTGGACCACCTTACATACCATTGTCCTATTAACATTTTACAAAATCCAGTTTGAGAAAAATCACAATGTTGCAGTGGCAGTTAGCAGCTATCATGTCACAATGGGATCTCATTTACATAAACTGCCAACTAAACTTTTCATTGTAAAAAATCCAATTGCGCTTGCAGGCCCTGCCCGTTACAATGTTGCAAATCGCAGGACACTGAGTCCTGGCAGCAAGTGCAATTGGATTTTTTAAAGTGAGAAGTCATTTTGTTTAAGTTTAAAAAGAGGGAAGGTGAAGTGGAGGGGGAGGGAGTGCTGGGGGATAAGGGAAATGAGCTGCCTCTGCGCAGTTGGGGGCTATGGGTGAGTGGTGGAATATTGCATTGGGAATGGGTTACGTTGGTGGACCAGACCTCCCGTGGGAGCTATGGGTGAGTGGTGGAATATTGCGTTGGGGGAACGGGTTGCGTTGGGGATCAGACCTCCCATGTGACAGGGACCCAACATGTCCCACTTAGTCTAGTATATTACTAAAACTCTCATCTTGTTTGTGATTCAGCGTGCGTACGCACCCATGTGCTCCCGGAACTACGCAAAAAAAAACCGTATATGATAGCGCTACAATTTTTGGACCACCTTAAATACAGTTGTCCAGTGACTCTCTTGAATCTTGAATCTTGTATTTATCAAGTTTTGTTCAGATTTATGTTATATTTTACTAGTTATTCACATTTTAACCTTTACAAAACTCCACTTTGAGTTTCTCCAGCACTTTTGTATACCCACTTTGAGAAAAATCACTTGAACTTGCAGTGGCAGTTAGCAGGGTATGACGTAACAATGGGATCTCATTTACATAAACTGCCCATCAGCAGTGCTCCACCCCACAATTACATCACAATGGGTTATGGAGGGTGGGACTGAGGATAGGGAATGACTGAGAGTAGGGAGTGTGAGAGTAGGGAAAATGAGGGAGGAGAGGAGAGAAGAGAGAGCGTGAAGAAGAGGGGGAGGGATTGTTGGGGGATGAGGGGAAATGAGCCACGCTTGCACATTTGGGAGCTATGGGTGAGTGGTGGAATATTGCGTTGGGGGAACGGATGACATTGATGGAACGGGTGAGTGATGGAAACAAGTAAAGTGGGGAAACTGACTGAGGGTGGGGAAAGGAGAGGGAAGGAGATGCGAGAGGGAGTGGGGTGGAGAGAAGAGGGCGGGTGAAGGGGAGGGTCTGTCGGGGGAATGAAGGGAAGAGCCACGCCTGCGTAGTTGGGGGCTATGGGTGAGTGGTGGAATATTGCGTTGGGGGAACAGGTTGTGTTGGCAGAACAGGTGCTATTTGGTCTAGTGTATTACTAAAACTCATCTTGTTTGTGATTCTGCATGCGTGCGTGCCCATGTGCTCCCGGAACTACGCCAAAACAGTACAAGGGTTGCGTTGGGGGAACGGGGAAGTGGTGGAAACGGGTTGCGTTGGGGGAACGGGTGAGTGGTGGATTATTGCGTTGGGGGAACTGAGCCCAACGGGTACTACTAATACTCTGAATGCGGCTTCACCATAGCCTTATACAACTGCAACACAATCTCCCAACTTCTATACTCAATACCCACCCATATCTCTGGAGTCTGGACCCTCTCTCCCCTGTCAGTCTGAAGCAGGGTCTCCACCCGAAACGTTACCCATTCCTTCCCTCCCCAGATGCTGCCCGTCCCGCTGAGCGCCTCCAGCAACTTTTGTCCGTCCTCTGGGTCTTTAAGACGTCGCGGTCTCCGCTCGGCGGCCGCTGTGCGCGGTGACGTCTGACGGCCGCCGTGCCGATCGGTGACGTGGCGGGCGCTGACGTTGCTGTGGTGACGCGGCCATCTTGTGTGCCGGGGTCCCAGCGGCTGGCGGAGCGCAGCAGGTAAGAGCCCGCTCTGTCTGTCTGTCTGTCTGTCTGGGGCGGGGATGTTCCCCCTTGCTGTGTCCAGGACACTGCCACCGGGTCCGGCTGGGGGGGGGAAGGGGAGAAAAGAGCCATCGACCAAGGCCTCGGAATGCCTCCTAACCGAATGCGTCTTGTTCCCGGGGGGCGGGAGATTCAGGCGAGGGGACGTGGCAACCTAAGATCCTATAGCTCTGGGATCTTTGGTGGCAACGGTGGCTGCATTCGGTCGCTGGTTCCACCCCACTCATTGCCCGGGGCTCCCTCCCTCCCTCTGTTCGCTCAGCCCTCCCTTTCAGTCTATGAGGGTTGTGGGTTCAAGCCCCGGCTGCAGCACTCCAGGATAATACTTCCAGTGCGGTTTCCTAATGGAGGTCCCACCTTTGGCTTGGTCCATTGCACCAGGGCTAAAACTGTCAGGATATTGAAGAAGACCCGAGCCACGCTCCTTGGGTCGTTTTTTTCGCCCAGTCAGTAGGATCACACAACAAGTTTTCTTGTTAATATCACATTTCTGTTGTGCACGAATTAGCTGTTGCACTTTCAACACAGCAGTTGTCATTGATTAAAAAGTGTTTCTGAAAGCTGCTGTAAAAATCCTGCTATTTTGTAAAGCATTTCTAGATGCACTGAATCTGTGAAAGCCATTTGAATAACATGCAAAGGGATGCATGTTATTATGCCTGTCATCTATGTGTGCAGTGGTTGTTTAAATCTTATGATTGAATGCTGTTCAAGCCCAGTAAATATTGCTGATTTCAAGCAATATAGAAGGATGAGTTGTCCCACCGTCCTAACCACAGAGACGTGGCAGTGTAGATGTGTTTGATATATGGGCAACTTTAGAACACCAATAATACAAATAATGATAATAACCATCAATGGTGCAGTAACCTGTTGAGATATTGATACAGAGAGTTGTGAGTCATGAATTCTCTGCCTCAGAGGGCAGTGGAGGCCGGTTCTCTGGATACTTTCAAGAGAGAGCTAGTTAGGGCTCTTCAGGATAGCGGAGTCAGGGGATATGGGGAGATGGCAGGAATGGGGTACTGTGATTGGGGATGATCAGCCATGATCATATTGAATGGCGGTGTGGGCTCAAAGGGCCGAATGGCCTACTCCTGCACCGATTGTCTATTGATGTGAGGGATTGCAATACCTATCTCCTAGTGCCTGTGAAACAATGGCAATATATACCTAATGATATGTGAGGATGGTTCCCACAATCTCATTTTTGCCACCCTGCTCGTAGATGTGTTGGGCATGGGCAATGCTTTCACAGATGAAATGAATTGGCAAGAGTTTTACCCTATTCTCTAAGATGCCAAATATTTCCCTATCCAGCTGCCTAGTTTAGAATTACAGCATGGAAATATGCCCTTCGGCCCATCTAGTCCATGCCGACCATCAATCACCCATTCATACTAGATCTAGGGTATCCCACTTTTGCATCCACCCTACACTGCGGGGAATTTACAGAGGCCAATTAACCTACAAACCTGCATGTCTGGGATGTGGGAGGAAACCCATGCAGTCACAGGGTGAATGTACAAACTGCGCAAAGACAACACCCAAAGTCAGGATCGAACCATGGATCTCTGGCACTGAGGCAACAGCTCTCCCAGCTGTGCCCCCATACCTCCCTTGGAGTGTATAGTGTTATAGTAAATTCATCAAATTCTTCTAAAGTCCTTCTTTACCGTGCATTGCTGCAGGTGATTTTTACCCTCCTTTCCAAAAATGTCCTTGAATCATGAAACATCCAGTTGTACAATATGAGACTTTGTCACCACAGAGCAAATCTTTGCAAACATGTAGGTTAAGTCAACACAACATCAGTTTTCCATATCCAACCATTCAAGATAGTAAAGAGTGTTTAATTGTCACATGTACTGACAATGGAACAATGAAGTTATTTCGTAGCAGATATCAGGCCAGCAAACACAAAGTCCGATAACATAATAAACTTTGACAAAATTAATTAATTAATAACCTCAAAGCTAGTGCGAAAAAGCTCAAATTCTTTTGTGTAATCAAAAACTGTTCATAGTTTATGTTTTGCAGTGTTCAAGAGCTTGATGGATAGTGGTAAGAAGCTCTGGTGGTAACGGTTTTCAGACTCCTATATGTTCTTCTCAATGGTAGAGTGAGACGAGAGTGTTGCTAGGATGGTGTGGGTCGTTGATGATGCTGCACAGAGGCTGCAACTCCTATTGATTCCTTCAATTGATCAGTATCACTGTGCCGTGTCCACCACATGTTCTGATCTCTTCATTCTGGGGAATTTGAGTTGCTGAACCAGACAGTGATACAACCAGTCAATAAACTAGAGAGAGGTTAGTAGACAGTGCCTAGTATCTCTGTGCAGGGGCAGAAGGGCTCGAAACTCAGGCTTTTCCTCACAGTGTAGCTGGCACAATTGCTACAGGCTTCAGTGTTTCTCTCAACACATAGAGTCCTTTGAGTTTAGTTTATTGTTACGTGTACCGAGGCACAGTGAGAAGCTTTTGTTGCGTGCTAACCAGTCAGCGGAAAGACAATACATGATTATATTTGAGCCATCCACAGTGTACAGATACAAGATAAAGGGAAAATGTTTAGTGCAAGATAAAGACAGTAAAGACTGACCAAAGATACTGATGCTCTCCAATTAGGTAGATAGTAGTTCAGGACTGCTCTCTGCACCTTGGAATGTGCCATTGTACATCATTTGGTTGTGGGTAGCTCCCTATGCTGGGAAACCAAGTCTCGGACAGAATCAGCAAGTGCATCTTTCACCAAATCAGTGATTTACCAGTAGCATTTGATGCTTGTCGCAGTATGGCTCATTGGCAACTGTGGTGTAACTGCTCTGGCTGAAAATTCATAATTTAGAGGAAATGTGTGGGGCAAGTTTTTTTTTTTATACAGTGGGTGGTGAGTGCCTGTAACACATTGCTGGGAGAGGCATACAATAGTGACATTTAAGAGACTTGGGTGGGCATGTGAATATGCAGAATGGAGGGATATGGATTATGTACAGGCAGATGACACTTGGTCTTGGCATCATGTTTGGCACAGACATCGTGGGCTGAATGGCCTGTTCTTGTGCTGTATTATTCTATGTTCTATCAGCAAACACACATGACAGGAAATGAATACTGGGCAGCATGATGGAATTGACTCCAGCTGATGGAACTGATGGGGGGTCACCCTTCCCATCACAAGCCAAGCATTAGCTTGCTGCTTGTTTGACTGTTCTGGTAATGAGTCATAGTGTATGCAAGGGTAATCATCCAACAAGACCCATTGTCTCATTTTCCGTTGTTAGCAGGATCAGGGTATTTCGTAATGAATACTGTAGTTACTCACCATGCAGGGTTTATAGTGGGTTTCATGGTGAACTTGTCTCATCTCTCACTAACAGAACAATGTGCCGGATGTGAAACGCAGAGATTTCCAGCCCGGATCCAACGTCCAATAAGTCAGTTTCATAAAGGATCAACCTTCATTTTCAAATTTGCGCAAACTTATCCAAACTTTTATAATATAAAATTAACTGTTATCTATATTACTAAAAGTCAGATCTTGACCACTTTCTGTTTTTCCGTTTCATGATTTGAGAAAAAACACTGCCAGTTGCGGCTGTGATTTTTGGCCATCTTACTCGGAGTCCCCATCTGCTGCTCAGGACGAGGGCTTTTCCCATAGATGAAAAATAAAAAAGTTATTAATGTTTAAAAAATGTTGAGATTCTCTCTGCTGCTCCTGCTGGTGGGAGGGGGGAGGGACTATAAAACCCGGAGTGTTGTGCCTCAGTCAGTCTCTGCAAGATGGAGGAAGCGAAAGGTTCACGTCTCTCTGAGCTGTGAATAACACTGAACACATGTCTACTCAACTGAGTGCCCATAATGTGGTTTGAAAATGAAAATGTGGTTGGTTTGAAATACTGCACTGCAAATGGTTGTTGGTGGTGGTTGCTTTGAAATGCTGCACTGCAAATGGTTGTTGGTGGTGGTTTTGAAATGCTGCACCACCAATGGTTGTTGGTGGTGGTTGCTTTGAAATGCTGCACCGCCAATGGTTGTTGGTCGTAGTTGCTTTGAAATGCTGCACCACCAATGGTTGTTGGTGGTGGTTGCTTTGAAATGCTGCACCACAAATGGTTGTTGGTGGTGGTTGCTTTGAAATGCTGCACCGCAAATGGTTGTTGGTGGTGGTTGCTTTGAAAGGCTGCACCACAAGTGGTTGCTGGTGGTGGTTGCTTTGAAATGCTGCATTGCAAATGGTTGTTGGCGGTGGTTGCTTTGAAATGTGATTTTTGGCCATCTTACTCGGTCCCCTCTGCTCATCAATGGCAAATAAAAGTGTTATTCGTGTTTAAAAAAAATGTTGAGAATCTATCTCCTGTCAATCATGCCATGAAGGCCACGCCCCTTCCGGTGGCGGGGGGGGGGGTGATAAAACCCGGAAGTGTGGGTGTGGCTCAGTCTCTGCAAGATGGGGGAGGGAGAGGTCATGACTCTGTGTATCACAGATGTGAATCAACTAAACCACTGAATGTCTACTGAACTGTGAGTGTGGTGTTTTGTGTGGTTTTATGGTGGCTTCACCCTGCTTGAAATGGTATGAAACTGCATTTGAATGTGGTAGCCTTGCACCCGGCATGACATGGTATGAAACTGCACTTGAATTTGGTGGCCTTGCACCCTGCTTGAAGTGGCAGGAAACTGCATCTGAATTTGGTAGCCTTGCACCCTGCTTGAAATGGCATGAAACTGCACTTGAATTTGGTGGCCTTGCACCCTGCTTGAAGTGGCAGGAAACTGCATGAAAAATGGCATGAAACTGCACTTGAATTTGGTGGCCTTGCACCCTGCTTGAAGTGGCAGGAAACTGCATCTGAATTTGGTGGCCTTGCACCCTGCTTGAAGTGGTATGAAACTGCACTTGAATTTGGTGGCCTTGCACTCTGATTGAAGTGGTAGGAAACTGCACCTGAATTTGGTGGCCTTGCACACTGCTTGAAGTGGTATGACACTGCAAATTAATTTGGTGGCCTTGCACCCGGCTTAAAATGGTAGGAAACTGCATTTGAATTTGGTGGCCTTGCACCTGCTTGAAATGGAATTTCAAGGAATAGTCGTGAGTCAACTGCCAGCCCACCAGTCGTGAGTCAACTGCCAGCACATCAGGCTTGAGTGGTTGAGCTGCCAGCACATCAGGCTTGAGTGACTGAGCTACCACCCCAAGAATCCATTTGGCCCATAATGTCCATGCTAGCCCTCTGGAAACCAGTCCCTTCGCCCACAACACCCTTACTAGCACTCCAGAAAGCTTCCCCCCCCCCCCCCCTCCCCAGCATGCGTTGGGGGACCAGCCCTCCCAAGTGAACATGGGACCCAACGGGTCCCACTAGTCTAGTTTAAACTGTAGTTTAACTTCAGTGAAGCTAGGTACAAGGGCTCCCCGGGTTACAAATGACCTGCCTTATGGGAATCTAACATTTTTCAAGCTAAGGGCGGCACAGTGACGCATGCAGTAGAGTTGCAGCCTTACAGTGCCAGAGACCCGGCTTCTATTCTGACTATAGGTGCCATCTGTACAGAGTTTGTGTGTGTTTTCCCCCCCCCTCCCCCCACTGACTGCGTAGGTTTTCTCTGGCTGCTCTGGTTTCCTCCCACACTCTAAAGGCATGCAGGTTTGTAGGTTATGGCATTCAAAATTGTAAAGCTGCCCCCTGTGCAAAGGGTAGTGCTAGTGTATGGGGAAATCTGGTTGCCACAGACTCGGTGGGCCTGTTTCCGTGCTGCATCTCTAAACTAAATTAAGCTAATCATTAGAAAACAATTCATGGTATTCATTCCATTAATTCCATTAATTTAATTGTGGTACTATTAGGTTGATTATTCATTGAAATGGGAATTATAGCAAGTCTATGCAGTGCAATATGATATGATTTACTATAGAAAAGTAACTTTTCTTATTTAGGGAGAAATCGGCTTATGGAGAGCATTCAGCGACACATCCCTTATAGAACCTAGAACAATTAAATCAAACCCAGTAATTATTCAGTTTTATTTAAGTGATATATGAATGTAGACAATGGTGACGTGAAATTATGATATGCAAGCTACACATATTAATACTGAAGACCTGCATCTCTTTAGATTCAAGATGATTCCTTGAAATACTCTTACTTTTTAGTGCTCTCAATCTTATTAAATTAAGTGATGTTAACTGTCTTGGTGTGAAGATGCTTGGACACTAATTCTGAGGTGTAAACAGTGATTCCACTGAAGTAAGATTCCTGTCTGATTCTGTGAATGCTATAAAAGTATTTGATGTTTTTCTTGATAAACAATAAAAGAAAGTAAAGGGCTGTTAAGCTGATGACAACCTGTAGTGTGGGTGGGTGGAGGACAGAAAATACTTCAGTGTTCAGAAGGGCCATTGTTTCAAGATGTCACAGACCATGCTGCACCGAAAGATATTTTGGTCAATTTTTCTGGATTTTGAGAAAGCTCTCAAATGACCTCTCCATTCCTAGGGTCTGTTCATATTTCATTATCAATTTATGAAATTTGATTTAGTTTTACTGTTGAAAATGCAGCCAGCACCTTTTCATCCAGTAGGTGACTCATCGCCATGTCCGGCAGGTATAAATGCTAAATTCATCATTCAAACAATTGCCTTTGTGTCTCTAGAGCAGTGGTTCTTAACCTATTTGGCATATGTATGTGATATGCAAACAAAATACTGTATGTGGTATGTACCTTTGTTAGATTCCTAAAAATGGGCCCAACAAATGGATATGTTATTTATGACCCCTTCATGTCCCCCGGTAAAGCCCCAAATGACCCCCCATGGAGGTCCCGACACACAGGTTAAGAACCACTGCTCTAGAGACAGTTTACCTTATTTACTCCCAAACCCTGTTATCGATTTCATTTAATGAAGGTCTCCCGGTCCATCAACCTAATATATTGTGTAAGGTGGGATATTTTGCAGATATCTCTGGATGATATTTTGAATGCCAAGGTCTGGCGCCGTACAATGGTTGCCTCACCAACAGTCTGCTCTTCCCTTTTGCTCTTCGTTGTTTTTTAGCCTGTGGTTAAATGTTGTTTAGTTTTGTATTATGTGAGGGGTGGAGGAAACTTTATCTCTTTCCTTGATGGAGATACAACTTTTCCTTATCATATCTCCGCACTGCGGCCTAACATCGTGGAGCTGGCGGCCTCTTGCTGGGGATCGACCTTGGGAGCTCCAACCACGGGAGCCTGCAGATTTAACATTTCGGAGCTCGTGGTCCATTTGCCAGGGATCGACCTTGGAAGTTCCAACCACGGGAGCCTGTGGACAACATCATAGAGCTCGCGGTCCCTGATTAGGGACCGGCTTCGGGAGCTCCAAGCCACAGGAACGTCAACCGCCCCGATCACGGGAGCTTCGATCGCCGGCCTCGGGAGCTTCAATCACCCCGACTGCAGATGATTCGACTCCCCCGTCTGCGGGAGAATAAGGATTAAAGAAGCTAAGACTTTATTGCCTTCCATCACAGTGAGGAATGTGGAGGAGCCACTGTGATGGGTGTTTATGTTAAACTGCTTATGTGATTGCATGTTTTGTTGCTTTTTTGATATGACTATATGGCAAATCAAATTCCTCATATGATTTACTTGTTTTGTTTTCATACTTGGCTAATAAAATCAATTACAATTACATGCCATCTCTCATTGTTGAAAAATAGGGGAAAATTGTTTTCTTGACCAGCAATCTTGAGGTTCCGTTTTAAGTTGTGAAATGTAACTGTAATTTACTTACAGTATATTGTGGTCAAAAGAACAAAAGATGATGGAGGAAAGTGGGATTGAGACAACACCTCCCACCACCCCACCACCAAATACTTCCATGACAACAAGCAACCCTCCAATTTCAACAGGTATTGCTGCTTCAAATTTCAGTTTCGTGTGTGGTACCTATTTATAGATTATATATTCATCAAAAAAATAGTCCTAATAAAATAGGAAGGATCAAGCTTTAACAATCTATAAGGGGAATCATGTTTTGCAGCTTTTGTAGTACCTGAAAGTGTTGGGGTGTTTTTCTGGGGAAAAAGTTGGTTGACATTATATTTAAGAAAGAACTGCAGATTTTGGAAAAATCGGTAGACAAAAAAACTGGAGAGACTCAGCGGGTGAGGCAACATCTATGGAGTGAAGGAATAGGCGACATTTCGGGTCGAGACCCTTCTTCAGACTGATGTCGGGGGGGGGGGGGTGGGATAAAGAAAGGGAGAGGCTGAGACAGTAGGCTGTGGGAGAGCTGGGAAGGGGAGGGGAAAGAGGGAGAAAGCAAGGTACCTGAAATTGGAGAAGTCAATGTTCATACCGTTGGGGTGTAAACTACCCAAGTGAAATATGAGGTGCTGCTCTTCCAATTTACGGTGGGCCGTTCCTCCAATTTGCGGTAGGACTTACTCTGGCCATGGAGGAGGCCCAGGACAGAAAGGTCAGATTCGGAATGGGAGGGGGAGTGGAAGTGCTGAGCCACCGGGAGATCAGGTTGGTTATTGCGAACTGAGCGGAGGTGTTGGGCGAAGTGATCGCCAAGGCTGCGCTTGATCTCACCGATGTAGAGCAGTTGACTCCTGGAACAGTGGATGCAATAGATGAGGTTGGGGGAGGTGCAGGTGAACCTCTGCCGCACCTGGAAAGACTGCTTGGGTCCTTGGATGGAGTCGAGGGGGGGGGGGTAAAGCAACAAGTGTAGCATTTCCTACGGTTGCAAGGGAAAGTACGAGGGGAGGGATGGTTTGGGTGGGAAGGGACGAATTGAGTTGGATTATGGGTTTTCTGAATAATATGCCATTGTGTAATTGATCTTATCAGAATACAGCAGAGTTCAAAGGAAACATTTTTATTGTTCTGTTCCATCTGAGGTAAACGGGGATAAAAATGAGAATGTGGAACTTGTTACTACTGGATTATAATTATAAGTCAAAGGCATTAAAGGGGACGCTACGAAGGTTTAGGTGGGATAAAGGTCTGGCAAAATATCTTAAGTGGATCAGTTTGTGTCGAGGCTAAATGCTGTGGAAGTTGGTGGCTGAATTGATTGTTTCCGTGCAGTAGCAGGTCGTTCTTTCTGAATTAGATTTGTTGTAAAGATGTCTCCACTAGCATTTTAAATATTTGGAAGGACAAAACCTGAAAGCAGACAAGAAAATTGAACATTGTAGATGGCTTCAGGTGAAAATTAGTATAATTGCAAAGGGCCAATTTATTGAACACAGTGCCTTTATGAACATCTTGGAATAAGTTATTTTTATCAAGCTGTTTAGATGCGGTTTTGAAAATTTGATGTGACACTATAATGCTTAACAAAAAGTTCCTACTCCTACTGGTGAATTTTCAGAAACATGGAACTGTGAATTTCCTTACAAGGCGTATTTAATTTTAATCAGCAAAGTTATTGAGATTCATCATGGAGCTTCACAAAATAAATTACAAGATTTGAATGTATCTAACAGATTCAAAGAGAGGCTAAGATTTCCATTTGCCACTATTAAATCACAGCCAAATAATTTGCATCTGTAGTAAAATCAAAATGAAGCTAAACATTTATTCAAAGTCATGAACTCTAAAATGAAATGTTTCTAATTCTGTTAATGTAAAGTTGCATCATACTGAATGGAAATGTGGTGTTGTGCACCACAGTTCACTTTATGTTGCCACGGGTTCCGCAGTATTGATATTCTTATCTGTTATTATTATTGTGGACATTGATACTGTGAATAATATTGGTATTAATCATGTTTTTTTTCACCTTTTGTTTCCCTTTTGACTTATCTGTCCAGTTCTACCTAACACTTTACCTAATCCCATTACTACCTCCATTTCAGCCTTGCCTCCCCAAGTCTTTTCGACACCTCCTCATCCTAGAACCCACTTGCCACCTGTTAGGTCCTCTACACCCCTAACTGCTGTTGCATCCCCTATTCATCCAGCTGCTGTTAATTCTGGTGCAGCAGCTTATGGCTTTCCTCCTTCGATGCCTTCTATGGGCCCTCCTGCCGGTCCTGCCTTTTCTGCACCTCCAACAGGTCCACCCACCACTGGTTTCTCCATGTCTGCAAACTACGACATCACTCGAGGCCATGCTGGAAGATCTCCACAAACCCCACTGATGCCAATTTTTTCTTCATCAATCACAGGTGGTGATTTTCTTTCAATGTTACGTCTGCAAATAGAGACTGACTTGCATGTACTTAGAAAGTTATGTGTAAATGCTTTTATATAGCTTAAATTGTAAAACAATATTCAACACAAGATGTCCTACAAGTTTAACTTGTTCTTGCACCTTAAAATGAAAAAAAGACCATTTGAACCACTATCAGTATTCTGACAGTTATTTATAACTGCAGAATGTCATTGTGTTGAAGGAGGAGAGAGTAAGGATGCCTCACCACTTTACTGTTCCCACAAGCCTTCACATCCTGTAGAATCCCTTGTTGCTAATATGGATTTTGTGGTGTCCTCCAGGTTATCTGACTCCAATTTTAAACGTTGCTTTTGACTATGCTGGCAAGCTGACAATAGTGCTTGCTAATCAACATCCGAGAAAAGTAGTTTTTTTAATAAAAAGGCACTCTAATGTGTTTCCAATGTTTTGAGCATTGCATCCTGTCCTGTCAGGCATGTATATCTACAAACAGATAGACACATATAGATAGATACATATAGATAGGTAGACAATATCTAAATATAAATGCATGTGGCAATTGTCATGGAGCAGCAAGTCAGAAAAATGTGTATACATGCTAAATGTTAATTAATGTAAAGTGTTTTATTTAACTGTTATTGTTATAGCGTGTTTCTTCCAAATATGGACAGAGCAGTGTTGGTGACACACTTTATTTATTATTGGCAGGAGTTGTTCCAGGTGCCATGACTCAGGCCCCTACTGCGGGAACTGGCTCCTCCATTACTTTCCCAGTGGAAACTGAGGACCCCAGGATGTCTGCACACTATGACCAAAGTGGTGCTGGAGGCGGATTATGGGGCTTCTTTAAGGTAGGCCTCAATAATGTAATTCTTGTCACTCTTTTGGTTTCACTTCTCTAACCTCTAATTTAAATAGAATTATGCTTTAATGTATATTTAATCATTAGTGCAAAGTGGCACTTCAGCCCCCCCTGAAGGATTTTATTTTTATAGTTGATGGCAAGATTATAAAGGGAAGAATCTATTGCAGTAGCTCCACGGAAATCTTGTTTAAAGAGAAAAATATCTTTCACATGTATTGCCTATTACCTTTCATTCATTACATCCCCCCTTGCGTTCTGTAGCCAGTGAAAGGCTCCTGCACATAACAGTTTGATAATGATCAGATAAGTCTGTTTAGTTATACTGTTTGGCCAATATACTGGAATAATCCCCACCTATTTTTTAAACTAATGGATAGGTAATTTTTGAATGTAAACTCCTTGAGAACTGCAGCAGACTATCAGCCTCGATTTTTGAGCTCAAATCTCAAGTGGGTCTTGAACCCAAAACCTTAATGCAGCCCAACAGTCACCCATTGAGTCACAGCTAACACTTTAGATGACGCAGGACAATCTGAGCACAGAAACTTGGGCAAAATGTTGTCTCCTGGGGTGGAGTACAGTGCAGAATGGCGAGTAAATGATAAAAAAACTGGATTATGTTGTGAGATTAGATCAATTAAGGTTATTTTTCCTGGTTCAGAGAAAGTTGAGGAATAGTTGAATTTGATAGTTTGAGGGTTTGGGACAAAACATAACGGGTGAAGAGAGATTAAATTAAAATTTCACGAGTGGAAGAGGATATTACAATAAAAGCCAGGGCTATGTAGTAGAGATGTTAGGAAATACCACTTTGTGCGAAGAATGATGAAAGTGTGGCCCATGCTACCATATAACTCCTCTGTTCTCAATTGTGGCCCATGCTTCCAAGTAAGTGCAGGGGCTATCTTACAAGACCATTAATCTAAAAGTCTAGACTGATAAGCAAAATATCTGAGATGAATTTCCATCATTTTGTTAACAATCTGGAATACAAAAATATGTTGGTAATGACCGAAAAAGTACCGGATTGTTGCAAAAACCCAACCCATGTACTAATGTCCTTTACGGGATTAAATCTCTCATTTAATAGTCTGGCCAATATATGACTCGAATGTGATTGTTTCTTAAATACAGGCCAGTCAGTCCAATGCCATTCAAGGATGGGCAACAAATACCAACCTTGCCAATGATACCCAGATCCTGAATAGAATAATAATTTTGAATCAATTGATAGATTTTTACCAGGTGATGGTATAACATGCTACACATGGATTGAATTAAGATGCAGATATGAGGGTTGAATATATTCTCTTCGTCTATATTTGATTTTTGCATTAAAAGTAATTGAAAGAAATTTTGTGGCAATCTCTTCAAGTAAATATAATTTTACTCCCAGTGTTATCATAATATATTCCCATGTTAGTTTCCAATGTTTTGACACAAAATTTTTTGAACCAATTTTTCGAGCCATATGCCATTATGGCATTTTGTAGAGCTAAGCAGGTACCTTTACAATGTTTAATAAACATTTGGATGATACATGGATCAGTTAGGTTTACAGGGACATGGGCCAATGCATGCAAGTGGGACTAGTTTAGATGGGGCATGATGGTTGACGTGGGCAAGTTGGTCCGAAGGGGCCAGTTTCCATGCTGTCTGACTATAACTCTTTGTTTCAGTATAATGGGTTCATACCCATAATGTGCATACAAAGAATAGCCCAAATGCATCTGGAGTAGTTTCATTTGGAATCCTTGTAGTTAGTGAGAGATTTGTAACAAATTAGGCTGGAATTGGATTCTAGTTTCATGGTTGAAATTCAGGAAACTTGGTTTTGCTGGGCTGTTAGGCAATGCGCTGACAAGCAGGTCTTTTCAATCATCCTACTAGGTTTCTTTATGTGTAGGATCATAGCAAAATAGAAATATTGAAACCGCTGAGAATGTCCACTGTATATCAGTATTTGCTTAGCAACCAGAAATGAAAATCATCTACTGCTTAGTTTAATTTGCAGGTTATGCTGTCTTTTATATTCCACTTGTTTCAGAGCAGGTGTATTGATTCATGACTATAGACCTTATTTAGTTCATTAAAAAACAGCAGAAATCTGGAATAACTGGTAGAAACCCTCACTACAAGCAATTATTTGTTATACTGTCAGAGTCCTGCCCCATTATATTGGACATTCTGAATGTTACTGGTGAATATAATTTGCGCAAACATTCCTGTTATTAGCAGGGGAGTATGTATCTTAGTAGAAATACCCCCAGTAGACAGCTAATTGTTTGTTAAAGTTGATTTTATTTCAATGTGGAAAAATGCTTTGCAAATCTATACAGAACAAGAGATCATCAATCCTCTGTGATTTCTGTGAACTGGAAGAAAAGGCTGATAACACTGGGAATCATTTTTCTTCAGGGAAAGGTAGCAGTTGAGTGAGGAAATAGAAAGTCAAAGCAATGCAGAAGTTTGTTGCATTAAAAGAGTCACTAAAGTCATAATGAACAGAACCATTGTTTGCCTGTATGTTTCGTATTAACATGGCCTCTGTCATTCGTATTGACATGGGCTGAAGTATCTTGTGGTTCTATGGCAGTTGCAGTATTCATAAGGAGGTCATAAGGAATAGTAGTAGGCCATTCGGCCCATCACGTCTAGTCCGCCATTCAATCATGGCTGACCTAGCTCTCCCTCCTAACCCCATTCTCCTGCCTTCTCCCCATAACGTCTGACACAAGAATCTATCTATCTCTACCTTTAAAATATCCACTGTCTTGGCCTCCACAGCCTTCTGTGGCAAAGAATTCCACAGATTCACCACCCTCTTGACTAAATAAATGTCTCCTCATCTTCCTAAAAGAACGTCCTTTAATTCTGAAGCTATGACCTCTAGTCCTAGACTCTCCATTAATTTGGTTACTGGAGAATAAATTCAGTAATTCAGTAGTAGGTGAAACATTTCAGGAAAGGTATGTGTTAAAGTACATTTCAAATGAGCTGCTCAAATAAACTACTTTTGACTCATTGGTTTTAGGGTGTGGCAGGGAACTCCGTTGTGAAATCAGTTTTGGACAAAACAAAGCATTCTGTTGAGTCGATGATCACCACGCTGGATCCAGGCATGGCTCCCTACATCAGTAAGTATGGTGCATGAAAGTCATCTCAATTATTTGATACATTCCAATGGGAATGAATCTGATTGAGTTTGTCTAATCCCGCTGGTGTGTCAGTGACTTAGCTCTGTCATTCCCTCGGCTAAATTCCTCATCATTCTGTATCAATTCAGGATTTGCTATTTCCTTAAGTCCACTAGCTGGCTTCCCAACCAATTGCAGTTAGTTTCAACTGCTTTAAACTCCACTCACCATGCATTATTCAGAAGCAAATATTACAGCTGCTCCCCTCTCTATTAACTAAGAATTCCTGCATGTATATTTTTTGTATTTAAGCAGATTTACCTGTCTTATCCATAACAGCAGTAGGCAAGCCTACAATTACCCTGACTCCAATCTTTTTGCATCGTATACTCATCTTATACCTACTTATCTCGCGACCTGGAGTATTGTACTAGAAGCAAAGGCAGGTTGCAAAGATAAAGAACCTCTTCTTTATACTGCCCTCCCTACCCCAAATAATTGTGACAGTCTACATTATTGATGCCTTGCGCTTCTTGGACCATGTCTTGGAATTGCCATCCTCATTCCTTCCATCTTCCATATAAGATGAGACTGTTTCACATCGAATTGTAGTCTTGCAGCCTACAAATCAGCAGCATAGAAATTAAACTAACTAGCCTTTTAGTCCAGCTAAATCTATTCAATACTAGATACCCATCAGTATCTATTCTAACCCAAACCCAGTGTCAAATGGTCTTAGTGAATATTCTGTTTGTAGAATGGCAGACAAGCACTCTGGTTCTGAAATGTAGAACAATGTGATGACTTGCTCTCAGCACATCTTAATTCATCGCTCTGCCACCCCTATGAGATGAGGTTTATAGATTTACATTCCTCTCCAGACTTTGCATATGTCCATCAAGTCTCCATTTTAGTTCTGTACTGAGTGAATGATGACACTGCCCAAGGTGAAATTTGTCCAAAGAGGAGGTTCGGTTGAGTTCTGTCTGTCCACTGTGGTTCAGGTGGTTGTGACATTCCCACAGTATTTTCGATAGGGAGCTGGCAGTGTTCCAGTTGTCCTTACTATAATTTCTCCCTCCACCCACAACACCTGAACTGGATTAACTGGTCGTTACTATTTCAGGATCATTGCTGTGTGCAAATTAGTTGCACTGATTGCCTACGTAACAGAAATTGTATTTCAAGTGTTGCTTTTTAATATCATGAGAACGTGAGGATGGAATATGTCAATGAAGCTGCATTGACAAAATTTTCATTCAGCATAGAGTCATAGAGTTGCACAGCACATAAACAGGCCCTTTGGCCAAACTCATCCATGCTAATCGAAATATCAATCTGAGCTGGTCCCATTTGCCTGCGATTGGTCATATGATCATATCCCTCTTAAAACATTTACCATACATGAACACGTCTAAATGTATTTTAAACACTGCAATTGTACCTACCTCTACAGCTTTCTCTTGCAACTTTTTCCAGACACCCACCAGAAAAAGTTGCCCCTCAGGTTCCTTACAACCATTTTTCCTCTCTCGGTGCCCTCTAGCTTTAAACTCTTCTACCCTGTAGAAAAAGATTGTGACCATGGCCCTAATAATTTTGTGTACCTCTGTATGGTCATCTTTCACCACAAACACTCAAGGCAAAAGAAAATCTCATCCTATCTAGTATTTCCTTGTAACTCGAGCCCTCCAGTCCCAGTAACAACCTTGTGAACCATTTCTGTGCCCTTTCCAGCTTAAATGAACATCCTTTCAATAGCTGGACGAACCAGAACTGCTCACAATACCCTGTGCGTTCTCATCACAGGAAACTTCACTGAATGACTTGTTCCCACTCCAGTTCTGCATGTTGTGAAGTGGCTGTTGAGACCAGTGTTAGATCTGCAGAATTTGCCACAGCTTAGGCAGGACATGCTTGGCATGGAAGGTGATGTGGATGATGGTGTACTACTTACACCATTTCAATGGGTTTCTGTGCAAAGATTCAAACTTTCAATCCTTCATCTTGAGTGGGCATGAGCCAGGAATTCTTAAGCGTCAGGTGAGAGGCTTCAGGAACATCCTTGAATCTTTTCCTCGGTCTTCCAAGGAGTTTTTGTAATGGAGTTGGTTAACAGTATCTGTTTGTATTTACTCTACAACTGCATTGTTGGTGGGAAGTAAACCTGCTTTACACAAAATGTACACCTTTTAATGCCCAGGTTAGTTTTTTTTTTAATTTATGTGACTGTGTAGGGAGCCCTCCATTTATTTTAATTATTTCCTTTTGTCTCCTCTCTAGAATCAGGTGGTGATTTGGATATCTTGGTAACTTCCAATAAAGAGGTTAAAGTGGCAGCTATTCGAGATGCTTTCCAGGAAATGTTTGGATTGGCCACGGTTACTGGGGAAGCTGGCCAGTCAAATATTGCTCCACAACCTATTGGGTATGCGGCAGGATTAAAGGTAAGTGTTTGCCATCATAGTTCGAAATGAAAGCTCGGGTGAAGAGTTCAATATTGGTTGAATTACTTTGCTACATAGTGGGTGTGGCATTGACTAAAACATAGATTTGGTTCCCAGCTGTCCTCCTCCTGTCTGGACCTAACTGACATTCTGATGAGCCTGATGGAGTGATGGCTCAGTCAAAGTAAATTATCTCACCCACAATGAATTAGAGTTCTAAGCGTGGAATGAGGCACTTGAGAATAAATTTGGATTAATCGATCATGGTACAATGATATCAAATTGTCAGTGAGACATCAGATGTGATCTAAGATTGTTTTAAAGTGGTGTT
Organism: Okamejei kenojei; assembly: GCA_035221665.1. Taxonomy (NCBI): domain Eukaryota; kingdom Metazoa; phylum Chordata; class Chondrichthyes; order Rajiformes; family Rajidae; genus Okamejei; species Okamejei kenojei. The sequence goes on along the minus strand of CM069133.1, from coordinate 71,196,737 downwards.
AATTAACTTAAGGTGTCAGCAAGGTGGCAACATGTAGAAGCTGTTTTGCTTGTTCCGAGTTTAATTCAAAATATTAGGGAAAAATTCTTGATTATCAAGGATGTTGATTTGGAATGTAGTATTGGAACAAGACCTTTCTAATGTCATATCCAAGACTTGTGAACAGCTAAAAATGTAATTACATGGAACTGCAGATGCTGGTTTATATCAAAGATAGACACAAAATGCTGGAGTAACTCAACGAGTCAGGCAGCATCTCTGGAGAAAATGGATAGGTGATATTTCGGATCAGGACTCCCCCCCCCCCCCCCCCCCCCTTCAATGGACCAACATCTGGAAAGATGAATGGAACCAGCTCAACACACGAACCCACGACTGGATGGAGAGAGGAATCATTCCGACTGAATGCCTCGCCAGCGGGCACGACCTGGAAGACCCTCAACAGATTACCTGTGGGGCAGGGGAGGTGCAAAGCACTTATGAAAGCATGGAGCTACCAGGCAGAAGACACATGCAGCTGTGGAGCAGTACAGACAATGTCCCACCTACTGGAGCGTGACGCCGCCCCCAGTGCAGCCCCCAGGACCTGGCTGAACCGACCCCACCAGCTGTGACCTGCGCCAGATACTGGCACAACGACATCTGAGATTGCAACAGACTCGAAAAAGAAGAATGGAACAACTTATTGCTTGTATCTTTACAAAATGCAACTTAATTATTTGATTGTCTTAAAGGCAAATGGTTGCCTCTGCACATTCCAAGATATATGAAGATAAAGTGTTGCCATTCATTTGATGGATGTGAGGTGAATTAATATCAATGTTTTTCCATTTTTTATTTTCCTACTTTTTGAGGTCCCTGCACCCTCTTCATTAAGCCTCAGTGTGCTATGTTTGTTCCTTGCTCCCTGGACTAAATAATTGGAGAATCTACCTTTTTTCTTGAGACTTGGATTGATTTCTGCAAGTTACTTACCAAAAATGCCAAATTTTGTTCATATGCGGAAAGTAAATGGGTATGCTCCATCATCTAATTTTGCTTTGTATTTGAAGATCTTTAAAAAAAACCAGTTTGTGACCTGTAAAATGTTGTTGTATTGTAGGCAAATACACACATAGCTTGCACACATGAATATCCCAAAGCAGAAGTAAGGTAGATAACAGTGCTTTCTATTGTTGAGAGATGAATATTGGCCAGATGCTGGGATTCTATGTCCTTCTCCTAACAATCTCTGGCATCCTCCAAGATTTCTGTAATCCTCTCAATTATGGCTTCTTGATCATCCATAAGCTCGATTGCTCCAGTAATGGAAAATAAAAGTGTAGATGTTGGCATCTGAAACAAAAACAGAAATGCTAGAAGAGCTCATGGCAGTCAAACAGCATCTCTGGAAAGAGAAAAGAAACATAGAACCATAGCAAAATAGGTGCAGGTGTAGGCCAGTACCGCCATTCAATGGCTGATCATCTAAAATCAGTGCCCCGTTCCTGCTTTTTCTCCATATCCCTTGATTCCTTTAGCTTTAAGAGCTAAATCTCTCTTGAAAACATCCAATTAATTAGCCTCAACTGCCTTCTGTGGCAGAGAATTCCCCAGATTCAAAACTCTCTGGGTGAAGAAGTTTTTCCTCATCTCAGTCCTAAATGACCTACCATTTATTCTTAAACTGTGACCCCTGGTTTTGGACTCCTCCAACATCGGAAACAGAGTTAGTTTTGTGTCAGGGATCCCACCTCAGGACAAGGGAAAAAATGGAGGGATGTTAATTTTCAAAGCAGAGCTGGGGGAGAAGTGAAGTGAAAGGCAAAAGGGTAGAAGATGGTTGGTTAGGACAAATCAATTGTTAAGGAGCTTGAGTTCTGACCGTCAATGAGGCATTTTATAGAAACTGTAAGAGAGGGACACTTGTGATAATGGGAAAACAATGTTCCACCCAGTCTTAGCTCTGGAACCCCCTCCATTCTAAATGTCTGCATCCTGCTATCTCTTTCTGTGGCTTTAAGATATTCCTTTAAATCTATCTCCAAACAGGCTTTGATCGCCCATCTTGGATGTCAAGCCACATAAGGAGTTGCAGGTTTTGAGCGATTATGCACCTTGCTGCGCTTTATGTTAAAAGTACCATGCAAATTCGCTTTCAACTGGTGTGTGGGAGTTTTCACATCCACTCGGCATGACCAAATGTACTCCAGAAACAAAAGTAGAAACTTTATGTTCAAGTTTGTGTGCATATGGTGTTATGATTTGATTGAGAAAACCACGACTGAGCAGTTGTTATCATTTTCTCAATTGTCACGCAGGCTTGAATTAAATGGGGGTTAAAACCAATTTCCTTAACGTGGCTCAGGGACACGAAACTGCAGGTGCTGGATTTATCTGGAGCATAAAACAAACTGCTGAAGGACCTCAGTGGGTCAGGCAGCATCTATAGAGGGAAATGGACAGATGATGTTTTGGGTCAAGACCCTTCATCTGGACTGAGGATAGAAGAAAGCTGGAAGTATGTTTAGCTTAGTATCACATTTAAGCCATCACATGGTGCTGTTGTTGGAGTTTAGAAGAATGAGGGGGGACCTCATTGAAATATACAGAACAGTGAAAGGCTTGGATATAATTGATGTGGAGAGGATGTTTCCATGAGTGGGAGTCCAGAAAACTAGTTGTCATAGCCTCAGAATTAAAGGACGTTCTTTTAGGAAGGAGATGAGGAGAAATTTATTTAGTCAGAAGGTGGTGAATCTGTGGAATTCTTTGCCACAGAAGGCTGTGGAGGCCAAGTCAGTGGATATTTTTTAAGGCAGAGGTAGATACATTTGTGACTAGTACAGGTGTCAGAGGTTATGGGGAGAAGGCAGGAGAATGGGGTTAGGAGGGAGAGATACATCAGCCATGATTGAATGGCGGAGTAGACGTGATGGGCCGAATGGCCTAATTCTACTCCTCTTCCTTTATGACAGGGGTCGGCAACCTACGGCCCGTAACCCAAAATCATCTGGCCCGCCGAGCGCGGCCAAGCTCTGGCTTTACCGCATCTTGCGCACCTTCTGTGAACACGTTTAAGAAAAAACTGCAGATGCTGGAAAAATCGAAGGTAAACAAAAATGCTGGAGAAACTCAGTGGGTGAGACATAGAAACATAGAAAATAGGTGCAGGAGTAGGCCATTCGGCCCTTCCAGCCCGCACCGCCATTCAATATGATCATGGCTGATCATCCAACTCAGTATCCTGTACCTGCCTTCTCTCCATACCCCCTGATCCCTTTAGCCACAAGGGCCACATCCAACTCCCTCTTAAATATGGCCAATGAACTGGCCTCAACTACTTTCGGTGGCAGAGTATCCATCGAGCCTGTCCAACCCCTTAAGACGTGTAAGGATTGCATGAGGCTGCCTCACCCGCTGAGTTTCTCCAGCATTTTTGTCTACCTACTGTGAACAGGCGATTTGATGCCTGCCGTCCGAGGTGGGATGGTGTGTACACGTGATAGATGTGGCCCTCACCCCCTCACAGACATGCGTCCCGGCCCCTATGCAGAACAAGGTTGCTGACCCCTGCTTTATGACATGTAGACATATGGAACTGCAGGTGCTGGTTTACCAAAAAAGACATAAAGTGCTGGAGCAACTCAGCGGGTCAGGCAGCATTTCTGGAGAACATGGATAGGCGATATTTTTGGTCTTTAGCTTTGATTATATTTTTTGACCGTGGTCTATATAGTAGTGTTGCCACTAGAGGGCAGTGATGACCAAATTAAAATTGGTTTGCATGAAACAGATCAGGTTGGTTGATCATCTATTGTCTGTTCTGCATCCGTACCACCGTTGAATCCTACCAAAGTTTTGCTTTTGAATTTTATTTCGTGGATTGCACAGTTTAGGACAGCGTTTCTCAACCTTTTTAGCATTGCGGAACGCTTGAAATAATGTTCATGTCTCAGGGAACCCCTACATAAAAATTATTATATATCTTTAGTAATCTCTTTCTTTCTCTTTCATAAACTTAAAGTTCATAAGGCAAACATAATATATTTTTCTGAGAACTGGTTTAAGCAAAAAATAAAGTTTTTCTCAAGTTTATTGACAATGCAAAAAAAACCTGAAATTAAGCTGCTTGTTCAAAACAGAGAGAGCAAGAGAGAGAGATTTCATAAACTAACAAAAACATACATAGATAAACTAACAAAAATAAATGTTTAAAATTCATATAACATCCCTAAATGATGGGTAAGATTTACTAAATAATGTGGGTGAATGAGGCACTGTGGGTACCTGCACAGCAGGAAGCACAGACAGGACTGATGGAGACCGTGCATGCGTCTGTACTCAAGTGAGTCACTTGATGGTGCACAAATCCGTCACGTACAGCTCCTGTCCACTGACCACTAAGTATAGACGTCACTAAATATGACATCGCTAAATATGTCGTATGTGTATAATAAAATTACGAATGTGAAATTAAACACAAAAATGACATAAATGCATTTACATATGATTAGCCTTTTTATCACTCTTTCTCTCGCAGCCCCTAGCGACCTCTCGCGGAACGCTAGAGTTCCGGGGAGCCCTGGTTGAGAAACTCTGGTCTAGGATTATCTGAATTAAAAATGTCACCAAAAACCTAACTAGTTTCCACAGATGAAGGTACACAAAATTGCAGATACTGGACAATAAAAACGATTGTTGGAGGAACAGTGGGCAGACAGCAACTATGGAGGGATATGGATAGATGAGGTTCTGGGTCTGCTCATTTCAGTCTGAAGAAGGGATCCAGTCCGAAATGGCGTCTGTCCATTTTACTCCACAAATGTTGCCTAAAAACTGAGTTCCTTCAGCATTTTACTTTTATTAATTTCTATAGTTTAATATTTTTTAGTCAAACCTGTTCTTGGTATTTTGTTTCTGGTAAAATGTCCTCGCGTCAAAATTGCCAGTAGCCTTTTAGTGAACAACTATACCAAGTGTGGACCCGTTGGGTACCGTTCCCCCAACGCAATATTCCACCACTCACCCATAGCCACCAACTGCACAGGCACGGCTGATGGGTTCCCGCTGTGACGCCAGAGATCCCCGTTGTGACCCGAGTCACGGCAACCCTCCCCCAACTGCGCAGACGCGACAGCAATGTTTTAAATGGCAATAACTTGTAAAATATAATATCAGTGCGAACGCATCTCATTCTCCCTCTTCCGTTCTCTATTCCCTTCCTCCATTATCCTCCCTCCCCAACCCTGCTCTGCTTCCTCCGCTCACGCCCTCCCTCCCCTCCTCTCTTCCTCCTCCCTTCCTCCATTACCTCGCCATCCCAATTCCTACCCCCATCTACCTCATCCCCAGCACTCCCTCCCCCTCCTATTCACGCTCCCTTTTTCCACTCCTCCCCCTCCCCTACTCCCTCCCTCACATCTCCCTCTCCTTTCCCACATCCCGTCACTCCCTCCCTCCCTCATTCCATAACCCCTCTGCCCTCCCTACCCCCCTCCCTTTATCCCCCTCCTCCCCCACTGTTCACCTCCCCTATCCCACATTCCCACACTCCCTCCTCACCACTCCCACTGCTCTCCTCTCCCTCTATTCCCCACTCCCCCTCTCATCTCCCTCTATCCTCCCCCTCCTCCCTCCACTCTCCCTCCTCACCTCCCCACTTTCCCCTCCCTACCCCTTCCTCTCCCTCCATCCCCCCACCCTCCCTCCTCACCTCCCGATGATCTCGATGTAAACCATCGCCGGCCCTGTTTTCTCCATCACGTCGGTGTTGAAGGTGTACTTGAGGCGGGGGCTGTTGTGGGGGACGGGCTGAGCGGCCTGGAGAGGCTGGGCTGCAGCCTAGTCCTTGACCGGATCCCGATCCTCTCCCTCGCCAGGCCTCGGGTCCCCGGCGCGACCTCTCCCCGCATCGGCTCCAACTCCTTGCCTCGAGTTCCTCTCCCTCCCTATGCTCTCCCTCCCAGCAGGCCAATTGCCACTCCTCGAGGTGAGGGCTGTCGGGGGGACGAGTGTCGTGGAGCCGGGGGTGGGAGAGGCCCGAGGCTGCGGGTGCCGTTTCTCTCCCACCCCGCACTCCCCCGCCTCGCGGGTGGGTCGCTGGCGCAGCCACTCGCCGTCCCCGTAACCGGGTGCCGCTCCTCTCCCTCCCCGCGTGCCCGGAGCAGCAGCAACCCCGGGTAGCGCTCCTCTCTCCCCACGGGCCCGGAGCAGCAGTAAAATAGAAGGAAACCTACCTGTACAGCCATTGTGGCCCAAGGAAAAAAAGATGGTGGTCTGAAATTGTGCATAGGCCACGCTGAGGACACGTTTGGGTCAAGGACGGCAAGTGGGGGCGCTGTTTTAATCTGAAGGAGATTTATTTTTCGTACATCACAATTTTTCGTACCGGACAATGGTGAGTAAGGTGGTGAAAAAATTGTAGTGCTTGGGTGTACCGTTTTGCGCAAATATAGGTACAAATGTAGCGGCGCCTACTGGTACAAATATAGGTATCAAGCCCAGTATTCGGAAGCCGTGGTCATGTGACTCAGGAAGGGCTGCATGTTTTTGCACGGATTTGCTTTGGCGCGGCAGTTCAGCACTGACCACCCTGGTGACTAGACGTGTCAAGAGAACCTGTTTACTGAAGAGTGAATTTCCGAATAAAGATTTATTTAAAAGTTCAGTTATCATTCCTGAGACCGTCAAACAAATATAGAAACAGACAAATATAGAAACAAACAAACAAGATGCGAGTTTTAGTAATATATATAGATATAGATAGATAGATAGATAGATAGATAGATGCAGTAAAGGTAGCTCAGATTGCATTCAATATGTTTGTTTCCTTTTGCTTCAGGGAGCTCAGGAAAGAATAGATAGTCTGAGGAGATTGGGGTTGATGCATGAAAAGCAGGTGACCGTTTCTGTTGAGAACTTCATTGCAGAATTGCTCCCAGACAGGTAAGCAGAACTTTACTCCAAGTATTTATGCCACAAATTTTAAATTACAAAATACAGACAGCGATTTTTGTCAAATAAGGCAAGCTAAAAATTGCTGCATTTCAAAAATATGTATTTGATAGTGAAGCACTTTGGGTCTTCACAAAAGTAACATAAATGGTGCAATAGAAAAGCCAAGCTTTTGGGAGGAGAAAAGAATATGCTCGCCATTCTTGAAAGTTATACTGGAAATTTCACCAAAAAGGAAAGTTGTGTCGGATGAAGCCAAAATATTAAGAACATTTTCAAAGAATAAAACTTAATTTTATTCTTGAGATGATCTCATTCTTTAGGTTCCCCTCTCTCCTCGTAGATGAGACCCTGGCTCGTGACTCCTCGGTACCCCACAGCTCTGCCCTTGCTTCCCTCCCCCTAGTAGCAACAGAGACAGTCCCCCTAGTTCTTACCTTCCACCCCATCAGCCATCGCATACAATACATAATCCTCCGAAATTTCTGCCACCTCCAATGGGATCCCACCACTAGCCACATTTTCCCATCTCCACTCCTTTCCGCCTTCCACAACTCTCTAGTTAACTCGTCCCTTCCCACCCAAACCACCCCTTCTCTAGGTACCTTCCTCTGCAACTGCAGAAAATGCAACACCTGTCGCTATACCCCCTCCCTTGTCTCCGTCTAGAGACCCTGACAGTCCTTTCAGGCTAAGCAGAGGTTCGCGTGCACCTCCTCCAACCTCATCTACTGTATCCGTTGTTCAAGATGTGGACTCTTATACATTGGCGAGACCGAACGCAGACTCTGCGATCATTTCACGGAACACCTTCGCTCAGCCTGCGTGAACCAACCTGATCGCCCGGTTGCTGGACACTTTAATTCTTCTTCCCATTCCTACACTTTCTGTCCTCGGTTTCCTCCATTGTCAGTGAGGCTAAACGCAAATTGGAGGAACAGTTTCTCATATTTTACTTGGGCAGCTTACAGCCCAGTGGTATGATTTCTCTCACTTAAGGTAGCCCTGGCATTCCTTCTCTCTCTCTATCCCTCCCCCAAATTGCACTAGCTTCTCATTTTCACCCAACAAACAGCTTACAATGAATGGCCTGTTTCCTTTATCATCATTACTTTTTGGCATATCTTTCATTCATTGTTCTTTATCTCTCCACATCACCATCTATATCTCTCGATTCCGTTATCCCTAACCACTCTGAAGAAGGGTTTCGACCCGAAACATCACCCATTCCTTCTCTCCAGAGATGCTGCCTGTCCTGCTGAGTTACTCTTGCTTTTTGTCTTTGGTTTAAACCAGCGTCTGCAGTTCCTTCATACACACAAAACTAATTTTAGACTATGTAAGTTGTAAGGGAAAATCTGGAAGTCTATAAAGGGATAAAATCAACCTAATTTAATAGGCAGATGGACATAATGTGGGGAAATATTAGTTTATTTGGGAGAAAAATGAACACGCTATTTAAATGACTGTCACAGAATTCTAACATGCAAATATAGCAAGTAATAAGTAGAGCAATAGGATTCTGAACATTGTTGCAAGAGGTATAGAGTAACATAAAATAAGGAACTCTTGCTGTAATGAAAACATAGCATTTTGGAAATATTCAGCTCGTCAGTGGAGAAAGGTACAGTTAATGTTTCAGATCAATAACTTTTCATCAACAGTTGGAAAAATTAGAAATCAAAATGTCCAGGACAAGGGGTCACAGCTTAAGGATAAGGGGGAAATCCTTTAAGACCGAGATGAGAAAGACTTTTTTCACACAGAGAGTGGTGAGTCTCTGGAACTCTCTGCCACAGAGGGTAGTTGAGGCCAGTTCATTGGCTATATTTAAGAGTGAGTTGGATGTGGCCCTTGTGGCTAAGGGGATCAGAGGGTATGGAGAGAAGGCAGGTACGGGATACTGAGTTGGATGATCAGCCATGATCATATTGAATGGCGGTGCAGGCTCGAAGGGCTGAATGGCCTACTCCTGCACCTAATTTCTATGTTTCTATGTTTCTTTTTGGAGGGGTAGTGAAGACAGATCATGTCTGTGAGAGACTGGCATCAAGTGATTGAAAGACAAAAACGAGGTGGTGTTGCTGGTTGAGGTGGACCAGTCTTCCAATGCAATATAAAACATTTTCATTTTCTTACTTTTCCTAGTGTTCATGAAAGATCACCAACCTTAAACATTAATACTAAACATCTACCTCCACAGGTTCTGTCTGACCTGTTGAGTTTTGTCTACTACTTTGCAATTTTTTTTTTTTTTTCTAATTCCCACATGTTATTTTATTTTAAGTCTGCAGGACATTAGTGAGACATCACCTGGCGTGCTGCACAGTCTTGGTCTCCTTGTTGAAGGCAAGGATGCCGTGGAGAAAAGGTTTGCTCGAACTAGGGAACTGTTCTTAGGAGGAGATATTGAATAGATTAGGCGTACTCCAAAGAGATTGGAGGGATGAGATGATTTAATTTAATGTTTCAGATTCTGTTAAGGTTTTACAGGTTCGATGCTGTAAGGTTGTTTCTCTGTGTGGGAAATGATATAATTTATGGTTGAAGTGGGAATTTATTCAATGAGTGGTTGTGAATCTTTAGAATTGCTCACAGGATAACTGGGCGTTTGAGACTGACTATATTTGAGACTGACATTCATCCATAGTGCAGCAGTTAACACGGTTCTCTCCAGCTCCAGGCATTGCGTTTGAATCTGACTTGAGTTGCTGCCTGTGTGGACTTTGCATATTCTTTCCCCTGCGGTTTCCCTCTGGATCCACTGGTTTTCCTATGGATGCTCATGGTTTCCTCTCATATCCAGTGCTGGTACTGCTGACTAAATTTGTCTTTTACTGTAGTTAATGTCGGCACGGACTGGAAGGGCCGAGAGGGCCTGTTTCCGTGCTGTAATTGTTATATGGTAATTGTTATAAAATGAATAAAGGGAGTTGATGGAAATTTGGGATGAAACAGGAGGAAGAATGGGCTACATGGAATTGCTTCTTTGGGAGTGGGCATCGACCCAATGGGCTGCATGGCATCATGTGTTGTTATAAGAAAAAGTAATTGAGACTGCACTAAGCCATAGAAAAGCAGCATTGTAGGTGGGTGATTGGGATTTTGCATTCAAATGTTTGATTGTGAGGTAAAATATGATCTGAATTTATTCTAAATATGTTTTATCTGTTGGAGTGAGAGAAGCTGTCTGCTTTTGTAATTTGTCATTCCAGGGCAACAAACGCATCATTCTTTAGAATGGATGAATTGCCTTTGCTCAAAATTCAACTGCTGTAAAGTTTGGGATTGTGGGACTGAACCAGTGTGAATCTGTGGAAATAAAGCCTCAGCAATCGAAAGAGCACACAGCGCTACTGTGGAATGAGAGAGCTGGCTCTCTATACAATTTATGCTTGCTAGTGTGGGTTTATATTTTCTGTTAATATTCAGTTCACACTTCAAATATGAAATTGTCAGATGTAATTTGATTGTTTTCCAGGTGGTTTGACATAGGATGTCTGATCCTTGAAGATCCAGCTCATGGTATTCGCTTACAAAATTTCACGCAAGCAACACCAGTGCCTTCAGAATTTGTGCAACAGGTTAGTCAATGACTTTAACACTTTTATTCATTCAAAAGATGAGGGAGTGGCAAATAAGTCCAGTATTTAGCAGACATTTCCAAATTGCCCTTGAGGTGGTGGTGGAGTTGATGCTGTGGGGATTCCAATATAAAATACTACTGAATGTTGAGGTGGCTTAACCACTGCCATTTATATGGTGCTTTTTTTTTGCCATTTAATAAGTCAATGCTTGAATGATATCCAGGTCCTGCTGCAGTTAGACACAGACTGTTGCATTATGATGAATTGCAAATGGAGCCAAACACTCTAATCATCAGCAAACATTATTTTTCCTGACTTTGTGATGGAAGAAAAGTCACGGTGAAACAACTGATGACATTGCGCCTAGGGTACTGCCCTGAAGAACTCTGGCAATAGTGGCGCAGCGGAATAGTTGCTGCCTTACAGCACTTGCAGCGCCGTAGACTCGGGTTCGATCCCGACTACAGGTGATGTCTTTACTGAGTTTGTACGTCCTCCCAGTGGCCGCATGGGTTTTCTCCGAGATATTTGGTTTCCTGCCACACTCAAAAGACATACTGATTTGTAGGTAGGTTAATTGGCTCGGTATAAGTGTAAATTGTCCCTAGAGTGTGACGGATACTGTTTATGTGCGGGGGTCGGTGCAGACTCAGTGGGCTAATGGGCCTTTTCCCATTCTGTATCTTTAAACTAAACTAAACTAAGGAGGTCTGGAGAAATATGGTCATTGAATATTTAGGAAAATGTATTATGTTTTGTCACAAAAGTTAAGCCCAAAGTAACTAACTATGACAAGAGGCCTAGAGTAATGGAATTGTTCACTGATTATTCATGTTGTAACCAACTAGGAGTTTGCTATGTTAGCTTTATGCATAATTTATGATTAACAAATATGGGCTCCGTGCATACAGTATTTTAAAGTGAATGTAATTTTATACGTTAACTTAATTCAAATTGCTTAAGTTCACACGTGTGCAATTTAGCCAAACCTTCAAATACAGCTTTTCAACCATTCCTGCCAGTCGGGTATTCATCCAGTACCCCTTTTTCATAAGAATACAATATTTTTTCTTTGATTACTGACCTACCAAAGGCAAAGGCTTTTTATTTGCCCCATGGAAATCCTTCATCATGCCTTCGCAATATGCTCATAATCATCTCTGTTAAAAGGAATGAGAAATAAAATCTTTAAATTGCTGTATCTATACCAATATCTGAATTTATTTTTATTTGGTTGAGAGTATAATTTACTACCCCCCTTACACCCCCAAGATTTTGTGTGAAGGTAGGTTTTCCAATTCATGTGTAAACATAAGAAGAAATTTAAGTATGGTATTTAATATAATAATATGGTATTTAAGTATTAGATGGTTGGTGAACTGCAGGCTCATTTAACACAAGGCATTGCTGTATCTTGGCAGTATCAGAGACCAGGTTTATAAAAAGAGAGGAATGGTATACAAGTATTCTTGGATACAGTGAGGTGGTAGGAAATAAGAGGGGGCTATTACTGGAGCTATTTTTTAGACTGCCAACTAACAGCAATCATGCAGGGCTATTAGATGCGCAAATGTCACGGTGAGGCCATCATTTGGAACCTCAAATATCACCATGCAGATTAAAACAGCAGTACCATATTTGGCAAGAGTGAGATATGTTCTGGAGAAATTTCTTGTCCAGTAGATTTCTTGGCAATGTAAAACGCAGCATTTATTGGAATAAAACTGAACTCTGGAGATACTTGTGTAAGAAGGAACTGAAGATACTGGTTTAAACAAAAAGCTGGAATGAAGGGCCTATCGCACTTAGGCGACTCTTTTGGGCGACTGCCAGGGACTAGTTTCAATGGAATTCACCTACGACACCTGGCGACAACCTGCGACAACACCTATGACAACCTACAACAACCTACGACAGCACAAATTGTCATCACTGTCGCCGAAAATGGTTCAACAATAGACAATAGGTGCAGGAGTAGGCCATTTGTCCCTTTGAGCCAGCACCGCAACATGTTGAACATTTTACGCAGTCACTTGTAGTCGCCCAAAAAATCGCCCAAGTGGGACAGGCCCATAACTCAGTGGGACAGGCAGCATCTCTGGAGAGAAGGAATGGGTGACGTTTCGATTCAAAGGTTCAAAGGTCTTTATTGTCACATGCACCAATTAAGGTACAGTGATATTCTATTTACCATATAGCCATACTAAAAAGAGCAACAAGACACACAACTACATAAAAGTTAAAATAAACATCCACCACAGTGAATTCCCCACATTCCCCGCTGTGATGGAAGGCAATAAAGTCCAATCTTCTTCCATCTTCCCGCAACCCTTCTTCAGACTGGTTAGGGAAAGACTGGAGATACTTAGCAGGTTGATCAACATCTGTGGTGGAATCAGAATCAATGTTTCAAGTTACTGACCTGTCAGAACTGGAGGAGAAATAAATCATGTTTTAAGTTGCAGTTTAAGGGGGAGCAATGGGTGGATCAAAGGCAATGTCCATGACCAGTTATGAACCAAGGGAAGTTGGCACTAATAGAGTAGAGACATTTGTTTAAAATGACAGGAACAAAATGAACAATGGTTTAAAAATAAAGTTTGGGATTAAAACATAAATGCATAACGGACAAGAGCAAAAGAGTCATGATGAACCTATATTAAAGACTGGTTTGGTCACAACTGGAGTATTTTATCTAGTTCTGTGTACCATACTCTTGGAACGATGTAGGGATTCAGCAAGCGTGTGGAAGGGATTTGTCAAAATGGTTTAAAGGTGAGAGGCTTTTGTTGTGGATAGACTCGAGAGGCAGTGATTGGTCTGATAAAGGTATTCAAAGCCACGAAGGGTATTGACAGGTGGTTCTTGACTCTTTCTGTCAATGGGATCTGCTCTGCTCCAAGGGACTTAGGATCCAGGATACACTACCCATGTTTGTAGAGGTGAAAATTTAATTGCTGCTTTCAGATGGGAGCCAGCTCAGGATCTGGAAGGAAAGAATTTACAGGGTGTGGAGAGCGAGTAGGGGAGTAAGAACAGCTGATTTGCTCTTGCATATGATTAGTATAGCTTTGATGGACCGCCAACCTGAAGGAAGAATATTGAGGTGCAAACCTGCATTCTCTAACCATTTGTGACAATGTGATGGAATTAACACCCATCTTTGCAGTGTGGTAGATTAGTACAGCTTTGCAATTTGGTCTATGTTCTCCTTCCTCTTTGACTATGGTACGAAAATGTGCTTCCAGTATCCAGGATGCGGTTGCTTAATTGAAAACTGTTTTCTTTTGAAACAGGCACAAAACCTTACGCCAGCTGACTACAACCTGAGATGGTCTGGTTTGATGGTGACAATAGGTGAAGTTTTGGAGAGGAGTATACCCCACGTCAGTCGCACTGATTGGCATATCATGTTTACAGGCATGTCTCGAAGACAGATGATCTACAGTGCAGCCAAAGCCTTAGCAGGGATGTACAAGCGACAACTGCCATCAAAGTCCATTTAACCATCAAAACTGTGGCCCACTGTTCTAAAGCGATTTTTTTTTTAAATCTCAGTGCACTTTCTGCACAAGAACTGTTTAAACATTGATGTATTTTTATATATTCAAATCAGAAGCGCAGTCTCTGAGGCAAAACTCTCCCATCTACCAGCATAGGAACTGGTTAATTGGAACATTCCAGAAACTGAATGTGATCCTTTTTGATGGGAACTATTTTAAAATATGCATTTTCTTTATTCTCACTTTATACTAAAAATAGTTTGTTACAATTACTTTGATAGATACTGTCGCAAAATGCAAATTGAGGTACCAAGCATCAGCAATGCTTGTCTATATTCTTGCCACCTAATCATAAATACACATTTGTGTCCAAGAGTGACTTAATGTGCATGGAATAATGTGCAGGTAGTTCTGTTCTTCGCTTCTATCCTTGTAACATGAGCTTATAAGGTAACAACATTCAAAATGATGGATATATGATTTACGTTGAAATTTGTCAATCCACACTTTTGAAAAAAAATCCAATAAATGGTCAAGGTGAATTGTCACAAGGTTAAATGAAAGATTTTATTTAAAATAAAATGCAAACACTATTATTTGAGAAATCTTAATCAATCCCTCTCTACTGCCAAGTCAAGCTACTACAAGGCTCATCGGAAGGATCATTGGCCTATTTAGTTATTCTTTGTAAAGGAAATAAAACTGAAATATCAGAAATGACATCAGTATTTCCATTGTAATCTTAATTTAATTTTGGCATTTATCAGAATTGTTTTTAATTATTTTTCTCCATTGGGACGATACTAGTTAGCTTCCATGGCAATATGCTGCACTGTAATGGTTGGTACATAATTGATTGCTTTCTTGAATTGTGCAATTAATCATAATGCAAGTAGTTTACAAATAAACCTTTGCCAAAAGACTTTAGTGTTATGAACTGAAGTTTTAAACAGTAACTGTTTGAATATAGTTGGTCCAATTAGAAGCTAATAATTTAGATGTTGCCTGATGGTTAAATTAAAAGTTGAAAATAGTCCCCAAAAAATAGTTTAGCTGTAATTCTCTGCCAAATGGATCACTGCATTCATTTTATTTTGCCTCTTCCCAATTCTCTGTGCAAAATAAAACTGTAGTGGGACTCCAGTGTAATTATGACCATAATACTGATGCCTCAATGCAGGGATAATGTTGGGAAGGAACCATCCCAGAAATCTGGCATGTGTGCGTGGATTTCGGTAGCGACAGAGAAGGAATCAGTTATGAGGTTCAAAGTCAAGTGATAGATTTTGTTGGCAATAGTATTAAAGGATGCAGAATTAATATGGGTGGGTTCACATCACTCACAAACTAATTAAATTACATAATAGGTTTCCCACCTGTCCTCCTGTTCCTGTGCACCAGTCTCAGAAGAGCCAAATGGCTGCCTCATCTTCCATTGTAATGGGTTTGATTGGCCTTTTGTTTTGTTGTCCTCGTCCTGTAGGAAGGGCCACTTCATATAGAACTTCTACATTGGTTAATTATGCTCCCTGTTTGATTGGGACATTTGCATTATGGAGGTGGAACAATGATTATACGCAGGTAACAATGATAATTGAGCATGCGACACACATGTGGCTCGTGCGTACACATTGATGTAAAATCTTTTTCTATCCAAACCTGCATAATTTGTTTAGCTGATACATTTATTTATTTCCTGCCCGAGTATTGAGACATTTTTCATCTGATTTAGCTTAATGATGAGTTGCTTGTGATGTTGAAAAGATCCAACTGAAGCCTGCAGAAAAATAGGTGCAGCAGTCAACCATTCGGCCCTTCGAGGCTGCACCGCCATTCAATACGATCCTGGCTGATCATCTAAAATCTACCCCATTCCTGCTTTTACCCCATATCCCTTGGTTCCTTTAGCCCTAAGAGCTAAATCTAACTCTTGAAAACATCCAGTGAATTGTCCTCCACTACCTACTGTGGCAGATAATTCCACAGATTCACAACTCTGGGTGACATTTTCTTTCCTCATCTTAGTCCTAAATGGCCATCACCTTATTCTTAAACTGTGAGCACTGGTTCTGGACTCCCCCAACGCCGGGAACATTTTGCCTGCATCTAGCCTGTCCAATCCTTTAAGAATTCTATATGTTTCTATAAGATCCCCTCTCATCCTTCTAAATTCCAGTGAATATAAGCCCAGTCGACCCATTCTTTCATCATATGTCAGTCCCGCCATACCGGGAATTAACCTGGTGAACTTACGCTGCACTCTCTCACTAGCAATAATTCTTGCATGCATTCAAAAAAAGATTCCTTAATCAGTCAGATACAAAAAGAAAAATGTTATTATACGGTAGCTTCAATTTGGTGAATTTGATTTGGAATAGGTATGAAATTATTCCAAGGCAGAGAGAAACAATGGCACCACTATGAACACACGGCCCCCACTCCTGTCCCTGTGCTCTTGTACCTCTTCGTTCATTGAGATTTTAAAATCAGTGCCACTCGGGTGGGGATCTCATCCAGTGTACAATAGTTTCCTTCCCATTTAGAACTTGATTTAATTGTTATTTGGCAGTAATTGCCAGCATTTCATGTGTGCAGATTTTGTCATTTGGATCCTTATCATGTTTATATTTTAACCTTATTTTATAATAAAATGACCTTTATAAATATGGTAGTAAAATCATTTTTTTTACTGATAAACCTGATGTATCAGACTTTATGAAAATGGAAAGCACAACATTAATTGTAAGGATACGTACTAATTTGGAATGAATTGCGTTTCAGGTTCCATTTTCTTTGTCCCCTATATAGAACTGAGCCTGTGGCATTTAGTTATTTGGCAAGTTATTTCATGATTTAAATATCAATATGATATTACAGTATCATATTGGTTATGTTAATGGCCAGCAATTGTGAAGCTTGAATGAATGAGCTACAGGCTCAAGTTCAAATCACCAGGACTTGGAATCTAAATGCTAAAGCAATAAGCAATGGAATACAATGCAAGTGAAAGTTGACCACAGTATCACTGGACTGTCATTTAAAAGCTAATGAATCATTAATATCTTTGAGGAAGGAATCTACCATCTTTACCCAGTCAGCCCTATGTGGTGCTAGATGATGATATTGGAATGCATTCAAAAGACCCAGCACACCTTCAGTTCAAGGGTATTTAGGGAAGGCTTGTTGATTCTATTTTTATTTTCATCCTCTGAATTAAATTAAAATCCTTGTTGAATGTTTTTGTCCAAATGGGTGGCATCATGAAGATGTAAATTTCATCCAGTTCTGATGAAAGCGCGTCAAGTTCAAATGTTAACTCTTTCTCCACACATCAGAATCTCTGGTCTTTTTCTAACATCAAATTATGCCTTGTTTCCCTGTCGCTGATAACTTGAGTCCAATTGTAAATTATTTCAGCAGTACTTTTGGAAGCGGATGCAATAGTGGCATTTAAGAGGCCTTTAGATAGGCGTGGATATGCAGGAGATTGAGGGATATGGATCATGACTAAGCAGAGATTAACGGCATCATGGTCAGCATAAATGTGAGCCGAAGTGCCTGTTTCTTTGCCATGCTATTCTATCTGGAACTCCTAAGGTAATTTAATGATATTGAATAGGTTCAGTATCACTGCACATTACTGACACTTTGAAGTAGTGAGGAAAAGGTTCATAGCACTGAATGCAGCTGAGTTTCTTTAGAGATGTGCACGGAACTTTAACAAAGTTGGAAAACTACAAGAGAAGGCATGCCAGAGATGCAGCCTGTCCCACTGAGAAAACTACAATGCAGAGTAAACATTTTGTGTATAAGAAATTAACAAGCCAGCGGTTCAAATTATCATTGCTATGATTGGAAAGTGTATTGAAGCCATAAAACATATATAGCAATAGCTATACGAGTTACTGTGACCTGTTCAATTATTCCAGCACTAATCTTGTAAATTATTTTGGACTTCCTTTTCAACCCTGAAATGAGTTGTTTCTTCCTTTAGTCGTAGCCACAGAGAGAGCAAAAATAGAACTAGGCATTTGGTCATTGAGTCTGCACATGGCATCAAACACCTATTTGCAAGAATCCCTTTTTAATATTCTTTCCATATTCTCCTCAATTCTCCCTGTATTCTACCACTCGCCTGCATTCTAGGTGCAATTTACAGTGGCCAATAAACCTGGCCTGCACATTTTTTTTCAGATATGGGAGGAAATCCACATGGTCACAGAGTCAAGAGTGTTTTATTATCTTAGAGAGAGAGAGAGATACATAAAAACAAACAATGATGGTGCAAAAAGACAAAACCAATACTCCCAAGTCTATGTAGTTCAGAGCGTATTTGGAGGTTGTAGTGTTTAATAGTCTAATGGCTGTAAGTTGTTCCTGAACCCATACATTACAGTTTTCAGGCCCCCATATCATCTTCCAGGTGGCAGGATTGAATTGAAATGATTGTGTGGCCAGGGTGGTGTGGGTTTATGATGATACTGGCTCTTTGAGGCAGCGCCTCCTGTAAATCCCTTCGATGGTGGGGAGGTCGGAGCCGGTGATGGACTGGGCAGTGTTCACAACTTTTTGCAATCTTCTTCGCTCCTGGGCGATCAATTTGCGGATCCAGGCTGTGATGCAACCAGTCAATATGTTCTCTACTGTTCACCTGTAGAAGTTCAAGAGAATCCTTTCTGCCATACCAAACCTCCACAATCTTCTCAGGAAGTAGATGGCTTACTTTATAATTGCATTGGTGTGCTGGGTCCAGCAATAATCTGCAGAAATATGAGCGCCCTGGAATAAACTCCAGTCAGTTGTGTTTTAGAAACATGCAGGAGGAGGCCATTTGGCCCTTCGAGCCAGCACCGCCACTCATTGTGATCATGGCTGATCGTCCCCTATCAATAACCCATGCCTAGCTTCTACCCATATCCCTTGACTCCACTAGCCCCTAGAGCTCTATCTAACTCTCTCTTAAATCCATCCAGTGATTTAGCCTCCACTGCCCTCTGTGGCAGGGAATTCCATAAATTCACAACTCTCTGGGTGAAAACGTTTTTTCTCAGCTCAGTCTTAAATGACCTCCCCTTTATTCTAAGACTGGCCCCTGGTTCTGGACTCGCCCAACATTGGGAACATTTTTCCTGCATCTAGCTTGTCCAGTCTTTTTATAATGTTATATGTTTCTATAAGATTCCCCCTCATCCTTCTAAACTCCAGTGAATACAAGCCTAGTCTTTTCAATCTTTCCTCATATTACAGTCCCACCATCCCAGGGATCAATCTCGTGAACCTACGCTGCACTGCCTCAATCACAAGGATGTCCTTCCGCAAATTAGGAGACCAAAACTGTACACAATACTCCAGATGTGGTCTCACCAGAGCCCTACACAACTGCAGAAGAACCTCTTTACTCCTTTACCAAAATCATCTTGTTATGAAGGCCAACATTCCATTGGCTTTCTTCACTGCCTGCTGTACCTGTAAGCCAACTTTCAGTGACAGGTGTACAAGGATGCCCAGGTCTCGCTGCACCTCCCCCTTACCTAACCTAACCCCATTGTAATCTACCCCCTTGTTTTTGTCGCCAAAGTGGATAACCTCACATTTATCTATATTATACTGCATCTGCCACGCATCTGCCCACTCACTCAACCTGTCCAGGTCACCCTGCAACCACCTAACATTCTCTTCACAGTTCACACTACCACCCAGTTTTGTGTGATCCACAGACTTGCTAGTGTTGCTCCTAATTCCCTCTTCCAAATCATTAATATATATGGTAAACAGTTGCGGCCCCAACACCGAGCCTTGCGGCACTCCACTCGCCACTGCCTGCCATTCTGAAAAGGACCCGTTCACTCCTACTCTTTGCTTCCGGTCTGCCAACCAATTTTCTATCCATGTCAACACCCTACCCCCAATACCATGTTCTCTAATTTTAGTCAACAGTCTCCCGTGCGGGACCTTATCAAAGGCTTTCTGAAAGTCTAGATACACTACATCCACTGGCTCCCCTTCATCCATTTTACTTGTCACATCCTCAAAAAATTCCAGAAGATTAGTCAAGCATGATTTCCCTTTCATAAATCCATGTTGACTTGGACTAACCCTTTTACTACTATCCAAAGGCCCCATTATTACCTCTTTAATAATTGACTCCAGCATCTTTCCCACCACTGAAGTCAGGCTAACTGGTCTGTAATTCCTCGTTTTCTCTCTCACTCCTTTCTTGAAAAGTGGGATAACATTAGCTATCCTCCAATCCACAGGAACTGATCCTGAATCTATTGAACATTGGAAAATGATCACCAATGCGTCCACTATCCACCTCCCTGAGGACCCTGGGATGCAGACCATCAGGCCCAGGGGATTTATCATCCTTCAGTCCCATTAGCCTACCCAATACTATTTCTAGCCTAATGAAAATTTATTTCAGTTCCTCTACCCCCTTAGATCCTCTGTCCTCCAGTACATTTGGGAGATTGTTTGTGTCTTCGTTAGTGAAGACAGATCCGAAGTACCTCTTCAACCATTTCCTTGTTGCCCATAATAATTTCACCCGTGTCCGCCTTCAAGGGACCCACATTTGACTTTGCTATGCTTTTTCCCTTAACATATCTAAAGAAGCTTTTACTGTCCTTCTTTATATTCCTGGCCAGCTTCCCTTCATACGTCTTCTTTTCAGCCCGTATTGCCCGTTTCATTTCCTTCTGTTGTCCTATGAAAGTTTCCCAATCCTCTGGCTTCAGGCTACTCTTTGCTGTGTTATACATCTTTTCTTTTAGTTTTATTCTATCCCTAACTTTTCTTGTCAGCCATGGTTGCCTCCTACTCCCCTTAGAATCTTTCTTCCCCTTTGGAATGAAATGATCCTGCGTCTTCTGGATTATGCCCAGAAATTCCTGCCATTGCTGTTCCACCATCATTCCTGCTAGGATCACTTTCCAGTCTACTTTGGCCAGCTCCCCTCTCATGCCTTCATAGTCCCTTTTGTTCAACTGCATCACTGCCACTTCTGATTTAACGTTCTCCTTCTCAAATTGCAGTTTAAAACTAATCATATTATTATCACTACCTCCAAGCGGTTCCTTTACCTTGAGTTCTCTTATCATATCTGGTTCATTGGACAATAAATCCAGAATTGCCTTTTCTTGGGTCGGCTCCATTACAAACTGCTCTGAGAATCCATCTCGGACAATCTTTCTTTCTTGGGGTCCTGAATTAACCTGATTTTCCCAGTCTATCTGCATATTGAAACCCTCATCACCACAGTAGCATTACCTTTGTTACATGCCAGTTTTAACTCCTGCTGCAACTTACACCCTACGTCCGGGCTACTATTTGGGGATCTGTAAATAACACCAATTAGTGTCTTCTTGCCTTTACAATTCCTCAACTCAATCCACATTGACTCTACCTCGTCAGTCCCTATGTCTTCCCTCGCAAGGGACTGAATTCCATCCCACACCAGCAGAGCTACCCCCCCTCCTCTGCCCATTTGCCTGTCCTTTCTATAGGGGGTACACAAAAAGCTGGAGAAACTCAGCGGGTGCAGCAGCATCTAAGGAGCGAAGGAAAGAGGCAACATTTCGGGCCAAAACCCTACTTCAAACTTTGTATAACCCTGAATATTAAGTTCCCAGGCCCGATCCTCCTGCAGCCATGTCTCAGTTATCCCCACAATGTCATATCTACCAACCTCTAACTGAGCCTCAAGCTCATCTACTTTACTTCTTATACTTCGCTCATTCATATACAATACTTTTAATTCCTTAAGCATCTCACCTTTCACATCAATCCCTATTACACTTGGCCATACTCTCCTATCCCCTTGTGAGCTTCCTTTCCTGTTAATTCTGGGGTAATTAACCATCCCTTCACTCTCTTTCCCTTTAACTCTGTCCTCGACAATCCCGTTTTGCCACCCCACCCCCTTATTCAGTTTAAAACCACTTGTGTGGCAGTGGCAAACCTGCCTGCCAGAATGCTGGTCCCCCACCTGTTAAGATGCAATCCGTCCCTTTTGTACAGTTCCCGCTTACTCCAAAACAGATCCCAGTGATCTAAGAATCTAAATCCCTGCCCCCTGCACCGGTTCCTCAGCCAGACATTCAGGTCCCGTATCCCCCTGTTCCTGCTCCCGCCAGCACGAGGAACTGGAAGCCAACCGGAGATAACAACCCTGGAGGTACTGCTTTTCAGCATTTTTCCGAGCTCTCTAAAGTCACGCTGCTTTGTGGCAAGGGCACTACTAACTGTCCCACTGTGCATCCCAAATGCTTTGTTACCTTATAATCCTAAATTTGATGCTTCTCTAACTTCTGCACTATTAAGAATACCAATTTGACGCTCCACGTCAGTCGTCATACTTTAGTTGCCTGCTTGTTATTGATGGCCTCTGTGCCATTTTATATCAGCATCTTTCAACTAGTTAAATATTTCAAGGTTCCTCAAGAACATTATCTGACATTAAACCACGAAAGGAGGTGAACGAGGTAATGAAAAATGTAATCAAATGCTGATTTAAAGAGGTTTCTTGACGGAGAATGAGGTATAGAGAGATATTGAAATCACTCCAAACTTTACATGAGGAGACAGTGTAGAATGAAATATCAGCAAAATATGAAGGGGTCAGTCATGGTGCCACATTCTTGATAAATTGTTGAATGAAGGCAGGCAGTTTTGTTGAAGGCCACTGGCTGTGCTGTTCTCTGACTTTGTGGAAATCCCTTTGTTTAAAGTGTTGCCTGATTGAAATAAAGAAGCATCCTGCAAGAATGTTTATCAGTTTGCATTATAAAATATTGAAGGTTAAAGATTAGACAATATATATACATTATAAATAACAAAAACAATGTAATAAGGTGATTTAAATATCTCTACCATAATGTGTATGTTTATAATTTTGAACTGCACCAGGCATATTATGTGGTGGAACTGGATGGAAAGTAGAAATACTTTTAGTAAAATACTAGACTAAGTGGAACCTGTTGTGTCCCATGTTCACACAGGATGGCTGGGACCCCAACGTAATATTCCACCTCTCCACCAATTCCAATATTGGTGGCCAGTGGGGTGGAGGGGGGGTGGCTTTCTGGAGCGCTAGTATGGGTGTTGTGGGCTAAAGGGACTGGTTTCCAGAAGGCTAGTAAGGACATTGTGAGCCGAATGGATTCTTGGGCTGGCAGCTCAGTCACTCAAGCATGTTGTGCTGGCAGCTCACTCACTCAAGGCTGATGGGATGGCAGTTGACTCACGGCTATTCCTTGAAATTCCATTTCAAGCAGGGTGCAAGGCCACCAAATACAAATGCAGTTTCTTACCACATCAAGCAGGGTGCAAGGAGGTTGTAACTTCTCCCTCCTCCATCTTGCAGAGACTGAGCCACGCCCACACTTCTAGGTTTTATAGTCCCTCCTACCCTCCCACCAGAAGGGGCATGGCCTTCATGGCGTGTTTGACAGGAGAGAGAATCTCAACATTTTTTAAACACTAATAACTCTTTTATTTTTCATCGATGGGAAAAATCCTCGGCACCTGATGAGTGGAGGCGGGACTGAGTAAGATGGCCAAAAATCACAGCGGTACGTGTTGCCGTTTTTCTAAAATCAATATAAAGCGCTAACAGGGAGTGATCAAGATTAGACTTTTAATTTTATAGAAGGCAAGGCAACTTTAATTAGGCAAGGCAACCTTAATTAGGCAAGGCAACTTTAGCATTTCCAAACCATAGGCAACACAGCTTTAGCATTTCCAAACTATAGGCAACACAGCTTTAGCATTTCCAAACCAAAGGCAACACAGCTTTATCATTTCCAAACCAAAGGCAACACAGCTTTAGCATTTCCAAACCATATTTTCAAACCACATTAAGGGCACTGACAGGTCAGTAAAACCACTCACAGTTTAGTAGACATGTGTTCAGTGTTATTCACAGCTCAGACTGAGAGACGTGATCCTCTCACTCCCCCATCTTGCAGAGACTAAGTGAGGCACTCAACACTTCCGGGTTTTATCGTTCCTCTGGAAGGGGCGTGGCCTTCAGGAGAGAGAATCTCAACATTTTTTAAACACTAATAATTCTTTTATTTTTCATCGATGGGAAAAAATCCTCTTGTCCTGCGCAACGGAGGGAGACCCTGAGTAAGATGGCCAAAAATCACAGCCATAAGTGGCAGCGATTTTTCTAAAATCAATATACAGAACAACATCTGGTCAAGATCAGACTTTTAGTAATATAGAAGATATCTATATATTATACTAGACCAAGTAGAACCCGTTTTGTCCCTGACACATGGCTGGTCCCCAATCGCAATATTCCACCACTCGCCCATAGCCCCAACTGCACAGGCGTGGCTGATGGGTTCCCGTTGTGACACCAGAGATCCCCGTTGTGATGCGAGTCACAACCCCAGGCAACCCCATCCTTGCCCCCAGTCCCGCTCTAATCCATGCCATAGCAGCAGGCCTGAAGCAGCAGATGCAGCCTCAGTGCCCAGGCATGGGTCACCGGTGCGGCCTCTCCCCGCCCCCGGCCCAGCTCCAACCCCATCCTTGTCCCCGGTTCCGCTCCTATCCTTGCCGGAGCGGCAGGCGAAAGGAAAAAAAGATGGCGGTCTGAAATTGTGCAAAGGCCACGCTGAGGACCTGTAGGGTGTTCTTTGTGACGCCAGTCAAGTAAAGACGGCAAGAGGGGGCGAGGCTAGTGGAGGCGCTGTTTACAAATTTTCTAAGTTAAAAATGTGCATAACTTGTGAAATATAACATAAATCTGAACAAAACATGATACACCAGACCACAGGACAATTGTGAGTAAGATGGTGCAAAAAATGTAGCGCTATCCTGTACCGTTTTGGCATAGTTCTGAGTTCACATGCACACACAGGCAGACACACACATAGTAATGGACAAAATGAGAGTTTTAGTAATATATAGATAGATTTTATTAGAGCAGGAGATTCCAATGCATGTTACAGTCAATAAAGTAACCTCTTGAAGTTTGGTCCCTGCCGTATTGTATACGGCAAGATTTCACAGTATGGGTGCAATTCTCTAAAGTAACCTTATGTTCCTTTTGCAACATTGGGTGGGAGGGGGGAGATTAATATTGGCAGGGACACCAGGAAAACTTCCGTTCTTTTCTAAAATAGCGACGTGTGATCCTTTACTTGAGAGAGTGGACACAGCCTTGTCCAAAGTGCAGTTCCTCCAACATTTCAGCACAGCCTTAGTAGCTTAGTTATAGATATAGCATGGAAACAGGCCCTTCAGCCCACTGAGTCCGCGCTGACCCACGATCGCCCATACGCTAGTTCTGTCCTACACACTAGAGACAATTTGCAGAAGCCAACTAACCTACCAACTTGCACGTCTTTGGAATGTGGAAGTAAACCAGACACCAAGAGAAAATGCACGTGTTCACAGGGAGAAGATACAGAAAGCACCTTTAGTCTGGAACAATGCTAGACATTATTACCCACAGACCCAGGGCAATTCCACCACTGTGCCGCCGTTTAGAGATACAGAGTGGGAACTGCCTCTTCGGTCCACCAAGTCCACATCGACCATCGATTACCATTACACTAGTTATATTCAAGAATGTGCTCAAAGCCTCCTTGAACAAATGTGACATCACTATCGCAGATTGGTTTTGAGGGATATGGGGCCACACACAGGCAGGTGGGACTAGTGTAGATGTGACACGTTGGTTGGTGTGGGCAAGTTGGGCTGAAGAGCCTGTTACCGTGCTGTGTATACTCCTGGGGATATATGGCCCATGACCATGGACGAGAAACATTTGACATTGGATTGAGAGCATCAAGGCCGCGAGTCAAGCACACACTAAGGACTTGCATGTGTGAAAGGATGTGACCACCTCACAAACTACTCACCCGCCAGCACCTGCCCCATCTCTGGAAGAAGCTGCAATTCCCACATCAGACATTATTATCCACAGACCCAGAGTGGAGGTAATTAAGACCAAAGAAGCATTCCAACCTGAAACGTCGCCTATCCAGGTTCTGAGATGCTGCCTGACTCGCTGGGCCTTTCCAGCATTCTGTGTCTTTTGTAAACCAGCATCTGCAGTTCCTTTTTTCTAGAAGTAATTCATCCTTCATCCCTAGGGACTGGGGTTCAAGAAGAACTTAGGAAACAGAGACATATGTGAGCCTTTGAACTCATGCTACCTTCTCTATATTTCAGTTAATCAATTTAATTTAATCAGGGGCCATAGTTTAAGAATACGAGATAAGCCATTTAGAACGGCGATGAGGAAAACCTTTTTCACAGAGTGTTGTGAGTGTGTGGAATTCTTCACCTCAGAGGGCAGTGGAGGCTGGTTCTCTAGATGCTTTGAAGAGAGAGTTAGAGTTCTTAGGAATAGCGGAATTAAGGGATATGGAGAGAAAGCAGGAACGGGGTACTGATTGTGGATGATCAGCCATGATCACATTGCATGGCGGTGCTGGCTCGAAGGGCCGAATGGCCTACTCCTGCACCTATTGTCCATTTAGTTTAGTATAGTTTGGAGATAAAGCATGGAAACAGGCCCGTTAGCCCAAAGAGTCGATGTCAACCATCAATCACACGTTCATATCAGTTCTACGTTCTCCCACAGCCTGCATATTAGGGGCAAATTACAGAGGGCAGTTAACCCACAAGTCCTTGGGATGTGGGTGGAAACTGGAGCACCCGGAGGAAACCCACGTGCAACTTCCACGCCGACAGCACCTGGGGTCTGGATTTCTGGAGCTGTGAGACATCTCCAGAGACGCTGTGTTGCCCCAGCTCCAAGGATTTTCCTTTTAATGCCACAATTTTGTGTTAATATATTTCAAAATGTGTTTTCCAATTTGTATTTGAACGTTTCAACGGTTGAAAGCAATTTCAGGTCCTTAGTTTGAACAGAAATGTAATGCAAGACTGAATGCTGAGAGAAATGTGCACGATTTAGGTTTGTTTTGATTATTTTGCTTTAAGTAGAACAGGTTGAATTGAATAATTAAAAAATATAATAATGTAAGTCAACACAAGATAATTAGTAACAAGTTATTTTAAACATTTTATAAAACGATGTTTGCATGCATTTATTGATTCATGGCTTTTTGCCGACAACTGTTGCAGTGTAGAAATGGTTGAACGCGGATATTTTTGCATCTGTTCTGGTTTTGAGGATTATATGGGAAACACGTTTAAACGCGGGTGTCAGTATTTAAAGACAACAGGAATATGTATGTTTAACCAGCCCCTCACAATGTTCTCGAAGTTTGCGGATGACACAAAGCTGGGGGCAGTGTTAGCTGTGAGGAGGATGCTAGGAGGCTGCAGGATGACTTGGATAGACTGGGTGAGTGGGCAACTGCATGGCAGATGCAGTATAATGTGGATAAATGTGAGGTTATCCACTTTGGTGGCAAAAACACGAAGGTAGACTATTATTTGAATGGTGACCGATTAGGAAAAGGGAAGATGCAGCGAGACCTGGGTGTCATGGTACACCAGTCATTGAAAGTAGGCATGCAGGTGCAGCAGGCTGTGAAGAAAGCGAATGGTATGTTGGCATTCATAGCAAAAGGATTTGAGTACAAGAGCAGGGAGGTTCTACTACAGTTGTACAGGGTCTTGGTGAGGCCACACCTGGAGTATTGCGTACAGTTTTGCTCTCCTAATCTGAGGAAAGACATTCTTGCCTTAGAGGGAGTACAGAGAAGGTTCACCAGACTGATTCCTGGGATGGCACGACTTCCATATGAAGAAAGACTGGATAGACTTGGCTTGTACTCGCTGGAATTTAGAAGATTGAGGGGTGATCTCATAGACTTACAAAATTCTTAAGGGGTTGGACAGGCTAGATGCAGGAAGATTGTTCCCGATGTTGGGGAAGTCCAGGACAAGGGGTCACAGTTTAAGGATAAGGGGGAAGTCTTTTAGTTATGAGAAAATCGTTTTTCACACAGAGAGTGGTGAATCTGTGGAATTCTCTGCCACAGAAGGTAGTTGAGGCCAGTTCGATGGCCATATTTAAGAGGGAGTTGGATGTGGCCCTTGTGGCTGAAGGGATCAGGGGGTATGGAGAGAAGGCAGGTACAGGATACTGAGTTGGATGATCAACCATGATCATATTGAATGGCGGTGCAGGCTCGAAGGGCCGAATGGCCTACTCCTGCACCAAATTTCTATGTTTCTATGTTTCTGTCTAACCTACTTCAGCCTCCCATTTGACAGCGATGGATCCCGAGCCACTCCGATACCGGATAGGGGTGAAGACTCTTGCGGTCCTGTTAAACAACTTTTTTTCCACTCGGGTAACATGTATCGTTCGTTCTCCCCCAGCAATGGAGTTCGGTTCGTATTGTTTCCAACTGCGCTACCAATGCGGTAAAGGCGCGACGGAGTTTGTAGACAGTGTCCTCACGCAGGGGGTGATTTATGTGGCGATTGTTGGGAGAGGCGGGTACGGATTTAAACCACTCCTGGATCTGGATCCATTAAGGACGTGGCTGCGCCCTGAGTGACAGGGGCTGATCTCCTTGAACAAGTGGTTGGTTGCAATGCACACTGAGCGCATCCAGTTACAACACTGGCGCAAGTCGCTGTTTTACTTGTAAGGGCTATTTATAGACCGCTGCTGTAATTCATTGCAAGGTCTTACCGTCGCCACGCCCCTGCTCTTTTACTCAGTAAGTGAGTGTATGTTTGTTGGCGACTCTTAGTTCAAAAGGCTAAGAGCTCACAGCAGCAACATCCAGCGTTAAAGGGAGCCGGAGCATGATGGACAACAACCCCATCCCTGTTGTCACCGTTCAGACTAGCCCTTACGATGACCAGAGACCTGGGACCAGCGGCTTGAGGAAGAAAACCTCCGTCTTCGAAAGCAAGAGGAACTATCTGCAGAACTTTACCCAAAGCGTCCTGTCTTCCATAGACCTGAGGGACCGGCAGGGCTGTACAATGGTGTTGGGCAGTGATGGCCGATACTTCAGCAGGACCGCGATCGAGACCATCGTGCGGATGGCTGCTGCAAACGGGGTAAGAGGCAGAAAGTGTTCTCCAACTTTATGAAGGTACCCTGCTCGCACGGCGTGACGTGACTGCAAAGACAGCGAGGAAGATGCACTCGCTCAGGTTCCCCACAAAAAGTTTGTAGCTCTCCTTTTGAATTATTCTCGGTCTGACAGATCTCGCCCAGGATCCTTCATCGAGTCTTGAAAACTAGCTGCACATGTCCCCATCATTTTAAGCGAGGCTTGGAAATGTTCCCCAATAACCTTGATGACTTTGTTATTCATATTAATTTGCTTATTTTCTCGTTTAAATCGGGGTGTAAGCAAAACGCTTAATTTTCTAATGGGATATCATAAGCTGATTTGTGTGATCTGTTAGAATTAAATGGGCTAATAATTCCGTGGATTGCGAAAGACTCTGCCTAAATCATATACAGCCATTCTGCAGAGGACATGGGTAGTAATGTCTTTATATGAATTGTGCGGAGCAAAAGAAATCTAGTTTGCTATTTCTGGTGAGTGACTTTGAATTTCACGTCGGACTTTAGCGGATCTTCCCTCTGACCACCAGGGGAGGCAGTAATCTGGTTTAGAATGGATCCATATGACCACTCGCCAAATTGGCCTCGAGGAGGTGGAAGTGACTTGCTTTTCAATGAATCATACAGCACAGAAGCAGGCCCTTCGGCCCAACATGTCCTTGCGTCTATAAAAACGCCCAACTAAACTAATACTAATACCATGCTCTATCTGCACCTCTCTCTCTCTCCCTCTCCCTCTCTCCTCCTCTCTCTCCCTCTCCCTCTCTCAAACATCGATCACTCACATTTCTCTCAATTTCTCTCTCTGATATCTCTCGCACGCCCCTCCCTCTCTGTCACACCTCTTCCCCCTCTCTGTCACACCCTCTGTCTCTGTCACCCCCCCCCCCCCCCCCCCCGTCTCCGTCACACCTCCCACTGTCTGTCACACCCTCTGTCTCTGTCACCCCCCACCCCGTCTCCGTCACACCTCCCACTGTCTGTCACACCCTCTGTCTCTGTCACCCCCCACCCCGTCTCCGTCACACCTCCCACTGTCTGTCACACCCTCTGTTTCTGTCACCCCCCCCATCTCCGTCACACCTCCCACTGTCTGTCACACTCTCTGTCTCTGTCACATCTCCCCTGTCACACCTCTCCCTCCCTCTGTCACACACACCCTGTATCTGTCACAACTCCCTGTCCCCCTGTCTCTGTCACACCTCCCCCTCCCTATGTCACACTTCCCCCTGTGTCACACCTCCCATACCCTCTGTCACAATTCCCCCTGTCTCTGTCACACCTCAGTCTCTGTCACACCTCCCCTTCCTCCGTCACACCTCCCCGTCTCTCCCTCTGTCCCGTCTCTCCCTCTGTCACTGTCATGACTCTTCCTCTCTCTCGTACCTCTTTCTCACAATTCTCTTGCTCCCTCTTGACCGAAGGTCAGGGGTTCAAATTTCACTACCGAAATCTGAGCACAAAATAAATCAAGGCAAATGCACCCAGAGCAGGGCAGAATGACTACTGCATTATCAGAGACGCTGCCCTTTGAGGCGAATGTAAAGATCCTTACATTATTTTGGATAAACATAGGATTTCCTTCCTGGACAATATTTATCCTTCCAATCAACATTAATCATAAGACTTGGCTTGTTATTATTAATACCTTGCTGCATTGCTGTTTGGAGGAATGTGCTGCACATACATCGGGAGCTATTTGACACAATAGGGACTGAACAAAACACCTTAATTGGCTGCAATTCATTTTGAAAGGTTGGAGAAGTTGTCATTGGAGATGAACATCTTTTTTATAGCCCTTCTGATTTCAATGTGTTGACGCCACATGCCAGGACTGCTGTAGATACCTTATTCTCTATGTGTTAGGTGAGAGCATAAGGTGGAACCCGCAACTAGGTGTTGAATTTTAAGATGAGCATCTTTGAGAGTAGTTCCCCCTGGATGTTCACAAACCAGAACTGAAGGATCATAAAGGTCCCAGAGGGTTGTAGGATTGGAGGAGGTGAGTGTGATATGATGGGGCATGAGCACTGAGCAATTAGAAAAATAAAGGAGCGCATGTTTGCTATTGAGTTACATTTTCCCGTTAAAATCCCTATCCAAAGGATACTGTCCAAACTTAAAAAGATCTTGATTCTTAAAGGAAAAGGAGCTTGATAATTTGGAGATACAGGAGGAAATTGTTAAAAGATGCAACATTGGCGATGTCTTAACTTCAAGCATTGGAAATGCAGAGAAAAAAGCACATAGCATTTCCAGCCTGTAATACTGCAAAGTACTTACAGTACTCAGGCATGTCATCTCAGATCTACTCAAAGTTGCTCCAAAACTATTTCACCTCACTCCATCATCATATCTTTCATACCTTTTTGCGTTGTGAGATTCATCTAGAGGTTTGTGTTATTTACATCCCTGTGGATACGAGTTCCACATTTTCACAACCCAGGCTGAAATAGCTTTGTCTGCATTTCCTTAGGGAATTATCAGTGATTCTGAGATACTCAGCTCTTTATTCCACCTACAAATGGGTGCTTCTTACCAATAAAATAGCAGAACATCCAGAAAAAGAGCAGTTCTGGCAACATCTGTGAAAAGGTGCTCACAGGCAGTCAATGTGCACACAGCAAGCCCCCACTAACAATAAGAGGACAATAGGCCGTGCCTCTACTTCCTTATTGTTTGATCAAATCTAACCTGTATCTCCTCCCATAACGTGAATTTCATGCCAAACACATCCTTCGACGTATTGCAAAAATATCTAATGTTTTGACGAGCCCAGATTTTTTTACACAGTTAAACCCCTGTCTCACTGTGCGAGTTGGCCCACGAGTGACCCCGAGTTTTCACTCGTGGTGATCACGTAGCGGGAACGTCGGAACTCGCACGAGCAACTTATCGACTCGTTGCGCTAACGGCAGGTACTCGGGAAACTTGTTAACTCGTGAAAAAAATCAAACATGTTTGATTTTTTCCACGAGTCAAATTAACTGTTCAAGTTAAAAATGGAAACATTTAAACTCGTTGTAATAACGTAGTGGCCCCGTGCGTTTATCTTAGTGTCTCGTGAGTCTACCGTGGGAACTTTTATAATCTGTTCTTTTGCTCGAGTAAAGACTGAACCAAAGATAGACACAAAATGCTGGAGTAACTCAGCGGACCAGGCAGCATCTCTGGAGAGAAGGAATAGAGTCGAGACCCTTCTTCAGACTTACCCGAAATGCCACCCATTCCTTCGCTCCAGAGATGCAGCCTGTCCCGCCGAGTTACTCCAGCATTTTGTGTCTATCTTCGGCCTTTCTGCCACTTGTCCTTTATTACTGAGGCGCCTGCCCCGTGGCTTCACTCTGTCTCAATGAACGGCTTAAAGACCTGCCGAAGGGGCAAGTCTGGGGTGGTGGGTGGGATGTGTCCACGTGTGATGGTCCATCCACCCCCCCGGGGCCGAGAGTGTGGGATTGGGAAGGAACTGCAGATGCTGGTTCACACCGGAGACACACACAATGCTGGAGTAACTCGGCGGGACAGGCTGCATCTCTGGAGCGAAGGAATGGGTGGCATTTCGGGTAAGTCTGAAGAAGGGTCTCGACTCTATTCCTTCTCTCCAGAGATGCTGCCTGGTCCGCTGAGTTGTGTGTGTGTGTCTCTCTCCCTCTCTGTCTATCTGTGTGTATCTGTGTGTGTGTCTGATGTCGGGTCCCGGTGGCCGCTCAAAGTCACCCGAGCTGCCTCATTCCTCTGAAGTGGTGGCCAGCTGCTGTCTGTGTGTATCTCTCTCTCTATGTGTGTGTGTGTGTCTCTCTCTCTCCCTCTCTGTCTATCTGTGTGTATCTGTGTGTGTGTCTGCTGTCGGGTCCCGGTGGCCGCTCAAAGTCACCCGAGCTGCCTCATTCCTCTGAAGTGGTGGCCAGCTGCTGTCTGTGTGTATCTCTCTCTGTGTGTGTGTGTGTGTGTGTGTGTGTGTGTGTGTGTGTGTGTGTGTGTGTGTGTGTGTGTGTGTGTGTGTGTGTGTGTGTGTGTGTGTGTGTGTGTGTCTCTCTCTCTCCCTCTCTGTCTATCTGTGTGTGTGTGTGTGTACTGTCGGGTCCCGGCGGCCGCTCAGTCACCCGAGCTGCTTAATTCCTCTGAAGTGGTGGCCAGCTGCTGTCTATGTGTATCTCTCTCTCTCTCTCTGTGTGTGTGTGTGTGTGTGTGTGTGTGTGTGTGTCTGCTGTCGGGTCCTGGCGGCCGCTCAATGTCAGTCACCCGGGCTGCTTCCTTTTTTAAAATTATTTAAAATAGAGATCCATTGCAAAAAAGTATTTAAAAACATAAAACAACAAGAAATGCTTGGTTACTGGAGGATGCGCATTTTCCCATCCGCGCTGAAATAACTCAAAACCACAGGATGGAGATGTATTTTAACATTGTTGCTTTATTAAAACATACCTTCATTCACGGTTGGCTCAAGAGTAACGGGAGAGGAACTTGCTAACTCGGGAGAGGAACTTGGAACATCGCAGCAATGACATACCCGTGGGAACTCGTATTACACACTTGATCATAAACTTGCAGTCTCGTGCACAGCCACGAGTCTGTCACTCGGGGTACCTCGTGGGTCAACTCGCACAGTGAGACAGGGCCATTAATAATCGTTAAGGAAATCAGAAGAATTTTGCACAAATGAGAACAGCAAGCATTTAAGAAGGCCATTTGCATGTTGTTCTTTATAACTAGTTTCATGAGTCAAAAATACTTGGATAGAATTATGCAGGGTTTGTAGAGCCTGACACTGTCCTGCTGTATGAAGTTTTGAGAAAGCTAAACCTGCAAAGCAAGAATGCTCATTTTACCAGATTGATTCCTGGGATGGTGGTACGAGTGGAGATTGTAGGGCCTGTCCCACTAGGTGATTTATTTTAGGTGATTGCCGGCGACTGCAACAATGGAATTCACCGGTCAGCACCAGTGACAACCTATGTCACTTGGCAACAACCTACGCCATCTTGACGACAACCTATGACGCCCTACGACAGCACCAACGTCAGGAGAAGACAAGCTACGACAAGCCCACTGTCGCCGAAATGTTTTGAACATTTTAAAATCCAGCGGCTACCAGAAAAACGATACGACTCTTAGGGCGACTGAGGAGACTACTCACGTCCATACAGGTAACACCCCAGCGGCCGTGTGGCGACAGCCTAGTCGCCGGCAGTCGTCTAAAAAAATCATCTAAGTGGGACAGGCCCATGAGACAATTAAGTTACTAGAGTTTAGAAGAATGAGAAGAGGTCTCGACTGGCTAGATATGGGGAGAATGTTTCCCCGACTGCTCTGTTTATGACCAGGGCTCACAGTATCAGGATATGGATGCATTTAGGACTGCGATAGGGCAATTTTATTCACCTAAGGCTGGTAAACCTGCTGTGTAATTTTCTGCCACAGATAGCTGCGGAGGCCAATACACTAAATATATAGAAGGACCCACATATTTCTAAGTATCAAGGTATAATGGGAAAGTGTGTGAATTTAGTATTTAGACATGGGAATCACAGACTTCCCACCATTGATTGCACCGGCAAGTTGACTTAGAAAAGCAGCCAACTTAATCAAAGGCTTGTCCCACCCCAGTCATTCCTTCTTCTCTCTGCTCCCATCTAGGAGAAGGTACAGAAGTTTGAAAGTGTGCACCACCAGATTTATGAACAGTTTCTTCCCCTTTGTTAGCAAGCTTCTGGATGGTCCTTCCACAAGCTAGATACTGTCTGATTCACCCCTACCCCATGGAGGACATTGTATATGGAACTGATACGCTACAATGCTGAGAACTATATTAACAGGGCTTCCAACATTGGTTGAGAGTTGGGAGTGAGAAATTGTGAGAGACCAAGCCTGAGGGAGCGTAGCGACCATGCGGGGGTATGGGAGGGGGCAATCTGGTGCATACTCTAGCGAGTCTTTTAACTTACACTTGAATACAATATTTATGCTTTAAATTGGATTAGCTATGAATAAGGTTAGGCTAAATTACATTCCTAATTACATTCCACAGTAGAGCCAGGCTCTGATCAACAGGTGCAGCACATGAATGATCCCAACATATCCATGTATGGAAATCAGATTATAATCAAACACTTGGCCCATGTTGACCAACCTGGGTCCCACTGCACACCTGGTACTACTCCTGACCCTGAATCCAGTTGCATACCTTCTCTCATTCTTGACCCTGAGTCCAGCATTACACGTGGCCCCCTATACTATATTGGCTATATTTAAGAGTGAGTTGGATGTGGCCCTTGTGGCTAAGGGGATCAGAGGGTATGGAGAGAAGGCAGGTGGGTTACTGAGTTGGATGATCAGCCATGATCATATTGAATGGCGGTGCAGGCTCGAAGGGCTGAATGGCCTACTCCTGCACCTAATTTCTATACTACCCTGATCATAGCTGCTTACCTGCTTAGGTTCCCAGCGCTGAACACTCCCATTGTGTTAACTTTGACTGCACACCTAGTACTACTCCAGACCTTGACTCTGGATGCACACTTGGCCTTGCTCCTAGCCCCTCTGCACTGACAATATATCTGGCCCACACATAAAGCCCCATATCTGACCACCTGGACTTAACCTATTACGTTCAAGTCCACAGGTGCTTATCTAATGCGGTAATCTTTTATGGGGCACTTCACAGACCAAATTTTGCATAACAAAATTTGCCACATGCATTGGCTTCCTTGTTATCTAACATGCTAGTTACTTTGTCAAAGAAGTCATCAACTGGTTGAACGCAATTTCTCATCCATAAAATTATACCCACTCAGCTCTATAAGTATTCTGTTACCATTTCCTTCATTTTCCTAACAAACTGTCCTGAAGTCATTTTCACCCCTAATATTTTCAGTATTTTGCTGTCTTCCTCTCAGCTGGGACTTTTTCGAAATGCAAAGTCCAATAACTATATATTTAAGCAATATTATTCTATTAAATCTGATCTTGAGAGTACATAGTATTTTCTGTGGTATTCATAACACAACAATGATAAAAACATCTTTGTTTTGACTGCACCTACCAGCATGCATACATTATTATATTACAGTTAATATGTACCAAGGGCAAATTTTTGTTCCAATGCTCCCCATTCCCAATTACCTTTACATTGAAGTTCCCCGCTCACATCTGGCAGTGATCTCTGTCTGAACCAGGGGCCACAGAGCTTTTTTGAAAGTGGGGAGGCTGAGCGATCACTGATCATTGGCCTCGGGGGTACCCGGCGAGGGAGTGGAGCAAATATGTGGGGGGAGGGTTTGGGAAGGGGGAGTCCCCCCTCCCACGGTAGGGAGTTTTTGAAATTTGATGTATTAAAATCATGTTTTAGTGCATTGTGGAAATATGATTTCAATGTTTTTTGTTTGAAATATTTTTAAGAGGTAATTTTTTAAGGGGTAACTTTTTCCACACAAAGGAAGGTGGGTGTATGGAACAAGCTGCCAGAGGAGGTAGTTGAGGCAGGGACTATCCCAATATTTAAGAAACAGTTCAACTGATACATGGATAGGACAGGTTTGGAGGGATATGGACCAAAAGCAGATAGTGTAGCTGGGACATGGTGGTGGGTGTGGGCAAGTTGCGCCAAAGGGCCTGTTTTCACACTGTATCACTCTATGACTACATTATACCTCCACCAAAATCAAGTGGTCGAGTTTTATTGCCATATACTAAAGAAACATAAAAAATATTCAGCCCTTCGAGCCAGCACTGGCATTCAGCCCTTCGAGCCAGCACATGGCTGTTCATCTAAAATCAGTACCTCCCTCCTGTTTTTTCCCCATATCCCTTGATTTCGCTAGCCCCAAGAGCTTAATGTAACTCTCTCTTGAAAACATCCAGTGAATTGGCCTCCGCTGCCTTCTGTGGCAGAGAATTCCACAGATTCACAACTTTCGGCATGAAGAATGTTTGTCCTCGTCTCAGTCCTAACTGGCCTACCCTTTATTTTTAACTGTGACCCCTGGTTCTGAACTCCCCCAACATCGGGAACATTTTTCCTGCAGCTACATTAAAAAGTGAAAATCTAGCAGGCAAGCAGGATGTTTTCCTCAACCACCCCCATTTGAAGGCCGCTATCTTCCACTGCTTCTACCCAGTGCTTGGTACTTACTTCTGGTTGCCCTCCAGGATGCACCGAGCCGCAGCCAGATCCATGCTGGTCACCTGGGCAAATTCGGCACAGAGACTCTCACGGCAGTGCCTCAACGCTTCCGACGCCTCCGACGGCCCGGGACTCTTGAACTTAGGCTGCTCCATGGATGGAGTGCAAGCCTCCGACGGCCCTGAGGCTTGCACTGAGGCTGCTCCATGTCCGGAGCTGTCGCGAGCGACTCGCCAGCCCGGCAAATACTCGCCAGCTCCGGCTCCCCATCCGCATCTTTTTGAATTTTTCATTGATCACAGAATTTCTCACTACAGTGTGTGAGAAATTTGTGATCAGCGTGAGAGCGTGAGAATTTGGCCAAATGCGTGATTCTCACGCTCAATGCTTGAGAGTTGGCAGCCCTGATATTAAGCACTCTGTATCTTCGCCTTTGCTCTATCTATTGCACTTGAGGTTGACTTGATTGTCTGTATGTATGGTATGTCTGATCTGTTGGAATTGCATATAGAACAAAGCTTGTCACTGTACCTTGGTACATGTGACAATAATGAACCTAAACCTAACCTTGTTCATATCAAAGGGAGCAAGCCTGACAGGCTGAATGTACTAAACCCAATCCTATCATTTCTATTTTGAATGTTTGGAGTCAGTCTTGGTTCGTGAACATATGGGAATACTACTAGAGGGAAGAGTAAACTGCGTAACCAAGAATGTTGGCTTTAAAAATAGGACAATGGATCAGGGTTTCAAAGATAAGAGATGATCAGATTTATCAATGTCATCAGGAAGTGTAACTAATGTTGGCTGTTGGTGTGATGTTCTAGCTTTAGGTTTGGGCTACCAAATGTTGAACAGATTTAAGGTTAGCATTCTAATTACAATGTTGGCATTTCTTATGAATATGTTATTTTCACTCTTCCAAGAAATGAAGAGTGAGAAGGGCAAACATTCATGATCAGCTCGTAAACTTCTGTTAACTGCTTTGAAGGCAGATGTTAATTCCCCATTGGGAGTTTGAAGCAATCAGCTGTGCACTGGGAAATATAAGGTTTCCGCAAAGGGAAAAGATAACAATTACAGAATCTGAAAGCACAGGAACAAACCACTCACCTCTTTGTGTCCATGACATCAGAATAAGCTATCAATGTGTATCGAACATCCCAGATCTTGTCCATAACCCTCTACATCATGGCACGTTAAATGCACTGAAGCCTTGTTCCTCTACCAGACAGGGATTTTTAGAACGTGTCCTCAGTTCCCTTCTAATGCCTCAAATCCATGTCTTTTTTTGTTTTTAAGCTTTACGCTAAGGGAATTAAGTCCTTCCTGTTCAAGCTATATAAGCCTTTCATAAATCTATACCAATTAAATCATCCATCAGCCCCCACCCCCCCAAAAAATCCCAGACCCCTTCCACTTCCCCTCATATTTAAACATCTCCATCCCTGCTAATATCCTTTTGTATCTATTCTGAATTCCCTACATGCTTCTTGGATTGTTGTGCCCAGAACTGTACATCATAGCACCTTTTTTAATCACATAAAGTGTCATTTTGAAAGAGCAATGATGATTGTACTCTAGGCAACTAACCGTGCAGACTGTCAAAGCCATTTGGCAGAACCCCCATCACCAGAATTCGGCAAAGAACCGATACCTCACTTGGCTGGTGGTGAGAGGGGCCATCCCCGTCACATCCTTCCTGTATAGTAGGGTTTCACCCCCCCAATACATATTGCCCTCAGCACGGCTGCAGTGAGGATGAGACGACCGACCTTGTAGACTCTTTGTAGACTGTGTATCTGCAAATAAAGGCTTGGAAAGGATGTAAGGGTTCTTGTCACGGTTCATCTGGGACAGCTGTGTTACAGAGGACGCTGTGGTCTGCGGGCTGGTCATGAGGATGCATACCAATACGAGCATCTAATACTGCAGGAAAGTCATAGGTCAGTGGAAGACATGCTTGGGTCTGC
Organism: Okamejei kenojei; assembly: GCA_035221665.1. NCBI lineage: Eukaryota > Metazoa > Chordata > Chondrichthyes > Rajiformes > Rajidae > Okamejei > Okamejei kenojei. The sequence goes on along the minus strand of CM069133.1, from coordinate 71,157,582 downwards.
CCGGAACCTGTTGGTCTTCCAGTAAATAAGATGTCCCTAAGGGAATGCTGCCGACTGCCATGTTCCGTACTGCAGGAATACGTGCTGAGGGATGCACTGCAGCTTGGTACAGCCAATACATTGGTTGTATGGAGAAGGAATTGCAGTCCAAAGTCCTGCTGCCACAATCTTGTCCTGTCCTGTCCTGTATTGAAGCCTCTCAAACACTAAAAGGTTGTATTGCCTAAAGGAGGCCACATGAATATCAATGGTGCTCTGTAAACACAACGTGCTTAAACTACAAATGTATTGAATCAATATCACTATGAATGTTTAGAGGGAATGGCACGGTGAATATAAAGAAAGCCTTGAACTGTTTCTTTTTACATTTATTGTATATGTATTTATTTTATTTTGAATAAAAATAGTTTATTTTGAAATTAATAAATGTAGGCAGATAATTTGCAAGCTCCCACAGATAGCAATGTGATCATGAGCTGATTCAATAGTTTTAGTGTTATTTTATGGAAATTACATTTGAGGAGCCTAAATGTCAATTTTAATAGATTTGTCTACGTCCTTAGAGCAGGGAGGTTAAGATTTAATAGAGAGATTCCAAACTATGAAGGGTTGTGTTAGAGTTGAGTGGAACTTAGGAGGGTTGATAATTAGATGCAAAGATCTAAAATAATTGACATAAATATCAAAGGGGAAATAGTTTAATTAAACAATTTGTTGTGATCTGGAATACACCATCTAAAAAGGCAGTGGAAATAGCTTCAAAAGGAACATTCAAAAGGGAATTGAATATTTATTAAAAAAGAAAGCAGTGCAAGTCCAGGGAAGGGGCAGACCAAGGCACCTGGACTAATTGGAGGATATCTACAAGGAGTTGGGACATCCAATAAACTGTGTGGCCATCAACAGTCCTATAAAAATCGGAATGAGTTCTATTTGATAGCTTGTCGTACAGCATGGAAACAGGCCCTTCAGCCCAACTTGCTCACACTGACCAACTTGTCCCATCTACACTAGTTCCACCTGGCTGCGTAAGGCCCACAAAACCTGTCCTGACCATGAACCTGTCCAAATGTTTCTTAAACATGGCAATTGCATCTGCCTTGTTTTTGGTTAAAACCAAATTAATGACTTAGTTTAGTTTAGTTTAGAGATACAGCGCGGAAACAGGCCCTTCGGCCCACCGAGTCCCCGCCGACCAGCAATCTCAGAGAAAACCCACGCAGGTCACGGGGAGAACGTACAAACTCCGTACAGACAGCACCCGCAATCGGGATCAAACCCGGGTCTCCGGCGTTGCATTAGCTGTAACACAACTCTGCTGCTGTGCCACCGTAACTGTTTTACAGAATATAATGTCATACAGCATGGTAACAGGCCCTTTGGCCCAACTCATCCATGCTGACCAAGGTGCCCCATCTAACTTAGTCTCATTTACCCGCATTTGGCTGTATCTCTCTAAACCTTTTCTATCCATATTCTTGTCCAAGTGCAATTTAAATGCTGTTATAGTACCTGCTTCAAGCTGCCCATCAGCTTATTCCATATATCTACTGCATTGGAGTAAAAATGTTGCCCCTCCGCTTTATGTTAAATCTTGCCCCTTTGACCGTAAACATATGTCTTCTTGTTTTTGAGTCCCCTATCGCGCTTAAAGAACTCTGTACATTTACCCTATCTATTCCTCTCATGATTTTACACACCTCTATAAGATCATCCCATAGCCTCTTGTGCTCCAAGGAATACAGTTGTAGCTTGCCCAACCTCTCCCTATGGCTCAGGCATTCAAGTCTTGGAAACAAATGTGTAAATCTCCTCTGCACTTCTCCCAACCTAATAACATCCTGCTATAGCAGGGTAACCAAAACTGAGCAAAGTACTCCAAGTATGGCTTCATCAACGTCATTGTATAACTGTAGTATAATGTCCCAACTTCTCTACTCTGGTGCTAACAAACATTTAATGTAGCCAGCAAGCTAAAGAACAATGTTAATTATGCTTTTATAGTTTAGAAATTAATTTATGGATCTGTGTTGCTTATTATTCCCCTATTTGTTGCTTATAGAGCCACCATTACTTATTGCCCTCTGTGTCGCATTTTTGAACCATTATAGTTTGTGTGATAAAATGTGCTATGTACTGCAGTCCAGGATTTAAACATGATGGCGGTGAAGAGACAGCACTATATTTTGAAGTTAAAGTAGTGTGTGGCAAGAAGAGGGACGTGCTAGTGTTGATGTCCTGATGTCTTGAAAATTCTTGTTCCAGGTTTCACTATTGAAAGAACCTGGGAGGATAGCTGCAGCTCAGATAGTCGATAGTACCCTTTACAGCAATGATGTGCCATTGCAGGAGGGAGCGAATGTGTGGGGTGAAGCATGGGATGCCAATAATCCAGGTTGCATTGCCCTGGATGTTGTTGAATTGGCTGAGGGAGTTTAATTCAAGTCGTCGCAAGGTGTTATATTTTGGTATGACAAACCAGGGCAGCTCTTGTACTGGAAATGCTTAGGCTCTGGTGAGTGTTATCCAACAGAAAGGCTTGGGGGCAGCAGGTACACATTTCATGAAGGTGGGGCCACAAGAGGACAGGATTGTGAAAACGGTGTTTGTCACTCTTACCTTCATTGGTCAGGGCATTGAGTACAGAACTTGGGATGTCATGTTACAGCTGTAGAATTTGTTGCTCAAGCCACATTTGGAGTACTGTGTCCAGTTATGGTCACCTTGCCATGTCAGTCACCTTGAAATGGAAGGATGCAAAACAGATTTACAAGGATGTTACAGGATCTGGACGGTTTAAGTCATAAGGAGAGCCTAGAATTTCTTTTCCTGGAGTCAAGGAGGCTGAATAACCTTGTAGAGGTATAAAAATTATGAAAGACATAGATAAGGTTAATAGCCTCAGTCTTTTGCTCTTTGAGGTGAGAAGGGAAAGATTTAACAGGAACCCGAGGGGCAGATTTTTCATTGTGAAGTACATGGTATGTACATGGAATGAGCTACCAGAGGGTTGAAGAGGTGGGTATAATCCCAACATTTAAAAGGCACTTGGATAAGAAGGTGAACGGGAAAGGTATGGAAGGTAGACACAAAAAGCTAGAGTAACTCAGCGTGACAGGCAGCTTCTCTGGAGAGAAGGAATGGGTGACATTTTGGGAACGAAACATCAAGTCCAAAGAAGGTTCTCGAAACATCACCCATTCCTTCTCTGCAGAGATGCTGCCTGTCCCGCTGAGTTACTCCAGCTCTTTGTGTCTATCTTTGGTTTAAACCAGCATCTGCAGTTCCTTCCTACACAAGGTATTGGGGGATATGGGGCAGTGACAGGTGAGTCAGAGTAGCTTGGTTAGCCAACCTGGTGAGCATTGACGAGATGTATAGCTCTATGATTCTATGAATAGCATTGGAGTTCCTTTCATCCTGTAAATATGTAGTATTTATCACAGTCCCGTTTGGTGCCTTGGAAATGCTTTGGATTGGAAAATTCACAATCATATTGCGAAAAGTCTCCATATGAATGTTGATCTTTAGCATTTATGCAATCAAATCCATGATAAAACTACAAAAGCAAAAGACAGAGCTTTGAACTATAGTATTAAAATACAGACATCTCTCAAATTTAACAGTGCCTATGAAATACATTTTAAACTTTAGTCACTGTAGGAACTTGGCAGCCAATTTGCACATTGCAAGCTCAATCAAATAGCAACGTGACAATAACCAGGTCATCTGTTACTGTAATTATATAGGCTACAGATGTCTCTGAACCACATTCATAGCTATGATTACTAAGTCTGCAATCTAAGTTGAGTGAAAGCATGAGGCATCAGTCAAACAGCAGGATACCAAATATGTCCGGCCTACATCTGGGTCCCTCAAATGGCCATAGCCTATAAAGGGCAACATCAGACTTTCAACAAGATTTTCAACTCCTTTCTGAGTAGTGACTACTTCTTTCCCAACTCTATCGCCTGGAAAGCCTGATGGGTCAGGATTCTGTGAAGGAAGAAACATCAAGACTCGCACCAACTAATGATGATAACAAGTAAATTAGGAAATAAGTACATTATACATGACGTTAAAATGCAGTTTGATTATTTTGGTAAAACTGACCGTAGCTACATGTTAAAGATAGACACAAAATGCTGGAGTAACTCAGCAGGTCAGGTGGCATCTCTAAAGAAAAAAGATGAGTGACATTTCAGAACGGGATCCTTTCGACTTGAAACATCACATAGAAACATAGAAACATAGAAAATAGGTGCAGGAATAGGCCATTCGGCCCTTCGAGCCAGCATCGCCATTCAATATGATCATGGCTGATCATCCAACTCAGTATCCCGTACCTGCCATCTCTCCATACCCCCTGATCCCTTTAGCCACAAGGGCCACATCTAACTCCCTCTTAAATATAGCCAATGAACTGGCCTCAACTGCCTTCTAAGGCAGAGAATTCCACAGATTCACCACTCTCTGTGTGAAAAATGTTTTTCTCATGTCGGTCCTAAAAGATTTCCCCCTTATCCTTAAACTGTGACCCCTTGTCCTGGACTTCTCCAACATCGGGAACAATCTTCCTGCATCTGCCCCCCAGCTTCGTGTCATCCGCAAACTTGGAAATGTTGCATTCGATTCCCTCGTCCAAATCATTAATATATATTGTAAATAGCTGGGGTCCCAGCACTGAGCCTTGCGGTACCCCACTAGTCACTGCCTGCCATTCTGAAAAGGACCCATTTACTCCTACTCTTTGCTTCCTGTTTGCCAGCCAGTTCTCTATCCACATCAATACTGAACCCCAATACTGTGTGCTTTAAGTTTGTATACTAATCTCTTATGTGGGACCTTGTCGAAAGCTTTCTGAAAGTCCAGATATAACACATCCACAGGTTCTCCCTTATCCACTCTACTAGTTACATCCTCGAAAAATTCTATAAGATTCGTCAGACATGATTTACCTTTTGTAAATCCATGCTGACTTTGTCCAATGATTTCACCACTTTCCAAATGTGCTGCTATCCCATCTTTCATAACTAACTCCAGCAGTTTCCCCCTACCGATGTTAGACTAACTGGTCTGTAATTCCCCGTTTTCTCTCTCCCTCCCTTTTTAAAAAGTGGGGTTACATTAGCTAACCTCCAATCCTCAGAATCTACTCCAGTATCTAAAGAGTTTTGAAAAATTATCACTAAGGCATCCACTATTTCTGAGGCTACTTCCTTAAGCACTCTGGGATGCAGCATATCTGGCCCTAGGGGTTTATCGGCCTTTAATCCATTCAATTTACCTAACACCATTTCCCGGCTAACCTGGATTTCACTCAGTTCCTCCATCTCTTTTGACCCGTGGTCCCCTGCTATTTCCGCCACATTATTTATGTCTTCCTTAGTGAAGACAGAACCAAAGTAGTTATTCAATTGGTCTGCCATGTCCTTGTTCCCCATGATCAATTCACCCGTTTCTGACTGCAAGGGACCTACATTTGTTTTAACTACTTTTTCTCTTCACATATCTATAAAAACTTTTGCCGTTAGTTTTTGTGTTCCCTGCCAGTTTTCTTTCATAATCTATTTTCCCTTTCCTAATTAAGCCCTTTGTCCTCCTCTGCTGGACTGAATTTCTCCCAGTCTTCTGGTAGGCTGCTTTTTCTGGCTAATTTGTACGCTTCATCTTTTGTTTTGATACTATCCCTGATTTCCCTTCTTATCCATGGATGCACTACCTTCCCTGATTTATTCTTTTGCCAAACTGGGATGAACAATTGTTGTAGTTCATCCATGCAGTCTTTAAATGCCTCCCATTGCATATCCACCGTCAACCCTTTAAGAATCAATTGCCAGTCTATCTTGGCCAATTCATGTCTCATACCCTCAAAGTTACCTTTCTTTAAGTTCAGGACCCATGTTTCTGAATTAACAATGTCACTCTCCATCCTAATGAAGAACTCAACCATATTATGGTCACTCTTGCCCAAGGGGCCACGCACAACAAGACTGCTAACTAACCCTTCCTCATTACTCAATACCCAGTCTAGAATAGCCTGCTCTCTCGTTGGATCACCTATCCTTTCCCTCCAGAGTTGCTGCATAACTATATGAGTTAGTCCAGCACTTTGTGTCTATGTTTAGCATAAACCAATATCTGCGATTTCCTGTTTCTACATTGTAGCTACATGTTAATCCATATATCCACTTGTAAATAATGCACACAAAGCAAAATAATGTGAATGCTGTAATGCTGTGAATGCTGGAAATAGATTAATAGTCATACAACACGAAAACTGTCCCTTCGGCCCAACGTGCCTATTTACATTTCCTGCTTTTGACTCGTATTTTGTATCCATGTACCAGTCCAAATGTCTTTTGCTTATAGTACCTGCCTCAACTAGCTCCTCCAACAGCTCGTTCCACATAGCCACCACTCTGTGTGTGAAAACGTTGCCCCTCAGGGTCCTATTAAATCTTTCGCCTCTCACCATAAATCTATGTCCACTGCTTCTTGATTCCCCTGTTCCTGGTAAAATGCTGTACATTCACCCTATCTATGCTCCTCATGATCTTATGCATCTCTATAAGATTACCCCATCTGTCTCCTGCCCTCAAAGGAATAAAGTTCCAGCCTGCCCAGCCTCTCCCAATAGCTCAGACCCTCAAGTCCTGGCAACATCCTCGTAAGTCTTCTCTGCACACTTTCCAGCTTAATGAATGAATTAATTAATTAATTAATACGTTTATTGGCCAAGTATTCACATGCAAGGAATTTACCTTGGTGCTCCGTCCGCAAGTGACATGACATTCAGTGACAGTTAGGAATGACACATATAACATTAAACATTAATAATAAAACATTATTGATTAAACATGTGAATTAAATAAAATACCAGAGCAAAAGGAAGCTATAGATTTTTGGTTATTGAGTAGAGCTACTACTCGTGGGAAAAAAACTGTTTTTATGTCTGGCTGTGGCAGCTTTGACAGTCCGGAGTTGCCTTCCAGAGGGAAGTGATTCAAAGAGTTTGTGGCCAGAGAGAGAGGGGTCAGAGATGATCTTACCCACTCGCTTCCTGGAATGGAAGGGAAGGTTTGGACATTGGTGGAAGGCAGAGGAGGTTACTTACAAAGACATTAGTATCATAATAAGTCCGATTATATTTGAGAGTCTTATTTCATCTGGATGATATTGCCTCTGGCTGTGCAGTACTTCCTCAGCGTTTCACTTAGGTTATCAGCCCAGATTCTGCATTCAACAATCTGGACATGAACTTACTGAATCCTGAAGTGAGAGGAGAAAGATTTAATAGGAACCTGTGGGGCAGCTTTTTCACACAAAGGGTGATGGGTATATGGAACAAAATGCCAAAGGAGGTACTTGAGGCAGGTACTATCATAACATTTAAAATACATTTGGACAGGCACATGGATAGGAAAGGTTTAGGAGGGTATAGGCCAAATGTAGGTAGGTGAGAGTAATGGAGACAGGGCATCTTGGTCAAAGTGGTCAAGTTGTTTTGTATATCTTTATTATCATTTTTCTGAGTATTTGCATACCCAGAGGAAAACGAAAAAGCGTTTCTCAACCAGTGTCCATTCAGTGTGTGGTAAAAAATAAATAGAAATAGAGAATAAAGTACATATATCACGAGTTCCGATCGGCAGTGGCACGACAATGGCTCTGCTTCAGTGTGTCCAGGTTGGTGTTTGGTGCGCGATACTTTGGCAGGGGGCAAAGTCCGTTTATCAGTCTAATTGCCTGCGGGAAGAAGCTGAGGAGCATCCTGCTGGTTTTGCAGCTGATGCTCCTGTACCTCTTCCCAGATGGCAGGATGGAGAATATGTGATGTGATGGGTGGTAGGGGTCTTTGATGATGGAGATGGCTCTGCTAATACATCTCTTCCTGTATATGTCCAGCAATAAAGGGAGTGGAGCACCAATAATCCTGCTGGCGGTCTTCACAATCCTGTCCAGTTGGTGCCGTTCGTACGCCTTGCAGCTCCCGAACCAGGAGGTGATGCCGTAGGTTAATGTGCTCTCCACTGTCCCCCTATAAAAACGTCATAGGTGAGCAGTGGGGAGACCTGCTTTCCGTAGTCTTCGGAGAGGGTGTAGTCGCTGCTGGGCCCTCTTGACCAGTGCTGTGGTGTTGGTCGTGGACGTCAGGTCATCTGACAGGTGGAGTTGAGTCAAAAAGCCTGATTCCATGCTGTACGACTCTATGAATTTATGACTCTATGAATCCCACATCTCAAGGACAACTGGTAGGCTAATGAACTACTGCACGAATACCCTCAGAGTGCAGACGAGTAGTGGAATCTGGGGAAAATTGATGAGAATGTGGGAGAATAAAGAAGGGATTGTTGTAACATAGGTGCCTGATGGCCAGTGTGAACTTGATGGGTCATGGTGCTGTTTCCATGCATGACTCTATGCATCCCTCACAACAGTACTATCCATTGAGCCAAGCAGTACCTCGTCATGGAGCTCATAGTGGCTTTGGTCTGTAGTCTCTTCAAACCATCTGTGGATGTCTGACATGAAACTGAAAATGTTTCCAGCACTGGACTTGACGGGAATTTAGTGTAATAGCACATTCACTTTGATGGCCACAATTAATTTAGAATAAATGGCCTATGTTGGGCAATTTCCTAAGTGAAGTGAGCACGTAGTGTGTTCATGCTTCCAATGGACCTTGAGCGTTTCTGGCACTTCCTAAACTGTGGCTGCCATGTAAGGCAAACCACTCGGAGGAGATGGAGTACTTGGCAGAATTAGACGGTATTCCTGAGGGAAGCCTTTCCTGCCTTTACAAGACTTTCTTTGTCGTCCAATAATGATGGAATTCCCTCCCCCTCCGTGGACATTTATAGAATCATAAAATGTTCTCAGGAAATTTTAAGTCACACAGCTTTAAGTGAAAATCTCAACCTTTTAATTGTAGACTTTCCAGATTGTAAAAGGTCACCCCTTGCATTTTCCATCTAATGCTCTTCCCTAGGTTACAATTATTTGTGGCTCTGAATATTAACAAAGTCGATCACACTTAAGAATCACTCTACATGGAGTGATTTCCATTGTATGGTTCTCAAGGGTAGCAATTTGCGATTAAATTTATGTTGCAAAGAACTCTAAATTTCCTTGTTATTGCAATCATATTGATGTATACATTTGTTTATATATGCTCCATTGCTGTTTTCATTTATAAAAATTAGGGTCATAGATTCACAGGGAACTACCACTGCTAAACATGCCTTTTAGCCAGTCAAAGGTGAGCTGACCATCAAGCAGGTATTGACTAATCCTACCCTAACCCATTTTATACTCCAACCAGGTCCTATCACTTATCTAAACACTTGAGGTAATTTGGCCAACTAAATTACCAAACTGTGCATTTTTGTGACAGGAAAGGAAACTGGAGCATCCGGCGGAAACCCATGTGGTCACAGGGAGAATTGCAACCTCCACGTAGATAGCACCTGAGGTCAAGATGAGGTGTTGGATCTATGAAGCAACCACTGTGCCACCCGAAAATTGGTTATCTCATTGTAGTACTGATATCATCCTTTTCCGATTCAGTATGTTGTGGGCTCAAGTCTTACTTCAAAGATTGAGCACAAAGATTCTGGACCAACAGCTCAGTGCAGTACTGAGGGAGCACAACACTGCTGGAGACCGCTGAGATGCTAAACCATGGCACTTGTTTGTTCTTTCGAATAGATGCAACAAGTCCCAAATTACTACTGACGAGCTGGGAGGATATCTCCAGAATCGTGACCAATATTTATTCCTCAGTGCTTTTAATAAGGTGATCTGACTTGCCATCAATTGCTGTTGGGGGAAGTTTGCTGCACAAAGTGACAGCTATATTTCCTAAATTGCAACCATAGTAAATATACCCTGGAAAAATGTATTGAGATCTGCAAACTCTATGCTGAAATGTTGATTCGGGTATATTTTGGTAAGAGCACTTCTTGATTTGGTTATTATTTTCAACAGAAGCAATTGGGAGGGGGGAATAAATAATCTCTACACAGAACATTTTCATGGAAGTTTGCTTACCTTTTGGTTTCAAGCTGCCATTTCTATCGCATCTTTTACCAACTAGGATCATCCCTAATTATTTCATATTTTCATAAAATACTTTAAAATTGTGGGCATCGCTGTAATTTTGAAAATGCTATGACTGATATATAGATGATAGTGAGATGAAGCACAGAAGCAAACCATGTGGCCCATTGAGTCCAGCTGACCATCAAGCACCCATTTACATTCATCCTACAATAATCTAATCCAACTTTATTCTCTCCAATTTGATTTCCCCCAGATTCTACCATTCACAAGCGGCAATTTTACAGCATCTACCAAGCCACATGTCTTTGGGATATGGGGGCATACTGGAACACCTGGAGAAATCCCATGCGGTCACAGGTAGAACGTGCAAACTCCACACAGGTAGAACCCAAGGTCAGCATTAATCCCAGTCTCTGGCACTGTGAGGCAGCAGCTCTACCAGCTGCGCCGCTGTGCAGCTCTTAGCTGCATGAATCATATGTTTCCACAAATAGCAACCTATTTTAGTTTAATGCTAGTTTAGGAATACAGTTTTGCCTCAGACCATCAGGGCTGGTTAGCACGCAACAAAAGCTTTTCACTTTACCTTGGTACACGTTGCGATAAACTAAACTGAACTGAGGAAGAACTCCAGTACTGAGTGAAATAGATTATTTTATGTCCACGAGAAAGGAGCCAAGGCATCAATGTTATAACTAATTTAAATGGCAGCATCGACAGTGCAGCCCTCCCTCAATAGTTTATCAGAGTTCAAATTTACATTTTTGTTTTATGTCTTTAGCTAATGCACATTCTTAAGTTTCAACCTGATCATTTTTCAAAGGGTTAAACACCCATATTTCGACAGCCTTCTGATTGTTGAGGTGGACAGTACCCCTGCTTATATCCTTGGACTTTGGAGTAGGACTTGAACTGACAATTTGCGTATTCTGTGAGAGTACATCCCGCACGACAACAGTTGACGATGAGGTTATCAACACTGAGACAGTTCACTCATCGGTGGAGTCTTTCTAAATTATTAATTGGATCAACTGTAATTCATAAATTAGACAGCATTTGAAAATACAACAGACGAGGATTTTTAAAATAATAACTCAATACTATTGCCAACTATAGGACGACAGGACTTGTGATACCTGTCAGTTAAGATTACTGTGTTAGAGATATATATCATTATGTATCTGATCAATAGCAAACATTATATAAACATTTAATTGCATCTAGCTGTTCTTCTTAGAGTAGAGAATGAGGAGATTCAATAGACATCCAGGGAAGTGATGAATTGCCCTTCTTGTTTTAACATTCTATAACATTAAAATTAAAATGAGAACGAACAAGAAATGTTGGTAGTTCCTTTACTGCCAACATTAAAGGATGAGATTGATCATTGTACTGGGAAACAGTTGATAGTAAATCAACTGATCAACATATATCTTGAATTGTGTTCCTTCCGTTGACCTGGACATTAGTCATTTTTCAACAGTGCTTTACAGGAAGCCAGGAATTTTTCCAGTACTGCTACGAATCTAAGAGTTAAAATGCCACCGTAGCTAGACAATGTCATTGCAGATTTTACAGGACTGAATGTTTAGTGAGAACTTCTGAGGCATTGAGCTGAACGTCAGTGTATTATTCTAACATTAGAACTAGGATTAATCAACCCTGAGCAGTAGCATTCCACAGATGGCATTTCTCAAGGTCAGAACAGCACAGTAGCTATTGTATTCCAAAAGGATTTGATCATCTTTGTCCATAAAGATTCCTGCAATCTACGATCACAATTTATTTACTTGTATTTATTCTCCATTTCATCATCAGCTTTTTGTATGTTACGATTTTTTAAAATGTACAGTCTCGTTTTAACTTGTTCATTATTGAGCATTGTGTGTGTATATATATATAGTATCAACTGTTTTGCATATATATGTATACAGTATATATATATATATATACATATATATATATATATATATATATACATATATATATATATATATATATATATATATATATATTTATATATATACATATATATATATATATATATATATATATATATATATATATATATATATATATATACACACAGATTTATTTTCAGATTTTTATTCTCTGGTAACATGTTCAACTCTGCAAAATGTAAAATTGTGATGACATTTGGACTGAGGATTCAAGAAACCAGAGGACATAGTTTGATAATTGTCCAAATTCTCTGCGGGGAAGTTAAGAGATATTTTAAGCAGTGAGGTGATATGGATCGCAGTGCCTGAAACGGCGATGGAAACATATTCATTTGGAATCCTTAAAAAAGAATTAGATAAATAATTGAATAGGAAAGAATGCAAAATGAGTGAGAGGGTGAGATTAATGGCTTAACTTTCATAGAGCACAGAAGACCTGGTGGCCCCATTCAACACTGTAACATTCTACAGGGAGGAAAGTCATCTGTGGTCACAAGTGTGCATATCTTGCAAAAGCATCACCTGTGGGTTTTACCTGTCACTGTCCATTCGGTTCCAAAGACTTGGCTCACATGTTAAGGTGTTAATTTTTTTTTAATCCCTTGTTCTTGATTCCAACAGCAGAGGAAGATGGGTTTCTCTATCTGCCTTGCAAATAATTTAACCATCATAAATACCTTACTTTTTTATCAGTCTGTTTCCTCCTTTGTACACAGCTGACTTATTTCTAATTAATTTAACCTTGTCTTCCATGCGAGTACAAATATCAAATATGAAAGCTGAAGGAAATTTAGCGACGAGCAAATAGGTTCAATTTTAAGTGTTGTTTTCTGTAATAGGGAAAGTAGAGTTGTACATACGTGCAAGTAACTGAATGAAAGGAATGTCTATTCGTAAAGGGAATCATTCCTGCTAGGGTTCCTTTCCAATCAACCTAAGCCTGCTCCTAGCTCATGCCTCTGCAGTTACCTTCACTCAACAGTAATACCAACACACATGATTTCATCTGCTCCCTCTCAAACTGCAGGATGAATTTTATCATATTTTGGTCATTACCTCCTTGGGGCCAGTATTATCTTTGGTTATTTCATTCCTCAAAGTAAAACTTTTCTTGAAGGAAAATAACTCAGAAGTGGAGTAAATTGTGCCATCAACTTGCTTCTCTGCACAACTTGCAATGATCAGTTTCCTTCATCCAACTTTCAGTGTGAGAGAGTAGAGAGTGGAAGCCCAAGATGATATTTGGACTTAAGACGAGGTGCTCCCATGCTGATTGTTATCGAGTCTGACACATTTCCACCAATACAAACAGACTGAGGTCTGTGAATGAGGAAGTCGAGGATCCAATTGCAGAGGGATGCGCAGAGGCCCAGTTCTGCGAGTTTGGTAGGTACACAAAAGGCTGGAGAAACTCAGCGGGTGCAGCAGCATCTAAGGAGTTTGGTAACCAGCTTGGAGGGGATGATTGTGTTAAATCATAAAAATAAATAGAAAGAGAGATCTTAATGTCCAAGGAAACATATCTTTAAAGGTGGCAGGACATATTAGTTCATAATAGCAAAATTAGACCATTTGGCCCATCAAGTCTATTCTGCCATTCAATCATGACTGATCTATCTTCCCCTCTCAACCCCATTTTCCTGCTTTCTTCCCGTAACCCCTGACACCTGTACTAATCAAGAATCTATCTATTTCTGCCTTAATTAGCTGATTAAAATAGAATAGAGGAACAATATAGCAAGCATAGAATTGTAGAGCAGTTACAGTGCAGAAGACCATTCAACCCATTCTGTTTTATACTCGCTCTCTGCCAGAGCAACTCACTATTTCCATCCCTGCTCCTTATTCTGTAGCCTTGCGTACCTTTGGCTTTGTGGCACAGTAGTACAGAGTAGCTACAGTGTCAGAGCACGAGCAACTGCTGCCTCACAGCTCCAATGACACTGACCTCTGCTGCTATCTAGCTTGAATTCATATGTGCTCCCTTGGACTGTGTGGGTTTTCCATCAGTTGCACCGGTTCCTTCTTGCATTCCAAGGACATTCTGGCGGATCAATTGGTCACTGTAAATTGCCACAGGCCTGATTCTGAGTTGTAGAATTGGGGGAAGCGGAGGTGTTGGGAATGTGGGGAGAATAAAATGGCATTTAAATAGATGGTCCATGATGATCTAATGAGCAGATTATCTGCTTCATGCAGTACAACTCTATAATTATATGTAGAAACAAGCAATGCTTATTTTCTCTTTTTGCATTATATGTATCCAATTCCCTCTCAAAGGCCATATGGAACCTCCCTCCATTACATTGGCGCTGCGCATTCCAGACTCCAACCATATGAAAACCACGTGATAATGTTTTTCCGCATGTCACTTTGAGTTCTCTACCCCATATTTTATATCTCTGGTTGTTTAGTCTGCCACCATCTCTCCCAAAATCCACTATATTCAGACCACCCCACACCCTCCTCCATCATTTTTTTAATGAGAGCTGTCCTAGCCTCTCTAATTTATCCTTATAACTGCAATCGCCCATCCATGGAAATAATTCTTCCAACGGTCGGGTTGGAATTTTACGCTGATCAGGACTTAGCTGGAATATTGTGGATAATTCTGGACACTTTATCTCAGGAAAGGAAAATACACATAAGAGCCTTTCTAGGATGCTATCTGAATAAGGAAGAATTTTCAAATTTCCTACCTACCTCATTGCAGCTCTTGCATTTTTTTTTAACCTGCACTTTCTCTCTTACAGTAACTATAATCTGCACTCCATTTACTTTATCTTTCCACACAACCTGCTGTACTCATATTAGTTTGATTGTAATCATGCATGAATAATTTTCCTGGCTAACACCCAAAACTATTTTTTCTCCATCTCAGTATATGTGGCAATGATAATAAACCACAGAGTGGCACAGCTGGTAGAGTTGCTGCCTCACAGCATCAGACATCCAGGTTTGATCCTCACCTGGGGCGCTGCCCTGACCTCACCCTCCCTATGACCATGTGGGTTTCTTCTGGGCCCTCCAGTTTCCTCCCACATCCTAAAGACATGGGCGTTTATTGATTAATTGGCCTCTGTAAATTGCCCCTTGTGCGCAGGGAACGGATACAAAAGTGGAATAATATAGAACTGGTTTGAACGGCTGATTCATGACTGCCATGGACTCTTTGGGCCGGAGGGCTTGATCCCATGCTGTATCTTTCAATCAAACCAACCCAAGTCAAGATAAGGACCAGTTTTTGGAAGAACGCTTAATAGAGGTTTTTTAGGATTATGTGATCTTTTGATTCAGGATAAAAGAATAGCAATTTGCTTCAGTGAGTGGCTAATAACGTGATGTCTTGGTGTTAAAATGCCTGGAAAAGAATTCAGAAAGATAATGAGAAGAGATTTTCATGAACAGTCATCATGATTTGCTTTAAATAGATCGTGCTACACAGATATCTAACCCTGTGCCTTTAAGAACCTATGTCATGGATAGGACTGTCTGAGGGAAGACTATTCAGAAACTACAAATGTCCGCCCAGAAAGTGTCAATGGTCCTCTATTTAACGGGCAATTTAATTGAGATGTTTGAGATTTGATCGGGTGGATAGAGGGAAGCTATTTCCTCTGCTGGGAAGAGTCCAGAATGAGGGACATACACTTAAATTTAGAACCAGGTTGAACTGTACGGCAGTGTGATTGGCCAGTGATATGTTCCCACCAAAGATTATTTTCTTCATTGTGGAATCTTCCAGCACAGACAGAGGCTATTGAGCTTTATAGAAATCTTTTAAAGAGATGTCCGGTTAATCTCACTCCGCCCCACAGTTCTTTCCCCACAGCCCTGCAAAGTTTACCTTTGCAAGTATTTATTGGAATCCCTTAAAAGGTTTCAGTTTCAACCACACCTTCAGGCAGGGTTGCAAGAAGTCATAGATTGACTCCAGTCATTTCCAATCTCCATCCACACCTCCCCTTCCACACTCCAGTCCCATATTCCTTTGTCCACTCCCATATTCCAAGATTGTCATGTACATTTGTCCACAAAACTTCTCTGGGCCCACACAGGAAACTATATGTGAGAGTTCATAGAATCATGTAATGGTTACAGCACAGGAGGATATCATCTGGCCAATGAGTCATAGCTTCTTGTAGTGTAATTCCACCTATCCTTCTGCTCTTTTCTTGTCAACCTTCACATTATATATCAACTTCCTGTCCAATTTCCCTTTGCAATCCCCCACTCACAGCAAGTTCCTGATTATAAATGGACTATTTATTCACACACACACGCATGCACACACACGCATGCATGCATGCACACATAATAGTATGTGTGGTGTAAGATATATATATATATATAGTCAATTTTCTTTGCAGCCTTTCGGAAGGAGAACAGCACCCCATTCTCTCTAGTGAATTAGGTGCTGTAGTCCTTTAATGGTCATTTTGGATTTTTTCCCTGCATCCTTGCCAGAGCCTTCCAATCATCCAAATGTGGGGATCAGAATTATAGCCAGTTTCTGGCTTGAAGTGGTTTGATGCCACATCACTGCTTCTATGTTCCATCTCCAGTATTTGAAACTGAGGATCCTTTGTGCTTTGTTAACCATTTTTTTCCTAGGCATCTTCTCACTCAAGGATTTAAGCATGCAAACACTCTGGTCTCCTTTAGAATCCTTTAAAGCCAGGACATTAAGTTCATATCCCCCCCCCCCCCCCCCCCTTGTTCTTTCTGTCATTGATGTTTAGCTGTCCTCAGGTGTCAGGTGTTATGGGGAGAAGGCAGTCGAGAGAGATAGATCAGCCATGATTGAATTGTGTAGTAGAATTGATCGGCCAAATGGCCTAATTCTACTATCAATTAAGACCATATGACCTCTTACTGCTCACTACCTACCACTCCTTGTTTTTGTCATCTGCAAATTTTTGAAGCATTTCCTAAACATTCAAATCAAATTCACTCATATTGATCAAGAGGTGGTGTCGTGCTTCCACTGATCCCTGAATCTTAGCAATCTCTCCCTATAATTCTCTGGCATGGAAAACAGTCACCCACCATAATTATTTTTTTGCATATCTTTCATTCAGTATTCTTTATCTCTCCGCATCACCATTTATATCTCTCGTTTCCCTTATCCCTAACCAGTCTGAAGAAGGGTCCTGACCTGAAACGTCACCCATTCCTTCTCTCCAGAGATGCTGCCTGTCCCGCTTAGTTACTCCAGCTTTTTATGTCTATCTATAATTCTTTCCATTTTGTACGTGAGCCAATTTTTTTTATCCATGGACCACTTGCTGTTTCAATCCATAGGACCCACTTTTGGCAATCAGCCTTATATGTGAAACTATGTCAAATGCCTTCAGAAAATCCATACCGACATACCTACTGCATTCCCTTCTCTGTTCCTGCATCCTGCATCTGTCGTTTCTGTTGTCCATCAAAAAGTACAATTAAGTTGGTCAAACATGAATTTTTGCCTTTAAACAGTTCACTCTGGCTCTACATTATTAACTTGGACTTCTCTAAGTAGCTGGTATTTTTTTTAAATGGATGACTATTTCACCACTGCAGAAGAAGGGAGCATTTGTTCTTGCTGGGCATGTCCTTCCACCCCCTTTTTGATTCTGCTTTGGCTCCTCTTTCAAGCAACGCATTCCAGGTTACAAGTGACCTCGACCACTTTCATCTGTGACGCATGAACCAAATCCCACCCCCACCCCCGCCCCCATGGACACAGGAGCAACTTCATTGTTGAAATGGAGACACAAACCACACACAAAACGATTGACGGATGTGTGATCTATTGTAAACAGGTGCCTTGACACATCCCTGCCACAAGATGGTTCCAGGCAGCCTTTCTGTGTAAGACCTAGATATCATTGCCCACAGTAACAAATCTAAACCGCCCACTGAGTTATTGTTAATATTGTGTGTATTTGTTGCAGAAAACAATTTGGGTATTTTCCTTAGGTGTGGACACCCCCAGCGAAGTGTGATATATGGGCCAATCTAGCTCATCTTGAAAGAGTAAATCCCCAAGTTATAACATCCATCTGGTTTTACTATTATCTCAAGGTATTTTCCCTCCTGTCTCCCCTAGCCCCACTAGCCAGAAACTTCTTGTCGGTATTAATCAACATGTGTTTTGCCCAGAAGTATTTCCAGGCCTCCTTTCGCTGATTTGAACCTGCACCTTGCCCTGTTTTATTTTTTCATTTGGCACGGGCTCAGTAACACGTCTTTATTGGCTTAGTGGAGCTGTAAACTTTTGTCAGATTTTTTTTCTGGCTGTTTGGGAATTAATCCAAATCCAAACTCATTCTTCATCAACAATTCTTTTTTTTTATATGACGCTTTAATTTTTGCTTTTAGGTTTCAGAGTGAGTTCTTCAGAAAATCATAATGGGCTGAGATTTGGTGCTGCTTCCCATGGGTCTGTGCCGACCAGCGATCCCCGCACACTATCCCACACACACTAGGGACAATTTTTATATTTACCAAGCCAATTAACCTACATACATGTACGTCTTTGCAGTGTGGGAGGAAACCGAAGATCTCTGAGAAAACCCACGCGGTCACGGGGAGAATGTACAAACTCTGTACAGACTCCACCTGCAGTCGGAATCGAACCCAGGTCTCCGCCGTTGCAAGGGCTGTAAGGCAGCAACTCTACCGCTGCGCCCCCGTACTGTCCTAGTTGGGACTTGAGTATTTGAGCAATCGACTCATCTCTCGGATATTTTAATGTAATTGTTAATAATCCATTTGAAATATATTACTCTCCCTGTTCGAGTGAGTTCATGTGATGGGGCTTCTGCTGTTGTTATTGACAGTCATTTTCATCAATCAACATCACTGAGAACAAATGAACTGGTCATTTTCACAATCCTGTTAAGGGCCTGTCCCGCTGTATGAGGTAATTCAAGAGCTCTCCCGAGTTTAAAAAAAAATCAAACTCGTGGTAAGCACGTAGAATGTACGTAGCGGGTACGTCGGAGCTCGGGACGTCTCTTAGCGGCTCGTAACACTAACAGCAGGTACTCGTGAAACGTGGTAAGCTCATGAAGACTCGTGAAGATTTTTCAACATGTTGAAACTTGGTAGAACTCTTGAATTAGCTCATACAGTGGGACAGGCCCTTTAGAGTCACAGTCATACAGCATGGAAACAGGCCCTTTGGCCCGACTTTCCCATGCCAAACAAGAATCCCCATCTACATCAGTCCCATCTGCCCACATTTGACACATAGCCCTCCAAACCTTTCCTGTCCATGTACTTGTCCAAATGTCTTTCCAATTTTGCTATAGTACCTGCCTAAACTTGCTCGTCTGGCAGCTCGTTCCATAAACCCACCGCCCTCTGTGTGGAAAAAGTTGCCCCTCAGGTTCTTATTAAATCTTGTTTTGTGTGATCTTGTAAATTGGCTTCTTTTTTCCCATACATTTCACAGTGTCCACATTTCAAAAAGTAGTGCTTTGGCTCCAACATAGAAACATAGAAAATAGGTGCAGGAGTAGGCCATTCGTCCATTCAATATGATCATGGCTGATCATCCAACTCAGTATCCTGTACCTGCCTTTTCTCCATACCCCCTGATCCCTTTAGCCACAAGGGCCACATCTAACTCCCTCTTAAATATAGCCAATGAACTGCCCTCAACAACCTTCTGTGGCAGAGAATTCCACAGATTCACCACTCTCTGTGTGAAAAATATTTTTCTCATCTCGGAGCTAAAAGATTTCCCCCTTATCTTTAAAAATGAATTAAGTCCATTAATGTGCAGTAGAAAAATACGTTTATTTCGCACCAATATTGAATAGTTCTAAAGTGCCAGGTGCCTTGCATTGTCGTATCATGTAGTTATTCTTCAGCACAATGCTCATCAACTGGGAACCAATCTTGCTCACATACGCACCATTAACTGCCATTAGTCAAGAGTTGTGAATCACAGGTGTTTATTTGTCATCTGCTCTGGATATGAACCAAAACAATGCAATTTTCACTTGCTGCAACACTATGCTGTATTATTAATTATTATGTGACTGAAATGGTACAATGCTCTTAATTGCCAGCTCTAACTTTGTGTGGCAAATTTAACAAGCAATTGATGGGCAAATTGTTGAAAATAGTTTGGCTGGAGAGAGAAAGAGGCTATTGGAATGTAGAAGATAATGGAACGACATAACTTGAGCAGTAAAATGTGCAGCAACAAACTCATGGCTTCCCTCGCTAATCTCTGGACTGGTTAAGTGATTGGTGGATTAATAATCCATCCACTGTCCGCAGTTCATTACTGTCCCGACAAGATGGGCAGCAAAGACATTTCCACTTAGGTAGTGAGAATATTGCAAGATCAGGAAGACACCAGAAATCAGAGACAATTGGGAAATCTGCTTCAACACATCTGGTTTTGTATTTACTGCTGCGTGTGTTTTGTTTGTGTGGATCTGACCCTGAATATCCAGTTCAGAGTGTCAAGGGAATCATTGGATCCAGGGGCTCTTGGACTGCAGCTGCCTGTTTGCATCTGTGAAGTTGATTTGCCTGGAATTCGCTTGCCCTAAGCAGAATTATTTAACCCTGGTATTGGATATAACACATGCCACATATTTTCTTTCGACCAACAAGTTAACGGGCATCAATCGATAAAGCAGATTGTCAAGTTCACCACATGTGCCTTGATGTTGGGGTATTCAGTTCCCAGACTTTCTTACAACTCACCCTGCCATCCCTATCTCTCCTTGCCTCACCTTCTCTCCGCGCCCTGAGGATAGAAAAAGCATACGGCCAATAAAAGATAACAAACCTCTTGGATCATCTCAGATGCAGCACAACAGCTCGTTGCGCCATTTCATGAAGCATAGAGGCCTTTTGGCCTATTGTGCCTGTGCTATATCTTTGAAAGTGCTTTCCCCCTGCCCTGCCTGCAAATATTTATTTTCTTAATATTTACCCAATTTCTATGGAAAGTTCTTATTGAATATACTTCTTTTAAACTGCAATCTAGATCATAATAGCCAGCTATATGTTGTAAATAGTCTCTATTTTTCTCCCTTTCCTGTTCTTTTGCAAATCATTTTTAAACTACAGCCTCTGGTTTATGTTTGTGTCTCTCTCTTCTCCCACAGGGAACAGCCAGGTCTTATTTTTTAAACAAAAACTTTTAGAAGTTAGAATGCGTCTATTTGTGGTCTTTTACACGTGACCCTACCCTACTCTGTCCCAGCTTCATCAGTCATGCCCTGAGGCTATTTCACATTGCAAAGTGTTCTATTTATTTATAACTGTAACCATGTTATAGGAAAGATGTTGTCAAGTTGCAAAGGGTACAGAGACGCTTTACGAGGATGTTGCCAGGACTAGAGGGTCTGAGCTATGGGAGAGGTTGAGTAGGCTGGGACTGTATTCCTTGGAGCGCAGGAGGCTGAGGGCTGAACTTATAGAGGTGTACAAAATCATGAGAGGAATAGACCGGGTAGATGTACAGAGTCTCTTTCCCATAGTAGGTGAATCAAGGACCAGAGGACATGAGTTTAAGGTGAAAGGAAAAAGATTTAATGGGAATATGAGGGGTATTTTTTTGACACAACGGGTGACGAGTGTATGGAACAAGCTGCCTGAGGAGGTTTTTAAGAAAGAACTGCAGATGTTGGAGAAAAAATGCTGGAGAAACTCAGCGGGTGAGGCAGCATCTATGGAGTGAAGGAATAGTTGACGTTTTGGGTCGGGACGCTTCTTCAAACTGAAGAAGGTTCTCGACCGGAAACATGACCTATTCCTTCGCTCCATAGATGCTGCCTCACCCGCTGAGTTTCTCCAGCATTTTTGTTTGCCAGAGGAGGTAGTTGAGGCTGGGACTATCCCGACGTTTAAGAAACAGTTAGACAGGTACATGGATAGGACAGCTTTGGAGGGATATGGACCAAACACAGGCAGGTGGGACTAGCGTAACTGGGACATGTTGGCTGGTGTGGGCAAGTTGGGCTGAAGGGCCTATTTCCACACTGTATCATTCTATTATTGATGTCAATAAAACCACTCCTGCACATTGCGATTACTGCATTAATCAGAAATCGCCCCAGGTCCCTCTTGAAGGTGGAGTGTATGATGCGCCAGATAATAAAGTCCTCATTGGAGCGCTCTCATTGCTTCGGTGAGGACTGCCAACTTCTACACAGCAAGCTCCTGCCAACAACAATGTTTGTCCTGACCAGATCATTTGTTTTTACTTTCATTGATTCGGGGATGACTATTGACCCCAGACAAGGGTTCAGCTGTTTAGAACAATACAAGATGAAGTTCCACAGCATGCTGTACTCGAGTCTCATGAGTGAGGGATTGAACCCTTAACCCAATGGTATTCAGAGCCATAGCTAATGCCGTGCTTAAGTTGGGAATCTGGTTTTCAGTGATGTTCATTATGAGTTAAGTATTGGCCCAGGACACCAGGATAATTGTAGCAAAATAAAAGGAGAGATGCCAGAGGAACTCAGTAGAATCTGCCGGGGGGGAAATGGAAAGTCAACATTTTGGATCAAGACTCTTCATTTAAGACTCATCCGCTTCCCGTCACATATGTCGCCTGACCCGCTGAGTTCCTCCAGCAGCTCTCCTGTTTTTTTTGCCACAGATTCCAGCATCTGCAATCTCTTGTGAGACCAGGATAACTCCTCTGCTCTTCACCAGAACATTGCTGAACAATTCATCCAAATTGTAGCACCTATGTAATTGCACAGCACGCCGGTGCAAGAGGAATGGTTTAGAGAGGTGTGGGCCAAAAGCAGGTACATGGGTCAAGCTACAATGGGGCACCATGGATGAGTTGGGCCAACGAGCCTGTTTCTGTTGAAGGTAGATGCAACATGCTGTAGCTCAGCGGGTCAGACAGCATCTTTGGAGAAAAGGAATAGGTGACATTTCGGGACGAGACCCTTCTTCAGACTGAGAGTCAGGTGAAAGGGAAAGGAGAAATATGGACGGTGATATAGAGAGATATAGAACAAATGAATGAAAGATATGCAAAAAGGTAACGGGTAAAGGAAATGGGTCATTGTTAGCTGTGGGCTAGGTGTAAGCGAGTTATACAATGAAACTCACCAGGACGACAGTGAAACTAGTATGCGACTATGGTGGGAGAGGGACGGAGAGAGAGGGGATGAATGGGTTACTTGAAGTTGGAGAAATCAATATTCATACCGCTGGGTTGTAAGCTGCCCAAGAGATGCAGTCTGACCCACTGAGTTACTCCAGCATTTGTGATTATCTTCAGTTTAAACCAACAGCTGCAGTTCCTTCCTACAGAGCCTGTTTCCGTGCAGTATGACTATGATGACTCTGTTACGTCCATGGACCCGTCAACCTGAAATTTGCATGCATGAGTCTCTGGAATGAGACTGGGTGCACTCAGTCTATCACATGTCTATTTAAAAGCCTCTTAAGCACCACCACTGCATATGCTTCCTATTTGGTGGATATAAATGATTCCAATAGATCCTGGGAAATGGAAATAGACCCTCCAGCCCACTGAATCCATGCTGACCATCAACAACCCATTTACTATCTACACTAATCTCATTTTAACTTCTCCCCCTCTCAGCATCTCCCCCTCCTTCTCCACCCCAATTCTAGCACTTACCTACAAGTTATTTACAGTGGGCAGTTAACCGAATGGCCTACATATCTTTGGGATGTGGGAATAAAATGGAACACCCAGAGGAAACCCACAAAATCAAAGGGAGAATGCAAACTCCACACAGACAGCATCTCGGGTCTGGATTGCACCCAGGTATCCAGCGCAGTGAGGCAATGGATGGATCAGCTGCACCACTGTGCCTCTAACGCCATTTTAAAGGTAAGGTGGGAAAATCTCCCCAATAGCCTGGGGCATGACACAGTGACACAGATTGATTAATGGTTAGGGGTAGCACAATAGTACAGCTGTTGATGCTACCTGGGTTTGGTTCCGTCCTAGCTGTGTGGGGTTTGCCTTTTCTCCCCCGCGACCACATCGGTGTTCCCTTGGTTCTCTGTCCCATCCCATAGGCATGTGGGTTGGGAGGTTAATTGTTGGCTGTAAATGACTCCGAGTATAGGTGGGCATGTGAGAGAGAGAAACGTAACACGCACGACCCTAATCTTTCCTTGCCCAACCGAACACTACAGACTATCTTGCACCGCCATGGAGCTGTTTTTACTCTAATTGTGTTTTGTGCTTTTTTTGCTTGGCACAGTCGTTTATTTATTTTATATCTTGCAGAACATAGTGCATTTTTTCTATAATTGATGTCAATCATAACTTTATGTGTTATCTGAATCTATGTGTCTGCGATGCTGCTGCAAGCAGGATTTTCGTGATATCTGTACTTCACCGTACTAGAGGACAGGGCAATAAACTCAACTTGGATTTGATTTGGGATTGATGGGAATGCTCTGAGAGCAGGCATAGAATGAGTGGACCAAAAAACCTCTTTCTTTCTTTTAGAAAGTATAATAGTTGTGTGTCTGTAGTTGTAGTCTGTGAGAGTTTGCTGTGTGCAAATTTCCATCACATCTCCTATACACTAGAACCAATAGAAGACCCCTTGGGATATTCTATTCTGGTATAAAGATAATGACAGCCTTCTCTCTATCACTATGGAGAGCTGATGGTACGTTATTCTGAATGCCTCAGCATAACTTTAATTGGAGGTGAATCTAATACCTGTGGTTAATTCTACGCTAATTGAACTCAAAACGTTGAATCTGAAAGGGATGTGATGCACTGAAAGGTTGAATGTAAGGAGCAACTGTGTCATGGAAAGACTCTTAACAGTACTGATAAATACATGGATCCTGGGGTCCACATCCACAGCTCTTGAAAGTGGGCAACACAAGTAAATATAGTAGTAAAGAAGGTGTATGGTATACTTGGCCTCATTGGTCAGGACATTGAGTATACGAGTCAAGAAGTAATGTTGCACCTTTATAATACTTTAGTTAGGCTGCATTTGGAGTATTGTGTGCAGTTCAGGTTTCCGCAATATCGGAAAGATGGGAAGCTTTGGAGAGGACACAGATGAGGTTTTCCAGAATGTTGCCTGGATTAGTGGGAATTAGCTATTGGGAGAGGATTGACACATTTGAGTTTTTTCCTCTGGTGCATCAGAGGTTGAGGGGAGACCTAATAGAAATACATCAAATTATGAGAGGCATAGATAGGTT
The DNA here is from genome assembly GCA_035221665.1 of Okamejei kenojei. Lineage (NCBI taxonomy): Eukaryota > Metazoa > Chordata > Chondrichthyes > Rajiformes > Rajidae > Okamejei > Okamejei kenojei. The sequence continues at coordinate 71,132,362 of CM069133.1, read as the reverse complement.
TGAAAGTCAGAACCTTTTTCCTCGGGTGGATAAGACTGGATGGGCGTGGAGGGAAAGTTTAAAAGAGATGTTCGGGGCATGTTTTTTACACTATGAATGATGGGTACCTGGAATGTACTGCAAGGGTGAAGAAGGAAGCAGATTCGATAAAGATGTGAAGTGTGCGCAAGTGCGGGGCCTCGGGCCGGCGAGGACTGCGGAATCAGCGATAATTTCCAGGAGCTTTGAAGATGTGTATTACAGAAATGAGTTGCTTAAAGCTTCAATAAAGTTTAAGTAAATTAGAATTTTTAATTTGCCTCACAACAATTTAAGCAACTCAATCTCAGAAGTTAAGCAGTGCGACACGCTTGTATCTGAACTATAGATGAACTATTGAAACTGCAACGCTTGTATCTGGATCCCAACTCACCTACTACTGCTAAGGAATGGAAAGCACTGGCCTCGTACGCTAAATAACTTCTTTGATGAGTGTGGCGACAATGCACCATACAAATTCAGGACATTGATAAGCTCTGTCTCTTATGATGTATATGATTACATAGAGGAATGTACAACATAGAGGATTCTGCTATTGATGTACTAAGCAGACTCTTCGTTTATTCTAAACAAAAGTAATTATAAATCTGTATGTCTTGGTATTTTGAAAAATTTGTGTAGCGATATAATTCTAGGTCAGGATTTTCAGAAACAGCACAGATCACTTCAAATAATGTATGAAGGATCTATGCCTGATCTTGTATTGTGAAAGCCACCGTTATTGTGTGCTTTATCTGCTACTATGTGTTGAATGTCCTTCATTATTCACTAATTTATCCTCTAAGTGCAAGCCAATTGCTACAAAATCAAGAAATGTTAGTAAAGATGACAAAACCTTTATCAGGGCAGAAGTAACTAATCTTTTACGAGAAGTTCTTCCCCTTGGAGGGCACAAGTTGTCGTGGTTAAGGACACCCTTGGAGAGACATAGAAAGAGACTCTGCATTGATTACTCTCAAACTATAAACCAGTCCATGGAGCTTGATGTATATCCATTACCTCGTATAGAAGAGATTATCAATACATTAGCTAAGTATGAGATATTCTCTACTTTTGACATAAAAAGTGCTTACTACCAAATTCCTTTGAAAGAATCAGAAAAGAAATACACTGAGTTTGTAACAAATGGGAAATTGTATGCAGAGTTCCTTTTGGTGTAACTAATGGCGTGGCTGTTTTTCAGAGAGGGAAATGGAAAAACATCTTGAACAGGAAAACCTTAAAGATACTTTCCCTTATCTTGATTATAACTATTGCAGGAAAAGACCAAGCTGAACATGACAAAAATGTACAACGGTTTTTAGAAGTTGTACATTCTAAAAATCTAACATTAAATGAGGCAAAGTCAATAACATCAGTGTCATCAATAAATATTCTTGGTTATTGGGTTGGAAATGATAATAATCAAGCCTGATCCAGAAAGACTCCACCCTCTCCAAGAGATACCTGATCCAGCTACATTAAACTCTCTACGAAGGGTTCTTGGTATGTTTGCATATTATGCTAAATGGATACCAAATTTTTCTGACAAAATTCAGTCTTTGATTAGAGCAAAATCCTTCCCCCTTGACTCTACAGCAATTGGTGCCTTTACTTCTTTAAAGAAATAATTAGAATCTGCGACATTACACGCCATCAATGAGGATCTCCCCTTTGTTGTTGAATGTGATGCCTCTGATTTAGCAGTATCAGCAACATTAAATCAAGGAGGATGACCAGTGGCTTTCATGTCTCGTACTCTCCAAGGTAGTGAATTGCACTACCCACCCGTCAAAAAGGAAACTATAGCAATTATTGAAGCAGTGAGAAAATTGAGTCATTTCCTTGCTCGCCAGCACTTCACTTTGATAACAGATCAGTGTTCAGTAGCTTTTATGCTGGATAATCGGAAACGAACGAAGATTAAAAAAATCATGAATGGAGGATTGAATTATCTGCATATAGTTATTCAATTCAGTACTGCCCTGGTAAGGATAATGTTGCCCCGGATACATTAACTCGAGCATTTTGTGCCTCTGTTCATTCTTCTGCACTCACTGATCTTCACAATGGGCTGTGTCATCCTGGAGACACTTGTATGTTACACTTTGTTCGTTCCAAAACCTTTCTTTACAGAAGATGTGAAGGTGACGTGTGCTTCATGTAGAATCTGTGGTGAATTAAAACCAAGGTTCTTCCGTCCTGAAGAAGGAAGATTGATCAAAGCTACTCAACGTATGGAACGTTTGAGTATTGACTTCAAAGTGCCTTTACCATCCTCCTCTCGAAATGTATACTTACCATAGTTGCTGAATATTCGATGTTTCCATTTGCCTTTCCTTGTCCAAATATGTCAGCTGCTACGGTTATCAAATGTTTAGATCAACTGTTTTCAATCTGTGGATTTCCAAGTTACATACATTCTGATAGGGGCACCTCATTCATGTCAAAAGATTTAAAAGATTTAAATTTCTAATAAAGGAATTGCAACAAGTAAAACAACACCATATCATCCTATTGGAAATGGTCAGGTTGAGAGGTATAATGGAATCATTTGGAAAGCAGTGAAACTGGCTTTAAAGTCAAATGACATACCAGATCAGCAGTGGGATTACATTCCATCAGTTCTCCCAGATGGCATTACATTCCATCAGATCTCCACTGTCAACTGCTACCAATACTACTCCACATGAGCGTTTTTTTAACTTCAAACGACGTTCTTCTAGCGGTACTTCTCTGCCATCATGGTTGACTGGCCCTGGGCCTGTGTTGCTTCATCGGTATGTCCGATCAAATAAGAATGAGCCCTTTGTTGATGAAGTTGAACTGACTGATGTCAACCCTTCTTATGCAACCATCAAGTATCAGGATGGACATCAGTCAACTGTCTCATTTCGTGACCTTGCACCATGTCCATCTTCTCCATCAGCTCCATCACTCCTTGATAATATTAATCGAGAACTTCCTTCAACACTCCAATCATCCCCTATGAAAAACTTCTATAATTCTAAAGTGGAAAATGTACATAACAATATGAGTGAAGTTGATGACCAAGCAATATATGTACCAGCCATTGAAACACCATTATCTCCTGATGCTCCAGTGCTGCGACGGTCATCAAGACATACTAAACCCCCTGACCGTCTCAACTTATAAATAGAAGGGGAGAATGAAGTGTGCGCATGTGCAGGCCTCGGGCCGGCAAGGCCTGCGGAATCAGCGATAATTTTCCAGGCGCTTTGACAATGTGTATTACAGAAATGACTTACTTAAAGCTTAAATAAAGTTTAAGTAAATTAGAATTGTTCATTTGTCTCATAACAAGATGTTTATGAGGTTTTTAGAATATTGCATGGATTTGCAAGGATATGGATATGGAACATTATCTTGGCATCATGTTCAACATGATGTTCTAGGCTGAAGGGCCTGTTCCTGTGCTGTACTGTTCTACGTTTGTTCCAATGTCACAGGGAGGAAAGCAATATTCATTTGTATTTTTGTTCCGTGACATCCAAGCACAGGAAATTGTACTGTGCTTGGTTCGGATGGGGAGGGCTCGATTGGATTAGATAAGCAGCTTATTTTGAAGTTAAGGGTGGTGACCAAGTTTAAACAAGACAAAACCCTGCTCAACAAATTCACTTCCAATTGGCACAGCATCCTGGGAAACACGTCACTGTTCCTCCACAGTAACTGTGTCTAAAACCAGGAGCTCAATAGCTGACTGCAACGCAGCAGGAGTGCAAAGGTTTACCACTACCTTCTCAAGGACAACTCGGAATAGGCGATAAATGCCAGCCTTTCAAATGACTGCAAGATGCTGACAAAATACCGAGTGGACAAAAAATAATTTGCATCTCTTGATGACAGGGGCCGCAGTCCAGGATATTGCTTGTAGATGTTCACGCAGTTTGGTTTCAGCATGAATTGGAAACATTAGGCAAAAGGAAACCATTTGACACATTATACCTATTCTGAATCTTTGAATGAGTGATCCAGTAGTCCCACCCTTTCTTCTTTTACTCTCAGATGTTCATAAGTCATTGGAGCAGAATTAAGTCATTCAACCCATTGAGTCGGACAGCACAAAAAAGACCATTCACCCCAATGTGTCCACAATGATCATTTAACATCCATTTTCATTTGGTTCTGCACGAATCCCATTTTATTCTCCTGATCAACCACTCTCCTCACAACATCCGTGGGACAAATTACAGTGGACAGTTGACGTGTCATCTTGTAGACACAAACAAATGCAGATGCTGGTTAACACTGAAGATTGAGATGGTTAACACAAAATGATGGAGTAACTCAGCGGGGCAGGCAGCGTCCCTGGAGGGAAGGATTGGGTGACAATTCTGGTCAAGACCCTTCTTCAGACTTGAGAGTCAGGGGAGAGGGAGACAAGTGATTTGAAAGGGTAAGGTGTGAAAATGACAGATCAAAGCAGACCAAAGATGAAAAGTTGAATGGTTCGTTGTTAGGTGAGGGGAAGGTGACAAGGAGGCATACAATCAGTAAAATTAATCAGGACAATGAAACTAGTCAGAGAATTAGGGTGGGGGAGGGATGGAGAGAGAGAGGGAAAACAGGGGTTACTGCTTCTTATCAAGTCCACATCACAAGATTAGAAATTGTTCAGTCAGAGCTGAACACACTTCTCGGCATCTGCATACAATTGCGTCTTGCGCTTCTTGTGCTTCTTGTGTTTCGTGGTGGAAAGATTGATGGAAACAGGGCAGCAACGTGAACGCTCATTTCTTGACTCCAGGGGTTACTTGAGGTTAGAGAAATCAAAGACACAAAAAGCTGGAGTAACTCAACGGGACAGGCAGCATCTCTGGAGAGAAGGAATGGGTGACTTTTCGGGTCGACATCCTTCTTTCGACATCAATATTCATACCATTGGGTTGTAAGCTGCCCAAGCGAAATATGAGGTGTTGTTCCTCCAATTTGCATTGGGCCTCACTCTGACAGTGGAGGAGGCTCAGAAAAGCTCTGGCCTAGTGGATTACTTCATGCCTGCTCTCATCTAATAGAGCTTGGAAATCTGATTTTGATGTGTAGAATATCACCTTGCTAATTCAAATTCAACCTAGCTAAGACCCGGCTGGTACTTTGTATTGCATTACAAGAAAAATTGGAAATAAAAATACAATATCCTGGGATCATTCCTGGGTCAGGCAGTAAAACTGGAGAAAAATAAAGTTAATAGTTGAACCTCCAAGGATGCTTTGACAAAAGGTTGTGCACCAAAAAAAAGGGGGGCAGAAGTTACTGATGTTCAGTCGTTGGTTCAGTGAAGAAACGGTGGCCCGTAGCAGTTTACTGTAAATTGTTTCCTGGTTTTCACACCTACTGCTCATCCTACTCATTGTGGAGCAGTAGCCAGGAGAAGAATGGGTTCTGGTAGCAGAGCCTGTGATCTCCATGTTTTCTGCTGGAGCAGCCACTGAGCCCAATGGTGAAGTAAACCTACTGAGTGGGGGGGGGGGCTGAATGCACTTCACATTGCTGACTTGCTCAAGCCCACTCATTTCACCCACAGGGGTCACTGACCATGATCGATAGAATAACACCAGCTGCGTGTGTAGTTTTCTCTTTATTTTACTTAATACTTTACTTATACTAACACTTGTTTTCCAGCACGGACAGTTGGAGCAGCCAGGATGTACTGACAACTAATCATCCTTTATGCTGTTAGGTTTCAGTGCTGATTAAAGATATATTTGAATCACCTACTGAGTCTGGAGATCATTTACAGTTTTTGATTAATTTCTCGTTTGCAAAGGTATTTTAGAGAACAGATTGTGTAATTATTGAAATACTTTGAACAGTTTTTGGATGCTTTGATTATCAGAGGCATTTAACAAACAGTTCAAAGGCCTTCACCAGCAGCAGCAGCCTGTGGCCTGGCTGCACCCCATGGACCACAGCACATCAACGGAAAGCTGTGTGCTTGTGAGGCCTCCAGTTCAAGCAGAACCACGTGGCTGCAGAACATGGCAAGGCAAGTCTGTAGGCAAGAGCGCAGGCAGTGAGCTTGATGAAGTACAATCTGGTGCAATGGCTCTGCATTCTCCCTTCCTTCGCTGCCTCAGCTGCTGAAGGCTTCAGCCAGGCCCACCCTGTGACATACTGTGATCTGTTATCCCAACATCAACTCAACTACAAATTGGACCTCTGCAGCTTGAAGTGCTTGTATATCACTTGAACTTGCAAATCCATACAAAAGGTTCCTTGACAATCTGTGGTGCTTAGCACCAGCCATAAACCTGCTACTGTAGCATAACACAATCTTCTTAAGATGTTCCAGCCTGGCATTTGTTAGCCTCACCCTATGAAACAGGAAGTTGAGGGTAAACTCAGAGTGAGGTCCAGCACAAATTGGAGGAACAGCACCTCATATTTGGGGCAGCTTATACCCCAGCAGTATGATAATTGACTTTTCTAACTTCGTAACCCTTGCTTTCCCCCTCTCTCCATCCCTCCCACTTCCCAGGTCTCGGACCATTCTGACTGTCCCTCCGATTACATTGTACCTCTGTCTGCTTTGTTGTCACACTCTCCAAGCTCCAACAATGGCCTATTGTCCTTGATCTGCATCTCTTTTGATCTCTTACACTTCCTTACATCTGTAACCCCAGAAGCTCAGTCTGAAGAAGGGTCTCGACCCGAAACGTCACCCATTCCTTCTCTCCAGAGATGCTACCTGTCCCGCTGAGTTACTCCAACATTTTGTGTCTATCTTCGGTGTAAACCAGCACCTGCAGTTCCTTCCTACGTGGTAAAGCATCCAGAACTGTTCTAAGTGAAATGTTTCTGTTCTTTAGATCGGGCGATTGGTGATCGGTCAGCACGGGATTCTATCCACGCCCGCTGTCTCCTGCATTATCAGAAAGGTAAAGGCCATTGGAGGAATCATTCTCACAGCTAGTCACAATCCTGGAGGACCTGGCGGGGACTTTGGTGTGAAGTTTAATGTGGCTAATGGAGGTGAGTCTCAAGTTCCGATCACTGACTCATGAGAAGGCGCTGTCGGATAGCTGCAGATATGGACTGGAAAAGGAGCAGGCAAAATGTATTGTCTTTCCACTGACTGGTTAGCTCGCAACAATAGCTTTTCACTGTACCTCCGTACACGTGACGATAAACTAAACTATTGGCTATTCAAAATATCTTCTAAAAGCGCAACATTATTAAAATTGAATATAAACTATCCTGTCCTGATATCCTCAGGCATATAATGGTACAAAACTGCCGCCGAGCTAACAAATACAGTCCTCAGTGGGGAGACCGAAAGCTAGTCAACAGCTGGCACAGCTGCTGCTTCACGGATCCAGAGACACAGGTTTGATCCTCCTCTCAGGTGCTGTCGATGAGGAATTGGCACATTCTCACTGTGACTGTGCGAATTTCCTCTGGGTGCTTCGTTTTCCTCCCACATCCCAAAGACATGCGGGTTTGTAGGTTAACTGGCCTCTGTAAATTCCCCCTTGTGTGTAGAGAGTGGATGGGAAAGTGGAATAACATAGAACGTGTGAGCGGGTGATCGATGGTCAGTGTGAGCTTGGTGGGCCGAAGGGTTTGTTTCTGTGCTGTGCCTTTAAATCAATATTGGCATGTTTTACAAAATGGATGCAATAATGGTGATTGACTGGGTTTAGGAAGATAAAGGCATGGTCACCAATGGTAGGACAAAGGAAGTTTAAGGCCAGAGTTGGAGGATCAGTGAAACCTTGGATGGTTGTAAGTCTTGGTTAGAATGGTTGGAAGATTAGAGAAATGGCAAGGGGCAAGACCACAGAGCTGAGGATAAGGATGGGGGTTTCTACATGAAGACAGCATCAAACCTGGTCAGGGTGCACCTCAGGGAATGCAAGAGTGATGTTGAAGGGTGGAAGGTGAGAGGCCAAAGTCTTGGAGCAGGCAGCGGTGGTGATGAATGATGTTATGAGGATGCAAATAAGTGGGGAATCATGATGATAAGAAAATTGGAATATCGCTGGAGGGATTGCAAAGCTTAAATAAGGGCAGGGTTAGTCCGAGTTAGGGGCTAGGTGGTGAATTGTATCGGTGATGCAGGCAAGCGGTTTGTGGCCAGGCTGAAAGACAGCAGCTTCAATCTTAACATAGAAGAATTTGCATGTCTTCTAGGTTTGCGTGACAGATAGGTGGTCACATTGCAGTGGTAGAGGAGAGGTGGAGTGGTCCAGTGACCCATCTTGAAGTGTGGTAAAACTGGAAAGGCATGTTACTCCAGCACTGTATAAACCAATTTTGTACACCTCTATTTTAAACCAGCATTTGCAATTCCTTACGTCTAAGACTTTCTTTATATCTGGCATAAAATAGTGTCCTAAAGTTTCTCCTCAATGTGAAAACATGACTTCTAAAGAGAGGAAGAAACATAGAAACATCTATGTTTCTAAAACACGACAAAACTATGACAAAAGGGATCATGGGGTATGGAGAGAAGGCAGGTACAGGATACTGAGTTGAATGATCAGCCATGCTCATATTGAATGGCGGTGCAGGATCGAAGGGCCGAATGGCCTACTCCTGCACCTATTTTCTATGTTTCTATATAAACAGAGAAAAAATAGGTGCAGGAGTAGGCCCTTCGAACCAGCACCGCCATCAATATGATCATGGCTGATCATCTAAAGTCAGCACCCGGTTCCTGCTTTTTCCCCATATCCTTTGATTCCTTTAACCCGAAGACCTAAATCCAACTCTCTCTTGAAAACATCCAGTGAATTGGCCTCCACTGCCCTCTGTGGCAGAGAGGCTCCAAAGATTACTACAAAACACATATGAATCAATAAATAGGTAAATCCCTGAGGGGTAGTTCCATGGTCCCACATTGCCGCAGGGAAGTTAGTTGTAAAGTTTAAAGTCTTAAACTTGCCTTGTCTTTCGCCTTCAAGCACGGCTTCACTGCTTTGGAATGAGCATCATCCTGCCCTCTTACACAGGCAGACACAGGATTTCCTCCACTTGAAGGAAGAAACAAATGCTGAATAATGGATTGGCCAGGCCAAGGCAATGTTCCTGTCAACACGCACTCAGATGTGAACTGGATTTTAAACCGTAACCTTTCATTTTTTTCCCAGAAGTATTGTTGATAGCAATGTTAAGATATGGCCATATATGGTAAATCCTTCCGTAACTCCAATAATTTTCACGGTGTGCTAATCTTATAGGGATGAAGGAAATTTCAGCTGAAAAAGTGAGGACTGAGCTAGAGATTGCAATACAGCAGCAGTGTTCACTTGTCCTAACTCATTCCTCATTGCTCATCCATCACTCTCATGCTGCACATTTTTGTCAACTCAAGTCTAGCCCAGACTAAAACATGTAGCATGAGAGTGCTGGAAGGCCAAGACAAGTCTAGACTAGTCCCGTTTAGTTTACAGCATGGAAAGTGGCCCTTCGGATCACCGATTCCACACACCCATTCAACGCGTTCAATGTTATCCCATTCCCTACACACTAGTGGCAATATACAGAGACCAACCAACGTACAATCCCGCAGGTCTTTGGGGTGCGGGAAGGCACCCCGGGAAAAAGTTCAAACTCCGGACAGACAGCACCCGAGATCAGGATCAAACCCAGGTAATTGGCACTGTGAGGCAGCAGCACTACCAGCTGTGCTATTGTGTTGCCTTTGTGTGACCCTAGTCTAGCTTTGCCCTATAATTACTTTTTTTTAAACTTATTTTCAAATCCTAACAAGTTCGCGACTCTCCCTAATATTGGTAATCTCTTCCAGCCCAGCAATCCCTTCAGATCTCTTGATCATCTCCACATTTTATCACTCGACAACGACCAGTCATGCCTCACAATAACACAACCACAAGCTCAAGAATACATTCCTTGAATCTCGCTGCCTCCCTACCTCTCTTTAGACTTTAGATTTTAGAGATACAACTTGGAAATAGGCCCTTTAGCCCATCGGGTCTGCACCAGTCAGAAATCACCCATACACTAGTTCCATCCTACATACTAGGGCGCTTTTACACAGCCAATTAATCAACAAACCTGTACGTCTTTGGGATGTGAGAGGAAAGCAGAGCAGCCGGAGAAAAGGCACGTGGTCACAGGGAGAATGTACAGAACGTGGAGGCCTGGAACAGTGACTCCAACTCTCCCGCTTTCGGCGGGAGATCGCCCGCTGAAAGGGCATTTTCGCAAAATCTCCCGCTCTCCCGCTTGAGATATAATTTCTCCCGCCCGGGCGAAAATGCCCTTTCAGCGGGCGATCTCCCGCCAAAAGCGGGAGAGTTGGAGTCACTGCTGGAAGGCATCAACTGTACCGCTGTACTGCCTTTTAGACGGTCCTTCTGAGCTTTTCACCCAGAGAGTTGTGAATCTGTGGAATTCTCTGCCACAGAAGGCAGTGGAGGCCAATTCACTGGAGGTTTTCAAGAGAGAGTTAGATAGAGCTCTTGGGGCTATAGGAATCAAGGGATATGGGAAAAAAGCAGGAATGGGGTACTGATTTTGGATGATCAGCCATGATCATATTGAATGACGGTGCAGGCTCGAAGAGCCGAAAGGCCTACTCCTGCACCTATTTTCTATGTTTCTATGCTCAAATATCCAATGGCTAAGTATCAAATTTTATCTTAAAATCCCTCCTATGATATTCCTAACAAAGTTGCACAATGGTAAAAGCACGGGAATTCTTCCTAGTGTCCTGGGGGAAGATTAATCACACATTTAATAACACCAGATCTGGTGATCTGTTTACTATTATGTTGCTGAGTGTTGCAGGTTGGTATGACTAATCCACTAATACATTGCAACAAAGGTGACTGACATTCAATAGCTTTCCTTGGCCGTAAAGCACTGGTGTTTTATGGTCATGAAAGTTCCATTGAAATGCAAGACTTTCTAATCTTTCTGTTAAATGTTGATGTTTATGTAACCATCAACCATAATTGTTCCAATTATGTTGCTAAACTGCAACATATCATAATGGTTGGCACCACTTTAACAAATTGTGTCCAACTGTTTTGTGTATTATGAATGCATAGTTTTCATATAGGATGTCGGAATACCTATATGTTTGTCTCTATACTGGAGGTCATTGTAAGAAATGCTGCCATGCACAATGTAAGTTATTTCATAAATAGGATACGTTTGTTAGTTTAAATTAAGTGAGTGAATTAGGGAAGCTCCTGTGACCTGGTGACAGATACATTGGCATAGCTGGTAGAACAGATGCCTCACACGCCAGAGACTAGGGTTCAATTCTGACCTTGGATGCTGTCCGTGTGGAGTTTGCACGTTCTCCCTGTGACGATGTGGGGTTCCCCGAAGAATATTATTTTTACTGACCATACACTACGCATCCACAGAAGTTGTCATCAAAATTCCATGACGCTGATAAGATAAGCACCAGCTAAACATAATGTACTCTTGCTATAAAAGTGGTTCAATTCCATGAAGGAACACCTGTTATCTTATCAGCGTCATGGAATTTTGATGACAACTTCTGTTAGATGTATCTGTGCCAAGATGCGTTGCAAGCGCAACAAATGAGATATTAACAATCAAAGAATAGTGGAGACCTGAAATTTAAAAATAATTGTTGCTGGAAACACTCAGCGTATCAGGCAACATTTGTAGAAAGAGGTACAAAGTTTATGTTTCTGGCCAAAGACCTCTAAGGAGTCAGTCATTGGGAAAGATACCTTTTGACAATAAGCCCCTCAGCACACCGGGTCTTTAATGGGTCTATGCCAACCTTCAAACAGCCATTCTTACACTAATCCATTATATTCTCCCCATATTCCCATGAACTCTCCCCTAATTTTATTGCACACCCACAAATTAATTAACTTATCCAGCCGCACACCTTTGGGATGCGGAAGGAAACTGGAGCACTGGGAAGAATCCCGCACAGTCACAGGGAGAATGTGCTGACTACATACAGACAGCACCAACGATCAGGATTGAACTCAGGTCCTTGGAGCTACGAGGCAGCAGCTCAACTAGCTATATCACTGTGCTGCCTTCTACTATTAGAAGGGTAGAAACAAATTGTAGAGATAGGGAGAGATGCAGTGATGCAGTTGGATAGGATTTGAATATGATGTGGACAATTCAGGGTGTGGGTGGAATAAGATGTATGTCACAGACATTGCGGGCCAAAGACCCCGTCCCCATGCTTTACCTTTCTATGTCAGTCTCCATTTTCAACAGCATCTTCCCATCTGTGCATGTAGATATTGCATCTCTACATGTTGACAATGAAACCTGGGAGAAGAGAAATGGAGGAGTGCGTAGGAGCATCAAAAAAGCTGATTTAAAAACAAAAAATGGTATTGGGTCTTTCACAACATAGAATTCCAGGTTGAAAATAAGCAGCCAAGATTATGTCACTTTGGACACAGGAATGTTTATTACACTATGGAAGTTGATCTTTAGTTCTTCTTTTACAAAGTAATTGTAGAAATAACTAAAGGGTTTGCCAGTTTTTTTTAATGTTTTGCAATTTTTACATTGTCTTTCCAGGTCCTGCTCCCGAGTCGGTGACTGAAAAGATATACCAGATCAGTAAAACGATAGAAGAGTTTGCCACCTGCCCTGATTTAAGAGTGGATCTCTCTCGGCTGGGCAGGCAAGACTTTGATCTGGAGAACAAGTTTAAACCATTCCGAGGTACATGCTGAGATTGTCTGCTCCCATTCTGAATTGATCCAAATTATTGCCTTTTGCAAATTAAGTTCATAAGTTGTAGGAGACAGAATTAGGCCATTTGGCCCATCAAGTCTACTCTGCCAGTCAATCATGCTTGATTTATCTTTCCCTCTCAACCCCAACAAAGGTACCTCAATCCAGTATAGTAGTTGTTTATGGGGAATAGTGATATGCTTTGTAGTATGTACAGAATAAAGAAAACAAATTATCTACGTGTTTGATACCAAGGATTGTGTTTTGAACTGATTGAGGATGCAAGCTATGAAGAATCCAATATCTCTTGCGTGAGGGTAGTTTCCCAAAGGACTCATGGAAGATCTTTAGGTGTCAGCCATAACTGCATTGGCCATACATTCATTTTTGACGCAAAACATGATCAGCTCATCTCACACTCTTGGCTCTTTAGCACCAAATCCTAGGTTTGGTTCCAAGTTCCTAAACAGGTGGATGTGCCATAACTCAAATGATAAGTTAGCTGATATCTGTACACAAGAGGTGGAGAAGAATCCATCACTCTGGATCTGACTGGTAATTTTGAGACACCTGTTTTATATTCATTGCCATTTTCTTAAATTTCAATGAAGATTACACTTCATTGATTGCAGAACACTTTGGAACATCAAGATGTGAAAGAAATCCAATATTTTTCTTTGATATGTAACCATAACTATTCAACACTAAATGGCAGATTCTGACTTTCAGTTGAGACGAGTCATTGCCACACTCCCCTCCCCACCTCCGCCATTCATCTCTCCTAAGTCCCTGCTATCCACATGATCATGAGGCTTCAGCCTCAGTTTCATTCATTGGATCGACTACCGTGAAGGTTTTTCTCTACAGCTGTAACATTGTATACCTCACTCATTTATTTTCTCTTTTGCATGACCTGTTGAATTAATGTTGTTATACGCATGATACCACTCGTATGGTATGATCTGCTTGGGTAGCACGCAAAACAAAGATTTCCAATGTATCTCGGTACACAGGATAATAATAAAACAATATTAATTTTCTAAGCAGGCACTTGACCTGAAACTGGACTAGAATTGACAGCAGGAGTGTTGTAGGGGCGGTGGTGTAATGGGGTGGCAGTGTATTGGTACAAGTCGGGTGTAACTATCCAGAGTTTTGTTTGTTCCATCACTTACCTTCTCTAATGATCACTAACCATATTGGGCTCAGGGTTGAACATAAGAACAGGTGACATAAACTACAGTCTTATTCTTCCTAATTGATCAGTGTGGATGGAGACAAACAGGTTCACTGAGGGGGAGGGCAGAACAAAGGGATGGAAAAATCTGGAGCCAAGCATTTCCGAAGTATAATCAGGAAGCAATTCCTCAGACAAGGGGAAGTGAAACCCAGGCCTCACTCCCTCCCTCCAAAAAAGCTTCGGAGGTTGGGAGTCAATGGAAAATTTCAAAACCAAGAATGTTAGACATTTCTTAAGATAGACACACAATGCTGGAATAACTCAGCAGGATGGCAGCATCTCTGCAGAGAAGGAATAGGTGACGTTTCAGATCGAGACCCTTCTTCAGACTATTCTTAAACAGAGATCATTAAGGATTATGGAACCAAGGTGAGTAGATGGACTGTAGATACAGAGCAATCATAACTTTATTCAGTTGCGAGGCTGCTGACAGAACTGTCCTCAGCTTGTGACAATCAAGGTCCATTTAGAAAGCTCCCAGGTTTTGCAAGAAGAGAGTGCGCAGAGTAAGTGAAGCAATGCCGAGCTTCAGCTGTTATACTGGCAATGCTTGTAGCTGGCTCTCAAGAGTTGAAATGCTGCATACCACAGGCTCCCTCTTGGCAAGCATTTCCTCAAGCCAGTGCTGAGTGACTGTAAGTTGAGGCAGCTGTACTGAAATGACTGGTGACATGCCTATCAGCAGCAGGTCTTCATCAAAGTTGTTGGCTGGAGCTGACGATTGAAATCTGTACATAAGAGATGGGGAATGAAGCAAAATGCATTCATTTGGATTAGCCTGTATTGTAATAGGCAATTACTGGGATACCAGCCTTGTACTGGGGTGGAGAGATGCTCACTTCTTCATCTCGTGCTCACATACTGGAAGTTGCCACATGTCTGATCTCAATGCAGCATTATTTTTAATTCATTGATGAAAGTTGGGTGTTGCTGGTAAGGCCAGCATTGATCTCCCAGCCTAGTTGCCCCTGAAGTGCCTACTGGGCTAAGTCAATGGATGGTTAAGAGTTAAACACATTGTTGGGGGACTGGATTCATGAAAGGACAGACCAGATCAAGGTGGTGCAGAAAAAGCTGAAATTACTCAACAGGTTAGGCAGCATCTGTGGGAAGAGAAACAGAATCAATGTTTCAGGTCAGAGACCTTTCATCAATACTGTAAAGGACACAGAAGATGCTTGTTAAGCTGCAGGTAGATTGGGGAAGGGGTTATCTCAGATAGGATCAAGGAGGGTGGCCATGGGAACAAGCTGTACCCATGATCAGCTGGTGAATGAGTGAGTGGAGCAGTTAGAACGTAAGAACATAGGCAAAGGAACGTCAATGTTGCAAAAGGTAGAGCGGGAAGGCATGCCCAACTGGTCAGGCTGGGCAAGAGTCAATTCTCAAGAATGTGTAATTGTCAGATGCACCAGGAACAGAACAATGAAATTCTTACTTGCTGTGGCTTCACAGGCACATGAACTCAACAACGCGACCAATAAATATACATTAATCAACAGTACAATAAAAGAGTGCAAACTGAAGTCCATCGTGCAAGCTAAAACAAAGTCTGTAGTGGATCTTAGCTGTGGCAGAGTTGTGGTTAGGCTTATGCAGCATGTTTCTAGAGCCTGACAGTTGATGGGAAGTAGGTGTTCTTGAGCTTGGAGACCACGTTTCCCAGCCTCCTGTACCTTCTTCCCGACGGTTGTAGCCAGATGGGAGCACGACCAAGGCAATGTGGGTCTTTGATGATATTTGCTGTCTTTTTGAGGCAGTGCTACTTTTGATCCCTTCGATGGTGGGGAGGTCAATGTCCGTGATGGACCGGGCAATATCCACCGCTTTCCACAGCCTCGTTTGTTCTTGGGCATTTAAGTCACCAAACTAGGCAGTGATGCAACCAGTTGGTATGCTCTCTATCATACACTTGTGGAAGTTCAATAGATGATTTGGTGACATGCTAAACTGCCCTGATCTTCGGAGAAGCAGATGCGTTGATGGGCTTAATTTGTGATTCCATCACTGTCTGCTGATGAGGAAGTCAAGGATCCAATTGTGTAAGGATGAGCAGAGTCCTAGTTCCTTGAGTTTGATGATAGGTTTAGAGAGGAAGATGCTGTTGTAGTCGATGAACAGCAGCCTGACATACATGTTCTTATTTTGCAAGTGAACCAAGCTAGGATTAGGGTTTTGGCAGTTGATTCAAGAACCTGATCATTGTAAAAAATGATGCCACCTTCTTAAGGCAGCGCCTCATGTAAATGCTTTCTATTGAGGGGGGAGGGCAGTGCCCACGATGGACTGGACTGGGCTGAGCCCACCACCTCCATTCCTCTGGCCAAAAGCTCTGGAATTCACTCTCTTAATCTCTCTGCTGTCAGCTCCTCTTTAAGAAACAACTTATAACCTGTGCTGTTTGACCAGACCTTCAGCCACCTGTCTCAACATCTCTCTGTGTGGTTGGGTGTCAAATATTTTTTCACATACATTGCTTCAAAATAGTACTGTAGGATATTTATGTACACCCCAGCGGGCAGGCAGAACTTTGGTTGAACGTTTTATCCAAAAGCATCCCTCAGTAATGCACAAGTGTGTTCAACTCTCAGGAGTGGAACTTGAACCCGTGATCTTTTGAGGCAGAAGCGAAGCAGCTACTCTGAACCGTGATCAGCGTCCAGTGGGTTGGGTCCAGTCCGAGAAACATGAACGGGCTCTATGATATTTTAAAGGTACATTCATTCTACAGACCTCTCAAGTTCCAAGATAGCTACTGAAGGTTTATGAAGAAAGTTCCATTGGGGGATCTGATCTGTCAACACTTCTGCGGGGAGGCCGTTAGCAACCTTCAAGCTTATTCAAGTGCTGGACAGCTGCTTAGAGGATGCCACTAGCCAAAGTGACACCAGAAAACTTGCCAGAAATAAAAACCCAGTCGCTTTTAAGAATTGGCATGATGTGACAAAGGCTGCCTAGGTATTGGATTCAGCTGTTACCAAAGCATGTGTTTCAACCAGTCGTTCCAAACACCAACAGCATCTCAGGCTAGAATACAGCATCTACAATTGGTTGACAGCATTCTCCATTTTGTGGTCAAAATGTTTACAGTAACATTTTATACCAGCCACCATGGCATTGGGAGGAAGCTAGACCCCATCCAGGAGAAACCCAAGTAGTCATCAGGAGAAATGCTGAGGCAGCAACACTACCTGCTGCACTACGGCAAGGGTGAGAACAAAGGGAATTGGTTAGATGAGCATAGAATGGGCAGTGGTCCAGTTACACTTCCAATATTCACTACCTTAATCACCGATGTAAAATGTTATATGTCAAACAACATTTTTGTCACATAATCTCTTCTTTCTATTAAAAAGTATTCAATGATCTACTTCTCATCAGTAACCTAGACTAATCTAATCAAGGAAGCTGAAAATGTGCTGATTACCAAAGACAATGATTTTAATCAGGGCAATCAATGAATGACTCATTTAAAGAGCACTGAAATCGACCATAACAATATTGAATCGTTTAACATTTTAACCAATGTACTCAAGTCAGTTTCCTTGTAAATTAATTGTTCTTTTAAATTGAATAATATGTAAGGTGCGTTGACCTATGTCCATGTTCTTGTGAGGAACTGAGGGCAATTTGCAGAGCATTCCCAAACCTATGCAATCAGCAGAGCTACTTAACAATGACCAGGGGTGGAACCAATGTTGTGGTTGGGGGGGGGGGGGGGGGGGGGGGGGGGAGGAGAAGGAGGAAGGAGAAAGGAGAGAGGAGAGGAAGGAGAGAAGAGGAAGGAGAGAAAGGAGTGATCAGGGTTAATGAACATCCTCAACAAGCAGAGAACATGCTGGAAAGTCTGAGTGGGTTTGGATTTCATGTTTAAAAGTGCCCAAAGTATTTGTGTCGATTATGCTGTTTCTGCTCAAAATACATTGGTGTAGCAAATGGAAACAAGTGGTAATTTGACTCTGACAAGTTTGAACATTGTTCGCCCATCATTGGACTGTGGAGACCAATTTGAAGCCGGCTTCTCCGGTCTGGTGGCTTCATGAAAATAATTTAACAAGTTTAAACCTAATCTACCATAGGGAGTATTTTCGAGGCATAAAGTTGCCGAATATGTGATAACAAAGCAGTAATTTTATTCAGGTGGCTGGTGTGGAAAATGTTACAAATACACAGGAGGCTGAAATCTCTTTGAAGGTAGGATTAATGCCAAGTTGCATTTGGCTGCACTGTGGGCTAACTTGGAATGCTTGATGCTGACTGATTGGAAAAGGGCTCCAGGTCATGGCATTGGCATCAGCATCCTTTAATATAAACATAAAATGCTGAAAACATTCAAAAGGTCAGGTAGAACCTATGACAGGAGAAATGAAGTTAACCTTTCAGCTCTGCAGCTTCGCATTACAACTGAAACATGTCTTGAGGCAACAACATTTAAAACAAATGCAGAAACAGGGGATGACAGGAGGAAAGATTGGAATGTGACAGGATGAAATATTGAAGAAAGAAAAGATGGATATAAATGTACACACTTTATCCGTACTCTCTAGAGCCCAACGTCTGAGGATAGTGTGTATCAGCCTCAGGATACAAAGATACATCACTTCTCTGACTTACACTGTCTTGATTTAGAGATAGTAGTCCCTGGGTCTCGGCAGCACAGCCAGAGAAAGCATCAACTTTACGTCTATCTTGTCAAACCCTGTATCTGTCAATGGGATCAATGTTCATTCTTCTTAATGCAAGTATAATCCTTGTCTGCTAAACCTACCATCCCAGAATCAGGCCGGTGAATCTTTGTTTAACCTTCGCTATCACAATAGATCAGACATAATATTCCACAAGTGAACCCAAATCTATTCAGACTTTTTGTCGTCTTTTAGTCATACTTATACAAAATGGAAACAAGCCCTTCATCTCAACTTGCCCATGCTGATCAACATGCCCCATCTACAGTAGTCCCACCTGCCCATGCTTGGTGCTCTAAATATATTCTATCCATGTACCTGTCCAAATGTCTATTAAATGTTATGATAGTGTCTTCCTGAACTACCTCCTCTGAGAGTTTGACATGTCCTCTGGTTCTTAATACCTCTGTGCATTTGCTGGATCTATTCCTCTCATGAATTTGTACACCTCTATAAGATCACAACTCATCCTCCTGTTCCAAGGAATATAGTCCTATTCTGCTCAACCTCTCCCTATAGCTCAGGCCCTCGACTCCTGGCAACATCCTCGTAAATCTTCTCCGCAACCTTTCCAGCTTGTCATCTTTCCCATAACACGTTGACCAAAACGGAACACAATAATGTAAATGTGGCCTCACCAATGTTTTATACAACTGTAACATGACCTCCCAACTTTAATACTCAATACTCTGACTGATGAAGACCAATGTGCCTGGAATCATTTACCCCCAATCTTAGCCACTTTACAGCTTTATCTTTGTAGAGACTATGTGATCATATCCATTTATCTCTGCTCATGCCATTAATTTATTCATCTTGTTTTGAATACTACATGCATTCTCATTAAACGCCTTTAATTTTGCCATTGCCTCTACCATTTTTCATTGCTCTGGCTGTTATTGGAGGTGTACCTTCTGTTTGAATGCTCTGCTCTTTCCTGATGGACTCTGGTTATCATTTCCCATTTTTCTTCTTGACATCAGTGTGTTGTCCTTTTAGTTCAACATTCTCAACTTCCCCTCACGTGGTCCTTTGCCCCTGTCACTTCCATTCATTTCCCTTGAGTGCTTCCAGGATTATTTCCATACTTCCCCAAAACCCTTGTTTGAATTCCACCAATCAGGTTTCTGTCCACATTGCCAAAGGCAGCTCATATCAAAATCAACTGGAATCAACATCAAAGCACTGTAAGGTGCTGGGAGTGTGTATGATACTCTGGAAATACTCAGGTCAGGCTGCATCCATGGAAACAGAAACCGAGTTAACTTTTCAATTTGAAAATCCTTCATCAGAAAGTGAAAAGGATCTTCAACGTGAAATGTTAACGACTTCTCTTTCCACGGATGCTGCCTGACCTGCTGAGTGTTTCTAATGATCTCTGTTTATGGAGACACAAGCAACAGCAGGTGCTGGAATCTTGAGCAAAGCATAAAGTGCTGGAGTAACTCAGTGAGTCAGACAGCATCTGTGGAGGGAATGGGTAAGCAACACTTCTTCAATCTGTTTATATTCCCAATCAAAATCAATACAAACATCCTGTGGGATTGAAATATCTCTTCTGTGCCCTAGACACAGTTGGTTGTATCATTTTCCTTCAATACTCCTTGACTGTTGTACAGATAGATGAGACTATATGTACCTCACTAAATTGTCCAGTGGGAGGAAAATGATCCTAATAATGGCCAATCGACTGATACACGATTGGAAGAGTTGAAGAATTAAGATGTCCTTTGACTAAATAGTGAAAAACCTAAATTACCATCTTCAGTTCCTGGCCCAAGTTCTGTTCCATAGTCACTAATTCCATCCATCTTCCTGGCTATCATTCA
Organism: Okamejei kenojei; assembly: GCA_035221665.1. Classification (NCBI taxonomy): domain Eukaryota; kingdom Metazoa; phylum Chordata; class Chondrichthyes; order Rajiformes; family Rajidae; genus Okamejei; species Okamejei kenojei. Next base: position 71,111,906 of record CM069133.1, on the reverse strand, counting down.
AAACTGAACCAGACTGTTCACTGTCTTTGTGTCATATTTGATTCTTAATTAAATGGATCCACTGGACCAAGGAGGACCCGTTGGGTCCTGTCCCCTCAACGCGCGGTTGGAGGGGGTGGGGGGGGGGGGCGGCCTTCGGCGTCATACACACTATCCACCTCCCAGATGCACTAACTCCCCCCCCTTGATATTATATTAATATTATTAATTCACTCCTTTTGCCCCATCCCCCACCCTATCCACTCACGCATAACCCTCAACCACGCAGGCGCGGCTAGTAGAAAACAGTGGGGCTGCGCGTTGATAATTCTGCGCAGCGTGCCGCGAGGAGAATCTGTGACGTCGTCTAGCTCGCTTCAGCACGTTAGATTTTAAAAAGACATCAGATTGGTGAACAATTTTAGTAAAAAAACTCAGGAAATAATGAATGACATCTTCAGATGAGGGGATTTTTGTAAATCTAGAGAGGTAAATCTCTGCAGGAATATGTAAATATTTCACCGTTACCACGTCGGTTTTTCGAGGAGATGTGAATCAAAGAAAAAGTTCAGGCAAGCAAGCAAGCAAACATCCAAGTAAACATCCAAGATCAGACTTTTATAAGTTACTAGACCAAGTGCAGACCCCCAACGCGTGTTTGCGGGGGGGGGGGGGGGGGGAGCAAGGGGGGGTCAGGGGGGGCAGGGCGTTCGGGGCGGCATGCGACATCACACACACTAACCACCCCCACACACACACTAACCACCCCCACACACACACTAACCACCCCCCTTGACATAATATTAATATTATTAATTTGCTCCTTTTACCCCATAACCGCCCTATCCACTGACATAGCCCCCAACTCGCAGGCGCGTCTACAGGGGGGGGGGGGGGGGGGGGTAGAGAGTGAGGGCAGAGAGAGAGGCAGAGACAGAAGGGCAAGAGACAGAGGTAGAGGGGTGTGTGGAGGGGAGGAGGAGAGGGAGGGTGGGTGGGGGGAGGGTGGGGGAGGAGGGGAGAGAGAGATTGAAGGAGAGAGAGGGGGGCTGAGAGGGGAAGGGGGAGAGGTGGGGGGAGGGGGAGGGGAGGGGGTGGAGGGAAGGGGGTAGCGGAGGGGTGGAGGGAAGGGAGTAGGGGAAGGGGGTAGGGGGGGAGGGTGTGGCAGGGAGGGGGGAAAGGGGTTTAGGGGAGGGAGGGTGGGGGAGGGCAGGGTGTTGAGGAGAGGAAGAGGAGAGAGAGAGGGAGGGGAGAGAGAGAGGGGAGAGAGAGGGAGTGGAGAGAGTGAGAGGGGAGAGAGAGAGGGGGAGAGAGAGGAAGGAGAGAGAGCAGGGAGAGAGAGCAGGGAGAGGGAGAGAGAGGAGAGGGGGAAGAGAGGAGGGAAAGAGGGGGGAGAGATGGGGAAGGGGGAGAGAGAGAGGGGAGAGATAGAGAGGGAGGGAGAGAGAGAGAGAGAGAGAGGGGCGGGGCGGCAGCCTGAGCAAGGCACGGAGCGATCTGAGGACAGTGAAAAGCAGCGGGGGGACCAGCCGATTGTGGCTTCCGCCAGCGTGACAGAGCCAGGCCGGGTTGGGGGGGTTGGGGGGGACAGACGATCGGGCCTCCCCGGAGTGGCTTCACGAGCTATGCCGACAGTGAGGAGAAAACCTCATCAGCGCGTGAGGAGCCTCTGACCTGGCAATCTGCAGAACAAAGATCCTATAGCGGAGCAGAGCTGCAACGTATTTGCTGCAGAATGTTCTCGATCTTTCTGTGCCTTTTGAAGAATAGGGGGGGTGGGGGGGGTGGGGCTAACGTACCTCGTGGAAAACTCTGCATGTGCGTTGACAGCAGCTGCATTAATCCACACCGGCGAGGGCGCGGGGCCAGGAGACAGGTGGGCCTGGATTGGTGGGCGTGTGGGCAATGTCACCTCAGCAGCAGGCAAGCGGCAATTATTTTTGAAAAAGTGAGTTTTGTGAACAACTTTATTCAGAATCTGGGGAAATAATCGACGGAATTTAGAGAGGAATGGATTTATGAAATCATAAGTTAAATCCCTTCCGAAATTGTAAAAATCTCTGCGTTTTTCCATCTGGTTTTCGAGGAAATGCGTTTCAAAGGCAAAATGTCACACACCCACACGCGCGCACACACACACACACACACACACACACACACACACACACACACACACACACACACACACACACACACACACACACACACACACACACACACACACACACACACACACACACACACACACACACACAGTTTTAAAAGTATATAGATATGATGTCACCCTAAGATGGCCCATTTGGTAATATTGGCTAAGTCCACCTAAGTAGTTCACTGCTGCTGACGACCGCATTTGGTCTTTGTTCCATCTGGTCAAGCTCCCTCATTCTACTGACTGTAAACATGAGGATGATTTGACACTCTACTATCCATGTCCCACTTTGGTCTAAAGTCCCATTCTTCCATTAGTCTTGTGTTCACTGAACATCACTGGCTGCCTGGTTAAGTAATGTCTCTGATTTAAATTTCTCATCCATGGTTTCAAATGTATTCATTTCAGAACGATCATCTTGCCTTCAGGGTCTGTCCCACAGTGGCAACCTAATAGGCGAGTTTAGGACAGTTTGAAAAAATGTCATATTGAAGACCTCTTTCGACTGTGTAGAAGACCTGCTTCAACCTCCTTCGACTACGTTGAAGACTAGCTTCGACTAGCTTCGGGAAAATTGGACACCGAATAGTGGAAAATGAAGACGACCTTCTTCGATCTCCTTCGGCCTCCCTTCGACCTCCCTTTGACTATGTTGAAGACTATCTATGACTACCTTCGACTACCTTCAATTACCTTTGACGACCCTCGATTACCTACGAATAGCAAGCCGACCTACTATATTTTAATGGGTTGCCTAAGGAAGAATAGATTAATATCATTGCTTGAAATAGTTTAACAATGTCAATGCCTACTTACCAAACTGCACTCAAGGAGTGACTTTCATTCCTACTTATTTTAATAATACGTCTGATTGACTCCTTCTACCTTTCCAGTTGAAATTGTGGACACAGTGGAAGTTTACCTCAACATGCTGAGGAGCATCTTTGACTTCAGTGCCATCAAAGGATTGCTCACTGGACCCAACCAGCTGAAAATAAGGATAGATGCCATGCATGGAGGCAAGTTGAACCATGACCCCAGATGGGCTGATGATATGTTCTTGATGTGTTTCTTTTGTCGCTGGCTCCGTCTAGTTTAGTTTCGTATAATTGACTGATACTATGCAGAAATAGGCCCAGCGATCCCATACACCAGCACTATCCTACACACTAAGGACTATTTACTAAAGTCAATTAACCTACAAATCTGTACGTCTTTGGAGTGTGGGAGGAAACCGGAGCACACAGTCATGGGGAGGATGTACAAACTCCATGCAGACAGCACGTAAAGTCAGGATCGAACCCGAGTCCCTCGCGCTGTAAGGCAGCAGCTCTACCGCTGCGCCATCATGCCACCCACACTGAAGAATAACTTGCAGAAAAATGGGGAATACTAATGCAAATAACATTCATATAAATAATAACTTATGCAACCGTTGCTAGAGACGACCAGGTAGAACTTGTCGTTGGTCCTTGGTGTTTAAATGCTTGTGCAATTTCCACCCAACACTTGGTTCCACTGGAGATATCTAATTCCAGTGGATCTAGCTCACCTCACAGAGCCAGATACAATCCATGGATGATATTACCTTCGGCCGGTAATAAGTACTGTAGACCAAGGGCAACTTTCTACCCTGAGATGTTTCCGCTCAGCAATGTGAACACTTTAGAGAGAGTGGGGAAGATGCGATCATCAATTGTATCTAACAGTGCGGCCTCAGAACTTAGCTCAGAACTTTTGGGATACAATTCTTGCTTCGGGCTTTAAGACACATAATATGCAAAGAACCCCAGCTTCCAATTCTAGGACTGGCCCCATTATATGGGTGGCATGGTGCCATAGACATTAATGTTGTTGCCTCACAACTCCAAGGGAACTGGTTCTGATCCTGCTCTTGGTGAAAATCTATGCCGTTTGCACATTCTCTCCGTGTGTTCTGGTTTCCCCTCACATTACAAAGACATTCTGTTGGGTAACTTAGCTTGTAAGTCAAATGTATTTCTTACTGTAGGTTAATGATAAAAAGCAGAGTTGATGTGTGAAATAAACCAAGTTGCAGCGAAATAAGGAGAGCAGGAATGGGACTAATGGAATTACACAGGGAAATGGCATGGACGTGATTGGCTACATGGACATTTTCCATGTGATTATGAGTAGAAATATGTTCCAATTATCTGCCTCACTTTGCAGATTTTCTTTTATTTTAGAGAGTAGTCATTTAATTTAACTCCTATATCACTTGGCTTTGATGATTTTTCCAGCAATAAATTGGTATTCGATGATTTCTCAAGCCTCCCGATATTTCTCTATAACAATTGCGCAGTTATCACCAATATTACGTTGAGTTTCCGAGAGGTGGATCAGGTGAAAGATCCCAAATGGAGTAAAATCTATATCATGGGGAAGATAAGCTGAGTGGTTTCTTCTTATGGCAAAGATTCTATAATGTTATCAGGTAGATAGTATCAATGAAGCAAAGAGAATGAAGGAATATCCAAGGAGTCAAGACAAAATAATGAAACAATAAGAACACAGCTTAGACATATGACAGCCTTACACAAAATATCTGTGGAAGCTAATGGCTATGGTTTCTTCAAAACATTTGAGGAGTAGAAAGAGATGGGATGCTTTATATGATGCTGCACACACAAACCATGGATGGATAGTGCTGCAGGGTGATTTTTCACAAAAAGTTGGGAAGACAGATGATTAAGTGGGTAAACCAAACTATTCAGGAGAGAAGCAAGGAACTGCAGATGCTAAAAAAGACATAAGCTGCTGGAGTAACTCAGCAGGACAGGTAGCATCTCTGGAGAACATGGAAAGGTGATGTTTTGGGTAGAGACCCTCCTTCAGAGAATTTGCGTGGATTCAGGGTAATTAAACTGGAACATAACCTACCCATATATTCCAGAGATGTTGCCTGACCTGCTGAGTTACTCCAGCACATTGTGTCTCTTTTTCTATTCTGGGGTAAGATTGAAATTACCTCTATTCCAGAGTTCAGCTCAGGGGAGTGAGTAGGGTTGAAGATGTCCTGGTTGGGTTGCTCCACGCCTGTCCACGTTGGCCATCCGCGAGCCATGGTGCCAGGCGGAAGAGGGCTTTGCCCGAGCTAGATGTTTGCCCCTTTTCCACGGTTACGTCCGCGCCCAGGTGATGTTAAAGTGGGACATAGTTGTATAGTAGTTATTTAGTATATTTGTAAGGATTGTAACATAGGTGTTTGAAAATTTAGTGTCTAGATAATTTAGTGATTTTGTAATATGGTGGTGGGTGTGTTACCACGGTTTTGTTTTGTATCGTGATCGTAATTAAATAAATTATTTTTGGTACAAAAAAAAGAGTTGAACTCAGTACTACAAGCTGAGACTACCAGTTATTTAAACAGTGGAGGTTTATGGGGATCAGGCGTGAAAGTAGAATCAAAACCGAAGAAAAGATCATCCATCACCTTACTGAATGGAGAATTGGCCCAAGGGGACCTCAAGCAGATGCCTGTTCCGTTTTGAATTGTTACTGAATGAAGCTGCTGTGCGCTGACAATTCCACGTGGTCATCTTTGACTCCTTTGCAGTTATGGGTCCGTATGTGAGACGAATACTCTGCGATGAGCTCGGAGCTCCTGCAAACTCTGCAGTCAATTGCGTTCCGTTGGAAGATTTTGGTGGACAACACCCAGACCCAAACCTTACATATGCAACCTCTCTCCTGGAGGCTATGAAAGGAGGAGAGTATGGGTTTGGTGCAGCCTTTGATGGAGATGGGGTAAGATTTGATCATTATAACTCTTGTTCATGACAATTCATTGTTTCATCAATGGTGCTTAAGATATTTCTTCAGTCTCAAGGCTGTCATTCCTGTGAATGACCTGAACATTTATATGTTTTGATGGCATACTACCCAATCTACATTCCTGTCTTAATGTGACCAGAATGTATCATTATTAGATCTGTGCATCACAGCAAGATATTCACACTTCCCATGTCTTTAGGTATATATTGCTCTGATCGTCTAAAAACGATTAAGAAACTACAATGTCAAATTAACTTAAATAATAAACATTTGTTGTGATATTTAATACAATTATAACACAAAGCAATAATTCCAGATGGACAATATATTTAGTGCAACCTCTTAGAGCAATACAAAATAATGAACATACTAATGAAAATAAAATATTGAAAGTAATATGTGAGTTACCTTGCATGATTATAAATTCAGAGTTTCCTTCTGGATCCTAACTTTGGATGGTCATAACAAAATGTATCTCCATCCTGTTGATCAGGCTGAATCTCAAATAGGTTTGAGGAAATCAATGGCCTCTTCTAATCAAAACAGATTTCCTTGAAGAATTCAATAAGTGAGTAATTGTACGTGAATGTTTCTGCTATTTAGGGTTGACTTCATTAAATTCAAAGCCATATCTGTCATTTCAATCGAAGGATTAATTCTCAGAGGATCTCCCTGTATCAGTAGTTATAGTTCTTGCATGTACAGGTTAGGGCTTCAGAACCCGTGTTACATTCTGGCTCTTTTCCAAGAATCCAGGTAAAATAATGATCAGATTACAGAGCCTGCATTCACTTTGAAACATTACACATGACTGCTGGAGATCGTTAGATGATAAACTAGTCAAATTTGAATTGGGGATAAGGTACAGATAGTAAACAAGATTACTTTGTTCATGACAGGATCGCAACTTGATCCTTGGGCGAAATGGGTTCTTTGTCAATCCCTCGGACTCCATTGCTGTGATTGCAGCAAATATCTCCTGCATTCCATACTTCCAGAAAACAGGAATTCGAGGATTTGCGAGGAGCATGCCCACCAGTACAGCACTGGACAGGTAAGAAAGAATGGCTCACTTAAAGCCCTCACTTAAATAATCAAAGTGTAACGTGATTTCATGCATCAGTGAAAGAAAGACTAGCATTTCTATGGTGCTCGTGATCTGAGTACATCCTAGTTTGTTTCGCAGCAAATGAAATATTGTAGGAACATGACAACCAATGCACACTCAGCTCGATCCGCAATACAAGTCTAATAATGACAAGGCTGATATGTTTTAGTGATGTTGACTGAAGGATATTTACTGACCAAGACACCATTGCTCATTTGGAGGCACACAAAACTGCAGATGCTGGAATCTTGCCCAGGGATACAATGTGCTGGAGTACACTCCCTGGGTCTGGCAGCAGAATTGTGTAGGAAGGAACTGCAGATGTTGTTTTAAACTGAAGATACACACAAAACAGCTGGATTAAAACACAGCGGGACAGGCAGCATCTCTGGAGAGAAGGAATGGGTGACGTTTCTTCAGACTGGCTGCATTTCTGGAGGACATGGATAGGAAACATTTCAAGTTGGGACCTTTCTACAGAAACATAGAAACATAGAGTTTGGGGAGAGATACATAGAAACATAGAAAACAGGTGCAGGAGAAGGCCATTCGGCCCTTCGAGCCTGCACCGCCATTCAATATGATCATGGCTGATCATCCAACTCAGTATTCTGTACCTGCCTTCTCTCCATACCCCCTGATCCCTTTAGCCACAAGGGCCACATCTAATTCCCTCTTAAATATAACCAATGAACTGGCCTCAACTACCTTCTGTGGCAGAGAATTCCACAGATTCACCACTCTCTGTGTGAAAAATGTTTTTCTCATCTCGGTCCTAAAAGACTTCCCCCTTATCCTTAAACTGTGACCCCCTTGTTCTGGACTTCCCCAACATCGGGAACAATCTTCCTGCATCTAGCCTGTCCAACCCCTTAAGAATTTTGTAAGTTTCTATAAGATCCCCCCTCAATCTTCTAAATTCTAGCGAGTACAAGCCGAGTCTATCCAGTCTTTCCTCATATGAAAGTCCTGACATCCCAGGAATCAGTCTGGTGAACCTTCTCTGTACCCCCTCCATGGCAAGAATGTCTTTCCTCAGATTAGGAGACCAAAACTGTGCACAATACTCCAGATGTGGTCTCACCAAGGCCCTGTACAACTGCATAAGAACCTCCCTGCTCCTATACTCAAATCCTTTTGCTATGAATGCTAACATACCATTCGCTTTCTTCACTGCCTGCTGCACCTGCATGCCTACTTTCAATGACTGGTGTACCATGACACCCAGGTCTCGTTGCATCTCCCCTTTTCCTAATCGGCACCATTCAGATAATAGTCTACTTTCCTGTTCTTGCCACCAAAGTGGATAACCTCACATTTATCCACATTATACTGCATCTGCCATGCATTTGCCCACTCACCCAACCTATCCAAGTCACCTTGCAGCCTCCTAGCATCCTCCTCACAGCTAACACTGCCCACCAGCTTCGTGTCATCCGCAAACTTGGAGATGTTGCATTCGATTCCCTCGTCCAAATCATTAATATATATTGTAAATAGCTGGGGTCCCAGCACTGAGCCTTGCGTTACCCCACTAATCACTGCCTGCCATTCTGAAAAGGACCCGTTTACTCCTACTCTTTGCTTCCTGTCTGCCAGCCAGTTCTCTTTCCTGGCTCAGGTCCCAACCCAAAACGTCACCTATCCATGTCCTCCAGTGATGCTTCTGATCCACTGATTACTTCAGCACTTTGTGTCCAGCACTGCACATCTTTGTGGTTATGCCATGGAAATGTTAACTTTACCTGTTGGGGCAGAGAGTTCTTGAACTGATATTTGATCAGAATGGCAGAGCCTCTGACAGTGCAGCACCTACTCAGTACTTCATCGGAGACTCAGTCTAGATCTTTGTGTTCAACTCTCTGGTGTGGGACTTCCCAACCTACCTGTCTCTGGGCATGAGAGTGCTATCAATGGTGCTGCTGACTTGTATTTCTAAACGATTCCATTAAAAAATGCCGTACATTGGAGAGGGCAAATATTTTTTCTCATTTATTTGGCATTTGTAGTATACAAAATGAATGGGGAGGGCTGGGGCAGAATATATGGAAACAATTTTCATTTCCCTCGACTATTTTTCCCAAGGCACCATTTTTTTATGCTTGTCAATTTCCAAAGTTACGTTTAAGTGGTTCTCTAGTCACCAACCCTAATTCATCCCACATAATGCAAATAGTCTTCCTTAATTCATCACTTACATTATATCCAATTAGAGTTGTGGAAACACAAGGTGTATCAGAACTACGTTTAATCAAATTCTACCATTTTCATTAACAACTAACATTGTGTTTAGGTTATTTTAAAGAAAAAACGCAATTTTCATTGAGAATTCCATTAAAAGAAAACATGGCGAGTTTCATTGTGGGGGGGGGGGGGGGGGGGGGGGGGTGGGATGGGGTGGTTTCATTTTTTTTAAATCGTGATTTTCATTGAAGAGGGAGAGTGAGATGCGTTCACGAAGATCTTATATTTTACAGGTTATTGCCATTTTGAATTTTACAAAAGGTCGCAGTCACGCTTCCGCTTGCCAGCTGCACCTGTGCAGTTGGGGGAGGGTTGCCGTGACTCGCGTCACAACGGGGATCTCTGGCATCACAACAGGAACCCGTCAGCCGCGCCTGCGCTGTTGGGGGCTATGGATCAGTAGTGGAATATTGCCTTGGGGGACGGGCCCAATGGGTCCGCTCCAAGTCTAGTATATATTACTAAACCTCTCAACTTGTTTGTTTGTTTGTGTGCTTGCACTTGAGATCCCCAAACCGCGCCAAAATGGTACACGATGGCGCTACAATTTTTGGCCCATCTTACTCACCATTGTCCTGTGATGTAAAAGAAACATGTTTCGTTTGGTTTGATGTTATATTTTACAAGTTATTGACATTTTAAACTTTACAAAAATCACTTTTCAAACCACTTTTCCACTTGCCCTGCCTGTCAGCCTCGTTCGTCATCACCAAAACTCCACCACAAAGGTACACGATAGTGCTACAATTTTAGGCCCATCTTACTCACTATTGTCCTGCGATGTGAACTACCAAGATAGATGTGAACTACCAAGATCTCTATTGCAGGTGATACACTCCTGACCGACATCCACTACAAACCTACTGACTCCCACAGCTACCTGGACTACTCTTACCCTGCTTCCTGTAAGGGTCTAATCTGCTCCCAGGATGAGGTGTTCCACACCAGGTCATCACAAATGGCCTCATTCTTCAGAGAACGGGGATACTCGCACCAGGGTCTCCTCCATACCCCGCAACACAGCCCTCGCTCCCCATTCCCCCACTCGCAAACAGGGCAGAGTACCTTTTCCCCCACCAGCCGGCAAATACAACATATAGTCCTCGCCATCCAACGTGACCCTCCACACCCACCACATCTTCCCATCTCCCCCCCCTGTCTGCCTTCCGCAAAGACCGCTCCCCTCAGCATGTGGGGACCCAAGCAGTAACAGAGGTTCACCTGGCATCCGCTGCTCCAGATGCCAGATGATCTATATCGGTGAGACCAAGCGGAGGCTTGGCGATCGCTTCGCCGAACACCTCCGGGTCCGCAATAACCAAACCCGAACCCGGTGGCTCAGCACTTCAACTCCCCCTCCCATTCCACATCCGACCGGTCCTGGCACGGCCAGAGTGAGCAACACCGCAAGCTGAGGAACAGCACCTCATATTCCGCTTGGGAGTCTGCATCCTTTGGGCTTGAATATTGAATTTCTCAATTCTTGGCCCTCGTCATCATAATAGACCAGTCTGAAGAAGGGTCTCGACCCGAAACGTCGCCTATCTCCTTCGCTCCTTAGATGCTGCTGCACCCGCTGAGTTTCTCCAGCTTTTTGCCAAGATAGATAGATGTCTGGTAATTTTAGAATTTAGCCAGGGTAATCTAAGGGTACAATAAGAATCTTCTTAAAGCAGAGGATGGGAATTACTAGTAAATGTCTAGGATAGATCTCAAGTAATGCTGATGTGCTTCTTGGCATAGGAAGGATATCCTTTGATTTTAATGAGAGTATACAACTAAAGTATTTCTAAGTTATTCCTCGGGTAACTTGAGGGTATTTTTAGTCCATTTATAGGGTATAGTACATCTGGAGTATATCTAGGTTATTTCCACAGTGTGGTTTGAGGTATATCTAGGGTATTTCTAAGACATAGTGAAGCAGAAGCAGGAGTATTCCTGGCTTATTCTGGCAATATTCCTAGCATATTCCAAGAATTGAATGAGCATATTGTTGAAGTATGGTGGGCAATTATGAGGATATTTCTGTAGTATACATAGGTTTTACCCAGAGTGTTCTTTGGTATAATATAATAACAGTTTAAGATAAAAACAAGAATTATAATTACTCAGCAACATTGACACAATGATACAAAACATGTCACAATGTGAAGGATTCTTAATTATCAAAATGGATGAAATGGATACCCTGGAGGGCACTAGCTGCACTGAAAGGAAACATCTGTTTTTGTCAAATCCAGGATCAACATGATCTGTTGGACACTGCCGCAATGATTTGCAGTTGTCCCAGGGCTAGTGATTTTTTGTTCTGTTGATCAGAAAGCAAAGAGAAAGCAACCACCCGTTGCTTACAGTTACACTGCAAATTTCAGGTCAGCTACACTTTGTTGTTCCAGGAATAGTTACATGTAGAATTAAACACCCAGAGTTTCAGGTGCAGTTAAACTGAGTTCTATGTGCAATTATACTGTGAGTTGCTTGTGTACTTTTACCATAGTTTCATTTCTTGTTACATCATGAGTTTCACTTGATGTACAGTATCACCACTGGCAGTGTTATACTTTTAGTTCCATGATGTGTTACACCACTGTTTCCATGCAATAGTTGTACCATTATTTTCATGCAGTGAAACAAAACTATTTCCATGCAGTGTTACAGCTCCAGGTCCATGCAGTCTAAAGGGGCTGTCCCACTGCGGTGACCGAATTGGCGAGTTTAGAAGAGTTTAGGAGTGTTTGAAAAAATGTAATGTTGAAGACCTCCTTCGACTATGTAGAAGACCTCCTTCGACTATGTTGAAGACTAGCTTCGACTAGCTTCGCTTAAATTGTACACCGAATAGTGGAGAGTGAAGACGGCCTCCTTCGACCTCCCTTTGACCATGTTGAAGACTATCTACGACTACCTTCGACTACCTTTGATTACCTTTGACTACCCTCGATTACCTACGAATAACATGCTGACCTACTATGAACTACTTCGACTGAACCTACGAGTTAAAAAAGTATCAATGTTTTCCATGGCGACCTTTTTTTACTCGCGGGCATTTTTCAACATGTTGAAAAAGATGCCACGACCTAGCTGAGACCTTGAGTACGCAGGGACTATTCTCGAGCATGAAGGAAAGTTACAAAGACCTCCTAGGACCTCGTGTCGACAATGCTGCGAGTATGAGTCAAGCCGAACTCGCCAGAACTCGCGGATTAGGTCGCCGCAGTGGGACAGCCCCTTTACACTGTTGCAGTGTCACACGCCCCATGCAGTGTCACACCACTATTTTCATGCAGTATAACGCCACTATTTTCATGTGGTGTTACACCACTAATGTGGTGAAGGTCCTGCTAGGGTTTGACTTCCAAAAATGCAACACCTCACGCTTATCTGCATGAAACTCCATCAGCCATTCCTCAACCTACTTGCGCAACTGATCACGATCCTGCTTTGTTGATAACCATCCTTACCATCCCTAGTGGACTAGGGAAAGCAGCTGATTGGCAGTCAGATTCCAACAGTTTGTTGTGTACTTTGTATTGTGTTGCTATTGTATCCTGTGTAAGGGGGGAGTATGAAGGCAAGGGCAGTGTACTGTTCTGGATGTCAGCTGTGGGAGGTCTCCAGACATCCACATCTGCGCCAGGTGTGTTGAGATGGGGCTCCTAAAGGACTGTGTTAGGAACCTGGAGCAGCAGCTCGATGACCTCCGTCTGGTCAGGGAGAGTGAGGAGGTAATAGAGAGGAGCTACAGGGAGGTAGTCACTCCCAAACCACAGGAGGCAGACAAGTGGGTCACAGTTAGGAAGGGCAAGGGGCAGAGGCAGGGGCTAGAGAGTACCCCTGTGACCGTGCACCTGGAAAATAGGTACTCGGGTTTGAGTACGATTGGAGGGGAAGCCTAGCTGGGGGCAGCAACAGCGGCCGGGCCTCCGGCACAGAGACCGGCCCTGATGCTCAGAAGGGTAGCAAAAAGAGGAGGGCAATTGTAATAGGGGACTCTATAGTTAGGGGGTCGGATAGGCGATTCTGTGGACGCAGTCGGGAGACCCGGATGGTAGTTTGTCTCCCTGGTGCCAGGGTCTCGCATGTGTCAGAACGTGTCCAAAAGATTCTGATAAGGGAGGGAGAGGAGCCTGATGTTGTGGTACACATAGGTACCAATGACATAGGCAGAAAAAGTGACGAGATCCTGAAGGGAGAATTTAGGGAGTTGGGGGGAAAGTTAAGGAGAAGGACCAAAAGGGTAACGATTTCAGGATTACTGCCTGTGCCGCGTGACAGTGAGAGTAGGAATGAAATGAGGTGGAGGATAAATGCGTGGCTGAGGGACTGGTGCAGTGGGCAGGGATTCAAGTTCCTTGATCACTGGGACCTCTTTTGGGGAAGGCATGATCTGTACACAAAGGACGGGTTGCACTTGAACCCGAGGGGGACCAATATCCTGGCAGGGATATTTGCAAAGGCTACCGGGGTGACTTTAAACTAGAAAGGCTGGGGGGAGGGACTCGGGTAGAGGGGGCTAGGGGTCATGGTGTGGGGCAAGAGGCAGAGAAGGGAAGCACTCGGATCCAAAATGTAGGCGAGAAAAATGAAAAAGATAATAGACAAAGAATAAGGGATGGTGGGTTTCTAAAATGTGTATATTTTAATGCTAGGAGCATTGTAAGTAAGGTGGATGAACTTAGAGCCTGGATTGACACCTGGAAATATGATGTTGTGGCAATCAGTGAAACATGGTTGCAGGAGGGCTGTGATTGGAAACTAAACATTCCAGGATTTCGTTGCTTCAGGTGTGATAGAATTGGAGGGACCAGAGGGGGAGGTGTTGCATTGCTTGTCAGAGAAGATATTACAGCAGTGCTTTGGCAGGATAGATTAGAGGGCTCGTCTAGGGAGGCTATTTGGGTGGAACTGAGAAGTGGGAACGGTGTAGCAACACTTTTAGGGGTTTATTATAGACCGCCAAATGGGGAGCGAGAATTGGAAGAGCAAATATGTAAGGAGATAGCAGATATTAGTAGTAAGTGCAAGGTAGTGATTGTGGGAGATTTCAATTTTCCAAAAATAGACTGGGAAACACATTCTGTAAATGGGGTGGATGGTTTGGAGTTTGTAAAATGTGTGCAGGATAGTTTTTTGCAGCAGTACATAGAGGTATCGACCAGAGAAGGGACAGTGCTGGACTCCTGTTAGGAAATGAGGCAGGTCAGGTGACGGAGGTATGCGTTGGTGAGCACTTCGGGACCAGTGATCACAATACCATTAGTTTCAATATAATTATGGAGAGAGTCAGAACTGGACCTAGGGTGGAGATTTTTGATTGGAGAAAGGCTAACTTTGAGGGAATGCGTAAGGATTTTAAAGGAGTGAATTGGGACACTTTGTTTCATGGGAACGATGTAGAAGAGAAATGGAGGACATTTAAAGGGGAAATTGTAAGAGTACAGAATCTTTATGTCCCTGTTAGGTTGAAAGGAAATAGTAAAAATTGGAAAGAGCCATGGTTTTCAAGGGAAATTGGACACTTGTTTCGAAAAAAAGAGAGATATCTACAATATTTATAGGAGGCATGGAGTAAATGAGGTGCTAGAGGAGTATAAAGAATGTAAAAAGAATCTTAAGAAATAAATTAGGAAGGCTAAAAGAAGATATGAGGTTGCTTTGGCAAGAAAGGTGAAAATAAACCCAAAGGGTTTCTACAGCTATATTAATATCAAAAGGATAACGAGGGATAAAATTGGACCATTAGAGAACCAGAATGGACAGCTATCTGCAGAGCCAAAAGAGATGGGGGAGATATTGAACAATTTATTTTCTTCGGTATTCACCAAGGAGAAGGGTATTGAACTCTGTGAGTTAAGGGGAAAAAGTAGAGTAGCTATGGAAACTATGAGATTCAAAGAGGAGGAAGTACTGACACTTTTGAAAAATATAAAAGTGGATAAGTCTCCAGGTCCTGACAGGATATTCCCTAGGACATTGAGGGAAGTTAGTGTAGAAATAGCAGGAGCTATGACAGAAATATTTCAAATGTCATTAGAAACGTGAATAGTGCCGGAGGATTGGCGTACTGCGCATGTTGTTCCATTGTTTAAAAAGGGTTCAAAGAATAAACCTAGCAATTATAGACCTATTAGTTTGACGTCAGTGGTGGGCAAATTAATGGAAAGGATACTTAGAGATAATATATATAAGCATCTGGATAAACAGGGTCTGATCAGGAACAGTCAACATGGATTTGTGCCTGGAAGGTCATTGACAAACCTGTTTTTTGGCTGTATTTAAAGCAGTGGATGTTGGGATGTGGCCCTTGGAAGGTGGCAATAATGGCGGAGTAGCAAGAGGGTGGCTGATGGGAGAGTCAGAGGTAATGGTCTGTTTCAGGTACGGTGATACTGTGTTGGGTCCATGTTGTTTGTCATGTACATCAATGATCTGGATGATGGGGTGGAAAATTGGCGGTAGCAGGATACTCGAAGGGCTGTTGTGGATAATGTACTCCTGCAGAGAGATTTGGGCCATTTGGAAAAGTGGGCTGAAAGATGGCAGATCTAATGTTGTTAAGTGTGAAGTGCTACATCTTGACAAATTCTTGGTAAATTAGGGAATTTGATGAACAAAGCGGTAACTAGGGAAAACTTGCATAGTGAAGGTGGAATCGCAGTAGATGGGGGTCTCCGGTGTGCTGGCCTTTACCATGCAACAGCCTTCTGGAGTATGGTTTACAATCACCTAGTTATAGGAAGGATGTCAACAAATAGAGAGCAGCCGGGTTCCAGCAACTATGTTACAGAAAGGTTTGAACAAGTTAGGTCTTTATTCTGAGCCTCAGAGGGTGGTGGCTGGGTGGAATGAGCTTCCAGCAGAACAGGATCGACATTTAAGAGTAAAGTGCATGGACGGAAAGCACTTCCTGGTACTTGTCGGCACGGATCCGACCTGTTTCCGTGCTGTAATTGTTTATGGTTATATGGTTGACCACTTCACTCCCTCTCTTCCGCCTTGCGGTCATCGACAAAACAGCTGGGCCCAGCACCCACATTCCTGGGTCCCCACTAGTCACAGTCTGCAGTGGACAAAAAATAACGGCAGCCAGTCATCCAGTGAAGCCGAATTCTCTATCCAGTTGGCTGACTCGTCCCTGGATTCCATGTGATCTAATCTTCCAGCAGCTGTATATCATGTGGAATCCCGCAGAGCAATGTAGGCACCTCTACAAGGTTCGATGACATGGGGTCCGCAGTGCCAAAGTGGTGTGGATACCTTAGTTGCCGGTCTCACTCTGTCCCGCTCCGACATCTACCCTGGCCCTGAAGTCTGAAGAAAGGTCCTCGACCTGCATCACATTCTCTCTCGCGACCGTGCCCTGGGTTACTCCAACATTTTTTGTCTATCTTTGATTAAAACCACATCGCAGTTCTTTCCTACATATCAAATAATCCCGACTGTGCTCATCTTCTACCGGCCATGCTCTGTCCTGCCCCTTCTCAGCAATTCTTTTCTGTCCCCGTCCGTCCTTAAACTCTGCCTTGCTGAGTCTCCAACATTTTGCATTATCTTTGTTACATTATGTTTCATGCAGTATCATCAGTTTCAGGTGGAATTACACTGCGCAGAACATTAGTCTCATTGGTGATGCACCACTCAGGTACTTGCCGTGTCCTCTGTCCTCTTCTCCCCGGTGAGGTGGTCTGTACCTTAATTGTACATGTGACAATAAACAGTCCTTTGAAATCTTTGAATGTAACTGGTAGTCATCTGTGATCCCCAGGCTGACGTGATGATGTCAAGGTCGGCTGATATGGTTTGTGTGAAGACCCCTCGGGCACTCCTGGACCGATTGACCTCAACCCACGGCAAGGTGTACCGCCGGTCCCAACCAGAGAAGAGGATTTCTTTTATGTTCTCCGGCTTGAACAGATTTACTCAAACTTTTTGCCTCTCAGTCCGCCCCTTGGGCGGCTGTCGCTGCTTTAAAATGATGCTTTATAATATGGCATTGACCTGCAACTTAATACCAAGTTATTTTTGTTCCATTGGAACAGTTGGCCCACTTTTGATCCATGCAGGCTACATACTGTTGCTTTTATCTATCCCATTTACAGACTGTTGGAGCAGTGAGCTTTTGAGTTTGGAATTTATTAGCATTAAGCAAGCCCCCCCTGTGGTGCACCAGGTCATGTCGGGCAATACAGATCAGATGCTGCATCTTTCCTGGGTAAAATAGTAAGATTAAATGAGAACTTACCAGTTTGAAGTTTGATCTTTATTTTATGAGGAGTTGCGATGAGGGATTTCGTGAAGACCCCGCCAGCACGTGTGCACGACATTCTTCAAAGCAGCGGTGTGGAATCACAGATTAAACAACAATGACTAAATATAGTAAGATTGAAGAGACTCTATTTACCAGTTGACCTTATAGCAGAGGGTTGGAAGCGGAGGGCACGAAATCCCTCATCGCAACTCCTCATAAAATAAAGATCAAACTTCAAACTGGTAGGTTCTCGTTTAATCTTACTATTTCATTTCAGAGTCACGTGAGTGACTTCGTGAAGATTTCAAAGCTCTGTGATTTCATGCCCTGCATCACGTCCATGCTCACACACTGCCGCAATTCTGATGGAAGGAGTATGTTAACGTATTTCAGACTTGACAAGCTGAAAAATAATATAGTATTTATTAATACAAATCAAAAAACCCCTCACTCGGGGATAAACGTTTCTTGGGGACCAGTACTTAAAACTGTCTCCGCAAACATTGCGGGAGCGGCCACAGGTTTATTATAAAACCGCTGGAACATTGGTTCATTGGCCCAGCCCGCTGTTGTGAGGATATGGTCCATGGGAACCTCCATGGTCCTCGCCGCTGATGTGGATGCAGCCCTGGTAGAATGGGATTTAAAGATATTAGTATTATTACCTGCTGCATCCAATACCACCCTGAGCCACCTGGAGATAGTCTGCACCGTCACCCTGTGATGAGGTTTCTTATGGCTGATCAGTAGGCCTTTCTCCATTTTCCTCATGATATGCATCACTTTGATATAGTGACGTATGTAGGTGGCTATGCAGAGCCTCACATCAACGGGGTATGCCGGAAATATTAATTGCAGTTCTGTAGTCCCAGGTCTGCGCTGCTTGAGTAACTCGTCAATGAAGAAAGTTACTCTCTCAGGGGTTGAGACCCATGTTATCCCATTTGATTTTTTGCAAGGTCTGAACCCATTGTGCCGAGGTTAGCGCCATTAACATCACCATCTTCAGGGTGAGTTTATCCAGCAGTAGTCCAATCATAGGCGACCAGCTCCTGAGTAGGGTCAATACTACCCCTATATCCCAGGTGATGTTGTATCGTGGTTGGGGAGGGTTCGAATTGAAGATACCCTTCATCAATTTGGACACGAGCTGGTGTGACCCTACTCCTATACAAAGGTAGGATGACAGTGTGCTCCTGGCACTGTTAATGGCGCTGTAGCTGAGGCCCTCATCATGATGTAGCCCCACAAGGAATTCCAGCACATGGGGAATTGTGGCAGAGTCATATGTGATGTTGATCTGGCTGCAGTAGGCCTCCCATTTCCTGATTTGAGGTGAGGTACTGTTGTCTAGTGGATTCTCTGCACGATGCTGCAATGGTGTCCATGGTCCTTGGTGTTGGTCCATATTGCAGGAGTGGCCTCTTCAGAACCTGCAAGCCAACAGGTTCAGATGACCATGGCATGGATGATATTCCCCTGTTGTGGGGTTAGTTACCACATCCGGGCATTTTATTAATATGCGCCCATGGTTCTTTAATCATCTCAAGGACCACCGGATACCATGGTTGTGTAGGCCAGTCGGGTATTATTAAGATGCCTGTTGCAGAATCTGATTTTATTTTCTGCAATACCCGACTGATGAGGCAGAATGGAGGAAATGCATAGAAAAACCATTTCCCCATGTGCAGCGAGAAAGCGTCCATCGCTACTGCCCCAGGATCTGGTTCCCAAGATACATATGTTGGTATCTGATGGTTCAATCTGGACGCAAAAAGGTCGATATCTGGTGTTCCATATGTAGAGAAGGTAAACAGACACCTTAAAGTCTTCACTACTTTATTTAGCATACATTATATATAGCCATATTCGGCTATACTTTTAGCAAATATTTGGGGATTTAACATCCACTCGATGTTATCATTGAATACGCATGACTTGGTGTCCGCCACTGTATTGAGCTTACCAGGAAGGTAGGGAGCTGATATCCAAATATTTCTTTCTATACACCAGAGCCAGATTGAGTTTGCCAATTCATCACAAGATATTGACTTGATACCACCCATATGATTCAAATATGCCACGACAATGGTGTTATCTATTTGAAGATGGACGTGCGTATGATGTAAATTCATGCAATAAGCTCGCAGCCCGTGAAATGCTCTTAGCATTTCCAAATAGTTTATCCCTTGTGATAATAAAAGGGTAGATTTGTGTAAATCCCATCTACCGCCACTACTGGAAGTGGTGTCGGTAGCTCCCCAGCCTTGGGCACTTGCGTCGGTTTGTACCACGACTGACGGGTTTGGTACAATAATGGGATTGAATGAGTCACGAATATTATCAATCCACCATTGTAACTCAACTTTTGCCTTGATTGGCCTTGATTGCAGCTGCATAGGCCTATCAAAATGTCCAGCATTTGTTTTTAATGCTGAAATTTTTGTTCTTTGCAAATTTTGATAGTGTAGTGGGCCAAATTGTGCAGCTGGAAATGTAGCTACTAGTTTCCCAATTACCTTAGCAGCATGTCTGATTGTTGGTTTCCTGGTGCAAGCAAGGTTGTTACATGCTTCAATAATATCCATTACCTTGTTATCTGGGATGATAACAATCATCTGATTGGTGTTAATTGTGAATCCCAGGTAGTTCATGACCTGTGAAGGGTAGAACTTAGATATGTCTGGATGGATGACAAACCCTAATTTTTGAAACAATGTTTTAGTAGCCGTCACTGCTAAATTTGTCGATTCCATAGTCTTTCCCACAATCAAGATGTCATCTAAATATGCCATGACAATATGGTTTTGTTTTCTCAGGGATGCCAATACTGGTTTCAAAATTTTAGTAAATAACCTAGCCCATTGGATAGGGCCATAGTTGATGCGTCCAGACAAACTTCAAGAACTTTTGATGATGTTTCCGTATGGATACTGAATAGTATGCATCTTTTAAATCGATGCATGCCATGAAGCACCCCTTGGAAATCAGTGATTTAGCTGTTTCGAATGTGTCCATTTTAAAATGGGTATATTTTACAAAAGTATTCAAATGGGTTAAGTCAATAATAACCCGACATCCACCATCTTTTTTGGTTTTGGTAAAGATGTTGGATACGAACTCAAGAGGTTCGTGTATCGTTTTCTCTATGCAGCCTCAAAATTTCGCATGCAGCCTCAAAATTTCCCCATGTCCTACTGCTTTCTCCATATGGGAAAGTGCAAATTTTCGGTTTTGGTTTCAAAATTTTAGTAAATAACCTAGGGGCTGTTGTTGAGGCGGGGGAAGTTGTTCATCTATGAATTCAATTTCATACCCCTGAATACTTTGTAATATAAATGAGTCTAAAGTTATAGAGCTCCATGCATCCCAGAATAAACGTAATCTTCCACCAATTTGTGAGGTTAAACATGCAGCACTCGCATGAGAACCAGACCCCCTTACCTCCATGGTTACTGGCGGGGCCTGATGTTCTGGGTTTTGGCGCTCCATTGTGTTAATGGGGTGTGGGGTTGGCGCATCTTCCACGCCGGTCGCTGTTGGCCCTGCCCTAAAAAAGGCTTTTGTTGTTGGGGTGCGGCCGGAGTGTAGGTCCTTGATGTTCTTTCAGGTGGCCCCCGAGGTCTTACGTATGGATTTTGTCTGCGAGATGCCGGCCTGCTGGAGGAAGGTGGTTTCATCAAACCGACTGCCTTCGCCTCCTCGTCCAGCTCCGACCTGACAGCCGCCACCGAGACAGCTGTTCGGTGGCAGCGTCGCAGATGCCTTGCACAACCCCGCAAACTTGGGGTTGAGAGTTGGTTTGATGGAGATTTTCCAAAAGGAGTTTATCTCGTACTGTGTATTATACAGTAGCGCAAGAGCATCTTCCCTGTTCCTCCGTCATCTCCGTGCCGTCAATCAACCTGGCAAAGGCAGTGATTCCCGACGTCAACAGTTTCAGGATGTTTTGAAGCTCCTGAGCCCTAATCCCTGGACTGATGTTGCCACTGATGGGCGTGTTAACTGTCGGTACGTTCAGCGAACACACAGTTGTTCGGGGCCTTGTATTTATTCATTGCCTCGGTCAAGACCTGATCCTGCAGCTGGTGTGTTGTGAGGAAGTCAATGCTTGCCGCTAGTTTTGGCTGCAATGGCTGTCCTGAGTGCCTCTTCAACGTCTGCCAGCTGCTGACTCCTGGCACTCCCCACCGATGAAGGGAATATGCTGGATGGCCCAGATGTATGTTTCCTGGAACTTGAGGACATCCGATCCTGCTGCGGGAGATCTCGCTCAAGGAGTCGCTCCATCATGCGGTCCATACGGGCCATGCGACCGCCACCGCTATCTGCAGACAGCAAGTCGACTTCCTCAGGTTCCCCTGAACGACTGAGGCTTCTGCCCAAGGCCCGCACCTCGTTGAGGTGATGTCTAGGGTGCCTAGGCAGGATGTCGCTGCCTGCCGCTCCTGCAGGGCTCTGCGACTCCCACGCGGACATGTCGCTACTCCGCGGTCTTCCAGACTGGAGCGGCCCGCCTGTCTGGAAAGACATAAGCAGTGAGGAGTCGGTTCCAGCCGCCGAAGCGGGGTTCACCGATATCCGTGCGGGCTTGCCGCCTGTCTTCCCCTGGGACAAAGGCGACGCATGGTCACGTCCAGCCGCTAACGCGGGGTGCGGTGACCGAGATGTGTTGCCACCAGCCCACGATCTGGCAGGCTGCCCCGGTGGTGAGTCTGTGCCAGCCGCACCTGCGGGGCTCCCAGACTCAGACCTCGATCCCTCACCGGTCCGCGATCTGGCGGACTGCTCCGGTGGCAAGTTGACGCCGGCCGCTGCAGCGGGGCTCCTCGACCTCAGTGCGGTTCTTCCCCTGGTCCGCCCTCTGGTGACCTGTATTGGAGGGGAGACAGGACGTCCCACGGAGCAGGGAACACGCTTACGCACCTTCATACCACTGTCCCTATGTTTAGGTGACAGGGTAGGGAGTCAGGGTCTTCCCTACCCTGCTCCCGCGCGTTGCTCCTACCACTATGTGGCTCCATGGACAGCCGTGGTGGAGAGTCGGGTCCTGGTTGCGTAGGGCTCCCCGACTTCCGCGTTCTTTTCCGGGCCCGACGAGCGGGTGCTGCCGTTGTAGCGGGCAGCTCCGGGGAATGCAGCCGCTGACTCCTGTCGGAAATCCCACGGCTGGAGGCATGTTTCGCCTTACTCCTTTTTTCCCATCGTCCCTGTGAACAGAAAAACTATCCACAGGAACTAACCAACTCAAGGTTAGTTCCACTTACCTGAGCGGTCCTTTTTGAAGGGCTGGAGGAGGAGCGCACTCCCCCCCCAGCCGTCGACTGCAACTGTGAGCGACGATATGTCACGTGACTCCGAAATGAAATAAACTTGACAAGTGCTCTCTTGGAATAGTTGCAGCATCCGCGGGAAAAGGCTGGGTAAACCCAGCTCAAGAGCCCCATTTTCTTGCCGTCCTTCTATCTCCCCCTTTTGGGATGTGCCTCGAGAGCAGAAAGCAAGTTCAGATTGATCAGCAATCATTGCAATGACAGACATTAAAGGCAGAAAAAGATCGGGATCCTAAAATCTTGTTCAAAATTGATGGCCTTTTCATCATGGTTAAAGATGTCTCCCTTGTCCTACATCTTCAATCTTCCCCCACAAACATATCAATGGATATTTCTCATGCACAGATAGATAGATTCCTGATTGGTACGGATGTCGGGGGTTATGGGGAGAAGGCAGGAGAATGGGGTTAGGAGAGAGAGATAGATCAGCCATGATTGAATGGTGGAGTAGACTTGGTGGGCCGAATGGCCTAATACTGCTCCTATCACTTACAAACTTATGCATTTATGAACCTCACCACTGTCTCATAATCTGTGGCGAGGGGAAACCACTACACGATCCCCACTCCCCTCTGTTCCCACCGATGCCCCAGGGCCAGGAATGGAAAAATAATTATTCTATTTCATTTCCATATGACCACCTCGGGCCAGGAATCCAGCCCAGTGGATCCTGCACATCAAAGGGTGTCTAAAAAGACATCCCAGCTCCCTCTTAAAGTCAGGGAATCCGTAAACACCAGACATGCAAGCAATGTATCCTGTAAAGTCAGCTACTCTGTAGGAGCAGAATAACCACTGATCCGTTCCTTCTCACCAGGTTTACACAGATTATCTCTCATCATCCCTTGTCTGTTAGTCCATTATAATCCATCACTATGTCGACTATGGAGTCCACTAACACTCTTCCCGGCCCCTGTGTGGTTTAGTTTAGTTTAGATTAGAGATACAATGCAGAACCAGGCCCTTCGGCCCATTGAGTCCACACTGACCAGCGATCCCCGCACACTAACACTATCCTACACACACTAGAGACAATTTTCAATTTTACCAAAGCCAATTAACCTACAAACCTGTACAGCTTTGGAGTTGGAGAGGAAACCGGAGCATCCGGAGAAAATCCATGCAGGTCACGGGGAGAATGTACAAACTCTGTACAGACAGCACCCATAGTCAGGGTTGAACCCGGGTCTCCGGCGCTGTAAGGCAGCAACTCTACCGCTGCGCCATTGGGGTCTTGTGATTATTGTGCTCCAATCAATATTTCAGTGATGATTAGCCAACAGAACAAATGTAACATCAAATACAGATCTTTTTCCATCCAGAATTTTGAAACAGTCATCACAAAGCTTCCTTTTGCACGTAGGAACAAAAAAAATAGTGCGTGGGAGGAAAAACTTAGTTCTAAACTGGTGACAGCCATGATGATGCATTTGGGCAGATTCCAATGATGTTCTCGATGCATGCAAAATAACACATGCAAACGGTACAGAAATCCACAAAGTAAGAGGTGTTTGAAGTAAAAAAAAATATATATATATATCAAACAGTAATTATATTCATGTGGAGTTCCACAGAACCGACTGCACCTTAACTTGACATCTCTGATGAAACAAGATTTCATACCCAGTTTAATATTGAGTGCTTTTTTGTAACATCCTTTATGTGATATCCTTTTGCCTTGGTGGTCTGTGAATGTTCCTGATTACACATTTGACCATCCATTCACCTTGCCCAGTAAGGGCGGAACATGACTGCACCAAGCTGTCTCGATTCCCTATTTTTGGAGTACAGTCACTAAAAGCCGTTTTTATATCTCCAACCGAGAGGCAGGTCTCGATGTCCTGTTTGTTAGCCAAGACCAACAATGGAACTCCTTCCAGCACCTCATCGTGATCATGTTGGTTTCACCTCTGCAGTGTTCTAATGCAAATAGACCAAAGACTCTTGTGTCTTTTGCGGTTCTTTAAGCTAGAAATTGAATTCTGGTGGCATTTCTCGGCTTCTCGCTCACCTATCTGGGAACTGGAACTGGATACATTATTTTCTGTGGGATCTGCCAGCAGTCTAAGAATGCTCTTACATTTATACTGAACAGAGTAAAAACATTCAATGTGCCGCACAAGTCAAGGTGAGTTTATTGTCATATGCATAGCAGTGGTGAAGTGCATGTACAATAGAGTTCCAAATTTTGAGATTTTATAATTCAAGTCTGCAAGTTATCCCATCAGATAAAGCATAAAAAGAAGTTTAATTTGACACCTAATTCACTTTCATATCTTCAGTATTAAAAAAGTTATGGCCATTTACATACTCGGAAATTAGCATCTTGTTCCCCATTGCCTTTCCATTGACTTAACTCAAAAACTGTGATCTAGGACAGTCAAAAGTCCATAACTTTCTTAAAAATTAAGAGAACACAATGAAATTTTCAGTTGTAATAGATTGAAGCATTCTGAAACAAATATGAAACAATCTTACTTGGATGACCTGAAATTAAAGCATATAACTAGTTAGTTACCTAATTGTAGCTAATTACAAAATTCAATTACTAGAACTAAACATCTATCCATTTCTTAAGAAAATATAAACATTTTTAAATTGCCTAAGTGTCCAAATAACATTCACACAAGAATTCACACTATAACATGATTTTTAAATCTCATTTTCATGAATTTATAGGCCAAATAGAAGGAATTTAGTCCTTTAATTCCCGTAAATTAATGGCCATTTAAATCAACATGCGAGTGGGTTTTAGTGGAACACGGTGGATTGGAACGTTGCGGTTTGCGGTGAATTTAACCCACAGTCGGCAGGAAAAATACTGCCAGTTCGTATATATTTTTTGTCCCCATTTCGCAACATGAAAATTTGATTAAAGGCTTCCTAAGAACCACGTTTTTATGTAAAAATAAACAGTGTACCTTCTTTTATCCCCTATGTAAAATCCCTTGTCGGCGTTCACGGCTTTAGAAGATGATTTTTAAATTACTCTTGCTAATAAATGATCAAGCATAGTTTAAAAAGACCTTCATAAAAACAAAT
The DNA here is from genome assembly GCA_035221665.1 of Okamejei kenojei. Classification (NCBI taxonomy): domain Eukaryota; kingdom Metazoa; phylum Chordata; class Chondrichthyes; order Rajiformes; family Rajidae; genus Okamejei; species Okamejei kenojei. The sequence goes on along the minus strand of CM069133.1, from coordinate 71,086,005 downwards.
GTCGGAGCGATTTCTCTTTAGCAACGAAATCCCCTGAGATGGATCGATTTGAATTGTCTGGAGAAAAACTTGCATTTTAAACCCGCCCCCCTCTGAAAGGCGCCAAAGTCGCGCACATAGGGGAGCGGCAGAACTGCAGCACCGCTGAAGGTAAGTTTTGTAACATACCTATTATAAGAGTGATACAATGTGGAAACAGGCCCTTTGGCCCAACTTGTCCCACATGCCTGCGCTAACTAGTCCCACCTGCCTGCGCTTGATCCATTGCCCTCCAAACCTGTCCTATCCATGTACCTGTCTAACTATTTCTTAAATGTTGGGATAGTCCCAGCCTCAACTACCTCCTATGGCAGCTTGTTCCATACACCCACCAACCTTTGTGTGAAATGGAAATCCTACTTGCAGCAGCATCATAGGCATGTACTTAGACAGCATACAAAAACATAAATTATACATCAATTACTCGTGAATTCTAAAATAATAGAACAAGACTGCAAAAAAAACACACACAAATGCAAAAATATGCAATTAGAAAAAAAGGCCCGTGATAGTTAAAATGGAGGTTCATGTTGTTCCAATAGCGAGGTAGGATTAGGGTTGTGCCCCTGGATTCAGGAACCTGTTGTAGGAAAGTAGCTGTTTCTAAACCTGCTGGTGTGGGACTCTGTGGCTCCTGCCCAACAGTGGTAGGGAGAACCAGGCATGACCTGGGTGGTGTGGATCCTTGATGACCAAAAGACCACTGAAGGACATTTGTCACTGAACCAGGTGAAATATTAGGACAAATACCAAAATCATTGTCAAAGATATGGTTTAAAGTAGACATTGAAGTGGGAGAAGGAGAAGTACAGAGGCAGAGTTTTAAGTGAGGAGATTCAAGAGTTTAAGGTCCTGGCAGCATATTGTACAGCTGCCAAGGCTGAATTGATTAAAACCTGGAGATAGGAAGCCAACACTGGAGGAATATAGAATTGCTGTGGCTTATAGGTCTGGAGAAGCTGTACAGATTCTCACATAAATAACGTGACTGACACATTTATGGTTCAGAGGAAAAACACATGTATGATATGTCCAGTCACAGGCACCACACTTCTGGAAAGACATCAAGGGTTTGAAGTGTGCGTGGTGGAGGTTTACTTAAAATAATACTGGAAAAGAGGATATAGAGTGAATCTTTTTTTTGACTCATCTATTCACAGAATGCGGATGTCACTGACGAGGTCAGCATTTATTGTTCATTCTTAATTTCCCCGAGGCCATGTGAACTCAACTACATTGGTGGGGTTGGAGTCAGACATTGGCAGCTAAGATTGGCAGCTTTATTTTTCCTGAAGGACATCAGTAATTCAATCAGGTTTATTTGACAATCCCGTATTTTGATACTTATGGTTACCGTTACCACCTTTTTATTTCAGAGTTTATTTCAAAGGTCTCCAACTTTACTGGGCTGGGAATTATATTCATGACTTTTGCTCAACGATTCAGGTACTTTGCATAGTTATCCAATGACATTATCGCTGTACTACTGCACTGATAGCACAAGCTAGGACTGCTTGCTCCAGAATTATGATGATGATTTGGTGCTGATTTTCAGATTCGGACATTTGAGCTGCAAACATGAATGACAAAATGTAGAATTTAAATAAATGGTGAAAGACACAGGGAGAAGAAAAAAAAAACGTTCAGACAGTGAATTTTTGGGATGTGGAAAAACGCTGCTTGAAAGTAAGGCGAAAGCAGATTCAACTATATTTAAAAAAAATAATTGAATAAATACTTGAATAAGGAACGATTTGCAGACACAAGGAATTTCAAATGCTGAAATCTTGCGTAGAATACAACGTGCTGCAGTAACTCAGTGGGTCACGCAGCATCTGTGGAGAACATGGATAGGCAATATTTCAGGTGGGGAACCTTCTTCACGAGATATGCAGGGCAGTGGGGAAAACAGGGTCCGTTGGTGTATTTGTAGAGCTCCGTCTAAAAAGAAACACAGTACATGCATGTCTGAGATGCTACATCTTGAAGATATGAGACTCGTCTTAGCAGGAAAATCAGAGCAATTTTTAAAGATATGGTCTCCTTTCATTGATTCACAAAAAGTATAGTATGGTGCAACACAACTCTGGAATTTAAACGACTCACGAACAGGGTGATGGGGTGGTGAGAAATGCAGCAGGTATATCAACACGTAATGGTCCCTTTTTTCTTTCTCTTCATTATTTTTGGTCTTATTCTTCTATCAGCCTTGATAGAAGAATACTGATAGAATACTTGATAGAAGTTCTCTCCTGGACTGCTGGTCGTCTAGGGGTTTATACATCACTATTTCTTTCACTTTCTCTTTCTCTCGCTCTTTCTCTCTTGTTCTACTTCTTTCTTGTTAAATTTAAAATAGAAGACGTACATTAAATGTATTTTGTCATATACCGCGGTTTATACTACTGTACATTGCTTCTATGCTTCTAATAAAAATACAAATAAAAAAATTAAAAAAGAAACACAGGCAGAGGAGAAGTACTCATTTGGCTTGTACTCGCTAGAATTTAGAAGACTGAGGGGGGATCTTATAGAAACTTACAAAATTCTTAAGGGGTTGGATAGGCTAGATGTAGGAAGATTGTTCCCGATGTTGGGGAGGTCCAGAACAAGGGGTCACAGTCTAAGGATAAGGGGGAATTCCTTTAGGACCGAGATGAGGAAAACATTTTTCACACAGAGAGTGGTGAGTCTCTGGAATTCTCTGCCACAGAAGGTAGTTGAGGCCAGTTCATTGGCTATATTTAAGAGGGTTAGATGTGGCCCTTGTGGCCAAAGGGATCAGTGGGTATGGAGAGAAGGCAGGTACAGGATACTGAGTTGGATGATCAGCCATGATCATATTGAATGGCGGTGCAGGCTCGAATGGCCTACTCCTGCACCTATTTTCTATGTTTCTATGTTTCTAAGTTTCGTCCCTCAAAGAGCTGCAAATCTTTTCTCTCCCGTAAGGATGGTGATGCTTGGACGCTGAGTGAATTTAAGACGGGTCAATTGAATTGGGAATCAAGGGATGAGACAGCAAGAGAGAGCAGGGGTCAGCCATGGTGTGAATTAACATGCAGCACACTCCTGAACCTATTGCATATGGTGTTCCGAGCATTACTTTAAGAACTGCAAAATTTTAGTTTGTAGCTTGCCACACAGTACTAAATTATTTCTGTGCTGAGCTGCCTCATGGCAACGAATGAATTCCTGGCAAGAAGGACAACACAGACAGAAGACAGCATGCAGATAAACAGGAACAGATTGCAGCTATACTTTCTGTAACTTTCCCTACCCCCATTCATTTCCACCACCCCGCCCCAGCTGCAGAACACCAGCGAGATTATTAGCTGGATGGAAGCAAGAAACATGTTTCTGTCCGATGGGAGTTTCTGAATGTTTGGCAGAGCAGTGTGAAGTCAAGCCCACTGCAGCAATAATTCCACACAGCAAGGGAATGCTCGTAATTGGAGACTGACACTGCCAAGGTCCATCACAGCCCTTCAGGAAAACACTGCATCCTCCCCATCTGAGAAAACAAATTGAACTCAAGCATTTTGCCAGAAAAAAATTTCACCTACAGGGGATTACATGTCTTCGTCCTAGAGGTACAATGTACAATGAGGACAGTCTCCACCATATCCTTTTGGGGAATTGCAGGGAGTTTGTGTGCAATAAATAAGTTCTATTTAGTTTCATTGCTAGTCAGGGCCTCATGAAGAATGCATGAAAAATCACGTCAAAGCACAACGGATGATCTTAAAGGGATAATGTCATTATTGAAAGTTTTAGTTTGTTTTAGGGTGCAGTAGTAGAGAAGGAAATAAAGAACGTGCTTTTCTGCAGTGGCTTGCATGACCTCAGAGTGCCTCAAAGCACTTTACAGCCAGTGAAGTACTTTTGCAGTGCACTGTTGAAATGCAGGACATTTCAAAGGCTGATTTAAACCAAGTGTCAGCTCTGCCTGTGGGCAGCACAAGGTTGTGGGTTCAAGCCCCACTCCTGAACCCTGAACACAAAATACAGGCCGACAATTCAGTGGAGACATTCCCCTCATCTCCATCCTAATTGGCCGTACTGGAGCAAATATTCATCCCACATCATCATTGCATTGCAGTTGTGGGAAACTGTTGTGTACTAATTTGTCACTGTGTTACCTACATTACAACAGTGATTGAAAGTTCTTAATTGGAAAGTGCAATGGGATGCCAACGTTAGGGCAGCACGGTGGCGTAGCAGTAGATTTGCTGCCTTACAGCGCCAGAGACCTGGGTTCGATCATGATTACCGGTCTGTCTGTACGGAGTTTGTATGTTCTCCCTGTGACCGTGTGGGCTTTATCTTGGTGCCCTGGCTTCCTCCCGACTCCAAAGACCGACATGTTTGTAGGTTAATTGGCTTCAATAAAATTGTATAATGTCCCTAGTGTGCAGGATAGTGTTCATGTACGGGATGATCACTGGTTGGTGTGGGCCGAAGGGCCTGTTTTAGTGCTGTATTTCTAAAGTCTAAAGTCTAAAATGGAAGTTTCTAAATGAAGGCAATCTAGAGAAGAGGATTATATTGATGAAAGTGATGACTGTATGTTATTCTTGGCACATTTCAGTCACAATTACAGTTCTTTCCTCCATTCTCAACAATCAGAGAGGCAGAACATTCCTGGTTCTCTCAACTCATTAATCAAACTAAATTAACCCTGACATGGGGTGCTGTAACGTTGCTGTGATATTCATGAGGCTTGTAAAGAATGCATGCAGAATTAGGCCCAGGACTCACCAAGAGAGTGGTGAAAATGTGGAACTCACTGCCTCAGGGACAGGTTGTGATGAGTAGCAAAGATGGATTAAAGGGGAAAGGGAGAAAGGACGTGAAGGGAATGGAGGGGTATGGTCTGAGTGCAGGTAGATGGGACTAGGGGAAAACAAATGGTTGGCACGGACTCGAAGGGCCGAGAGGGCCTGTTTCCGTGCTGTAATTGTTATATGGTTAGTTTGACGTCAGTGGTGGGCAAATTGGAACTTGGAACTTGGAAAACTTTATTGTCATTCAGACCTTGCGGTCTGAGCGAAATTTCGTTGCCTGCAGTCATACATATAGTAAATAACAAAAACACACAATAAACACATATTTAACATCCACCACAGTGAGTTCACCAGGCACCTCCTCACTGTGGTGGAAGGCAAAAATCTTGTCTTTGTCTCTTCCCTTCTTCCTCTTCCTCTTCCTCTGCGCTGAGGTGACCCGGGCCTCCGATGTTGTGACCGCACCGGGTGATGTAAATAAGTCCCGCGGGTGAACCGCGCTCCGCGAGCGGGCCGGTTCAACTCCGCGGCCCGGGGCAGTCGAAGCTGCCGAAGCTGCCGCCCTCCAGTCCAGCGGGAGCAGCTGTTGCCGCGGGAGCTTCGGAAAAACAGGTCACCAACCTGTGACCTGCGAGCTCTTGATGATGTCATCCACTGGGCCTGCGGCCAGGCCTCCAAAGTCGCCGCCACCGCCACCGCCACCGGAAAGCCGCCACAGCTCCGAGTCGGGCCGCCGGAATGCCTGAACCCGTCGCAGCCCCGAAGTCAGCCAGCCCCGCGCTGGTAAGTCCTGGCTGGCTCTACCTCCAGAGCCTTGGGTCGGTCGCAGTTAAAGTTGGAGGCCGCCAGCTCCGCGATAGGCCTCAGCACAGACAGATACGGAGACGGGGGATACGACAAGAAAAGTCACGTCCCCCCAAAAGGAAAAGTCTAAGAACGTTTCTCCCACCCCTCCCACACACATACACTACATAATAACTCAAACTAACGCTAAAAACAAGACAAGAAAACAACAAATAAAAAGAAAAACATACGGACTGCAGGCGAGCCGCTGCTGCCAGGGCAGCGCTGCCACTCCCAAATTAATGGAAAGGATACTTAGTGATAATATATGTAAGGAGCTGGATAAACAGGGTCTGATCAGGAACAGTCAACATGGATTTGTGCCTGGAAAGTCATGTTTGACAAACCTTCTTGAATTTTTTGGAGAGGTTACTAGGGAAATTGATGAGGGTAAAGCAGTGGATGTTGTCTATATGGATTTCAGTAAGGCTTTTGACAAGGTTCCCCATGGAAGGTTAGTTAAGAAGGTTCAATCTTTGGGTGTTGATGGCGGAGTAGCAAGATGGATTAAACAGTGGCTGAATGGGAGATGTCAGAGAGTAATGGTGGATGGCTGTTTGTCAGGTTGGAAGCCGGTGACCAGTGGGGTGCCTCAGGGATCTGTGTTGGGTCCACTGTTGTTTGTCATGTACATTAATGATCTGGATGATGGGGTGGTAAATTGGATAAGTAAGTATGCAGATGATATAAGATAGGTGGTGCTGTGGATAATGAAGTAGATTTTCAAAGTCTACAGAGAGATTTGGGCCATTTGGAAAAGTGGGCTGAAAGATGGCAGATGGAGTTTAATGCTGTTAAGTGTGAAGTGCTACATCTTGGCAGGACAAATCAAAATAGGACGTACATGGTAAATGGTAGGGAATTGAGGAATGTTGTGGAACAGAGGGATCTAGGAATAACTGTGCATAGTTCCCTGAAGGTGGAATCGCATGTAGATAGGGTGGTAAAGAAAGCTTTTGGTGTGCTGGCCTTTATGAATCAGAGCATTGAATATAGGAGTAGGGAAGTAATGTTAAAATTGTACAAGGCATTGGTAAGACCAATTCTGGTGTATGGTGTACAATTTTGGTCGCCTAATTATTGGAAGGATGTCAACAAAATAGAGAGAGTACAGAGGAGATTTACTCGAATGTTGCCTGGGTTCCAGCAACTAAGTTACAGAGAAAGGTTGAACAAGTTAGGTCTTTATTCTTTGGAGTGCAGAAGGTTAAGGGCGGACTTGATTGAGGTCTTTAAAATGATGAAAGGGATAGACAGAGTTGATGTGGATAAGCTTTTCCCATTGAGGGTAGGGAAGATTCAAACAAGAGGGCATGACATGAGAATTAAGGGACAGAAGTTTAGGGGTAACATGAGGGGGAACTTCTTTACTCAGAGAGTGGTGGCTGTGTGGAATGAGCTTCCAGCAGAAGTGGTGGAGGCAGGATTGATTTTAACATTTAAAAGTAAAGTGGATAGATATATGGATGGGAAGGGAATGGAGGGGTATGGTCTGAGTGCAGATAGATGGGACTAGGGAAAAATAAATGGTCTGGAAGGGCCGAGAGGGCCTGTTTCCGTGCTGTAATTGTTGTATGGTTATATTATATGGTTATATGGAATGGAAGGATATGGGGAGATGAAGAGAGATGGGAGGAGAGCTATGTGGAGCACAAACCTGTCACTGGCGCGAAGAGCCAAATGGCCTAAATATGCACTGTACGATTCATGTCTATGCAAAGTTCATGGAAGGTCGGGTTGCCAATTGTCCCGTATTAGCCGGGACATCCCGTATATCGGGCTAAATTGATTTGTCCCATACGGTACCGCCCTTGTCCAGTATTTGACTGCTACTACTTGGGTCGAGGGGATTGTCGGGTCGGAGCGCCGTGTCCGGCCCCGCCTCACCAGTCCCAACGTAGTGCAACCCATGGAGTGTAGCAGCAGCGTCTTGCCCGTGGCCCCGTCGGTCGGCAGACCGGCCAGTTATCCGACCTTCGCTTACCACCCGACACCACCACTCCGCCTTCTCATGGCCGATCATCGGTTCATGAGTTGGTTGTGGTGTCGGACCAAAACTCCTCAGCTGCCTGCCAGCTATGCTTTGTGTGCAGTCCAGCAACTGGGCCAACTAATCATTCACCCAGTCACAGCCGAGTCAGTCAATTAATTGCCGTCGGGAATTTGTCCCTTATTTTGACCGTTTGTCCCTTATTTGGGAGTGAGAAAGTTGGCAACCCTAATGGAAGGCTGAATCAATCCAGTATCCCACTTAGATAGTTCAGACAGTGGTCGCAAAAAGGTTATTTAATTGAAGAGTGCAGATAGGTAAGCCTCATCCATTTTTAACCTTCACATGCACAGACACCAATACACACACAAATACATACAAGCACACACATACACATAGTGTTACAGAGCTCTTCCATTACGGTATGTTTGCAGCAAGTATTTCAATAGCCCCCACCTCTGGCCCAGGTTGTTCAACTCAGCTTCCACAGTTCTTTGTCATGCTGTTTTCAGATGGTCGTGTGTGGCTGGCTTTGGGTGTCTGTCTCATCGCTGTTCTGGTAGAATAGACTTCCATCCAAAGCTCATGGACAACCAGAGTATTAGTATCCACTCGGCTGCTCTATGGCAGTAGATCCTTGATCCTGGGCCAAAAATGATCATGGATTTTTTCAGGGACGGAATGGAGGGATAGGGAACACAAACGGACAGAGGAGACTAGTTTAAACTGGCATGATAGATATTGTGGGTCGAAGGGCCAATTCCTGTGCTGTACTATTCTATGTTCTATGTAACAATTTGGGTTGTTTAGTACACGTATGTGCTGCTGAAGATGTGATGGGAGAGTGGTCCACCTTCATAACCATGGCCTGTAAGGGATGAGATGGGTTTCCTTCAGATGATCCTTGGCATGTCTTCTGTTGCACTCCACGATATACAAACCATGGCAATTTGAAATAGAATTGCAGACAGGGCACGTTCTTGACCTGCTCCCATTTTCATTTCAAACCAGAGCTCACTGTCATCAACGCTGCATGTAAAATGGAGCAGAAGCCTTTGTGGAGATTGATTGTGTGAAGAGAGATTCCACAGGACCAGTTCTCTAAATGCAGCAACAGCTTTGTTGAAGTCCGTGAGGTTTACGCAGAGGCGTCATCACCATTCTCAACATAGTTCATTATGTTTTGTCGATGAAAGAGCTGATCCGTTCCCTTGAGCTGTTTCTGAAACCTGGCTTGTTTGTTTTCTCAGAACAGCAGCATCTTTGATTTAAACTGGCCAGAGTCTTACATAATGCTTGGCTTGCTGCAGATAAGAGTGTAATAGGAGGAAAGTTATCACCAGTGCGTTTTTTGTAGACAAAAAGGTGTCGGTACAATGGTTTAATAAACCTATATATCATATGATTGGGAAACAAAATAAAATGTACCGGCACGTACAGTCACAGAAAGTGCACGTTATTACAACCATTGAGTGCTCCTTTCTCGGGTATCTTTGCTACAAACTTTATTGGACCTCTCACCTGGGATTTGTTCCTTTTCTGAGGCTTATGTGAATAGAAGCCTTGGATAAATTCTACTAAATCAGCCCTCACCTTCATAAATTCTGCATTGGCATTGTCCTTACTTGCCTATTTTAACAGATCCATTCATCTAAATGCTTTCATTTCCTGTTGGGCTATTTGTGTTGATATCAGCATCTTCAGGTTCTGGAATGATTGCTTCCTCTGTACATGGCTCCTTGTTCAGCAGCACTTTGAAATCCTCAGTCCAGTGGACTGTTTTCTGAGGGTGGCCTTGTTTGTCCCCAATGAGTATATTTTTAAACAGCCACCATTTATGCCAGTAATCTGGGTCACCTTGTTGATGATTCCCTGTTTGCCAGTTGCATTTCTGTTTGTGTGGCATAGGGCCATTTGTCCATTCCTATAATCCCATGTGCCCTTCTCTGCTGCATGCGCTGTTAATCCTTTAAGCCCTCAGAAATTGTGCTTAGCTACCTTTTCTTCAGGGCCTGTCTAGTTTCTAAAGCAATCTATACTCTAGATACAATCCACCTCTTCCTTTCTTGTTTCACATCATCAAAATAAGTTTCACAATTTTATAGATTGCTCTTAACTTACTTGTTTCTGACCTATGTTGCCCTCCTCTTCAACAAGTCCCTGAAGTTTGCTCTTTAACTACAGAGTGAAGACTTTAGCTCATCATTGTCATGCTATGACGATGTTTGGTGGATACACACTTCTCAGACTTAATTTAATGGAGGTTGCCATGAGGCATAGTCCCTACATGCCTTCTCACTTTCACATCTCTTGGTGAAGGTGGCCCTTTGCTATTGATCATCAGTCTAGTTCTTATTTCTGCTAACAGGTCAGTTCAACATGCCGAAATAACGTTCATTTTGCTGAGGTCAACAAGTCTACTTCTGTTTTTATGCATTTGCAACTTCCCATTACTCTGTTGTTCTTGTTCATCTTGGCATACGCTTCTGCCACGGTGAGTCAAGTCATGATGGGATGCATTTTCCAACTCTGCCTATGGTGTGAGGTGGAAGTTGTGCTTTGCTTCTTCCTCCCTGTTCCTTGGCAGAGTGCCGTACTGAATCAGGTGATGCTGCTTGGCCTTTCAGCCTGGCTCTCATAAGCCCATGGCTGATGGGCTTCCACTCAATCAGGAATCACTTCACTTTCTTCATGAACATAGCAACAAAGTATTGTCGATGATCCATTGAAAGTACAGCAGCATTGTCCAACATTATTGGAATGGTTATCCAATCAGTCTGAAGAATGGTCCCGACCCAAAACGTCACCTATCCATGTTCTCCAGAGATGCTGCCTGACCAGCTGAGTCACTCCAGAACTTTGTGTCTTTTTCTGTTTCAAAATTATCCAGATGCTGTTATTAACCTACCTGATCCTTCGCTTCTCCTCTCACTGACACCCAGGATGTAGAATCAAGTTGTAGCATCTGATCCCTGCTGTATATTTCCGGTTTCGTACATTGTTTCAACGTTCAATAACCAATGTTGGTCTTTGTCTTTGTCTTGATGTTGAGCACCTTTGCCTTCATCCCAGTAACATCCTTTCAGCTTTGATCACCAACAGTCATTGGAGTCATTGACTTCTGAAGACGGATTGAGTCTTAACCTACCCGATCTCCCGGTTGCTCAACACTTTAACTCCCATTCCCAATCTGACCTTTCTGTCTTGGGCCTCATCCACTGTCAGAGTGAGGCCCCGCGCAATTTGGAGGAACATCACCTCATATTTCGCTTGGGTAGTTTACACCCCAGCGATATGAACATTGACTTCCCTAACTTCCTATCTGCCCTTGTTTTCTCTCTCCATCCCCTCACTCTTCCCAGTTCTTCCACTAGTCTTACTGTCCCCGACTATATTCTATCTTTGTCCCGCCCCCTCCCCTGACATCAGTCGGAAGAAGAGTCTCGACTCGAAACGTCACCCATTCCTTCTCTCCAGAGATGCTGCCTGACCCGCTGAGTTACTCCAGCATTTTGTGTCTACCTTCGATTTAAACCAGCATCTGCAGTTCTGTCCTAAACATGATGGAATCAAGGGCATGGCTTAGTGTTGAAGGCAGGAGCAGTTACCGAGGGTAAGGATGGAGTTGCAAGGTTTAAATCGGTACTAAAGAGAGACAAAACAGAAGATAATATTGTACGTACTGTATGTCCACACAATGATTGCAGGAATTCAAGAAGGCAGTTCACCCCCAGCTTCTAAATTGGTAATTAGGGAACAACAATTAAATACAGTCTAGGCCTACGAATCCCAAATCCTCAGAATGACTAATAATAATGAATTCTGCCTTTAATAGAGCTGTAAATTGTTCATGAAACATCACTGCCACATACTTCCCAGGACAATGGGAGAGGCAGTTGCTACAGTATATCATCTTCATGTGAGAGAGTGCCAGCGCTACAAAGACACTTGAGATTGAGAGTTATCTGTAAAATAGTGGTATTATCAAGGGCTTTGGAACTTATGTGGGTAATGGAGTTAGGATATATATCAGCTGCGATCCTATTGAATACTGAATCTGGCTCAGCCCAAGAGAATCACTCTTGTTCTTATGTTTATAGAGATGCTAAAATTGTTTAAATAGAAACAGATTTTGCTCATTCATTATTCTATTCGATTTGCTCTGGCTTCAGTCCCCAGAGTCACGGTAACAGCCTTGGGCATTATTCGACTAGTTCCATACCTCTGCACAGGCAGAAAATGGGCATCATAAACCAAACCCAGATTGGTCTCTTTTCTGCTACAGACATTAATAAAATTCCACTGAAAACTCTCCCAGAGTGAAAATGGCATCGGCCATAGTTCGTCACATTCCTTAACTATAATTAACAATCATAATTAAAAAACAAGTTCAAGATTCCATTTCAGAAATAATATAGCACATAATCCATAAATAACATCAGCCTGGGTAATTTTCACGAGAGCACTGCAATCTCCTCAACCATTTCTCATCTCCTGTCTCGTTCTTTTTTCCTATCACCTTAAATCTGTGTCCTAAACTAGGAAAAAAAATGACAAGGATGTTGCTGCATCCAGAGGGTTGGGCTGGAACTTTTTTCCCTGGAGCATAGGAGGCTGAGGGGTGATTTTATAGAGGTTTATGAAATCACCAGGGGGCATAGATAATGTGAACAGCTACAGCCTTTTCCCCATGGTAAGGGAGTTTAAAACTAGAGAGCATAGGTGTAAGGTGAGAGGGGAAAGATTTCAAAGCGATCTAAGGGGCAACTTTTTCACACAAGTGGTAGTACCTATCTGGAATGAACTGTCAGAGAAAGTGGTAGAGGAGGGTATAATTACGAACTCTAAAGGATGCTTGGAGAGGTACATGGGTAGGAAAGGTTTGGAGGGGTATGCGCCAAACACAGGTAAGTGACCAGCGTGGTTCGGTAACTTGGTCGCATGAAGAAGTTGGGCCGAAGGGTCTTTTTCAGTACGGTACAGATCTAATTTGCTATTACCTTTCTGCCACTAGAATCGTTTTCTTATTTACTTTAATCAAAATGCCTCATGGCTTTAAACACCTCAACTAAATCTCCCCTTAACCAGTGCTGTCAAGGAGAATAATGGCAGCTTCCCCAACGCATCTTTCACTATTTATAGAGTGTATGGAGCATTGGAATTGGTATTAGTTTATTATTGTCACGTATACTGAGCTACAGTGAAATTTTAGTTCAGTTTAATTTAGAGATTCAGTGCAGAAACAGGCCCATCGGCCTAACGAGCCTGCACCGACCATTGATCCCTGTACACTAGCACTATCCTACACACAAGGGTAATTTTACAATTTTAATCAAAGCCAATTAACCTACAATCCTGTAGGTCTTTGGAATGTGGGAGGAAACTGGAGCACCTGGAGAAAACCCATGCGGTCAGGATGAGAATGTACAAACTCCAAACAGACAGCACCTGTAGTCAGGATTGAAACGGTCTCTACCGCTGCGCCACTGTGATGCCACTAAATTGTTTTATATGTAATCCAAGCAAAAGAGAGTGAAGAATATAGAAACATAGAAACATAGAAAATAGGTACAGGAGTAGGCCATTTGGCCCTTCGAGCCAGCACTGCCATTTAATATGATCATGGCTGATCAGCCGATCAGTACCCCGTTCTGGCTTTTTCCCCATATCCCTTGATTCCCTTAGCTCTAAGAGCCAAATCTAACTCTCTCTTGAAAACGTCCAGTTAATTGGCCTCCACTGCCTTCTGTGACAGAGAATTCCACAGATTCACAACTCTCTGGGTGAAGAGGTTTTTCGTCACCTAACAACATTTTCTGACTAATGTGGATTCCCTTCAGTTCCTTCCTTCCACTAGATCCTCGGTCTCCTAGTATTTCCAGGAGATTGTTTGTGTCTTCCTTAGTGAAGACAGAACCAAAGCACTCGTTTAACTGTTCTGTAATTTCCTTGTTTCCCATTATAAATTCACCTGTCTCTGATTGTAAGGGACCTACATTCGTCTTCACTAATCTTTTCCTTTTTACATACCTATAGAACCTTTTACAGTCAGTATTGGTCTGTAAACTGTCACAGTATATTTGCAGAGTTGTTCTTTTATCTTCTGCCCATCGGGAAGGAAAGAGATCTATTTATAAACTCTTACACAGTCTCGTCTATTTTGCACTGAGATTTTACAATGGAACCATAGCTATAACAAAACCTTGATTTAATTATATTTACTACAACATAAAAGGTTGTCTCATTCATTGCCGTAACTGTGGAGTCATAGAGTCATAGAGTGATACAGTGTGGAAACAAGCCCTTCGGCCCAACTCGCCCACAGCGGCCAACAATATCCCAGCTACACTAGTCCCACTTGCCTGCGATTGGTCCAAATCCCTCCAAACCTGTCCTATCCATGTACCTGTCTAACTGTTTCTTAAACGATGGGAAGTCCCAGCCTCAACTACCTCCTCTGGCAGCTTGTTCCATACACCCACCACCCTCTGTGTGAAAATGTTACCCCTTGAACCTATGTCCTCTGGTCCTCAATTCCCCTACTCTGGGCAAAGACTCCATGCATCGACCCAATCTATTCCTCTCATGATTTTGTATACCTCTATAAGATCTCCCCTCATCCTCCTGCGCTCCATGGAATAGAGACCCAGTCTACTCAACCGCTCCCTAATGCTCACACCCTCTAGTCCTGGCAACATCCTCGTAAATCTTTTCTGAACCCTTTCAAGCTTGACAATATCTTTCCTATAACATGGTGCCCAGAACTGAATACAATATTTAAAATGCGGTCTCACCAACGTCTTATACAACTGCAACATGACCTCCCAACTTCTATACTCAATACTCTGACTGATGAAGGCCAGTGTCAAAAGCCTTTTTGACAATCTTATCTACCTGCGACTCGACCTTCAAGGAACTATGCACCTGTACTCCTAGATCCCTCTGCTCTACAACACTACCCAGAGGCCTACCATTTACTGTGTAGGTCCTGTCCTTGTTCAACGTCCCAAAATTAATCACCTCACACTTTTCTGTATTAAATTCCATCAACCATTCCTTCATCTACCTGGCCGATCGATCCAGATCCTGCTGCAATCATTCACAACCAACTTCACTATCTGCAAAACCACTAACTTTTGTATCATCAGCAAACTTGCTAATCTTGCCCTGTATGTTCTCATCCAAATAATTGATGTAGATGACAAACAGTAACGGGTCCAGCACCAAACCCTGAGGCACACCTCTAGTCACAGGCATCCAGTCTGAGAAGCAACCAACCACTATTACCCTCAGCTTCCTTCCATGGAGCCAATTTGCTATCCATCGAGCTATCTCCCCTTGGATCTCATGCGATCTAACCTTCCAGGGCAGCCTACCATGCGGAACCTTGTCGAACACCTTGCTGAAGTCCATGTACACTACATCTACAGCTCTGCCCTCATCAAGCTTTTTGGCCACGTCTTCAAAAAAATCAATCAGATTTGTGAGACACGACCTCCATTGTAAAAAGTTACTCCCCAGTAACTTACCAACTACAGATGTTAAGCTCACCGGCCTATAGTTCCCAACATTTTTCCTGCAGCCCTTCTTGAAAAGAGGTACAACATTTTCCACCCTCCAGTCTTCCGGCACCTCTCTTGTATTTAAGGACGACTCGTAAATTTCAACCAGGGCTCCCTCTCATCCATGAAAGGCATACAATATGATGTCAAGCTGTGAGGGGCACATTTCTCATTTAATTCATCTTTTGCATGTGGTTATTGTTCAATAGCACATTTACAGGCTGCTAACTTTGTGTTTACATTGCGATTATCTGACATAAGAAATCTATCAGAAAATAAAATAGAGACATTGACTGTCAGAGCATCATACAGGCCAGATACAGGTCTTCTTACAGCCTGCCATTTCTATGCTGGCCATCTATACTAGTCCTCGTGATCTGCATTTGGCCAACAGCCTTCTAGTGAGGAAATAAAAGTGAAAGCAGCTTTCCATTCTTTCAATTCTAAAATAAAATTCATACACCAGTTTTTTGTAAGAATGCTGCCAAAGTAAATGTGACCCTGAGGTACTTGAGCAGACATTGGGACAGATGACCAAAGGCTCGATGGAGGTGGTAGATCTAACAAATGTCTAAACAGAGAAGAGTGGCCAGAATGTTTAGTCCCTGTGTTTGGAGGGAGCCACCAGTGGGCGGGTCAAATGAAAATGTGGAGACAAATCAATCAGAATAAGATGAATAGCAATCCTGGAGGGTTTGAGAAGACCGCAGGAATAGGGAGGGACTACGTCATGGAGGGATTTGAATGCCATTTTGAAAGTCAAGACTTTGCCAGACCTGTAGGTCACTATCCACAGACTTGGAGGTACATGAGTTACGAGACTGGGCAGCGGGATATAGATGAGCTCAAATTCATGCTACAGTAAGTGCTGAGCTACAAATCCTGTCATTCCATGGACAAAGCTGTCAAATAGAACCAGTGCACTGACCCACTATATCACTGTTGAAGAATGGAGCTTTTAAATTAAGGCTTAATCATCTTCAGCTGCTGTAGCTCCATCATACAGCCAGACCTGGGGATGTTCACTGATGGTTACTCAATGTTCAGTTCCATTCACAGTTCCCTAGATAATGAATCAACCCGCAGGTAAAAATTTGGACAATATTTAGGAATGGGCTGATAAGTAGCAGGTAATCTTTCATTTTTTAAATAAAGGGCCTGTCCCACTTAGGCGATTTTTTGGCGACTGCTGGCAACTGTCACAGTCGTTGCAGGTCGCCGATAAAGCGGTGACTGGTCCCCCCCAACGACAATGTCTACGACAACCTGCCACCTAGTTGGCGTCAAGCTACGGCAAGCTACCGGCAACCGGCGACCCAATCATCGCGACTTAGACCTACGACCACACCTACGACAACCTATGACCACACATGCGACAACCTACGTCCACCCGCGACGAGCTACGACAAGCAACGACCCTGTCGGTGACAACTGAAGACAACTGAAGACAATTCAGTCGCCGGTACCTGTCGCTGATTGACGTAGGTTGACCAAGGTAGTTGCCAATGGAATTCACCGAAGTCAGCACTCGGCGACCACCAACGTCACCTGGCGACAACCTGCGTCATCCTGGCAATAACCCACGGCAGCACCTACAAGCCCACAGTCGGCGAAACGTTTTGAACATTTCAAAATCCAGCGGCGATCAGAAAAACGTTACAACTCTTTAGGCGACTGGAGGAGACAACTAACGACCACACAGGCGTCACCCCACGACCATGTGAAAACAGCCTAGTTGCTGAAAAAATCGCCTAAGCGGGATAGGGGCTTAAATGTCATTCAACTAAACAGTATGCTGGAAATGTAAGACAATCGATACATTATTTTGTTACATGGCGATATATTCATAGTGTCATCAAGTTGATCTATTCTATTTCCAAAGTCCCAAAGTCGTTTCCGCAGCGTTTTAAACAATACACCCTCTAAGTGTTTGGTTTAAAGGAACAGCGCGGAAACGGGCCCTATGGCCTATCGAATCCGCGCCGACCAGCGATCCCCGTACACTTGCAGCTTCCTACACACCAGGGACAATTTACAATTTTTACTGAAACCAATTAACCAATAAGCCTGTATCTCTTTGAAGTGTGGGAGGAAACTGGAGAACCCAGAGTGAACCCATGCGGTCACAGGGAGAACGTACAAACTCCGTACGGACAGCACCAGTAGTCAGGATCGAACCCAGATCCCTGGCGCTGTAAGGCAGCAACTCAACCATTGTGCCGCCCTTGTGGGGCTGTGACGCTGGGCCCTGCCTCTCAGTGCCAAGTGGCTGCAGGACCTTAGATTGTAGGTTCTTCCTCTCACATAGCCGTTGCATTGGCTGTGCCAAGCTTCTGTGCATCCTTCAGCATGTACTCCTGCAGGCTGCAATGTGCCAGATGCCACAATTCTCACTTGCTCATTAGAGCACCAGGCTTCAAGCAGACCAAAGTGCATCTTTCACAGAGTCGATGATCTTCCAGCGGCACTTGATGTTTGTCTTAGTATACAGTATGTCCCAGCAAACTGGCAGGGAATATTCAGCAAGAGCACATCGGATCTCCCCTCTCTGACCATCACTATCACAATGACCCCAACCATCAATATCCTGAGGACGTTTACTTGAAGGCACGAGGACATGTCAGACACTGGGCCTTTATTTTGGCCTCACGGTCTTGTTTCCTTCTATCATCAGCCTAATGGGGATCTCGCCTCACTTTTGCCTTCAGAGCTGCCTGCTCGCTCACGCCACACACTCACCCTAATCGACAGACGCCTACTGCCAAACACTCGCAGTCTCACACTCCCTCCACCTCCCCCGCCCTCAGAACCACCGCCACTCTCACTTCTATTTCCTAGAACTGCCCAGGATTAATCTCGTCCACATGCCCCAAGCAGGAACTCTGACCTGACTGATTCTCTGTGATCTGGAGCTGCAATTAGTTGGTGATCGACTGAATACGTCCTTCAAACAAATGATCAAAATGTCCAGAAATGTTTTTGCTCTAAACAAAAGCATGATTGTGGCTCTATTAATGAATAGCATTAAAATTACCGTTTTTTATTGTCAAACCTGACTGTTTTCTGCTAAAATTAAACTCAGATATGACACTTTACAAAAGAGCGAATGGAGGTTTTAGCAAAACAAAGAAAAGCAGATTTTGGTTCCACTTGCCAAGAGTGGTCTAAGTTCACTTTTGAGTATGTGGAGATAATAAAAATCAAAATGTTTCTTTTATCCCAAGTCAGGTCAGAAAGGGCTACATATTGTAATTTCCTCCCGCAATGATTTAACTCAACGTGTAGTGCATTAAGGTTTTGCTGAGCCAATATGTGGGCTGTTTGCTCTAAGTCAAATATGATCAAATAACACTGGCCCTTCCTGGAATGTTGTTAGATTGTTGACAGGGTAAAGGGGTGGTGTTTGTGGTGTTCATGTGTGTGGCATGAGGAACAATGGGATGAGCAGACATGGTCCAATTTCACCTCCGAGGTCAGAGAGAGATTTCTCAAGCACTCAGCGGTTACAACTTGCTTTTATATAATGTCCTTAATATAGGAAAACATTCCAAAGGAGTTTTTGTATTAATGTTATTAAATAAAATTTGACACTGAACCTGACCAACAGATGATCAAAAGGTTGGTGACAGAGATAGATTTTACGGAGCTTATTAAAAGAGGAATGTGAGGTGGAGAGGAATGTAGAGACCTGCTCTTCCTCCATGCACCACTCATCCAGAAAGTGAGTGCAGAGCAGTATCGAAGATCTCCACTGATTCATCCAGCCAACCAACTGTACCATTAGTGCTGGCCATACCCAGGAGTTGTTCTGACGATCAGGCACCTTGAAACTGGACTGCTGCTTGCAGTGGGTTTGTTGCACATTCTGGCTCCTCCAAGTCTATTTTATTTAGCTCCCTAAGTGGTTGATTGATTGAAGGATACAGCAAGCATACGGGTCCTCCACCAAGTCCACACTGACCATCGATCACCCGCTCACATTAGTTCTATCTTACCCCACTTTCTCATCCAATTACATTAGGGTCAATTTACAAGGGGCAATTAACCCACAAACCTGCACGTCTTTGAGAAGTGGAAGGAAACCAGATCACCCGGAGGAAACCACGCGATCACAGGGAGAACATGCCAGGATAGCACCTGAGGTCAGGATCGAACCAGGGTCCCTGGTGCTATGAAGCAGCAGTTCTACCAGATGCATCACTGTGCGGGAGGCAGTGTGATATGATGTATGCAAGCATGGCAACGATGCAGGAACTGTTGAGTGTACACTCTGAGGAGAAATGTTTAATCACTGTAGTGTTAGAATTTGGGTCACTTTTCCGATCTCTGATTTCAACTCAGCACTTAACTTCCGACGGCAGTGGGAAGAACAAAGGGTATGTGGATACAATGACTGTTCTTTGAATGAATAATCTGAGCGGGCAACGTTTCCATGCAATGGAAAATTCTCCCTTTTGTTGCAAAGTGTTCATTTAATCAGAATGATTTCACATCACAATGGCACATGGAACAGATGGAAAGAATACATGGATCACCTGCTGTGGCAAGGTGAGGGAGTAATGTAATTCTGTGTTCTCGGAGGGGAAAGGACATCCAAACAGCAGGTGGCTCTACAGTCCCTTGAGCTTGTTACAACGTTCAATTAGATAATGCCACATGCGCATCTTAAATCCATGTACTTTATCTTGATTATGTAAATCTCATCACTCTTTGCACATTGAAAATGCCCCTCTCCATTTTGAAATGTTCTACTGACCTCCAGCTCAACAGCTTTTCGCTTGAGGGAGTTGTAGATTTGCATTGCTCTTTGTATGAGGACGTGCTTCCCGGCACAGCCGATCAACAGCCTGCCTCTAATTATAATATGGTCCCCTTTACTTGTGGAATTGCTTTCTCTCGTTCCTCTCTATTAATTATTACAATTTTGTGGAGGAACTGTGGTGCAGCGGTAGAGTTGCCGCCTTACAACAGCAGAGGCCCGGGTTTGATCCGTGACTATGGTTGCTGTTCGTACGCAGCTTGTACATTCACCCTGTGACGGCATGGGTTTTCTCCAGGTTCTCCGGCTTCCTCCCGCGCCCAAAAGGTGCACATGTTTGTTGGTTAATTTGTAAAAACAGTAAATTGTCCCTCTAGCAGGGATTGCTGGTCTCGATGGGCAGAAGGGCCTGTTTCCGCACTGTATACCGAAATTAAACTAAACTAAACTCCTGTAATCATGAAACACCTCAAAATAATTACCCTTTAACTTCCCTTTAATATGATATATAAATCCACGCAGACGATACCCATCAAAGCTATTTTATGTCATCCCAGTTGTAAATCGCAACCTATGTCCCTCCAAGTGAATAGATCTTTCCTGAGCTCTGAACTGTGCGGCTTGTAAACAATGGCAGAACCACATGCCGACCATCCATGGAGGAGCTATTTACAGAGAGTGCAGAACCGATACCTTAGTGGCCAATATTTATTTGTAAATCAACATCAGTAATTATTTTTTGCGAGGCTTGGTTTTGTCCAAATGGCTGCTGTATTTTCTACATGGTGACTTCTTCAAAAGTACTTCAGTGGCTGTGAAGAGAGTTTGGATGTCCTGAGATTGTAAAAGGTCACAAATCTTTTTATTGTAGTCACTATTGTAAAATAAAATACCTAGCAATTAACTTGAGTATAGCAATGAATAATAACAAGGAGATAATCTATACTTTAGGTTGGTTGGGAAATGAATGTCATTTGGGACACAAAAGTTGGGCAGCACAGTGGCACAGTGATAGAGTTGCTGCCTTACAGTGCAGGGCTGCCAACATGGGGTGAGAGATGAGAGTGAGAAATTGCGAGGGAGCGTAGCGACCGGGGGGGGGGGTGTTCCCCTTCCCATGATAGGGAGCTTTTGCATTTTTCAGCTTGAAATTCTGCAATCTGGTGCATACTGTAGCGAGTCTTTTAACTTACACTTGAATGCAACATTTATGCTTTAAATTGGATTAGGTATGAATAAGGTTAGGCTAAATTACATTCCAAATTACATTCCACAATAGAGCCAGGCTCTGATCAACAGGTGCAGTACGTGAATGACTATATTCATGTATGGAAATCAGATTATATTCATGCTGTTATGCATATATATAGAGAAAAACCCAGAGAGACAAAGCAAAAGTCGGACTTCCATCACTGTTCTCCACAAATAAATCAATCAATCTTGTTCAAGAAGGAACTGCAGATGCTGTAGAATCGAAGGTAGACAAAATTGCTGGAGAAACACAGCGGGTGCGGTAGCATCTATGGAGTGAAGTAAATAGGCAACGTTTCAGGCCGAAACCCTTCTTCAGACGGTTTCAACCGTACCCTTTGAATATAGAAACAAGACGAAAATAATGCCACATATTCAATCATATATGGTTCAATGAAATTAAGATATATATGTAAAAATATATATGGAAACAGGCCCTTCCGCCCACCAGGTCCACACCGACCAGCAATCTATCATACACCAATTCCATCCATCACGCCAGGGACAATTTACAGAAGCCAATTAACCTACAAACCTGCACTTCTTTTGGATATGGGAGAAACCGGAATATCCAGAGAAAACCCATGTGGTAGTAAGGCAGCAACTCTACCGCTGCGCCACCGTGCCACCCCATTACATTATTTTTTCTGTAATATATTTATTATGATGTCACGTGAATAAAGATGAACACATGATTATGATTTCTGCCCTTAGTTGGATAACACACATGTCTAGTCATTGTGTTTTATGGCTGGTGTTCAACCTCTTCAGGCTGAAGGTCTCGACTCGAAACATCACCCATTCTTTCTCTCCAGAGATGCTGCCTGTCCTGCTGAGTTTTTCGAGTTTTTAGTGTCTATCTTCGGTTTAAACCAGCATCTGCAATTCCTTCCTACAATATTTGTTAAGCAAAACATTCTCATTATATAATTTTGTGATTAGCGTGAGAACATGCGAATGCTGTGAAATGCGTGAGTCTCACGCTCAATGCGTAAGAGTTGGCAGCCTTGCTAATAATGCAAACATTTTATGCAAGTTCCAATTGTTTGGACAAAAATCACTTATTACTGCTTTATAACAGTTAAGTTACTTTAAGACCATTTCAGAAATTATGGCAGTCAACAAAAAATCAACTAACAAATTAAAGGAAACTAAATAAAATAACATGTTCCCTTTCCTGACTCTACCTCATAAGTACTTTAATGCCGTTAACAGCGCAAAGGGATATTAATCTCAAGAATCAAAATGAGGAAAGTGAGGGCAATCTTGCTTGAATGGTAATTTTAAGCCCATTCAGATCTGCATAGAGTCAGATTTATACAACATGTACGTGGCTGGCCCAATTTGTCCATAATGATCAAGTTGGCATTCTGGTGCCCAGGGACTGGCTACAGTTCCCAGATCAGCTCGCGTCCCAGGGACTGGCTGCAGTTCACAGGTCGGCTCGCCTGCCCCGACCCCGCCAAAACGAATTGAAAAACAAAACGCGGTTTTTCGGGTTACGGGCCGGATTCGGCCTGTGTGCCGTAGGTTGCCGAGATGTTTGGCCTCATTGTGGTCCCCGCCATGTTTTACAACTGATTCACCTGGTTAGTTCCATCTCCGGCTGCTTCATGTTGTCGGCGGCTGCACATCCAACCAAGAAAGAAGAGAAGAGAAGAAACGCGACGTCACTCACAGCCGCCAACCGACGCGCTTCCCCAGACTGCGCAGATCGCTCTGATGTGACGCAAAGAGACAAAATGTGCAGGGACTGAAGACAGCGTGAGAATTCTGTCATCAGCGTGAAAATTGGCTGAAATGCGTGACTCTCACGCTCAAAGCGTGTTGAGTTGGCAGCCCTGTCTAAGGCCAGGATGTGACAACAGACACACAGGGAGACGCATACACAAAGGAAGACACACACACACACAGGGACACAGGCACACACACACACACACACACACACAGGGAGACAGACAGACACAGACACACACACACACACACACACAGGGAGACACACACACACACACACAGGGAGACACACGCGCGCATGTGCGCGCGCACACACACACACACACATACACATGGAGACACACACACACACACACACACACACACAGGGAGACACACACACACAGGGAGACACACACACACACACAGGGAGACACACACACACACAGGGAGACACACACACACACAGGGAGACACACACACAGCGAGACGGACACACAGACATGCACACACACACACACACAGGGAGACACACACACACAGGGAGACACACACACACAGGGAGACACACACACAAGGAGACACACACACAGGGAGACACACACACACACAGGGAGACACACACACAGCGAGACGGACACAGACATGCACACACACACACACACAGGGAGACACACACACACAGGGAGACACACACACAGGGAGACACACACACAGGGAGACACACACACAAGGAGACACACACACAGGGAGACACACACACAAGGAGACACACACACAAGGAGACACACACACAGGGAGACACACACATAGGGAGACACACACACACAGGGAGACACACACAAGGAGACACACACAGGGAGGCACACGCACACACACACACAGGGAGAGACACACACAAGGAGACACACACAGGGAGACAGACACACAAGCACACACACCTTTCCTTCCCTCTCCCTCCATTCTCCCCTTCCTCCTGCCTCCATCCCACCCTCTTTCCTCCCCCTCCCACCCTCTTTCCTCCCCCTCCCACCCTCTTTCCTCCGCCTCCCTCTTTCTCCCCTTTCTCCTTCCTTCATCCCCTTTCTACATTCCCTCCCCTTGTCTCTCTTTGCCATCCCTCCCTTTTTTCTTTCCCTTTCTCTCTCTCTTTCCCCCCTCCCTCTTTCTCCCCGGCTGCCCAATGGGAAGTCTGGCGTGGATTGGCGGCGCTGGGGCTGCCGTGTGAGTTGAAGGGCAGGAGGGAAGGAGGGAGGGAGGGAGGGAACGAGGCTGCAGCGGCAGCCGGCAGCGCAGTGCTCGCAGCCGGTGCACAGTAGTGCTGACACCCGGCGGCTGCACATCCAACCAAGAGAGAAGAAACGTGACATCACACAGCCGTCAACCGACGCGCTTCCCCAGACCGCACAGATTGCTTTCATGTGGCACAAAGAGACAAACTGTGCAGCAAAGATCGTAGAGCTCCGCTATAGGATCCTTGCTGTGCAGGGACAGAAGGCTTATAGCTTGAGTTCTCTTAAGGATAAGGGGGAAATCCTCTTTCTTCACACAGAGAGTGTGAGGGAGCCACAGAGGGTGTTGAGAATTGGCTGAAGTTAGTGAGTCTCATGAATGGCGGTGCAGGCTCGAAGGGCGAATGGCCTACTCCTGCACCTCTATGTTTCTATGTCTCAGCGTGAGAATTGGAAGCTCTGCAGTGCTAGAGACCTGGGTTCGATCCTGACTATGGGTGCTTATCTGTACACAGTTTGTATCTTCTCCCTGTGACCATGAGGGTTTTTTCTGGGTGCTCCGGTTTCCTCTCACACTCCAGCGAAGCAGGTTTACAGGTTAATTGGCTTCTGTAAATTGTAAAGTTGTCCCTAGTGTGTAGGATAGTGCTAGTGTATGGGTGATTGCTGTGCGTGACTGGTAGGCTAAAGGGCCTGTTTCCATGCTGTATTTCTAAAGTCTAAAATAATTGCCTGTGCTTCAAAACATTGATAAGAGGATTTTCTCCTATTTAGTGCCACTTCCAAAGATGGCATCTCTAACAATACTGTGCTGGGAATGTTAGCCTTGTCTTTTTGGCTGAGCTTAAACTTGTCAGCTTCTGATCCCCTGGTTTATTTTAACCATTCATTTCACTAAAGCTACAATCCCCCTGTTTTGCTTTTATAGGGTGGGAGAAGCCATGAAGATACCGGTATATGAAACTCCAACAGGTTGGAAGTTCTTTGGGAATTTGATGGATGCTGGAAAATGCTCTCTCTGTGGGGAGGAGAGCTTTGGCACAGGTAATGCACTCCTTCGCAACCATCGTATTAAACCCATGACCACAGAGTGTAAAACAGCACGGAATGAATTAAGAGAGAACCAGACCAGATAGCTTATGGAGCTGGAAGGTGGCACTTCTAAGAGTGCAACACCTCCTCAGTACTGATCTGGATGTGCAAGTCTGGATGAAGTCAATGGAACAGGAGGGGACCTCCATACTCCAGATGGGCCCAGTGACCCGGTTCAGTGTTGTCAATTCTATTTAATTCTGTCCGTCATTAAGGAGTTATCACTGTAAACAACTATATTGATATTGCATTTGAAACAGCCCATCACACTGATACATCTATGCATAGTTTTCTTAAAAAATAAGCGAATACATGATTTCAAAGAATATCTGTGGTTTTCATTTTATTTATGAAAAATGCTGCAGCAGAGTCTCAGAGTCCCATTTGGTGTGTGCCTGTTTATTGATGCCTTATTCATAGATGTCCAGAGTGATGTTGTAGGGTCAGGAGGAGGTGTACAGGAGGAGGCCATTTGGCCCATCATCTCTGTGAACTCGCGCCGACTGTCAGTCTGTTTAACCACTGAGCTCTTTCCTTGTCAAACACATGCAGACTTTTCATTATTTAGAAAAAATATCAGCACCCTTCAGAATTAACTGGTACCACCTGCTACAACTGGTGAGATATCAGTGCAATCTGTACATTGAGTTAAAACAGCAATGTGAAGAATAGATCCCAAATGGTCAGAAATTAATTTACCTCTCCCCCCCACTCCGGTTCCATCCCCAGCCATTGTCAGTATTAGTCAATCCAATCACTTAGCGAGTTGCATTGAAGCTGGATGGGCTGCAGTCAATTGGAACTTACTATTTCCTACTTTGGGGCACAAACTTGAGAGGCAGTTTGATTTTTTTTTAATCTAAAACGTTTTTCCGAATGTCAGAAAGGAATTGCGATCTCTCCACAAAGTTGCAGATGGAAGCTCTCTTGTAAAGACTTTTGTAAGGGCAAAACATTCTTTGAGGCTTGAGACTGTGTAAATCACTGTGAGCACGTAAGGAAGGGGAGGGGAAAAGATGCGTCAGTGGGGAAGCAAGTTTGTTCACACAGCAGCTGCTTTTAATTCTGTGAGAGGCAATGTTTCATTGACTGGCTTTATTTGGCAATATCCTGTCAGTGGACCTACAGGGCTGCCTGCATTGCTACACCACAGAGTGCAATGGTTTGCTTAATAACAAATAATTACTTCTTTGTACCACATTGGATAGTAAAAGGTTCTCATATCGTATGTCATGAATCAAAATTTTGATGGGGAGGTGAATCCTAATATATATAAATATATATATATATCTATAATAAAAATCCATGACTTTACTGAGGCTGCTTGACAAGCTTACGTTTCTCTCACACCCTTTCATTACATCAGGATACCCCAAATGCTTCATGGCCAATGGAAGTGTTATAACCTATTAATTTATGTGGAGCAAGGTCCCACAGGTGGGGAGTGATGATGATCAATTTGTTGCATTTTTGTGATTTGGTTGAGAAATGAGTAATGGGCAGGGATGTTGTATCCTTAAATTAAAATGGCAGCACAGGCCTTGTGTTTAGTATTCTATCTGATGGAAAGCACCACCAACAGTGCTCCAGTCTCTCAGTTGAGCATCGCCTTGTCAGTTTGGATTAAGTGCTGGAGTCTATGGACTGGGATTCAAACCGCAAACATGCAGACTCAGAGGGGTGTGTTACCACAGAGCCCGAGCAATGATGGAGTGTGTGGAGTTATGCTGAACCCTGTAACTGCAGAATTATGCCAAACTTGTGTCAGGAGAGTAGATCTGCATTCAGAATTGCTCTACTGGTGTCAGTTCTCTCGAGGGTATGTCAATTATTACAAGTTATCTAGACTGACGAGTATGCTAAAGCATCTGGAACAGATTGGATGCCTTTGGAATGCATTGGCAGGAGGGGATCGTTCAAACCATTATTTCTGTGCAACAATTCAATGAGAACATTCCTGATCTCTACTCTACCTTCATTGCATGCTGCAATTTGTTATTTGTATTGGTTGTTATTGTAATGGCAACATTAAAAAGAGAATTCATTATTCAGCATTGCTGTAATTGCAAGACACCAAAGCCTGTTAACCTAAGTTGTGCTAAATAGGCCCACGATCATTGACCCCATACCCAGTCCCCTAGTATGGGTCCTGTCCAATCCTACGGATGATTATACTGGCCAAAACCCTATTGGAGTAGGTTAGTGAGGATCCGTGTGCACTTGGAGCTCAAATTATGTAATCTGTTGGCATGTTCAGTTTAGAGATACAATGTGGAAACAGGCCCTTTGGCCCACCATGTCCACACTGACCATTGATCCCCCATTCACATTAGTTGTGTCTTATCCTACTTTATTATCCATCCATTAAACACACTGGGCAATTTTACAGAAGTCAATTAACCTACAAAGTCATCCAGTATATATGCTTAGTTACAAAAAAACATACTGTTTTTACTCCCCCCCCCCCCCCCCACCGAACGTTGCCATTTGTTAAAGCTGCCAAGGTTTCTCAATGGTTCTTATTTAAAAATTAAATAATTTAGAAACATAATATTGCACAAATAACATTTCAAAGCACAAAATAATCACAGACCTCAAATTCAAGTAATTAAAATAATCACAGACCTCAAATTCAAGTAATTATAAATATTAACTGAATGCACTCTTATCTATCAGGAGCCATTGCCGTGAGTGTTTAACTCTGGTGCAAGGACTGAGAGCTCTTGTGCTCTACAACCTGAAAATCGTTGACAGAGTTCAGCCTTCTGGGTTTGTGCAGGAGTCCCAAAGCCTGCAGGAAGTTACAGCATTAACCAAGCCATCGAGAGGGTTTTCTGTCACGGCTATAGTGCTGATATGTGATCCGGATCTCTTGCCTGTCCTACAGACGTTATCCTCATGTATTTAAAAGGGAGGCCAAGAGACAATACTCAATATTGTGGGGCAATCAGGCCAAAACAAGGGAGAAGGGTAGTAAACTGATTGGCTTTGTATAACCATCCCATAGTTACATCAATATAGAATTCATACAGCATGGAAACAAGCCCTTCGGCCCAACATGCCCCTGCCAACCAAGATTCCTCATCTATACTAGTCGCAGCTGCCCTAGTTTGGCCCATATCCATGTACCTGTCCAAATGTCTTTTAAAAGTTGTTATCGTATCTGCCCTAACTCCCTCCTCAATCAGCACGTTCCATATACCCACCAGCCTCTGTATGAAAAAGTTACCCCTCAGGTTCTGATTAATTCTTTCCCCCCTCATTTTAAACTTGTGTCCTCTGGCCTTTGATTCTCTACTCTGGGTGAAAGGCTCTATGCATTCACCCTATCTATTCCCCTTATGATTTTATACAACTCTATAAGATCACCCCTGCGTCTTCTATGCTCAATGGAATAAAGTCCTAGCCTGTCCAACCTTTCCCTATAGTTTGGGCCTTCGAGTCCTGGCAACATCCTCCTAAATCTTCTCTGCACGCATTCCATCTTAATGACATCCTTCCCATCGCGGGGTGACCAAAACTGAACACAATGCTCCAAATGTGGCCTCACCAATGTGTTGTACAATATCTTGTAATCATGGATATGTCAGCTGAATATAAACTCACTTTCTGCGACAAACCTGCAGCTCCAGTTCCATTTGATCATGTTTACAAGTCCAGCAGTAAATCACTGGTTTATTTCTCTGCTGAAATTAAAGAGGAATTCTCAAATCCACCCCATGGAACATTCTGAAGGCTGTGTTGCTTTTCCAGACAATTACCAATAGCTCCTTGCAATTTTCTCTTACCAAGAGGGGAAAAGAATGAGATTAAACATTGCACTGAGAAGGTAGTCAGATCTGTTATAAAACCCACAGTCTGAAAGCATATCATTAATCCCCAAATCCTGCTCCCCCTGTTAAAATAGCACATTTGCTTTGACTGTAGGTTTAGGTTATAAACTGGTAAACGCGAGTTGCCAATAACTAATGCAGTCTTCTAAGAAACCATTGGAAGCATGCCAATAATTCTGTAAAATCAGCCTCCGATTTCCCTCTCGCGAACCCCACAAATCTTAAGGTTGCCTCAAGATGTTTTTCAGCATCCATCATTTTGAGGTCATTACAGAAACCTCAGCAAAAAAAAAAAGATATTTTCATTGTTTCTGTCTTCTTTACCCCACAGCTGTTATTCGTATATAAGTTGTGGTTGGCATTGGCATCAGAGATAGGTTACCCCAGGGATCATTCCCAGTGCTGAATCTGAAAGTGAGCTATCTGATGCACCGCCACCAATTCTAAATCATTTCTGTTTTTTAAATCCTTTCATGTCTCACCCGCTATATGTCTACAACCACTGCCAACTCCTTTGATACCCCAAAATATCTGTCCTCTTCTAATTCCTATACACTGCTCCCTCTGATTTTATACTCCCCTTAATTGACAATTGTCCCTTTATTAGACCAGTCCCTAACCTTTGGAATCCGCATCCCTCAATCTTTCTCAGCTATCTTTTAATATATCTCTTTGATCAACCTTGTAGTCAAGTGTCTCATTCTCACCATTTGTGATTAGGTGTCAAATGTTTCATTGCTAACATTCAAATAAACTTCTTGGGATGTTTTTAAAGTAGATTAAGTACACTGCAAATTGGTAGTGGAAAGGTAGGCAGCATTATGTTGGATATCATAACTACTTTTCCTAGAGGATTTGATTACAGGAACCAAGAAAGCTTTCTGCAGTTTTATAGGGAATTGCTGAGATTGCGAGCAGAACCGTGTGCGTTTGGTTCTCCATAGCTAAGCACGGATGTACCTGCCACAGAGGGAGTGATTCATAAGATAGGTCCCAGCAATGGTGCGTTCACCATATAAGAAATCATTTGATAGGCTGGGACTGAATTCTGCCAAGTCTAGAAGAAGGAGAGCTGATCGTATCAAGATGCACAAAATTCTAAGAGCTCGACAGGTCTGATACAGGGGAGGTTTTTTTTTCCGGGTTCAGGAGTCTAGGATCAAGGGGCACTGTTTCAGAATAAGAGGTGGATATTTAGAACTGAGATGCAGAGACATTCTTTCACTGACGGTAGAGAACCATCGGAATTCACCATCCCAGAACACTGTGGAGGCTTAGTCATTCCGTTCATTCAAATCAGATGACTGATGGGTTTTTGGACATTAAAGAAATCAAGGTATACGGGGATAGTGATGGAAAATTGCACTAAGGTTGATCGGCCATGGACAATGAATGGCAGGGCAGATTCAAAGGAAAAGAAGGCTTCCTTTTCCTTATGGTTTGGACATCTCCTTTAGGGCATGCAGATGTGCGCATAGAATGTTTCACATTCTTTCTGATCATGTTCAATGCAGTGTTGGGCGCTTACCGTTCTGAATGGTGACTATCTTCATAATTCACATTAATTGCCACTGATCAGGTGCTACCGATTAACTTGTGACCTCAGGAGTTTGTAACCTGCAAAGCTGGCAAGCTGCATGTGTTCAAACTAAAACGGAAGAGTTTTTCAACTGTTCGGTTAATCAGCTGACCGATTAACTCAGAGAAACGGTGTCTCGTTACAAGGCCCATGTCTGATTTCTACCCTCTTCATAGTGTTGGTGATGCATGCCAATGTGAACAGGATAATGCCTGCTGAAGGTAGGTGCAGCATGGAATAAACATAGATTAAACCCCCTTGCAGGTTGGAAGCTTGGAAAGTTGAAGCATTTCATCTGCCGCTATTTCTGCAGCACAAACATATGGATGATATTTTGTTGCTAATAACCGGGAGGTTCCTCTGTGGATCACACCATAAATCTGACCTGGGGAAATATTGTCGTTTCTTCCTTGTCACTGCGTCTATGTCCTGGGACTCTCTACCCAACAGCACTGCGGAACAAGGCTGACTGCGGAGGTTCAAGAAGGTGACTCACTGTCAGTTAGTGAGGAATGATAAATGCTGCTCCGCATTCCATGAATGAACAGCAAGAAAGTTGGATGGCAGGTCAGCAGTCTGACAACATGGACGCAATGGATGTCAAGGGAGAGGATGGGGTGAGAGAGTTGTTCCTCATCAGCCTATATGTGCACATTAATCTCATTAAGCTAAGGTCTAATGGTTGTATATTCATTTGACAATGACTTAC
Organism: Okamejei kenojei; assembly: GCA_035221665.1. NCBI lineage: Eukaryota > Metazoa > Chordata > Chondrichthyes > Rajiformes > Rajidae > Okamejei > Okamejei kenojei. The sequence continues at coordinate 71,054,616 of CM069133.1, read as the reverse complement.
ATCCACACCATGCCTTTAGCATTGTAAAGTATGCCAGGCAGGGTATATCAAAGGTAGATCATGAGACATGAGGCGATGTTAGGGGACGACATCGTCATGTAACCCAATGTTTGCTCTCAGAGGGAGGTTTTTAAGGAATGTCTAAGCAAGGATGGCATGTGGAGTGGAGAGATTTAGCGAGGTGTTTCTAAAATTTAGTGGAGTCAGAATGGTGGAGTAGTTAAAATCAAGGATGGCCAGTCAGCAGAATTAAACAATTTGGGTGTTCTGAATTCAATTAAAATATCCATTTACCAGTACTTAACAGGATGTGCTTGTTTCCTTTAACCAGCAGAGCAAGTGTTATAATCACCACCCCGCACATGCCTGAAAAATGTTCATATAAATATTTGCGAGTTGGTGCTTATTTGGCGGAATTACTTTTGCAGATCTTGACGCCTCTCTGGCAGCTTGAAATTACTGCTGGAGTGCCTCATGAAAGTCATTCTTCGCCTATAAAAGGATAAAAGCTGCCTCTTAACGAGGCATAGCTTCCCAGAGAAGGTCGCAGGCAGCCAGCCAGCTGTTTGGTGGAACTGTTGAAAAACTCTTCCATTTTAGTTCGGAGCACTCCACAGATCGCTGGCTTGGCAAATATCAATTTCCTGAGGCCATGAGGTAATGCTTAGCACCTGAGCAGTGGCAATTAATGGGCATGAACTGAATAGTCGTGAAACAGAGCTGCAACAGTCCATGCTGAGAATGAACGTCACTAGAAGGAGGAGGAGATGGTTCACTAATCGAGACTACAACGGGCCGTTAGGGCCAGGTTAAGAGTCTACATTTTTAAGAATTCTGAAACTTGAAGAATACAAGATGGCACCAGAAACTAATGTGGCAACTTCAGAAACTAAAATGGCAACTAGAGTTACCGAATGGAAAAAAGGCCCTTTGGCTCATTGAGTCCATGACGAGCATCGTCATGGAACATCGTCATGGACCCACCCACACTAGTCCCACATTATCCCACTTATCATCCACTCGTTACACACAAGGGGAAATTTACAGAGTACATTTAACCTACAAACCCGCACGTCTTTGAGATGTGGGAGGAAACTGGCCCCTTAATTTTATAACTATGTTCCCTTGTTTGTCACTCCCTTACTACGTGAATATTTCACACCTTCCCTACCGAGACCCCTTAGAATCTTATATTTTTGAATATGGTCACCCCTCATCCTTCTAAACTCAAAAGAATGTAGACCCAAACCTTCGAGTCTTTCTTATGGGGGCAACCCTCTCCTCACAGAACTTAGCCTGGTGAATCTCCTTTGCATTGCCTTCAATACTACAAAGCTAGATGAGCACACAGGGGAGCCAGGTATAGAAGGGGATAGAGGAAGGTCAAGAGTGAAGGGAGGAGGTTCACATGGGGCCTAGCATTAGCAAAGAATATTCAGGTCAACTGATCCGATTCTGGGCTATATTTTCAATGCAATAACTATCCCAAGTTTGCATGTTCAAAATAGTCCTTTCAAGGCCAGATTATAGAACTTCTTTCCACACATTGAATCCAGCCAACGATCTTTTCCATTCATGGAGTTTCCCTTCCACACTATATCCCGCCAAAAAAAAAAATTGTATCTGGTGAAAAAAACTTGTTTAAAAGGAATTTCTTGCCTCAGCCTCTTATACATTGTCCTGGGATTTTATGGATGTTCCTTTTGATAGAAAAAAAAAGTGTCAGCAAACTTCCAGTCTCAATGGGAAGGATACTATTTTGAGAAACAATTTAATTTGCTGGTAAATCTTTGCTCTGATAAAACAGTGACCAGTTAGCGCACATTGTAAAAGGCAGCATTGTGATAATTATAAAAATGATCTGTTTTTTTAGCAGCATTGGTCGAGTGATAATATATTGGGTAAAGATACTAGAAATATCCCTCTCCCCCTTTTCTTCTTCAAAATAAGGCCATGGGATATAGACCATATAAAATAGAAAAGAGCAACTCAGTAACGGGCCCTAAACCCAACAATGTCTGAATGAATGGATGGATGGATGGATGAATGAATGAATGAATGAATACTTTGTCACATGTAAAAAGTCACAGTGAAATCCGTTGCTTGCGTACCAAGGTATGTGAATAGTCACCACATGAGGGTGCTGACTAGGTTACAAAGTATACACAGTATCCATGCCAGGTCCCCCATCATTCTCCCCCAACTCCCACTCCCACCCCCCTGACAGCGGTCCCCCACGCCAGGTCCCCATTGTCCTTCCCCCTCCCTCATGGTGGTCCCCCATGCCGGGTCCTCCTTTGTTCCTTTGACAGCGGCGTCCTCACTTCCATGTGGTCCATCCTCGTCCAATGATGCCAAGACCTCACCTGCCTGCAATACCCCTCCATTCCCTGCATTTCCAGGATATTCTACATATGTGCTTATCTATAAACCTCTTAAATGCTACTCTTGTATCTGCTTCTGCCACCGCCCCAGCAGTGTGTTCTGAGCACCCACCATTCTGTAAAAAAACTTGCCCCGCACATCTCCTTTAAACTTTACCCCTCTCACCTTAAAGCCATAGCCTCTATTCTTTGACATTTCCACCTGGAGACAAAGTTTCTACCTGACTGTCTACCCCAGCTATATCTGTCAGGATTTTATATCCTTCCCATCAGGTCTCCCCTCAATCTCTGGCATCACAGAGAAAACATTCAAAATCTGCCCAACCTTTCCTGGTGGTTAATACCACTTAATCCGAGCATCATTCTGGGAAGCCTCTTCTGCAACCTCTCCAAAGTATCCACTGGGGGGTCACGGTGGCGCAGCGGTAGAGTTGCTGCCTTACAACAAAATGCAGCACCGGAGACCCAGGTTCGATCACGAATATGGGCGCTGTCTGGTGCAGAGTTTGTACGTTCTCCCCGTAACCTGCGTCGGTTTTCTCAGAGATCTTCGGTTTCCTCCCAAATTCCAAAGACGTACAGGTTAATTGGCTTTATAATATAAAAATTGTCCAGTATAAAATTTCCAACTTCCAGTATAGTCCCTGGTGGACTCTTCGGAAGGTACAAGGTACATCCTGCCAATAATGGACAACCAGAACAGCACACAATACTCCAAATCCAACCTAACCAAAGTCTTATAAAGTTGCATCATGACTTCCTGTCTCTTATACCCAAAGAAGGCAAGCATACCACAGGCCATCTTTACCACTCTTCCTACTTGTGTTGTCACGTTCACGGAGCTATGGACCTGGACCCCAAGATCCCTCTGCACACCTATGCCTCTAAGGGTCTTCCCATCAACCGTACACCTTCCCCTTACATTTGACCTCCCAACATGCACCATTAGTCACAAAAGAGAAACTCCACCAAGCTGTTCCGAGTCTGTTGATCCCATACTGAGGATTCAGCTAGAAGCAGTGCCACATGTTGCTGGATATATTGGCTTGGATTCTCTTTAGAAAAACTCACCACCAAAAATTGTAATTTGCATACTTCTGTCCAAGCACTCTGACCTTGGCCATATGTCCATTGACAACCAGGCTGGCTTGACGATAGGACCAACCTGACTGGTGAGGGCCTTGGAGAGAGCAAGATGTTTTTTTGTAACCTGGAGACCAGAGTGTTACCAACACACATGAGTACATGTGTTTTTATTTAATTGCCATACTGCAATTGACCCACAAGGAATCCCGTTGATTCCTTAATTTCCCTGATGGCCTCAAGTTAAGCAGGTGATTGTTACCATTGCCCCAAATGAGAAGCAGGAAAGGGTTTTTTCTAAGGCGCAACATTTAAGCAGCCATCAACTGCAGGTGCAGTCGGCACTTACATGTGCTTTGGATTGTGCATTTCTCTGACACTGATTAAGTCCACTATGTTGATACGAGGCAGACCTGATAATGCACAAAGCTGTCTTCCATTAAAGGGAGCTTATCCTAATACAATCCGGCTGCAGCAAGGAATGATCCTGCCTCATTTAAACTCAAAATGTTCTCAATCAAAGATCTCCTATCTCCATTCGTCTCTCTTCACCCATAAATCCAGAGTATGACAAACGTGTTTGCTCACCATTCTTAGCACTGGATGTTTCTGTTCCCCTGCCTGTGACTGCTCGTTCTCCTTTCCCCTGTTGTAAATTGGAGTGAACGGTAATTGGATTCAGTGGCAATAGGTGTTTGTATTGGCCATGGCCCATTGGGTTGTATTCATGTCTCTGCGATAGGGATAGTCAGCATAGCTTTATACGTGGGAGATCATATCTCACAAATCTGATTACGTTTTTGGAGAGGTCATCAAGAGAATTAGTGAGAGCAGGGCAGTGGTTGTGGTCTACACGGACCTTTAACAAGGTCCCGCATGGAGGGCTAGTGTGGAAGGTAAGAATCAATCCAAGGTGAGCTAGCCAAATGGATTTAAAATAGTCTCTGCGGAAGGAGTTAAAGGATTACAGTGGAGGGTTGTTTTTCTGTTTGGAGGTCTGTGACCAGTTGTCTGCCACAGGAGTTTTGTGCTGGATCATCTGTTGTTAATTATCTACATTAACGATAAAATATCGTGGGAAGGATGGCCAATGAATGGCAACTTTAATTTAATTCAGCCAAGTGTGAGGCATTGCAATTTGGTGGGTGAAATCAGAGCAGGAGTTAAATTGGCAGAGGAGAAATGTTCTCCAACGCCCTCCTTCATTGTAAAATTATGAGCTATACAGTGTATGTGCCAATTCTACCTTTTATTTTCCAACAGCTCTGTCCGCAGTTTTCCTTTCTCATTGTATACAGAAAGGTGAAATTCCAAATAACTTTGATTTCCAGTAATCTGCTTTTGCCTCTGAGAATAGTATGTGGTTTTCAGCTGACATTCTAACAGTGTCTAGGAGTAATGGAGTGGTTTGCTGACAATGGTGTTATCCTTGAGACACAGTTAAACCCAAGTCTCTCATGTGGATAGAAAATGTCTGTCCTTCGACCAACAACACTAAAAGCAGTAAATAACTCCCATGCGTAAAGAAGTGAATCACTGCTGCCAACTCCTGTTCACCCACATTGACTCCAAGACCAGCAATGCCTAGAATTTAGAATCCTCGCCCTTGCTTTCAGATCCTTCCAAGGCAGTCACGGGGGAAATTATTATGGGTAACAAGGAAATGGCAGAAGAGTTGAACAGTACTTACTTCAGATCTGTCTTCACTAAGGACGACACAAACAACCTCCCAAGGGGGTAGAGGAACTGAAAGAAATTTTCATTAGGCGAGAAATGCTATTGGGTAGGCTAATGGGACTGAAGGATGATAAATCCCCTGGGCCGGATGGTCTGCATCCCAGGGTCCTCAGGGAGGTGGCTCTAGAAATAGTGGACGCATTGGTGATCATTTTCCAATGTTCAATAGATTCAGGATCAGTTCCTGTGGATTGGAGGATAGCTAATGTTATCCCATTTTTCAAGAAAGGAGCGAGAGAGAAAACGGGGAATTACAGACCAGTTAGCCTGACTTCGGTGGTGGGAAAGATGCTGGAGTCAATTATTAAAGAGGTATTAATGGGGCATTTGGATAGCAGTAAAAGGATTAGTCCAAGTCAACATGGAGTTATGAAAGGGAAATCATGCTTGACTAATCTTCTGGAATTTTTTGAGGACGTGACAAGTAAAAGGGATGATGGGTAGCCAGTGGATGTAGTATATCTAGACTTTCAGAAAGCCTTTGATATCGTCCCACACGGGAGACTGGTGACTAAAGTCTAAAGGGGGAAGTCTTTTAGGACCGAGATGAGAAGATCACACACAGAGTGGTGAGTCTGTGGAATTCTCTGCCACAGAAGGTAGTTGAGGCCAGTTCATTGGCTATATTTAAGAGGGAGTTAGATGTGGCCCTTGTGGCTAAAGGGATCAGGGAGTATGGAGAGAAGGCAGGTACAGGATACTGAGTTGGATGATCAGCCATGATCCTATTGAATGGCGGTGCAGGCTCGAAGGGCCGAATGGCCTACTCCTGCACCTATTTTCTATGATTCTATGATTCTAAAATTAGAGCACATGGTATTGGGGGTAGGGTGTTGACATGGATAGAAAATTGGTTGGCAGACAAGAAGCAAATAGTAGGAGTAAACGGGTCCTTTTCAGAATGGCAGGCAGTGGCGAGTGGAGTGCCGCAAGGCTCGGTGTTGGGGCCGCAACTGTGTACCATATATATTAATGATTTGGAAGAGAGAATTAGTAGCAACACTAGCAAGTTTGCGGATGACACAAAGCTGGGTGGTTGTGTGAACTGTGAAGAGGATGTGGAAGGTTGCAGAGTGACCTGGACAGGTTGAGTGAGTGGGCAGATGCGTGGCAGATACAGTATAATATAGATAAATGTGAGGTTACCCACTTTGTTGGCAAAAACAAGGAGGCAGATTATTATCTTAATGGGGTTAGGTTAGGAAAGGGAGAGGTGCATTGAGAACTGAGCGTCCTTGTACACCAGTCACTCAAAGTTGGCGTGCAGGTACAGCAGGCAGTGAAGAAAGCTGATTGAATGTTGGCCTTCATAACAAGACGATTTCAGTATAGGAGTAAAGAGGTTCTTCTGCAGTTGTGTAGGGCTCTGGTGAGACCACATCTGGAGTATTGTGTACAGTTTTGGTCTCCTAATTTGAGGAAGGACATCCTTGTGATTGAGGCAGTGCAGCTTAGATTCACGAGATTGATCCCTGGGATGGCGGGACTGTCAAATGAGGAAAGATTGAAAAGACTAGGCTTGTATTCACAGGAGTTTAGAAGGATGAAGGGTAATCTTATAGAAACATATAAAATTATAAAAGGAGTGGACAAGCGAGATGCAGGAAAAATGTTCCAAATGTTGGGCGAGTCCAGAATCAGGGGCCACAGTCTTAGAATAAAGGGGAGGCCATTTAAGGCTGAGGTGAGAAAAATCTTTTTCACCCAGAGAGTTGTGAATTTGTGGAATTTCCTGCCACAGAGGGCAGTGGAGGCCAAATCACGGGATGGATTTAAGAGAGAGTTAGGTAAAGCTCTAGGGGCTAGTGGAGTCAAGGGATATGGGGAGGAGGCAGGTACGGGTTATTGATTGGGGACAATCAGCCATGATCACAATGAATGGCAGTGCTGGCTAGAAGGGCTGAATGGCCTCCTCCTGCACCCATTTTCTATGTTTCTACCCCTGTTTGTGTGCAATCTCAGCAGATCTCCGACCCTTGGACATATTTTGTGCTCCTCCAATTGTCTGTTTTTTTTCTCTCTGCCACCAGCACTCAGCAGCCAAGACTCAAATGTCTGAAATACTCCCCTGAAACTCTTCCCCCTTCATATCATCCTCCCTTTCCATCTTAACGATGATCTTTAGACCTACGCCTCTGACCAAGCCTTGCCTGCTTGAATGTTTTCTCGCATTGGCAGGGTAGCAGTATTTCCTCTGATAATGATCATGTGATGCATCACCATGTTAATGCTCTTGTTCTCGTGTTAATCAAAGGGGTAAGGTAAGGGATGTGGTTGGTTGAGGGCAACCTTACAGCAGAGGGTTCTGCACTTTGAGTCTTTTCACAGAGAGGCTGGGAGCTCAGTCTGTTTGTAGATTCACACAGTAGGGCTGATTGTGGCCACACAGCTCAGTACTGAATCATGTGGCTTCTACTTGAATGAAAAACTATATTTTTATTCAAAATGTGTAGCCGAACAGCGATACAGCAAGAACGTGAGCACAGTATACAAGGAATGTCACGGGGAAACAATTTATGCTGTGATTGACAGACTTGGGATGATCTTTGCTGTCCACTGTTATTCTGAATCAAAACATTTCACAATGAGGAGGGATTGGATAAACAATTGGCCCATTGTTTCCATGCCAACCAAAATTGAGGTTTTATATTATTCTTGATTCTTACTCTCAGACTGTAGTTCAGCCCACTGGTTATTACTCTTCAGGTGAACATTTTAAACGTGATGAGTCCTTTCCTCTGCTGACCCAACCTTCCCTCCCCCACTACTTTCAAACCTAGAAATAATAGTTCAACAGACAGTTGGCATTTCTCTTTACAGTGGAAGGCAAGCAAAGTAATGGAAGTCATGTTGTGGTTTGAGTTTGATCCTGCACAGAGGATGTGCAGCATTTCTGGCCACCGCTTGGGGAGAGGGATTGGTGGGAAGACCATTGTGGGAATGGCGGCATGGTAGCCCAATGGCTGCCTTACAGTGTTTACAGTGCCAGAGACCCTCGGGTTCGATCCCGACTACAGGTGCTGTCTGTACGGAGTTGGTACATTCTCCCCGTGACCTGCGTAGATTTTCTCCAATATCTTCAGTTTCCTCCCACACACCAAAGATGTACAGGTTTGTAGGTTAATTGGCTTAGTATAAATGTAATAACTGTCTGTAGTGTGTGTATGATAGAGTTAATGTGTGTGGATCACTGGTCGGTACAGACTCAGTGGGCCGGAGGGCCTGTTTCCACGCTATATCTCTAAACTAAACTAAAATTGCAAAAAAAAAAAGTGCAGATGACAAATTTCTGAAATAAAGACTGAAAATGCTGGAAAACTCAGTAGGTTAAGCATCATCTGCGGAAAGAGGAAGAGCTAATATTTCAGGTCCAGGACCCTTCATGGGGGCTGAAGGGGTTGTTGGGAACCTGCACAGTTTCAGATTATGGTACTCGAGTTGAAAATGCTGAATACAAGTCCAAGTAATTCATTAGATATGGAAGATTTAGAGCCAGCTGATCTCAGTGATTATGACTATATAGCAGAGGTCCCCTTCTTTAGCATCTCAACACCCAGCATGCCCGGGCTGACTATACCCCTCTCCTTGAGTATCCCCAGTCCAACCCCTTTGAGTGCTCCTCTCCTTAGGTTGACCTGCACACCCATGGGACTCTGACTCAATGTTGCCTTATAAAAAGGAATTGGGAAATTAATTGGAAAGGATAAATCTTCCAGGTGATTGGAAATAGCAGAAGGAGTGAGACTAACCAAAGAGAACGGACATGAAATCCAAATGGCCCACTCTCATTGGCTTCTGATTATGTGTTTCTCTGCACCATCTGCAGTAGCCCTGCTCGGGAAGTCACGTGGTGTTTTATTATGTCTGTTGCAGGCTCTGACCACATTCGAGAGAAAGACGGTCTCTGGGCTGTTCTAGCATGGCTGTCCATCATTGCAGCTCGTAAACAGAGTGTGGAGGACATACTGAAGGATCACTGGGCAAGGTTCGGTCGGAATTACTACTGCAGGTGAGAGGGAAAGTCAGCCATGTTGGGACATTGCAATTGTGAAGGCAGGGCTCATGAACATTTATTGGACTCACCACTGATTCTCCTTATTTCATATTCCAGAGTGTTGAATCATTACAGCAAGGCTGTGCTGTAACTTACCCCACTGTCCAGCTCTCCCATGCTCCCGGTTATTTATTACATTGGCTACTATCTTTGTGATCACTATATTAAAGAATAATAAGCACTTGGACATTTATTGGATATAAATTATTTTTCTCTAGATTTTCCAAATCTCTAAATAGTCAATCAGGTGTTTGGAAAGTGGCTGCCAATAACATTAATGTAGCAGGTTGACATTGGTTCAGAGATAAATGTCAGTCCCAGGATAGCTCCAATGCATTCAAAACAGTGCCATCTGTTCTCTTACATCACCCTGAGTGGGTCGACAGGACCTCGGCTTAAAGTCCAACCTGAAAGGTGGCACCCCCAGTACTCCCAAAATTATGCTCTGATTCATGACCTTTAATTCACATGGTAACATCAGCAATTTTAGGCCAATCTTTCCGAACATCAACAGTGGGGCCTCTCTATTTACTCTTCCACAGCTCCTGCAAACTCCTCTTCCGGTGCTTTCCCCTTGTCCACAGACTCCATAGATCCATAGAATCACACAGCATGGAAACAGGCCCTTCACACCAACTTGTCCATGCAGACCAAGATGCCCCATCTATGTTTGCCCCATCTGCCTGCATTTGTCCATATTTCTCTAAACCTTTCCTATCCATGTACCTGTCCAAAGGTCCTTTAAATGTAGTTATAGTAATTATGTCAACTACCTCTTCTGGCAGCTCATTCCATATACTCATCACTCTCTGTGTGAAAATGTTGCTTCTCAGGTTCCTATTAAATAATTCCCATCTCATCTTAAAGCTATGTCCTTTACTTCTTGATTCATCTACTCGGTGTAAAAGACTCTGTGCATCAACATGTCTATTCCTTTCATGGTTTACGCTCTTCTATAAGATTACCCCTCAGACTCCTGCACTCCAATGAATAAAGTCCTAGCCTGCCCAACCTCTTTCCTACAGCTCAGGGCCTCAAGTCCTGTCAAATCCTCACAAATCCTATCAATATCCTTCCTATAGCAGGGTGACCAAAACCGAACACATTTCTCCAAATGTGGCCTCAGCAACATCTTTTGCAACTGTAGCATAACATGCCTTCACTGTCTATGATACCGCCCACTTGAATCTAATCTGCAAAGTTGCTAATCATGCCATGTACAATCTCATCCAAATTGTTGATGTATATCACAACAGCAATGGGCCCAACACCAATCTCTGATGTAAATCTCTAATCACAGGCCTCTAGTCCAAAAAAACAGCCTTCTACATTCATCCTCTGCTTCCTTTCATGAAACCAGTTCTCTATCCAATTGGTTAAATTCCCTGAACCCATGCAATCTAACCTTCCAGAGCAGTCTACCATACAGAACCTTATTCCATTGACTCCATTTTCTGCCATAATCCTGCACTTTCCTGTATCATAATCTTGTAAATTCCATACTTTGATCTACATACACCTCCCTCAGTAACAAATAAGTTGCCCCGGAAGGTCTGCTGGCAGTGACCTCTGGTGATGAGCTCCCATCAACAGCATCAACAGAGCAGTGGCGTGATGATCACAGTGTTGTGAGGCTCACCTTCACCCTGGAGGGCAATGACAAGCCCTCAACATGACAGCTGTTATGAATTCCACATTAACGATATCTCAAAGTCAGGCCATTTGTTCAGCAATCACAGAACCAAGATGCCCTAGTTTAAATGTTCCAGAGAAAACACTGAACACAACTAATTAAAAATTAGGAACACCTCTCATGGTATTGGGACTTCCCAAAGTGCTTTACAGCCAGTGGCCTGCTTTGTGAGCTCAGACATTGAAATGAAGTGCAATGCAGCAACCAAATTCTGCACAGTAATCTTCTATAGCAGGAATGCAGCAATAATTATATTATCTGGTGGTAATATTAATTAAGAGATGACTTAGGCCCCAGGACAACTGGAAGAAAGTCTTGCTCTTCTTCATCAGTGGCTGCATGTTCTTCTACTATCAGATCTTCCTGTTCCTTTCTCCCTCATGCATTTTCTCATCATCCCCTTAAATCTATCTCTGCAGATCATTTCAACCATTCCCTGTTGGAGCGAGTTCCACATTTCCACCACTCCTCCAAAATTCTCTATTCAATGTATTAGTGATTCCCTTACACTGATGGGACTCTTGATTTGCTCTTTTCATCATTGACTCTGCATCAACCCCTTCAAATGCCTCCCTAATATTAAACCCTCTGTGGTTCTCTTTTCCAGGGAAAGGTGACCCATCCCGCCCAATCTTAACTGAGAAGAATTTTACAGTTCGAATATAATCCTTACAAAGTGTTTGGTATATCTCTAATATTTATTTGTCCTTTTCATAATATTGCCAGAAATGTGCATGGTCACAGAGCCATTGAGTGATACAGTGTGGAAACAGATCCTTTGGCCCAACTCGCCCGCACCGGCCAACATGTCCCAGCTACATTAGTCCCACCTGCCTGCGTTTGGTCCATATCCCTCCAAACCTGTCCTAACCATGAACCTGTCTAACTTGTCCTTGAACGTTGGGATATCCCAGCCTCAACTACCTCCTCTGGCAGCTTATTCCATACATCCACCATTCTTTGTGTGAAAAAGTAACCCCTCAGATTCCTATTAAATCTTTTCTCCTTCACCTTAAATCAATGTCCTCTGGTCCTCGATTCACCTACTCTGGGCAAGAGACTCTGTGCATCTATCCAATCTATTCCTCTCATGATCTTATACACCGCTATAAGATCACCCCTCATCCTCCTGCACTCCAAGGAATAAAGTCCCAACCGACTCAACATCTGCCTATAGTTCAGACACTCTAGTCCTGGCAACATCCTCATAAATGGTTCTCAAAAATTCTTGCATTTAACTGAATCCCATTGTTTTTCAATTCCATTCTCTAGCAGTGAATCCCAGTGACTCGTTTGTTATTTCTATTTTTTTCTCTGTGCTGCTGTGATACACATTCCTAGACTCCCCTATACCCCATTTAGAGTCTCATTTCCCAAACCGCATGCAACCCCTCATTATACTACCTCGTTATCCAATACCTCTCTCTAATAGAAACTGAGGTTGATCTGCTTGATGAAAGCAAGAGGTTTTCAGATGTTTGGTGGGTAAGTCTGTACTGTTCTTCCAAAGAGTCACATGGAAAATTGGACCTGGGTCCAGGTATGTCTTGAAGACAAGAAATCCTTTTTAATGCAAATGCTGGCCACTGGAACTTGGAGTCAATTTGCTGGGGCTCTGTTCTTCATGCAAAGGTTACAAGTTAACTGGAAACAAAGAAAAACTTGGAATCTTGAGTAGAAAAACTAACTGCTGGGGGCAGATTAGGCAACATCCATGGGGGGAAATGGACAGACATCATTGCGAATCTAGATCCTTCTTTAGATTGATGTAGGGTCCTGATCTGAAACGTTATTTATTCATTTCCCTCCACAGAGAATGCCTGGCCTGCTAAGCTCCTCCAGCAGTTTTCTTTTATTTGTCAAGTCAGCTGACCGGTTTCATCATCTGAACTAATTGTCCGATATATTTGTCTCCACCTTATCTCCACCTTATCTAACTCTCCCCAACATGCATAACCTGTAGGAGCACATCACCTTAATCACAACACCATCCCAATTTGGGACAAGACTCAACATCCTGAAACTCCTAACCCACCAACAATGTGGGAGCATCTTCACCCAGGCAGATTACAGTGGTTCAAACAGGTGACTCATCACTACCTACTCAAGGACAGGTGGAGATGGACAGTGAACGATGGCCTAGTCTCAAGCCCTTATACATGTAATGATGCAGTAAGAGGCCATCCAGCTTGTTGGCTGCATTACAACTCCTGGAGAAGCAATCTCATTCGTCCCATTTCCCCTCCCCTTATTTCTCTGTATATCTCTGTGGAATGATGTGTATTCTGCTGTAGGGACGGCACAGTGGCGCAGCGGTAGAGTTGCTGCCTCACAGCGCCAGAGACCCGGGCTTGATCCTGACGACGAGAGCTGTCTGTACCAAATTTGTACGTTCTCCCTGTGACTCTGTTGGTTTCTTCTGGGTGCTCTGGTTTCCTCCCACACTCAAATGATGCACAGGTTTGTAGGTTAATCGGCTTGGGTAAAAATTGTAAATTTTCCGTCTTGTGCAGGTTAGTACTAGTATACGGGGATGCGGTCTGCGGGGACTCGGAGGGCTGAACGGCCTGCTTCCACACTGTGTCTCCAAAGTCTAACGCGTTCAATCTGCAACTTATAATAATCCTCTGTGCCTCCAGACCTGTGACTCGTACAATTGTCACAAGCCTTGTGCCTGCAAACTCTTTCTCTGTTTACGAGCAGGTTTGATTACGAGGAAGTGGATCCGCGGGTGTCCTTCTACCTGATGAGGGACCTTGAAGCTCTAATCACAGAACGATCATTCGCAAACCAACAATTTGCTGTAGGAAATCACAATTACACAGTGGAGAAAACAGAAAACTTTGAGTACACAGATCCTGTTGATGGCATTGTAACCAGGAACCAGGTCAGAGGTCAATCAATTCTAAATGCACTCGATTCGAGATTAGCCTGCGGTTGAAAATGTTATGAATTTATGTTTCCAGAGAAATGTACCTTACATTTCCACAGCATCTTTCACCACAGAAAATGTACCAAAGCAGTGTACATCGAAGGACGTATTTCCTAAAGTGTGGCCACTGTTGTAATTTCTGAAGTGTAGCAAGCAACTCACACACACTGACTTCCCACAAACAGCAGCTCATTCATAAATTTGTAATTTAATTTTTGTCCTGTCATTTGAGTAAAGACACCGATCAGGACACCAAGGAGATCTCTTAAGTGGCCTGTCTCACTTAGGCGATTTTTCAGCAGACTGCCGGCGACAGTCAAGATGCCGGCAGCCGCCTGAAAAACCGGGAACTGGAACGGCGACTGTCAGAGTGGAACACACACACCACGCACACATCGCAAAGGCAGGGGCCAGGGCAAGTGGGGGAGCACTCTGCAATTCCCACGGTACAAAGCCAAGGTGATACAGACACACACCGCGATGAACAGGAAGGTTGCTGCTGTAATTAAGATGGCTAGCACAGTATACAGTAAGTCCTTTAAAAGAGGGGAGAAGGGAGAGGGGGGGAAAGGGGAGGAGATGTGGGGAGAAGGGGGAGAAGGAGTGGAGACAACTTTTAAGAAGCCAGACAACTTTTAATAAGCCAGAGCCAGAGATAATAAGCTGTGAAGTTCTGCGGACATTTAACATTAACGGTCGGTTATCCTTGGTTCTGAAAACTCCTGCTTACGTTTTTTTTCCCCCCAATGAGCCAATGAAAATGACTGATCAGCAAAGGCGATTAACTAAAACTACCTATGACTACCTCGACTATCCATAACTACATGGCGACCCCACTACAACTGCAACTACAGGATTATCGATTTTCTCCATGGCGACCAATTTTTAATAGCAGAAAAATTTTCAACATGTTGAAAAATTTGCAGTGACCATACTGAGGCTGCGACTAATTCCCAGAATGCAGGAACTCCTCGCGATTATAAAGGAGACTCACTAGAGACCATGCGCGAACATTTGGCGACCATGTGGCGAGTGCAGAGTCTCCTGCAGTTGCCTAAGTGGGACAGGCCCATAACCCCTTTTTTTTAACTCCAGCCTAAGGTACAGGTTAAAGGGCCTGTCCCACCAGCATGCGACTCCATGCAACAAGTGCGACCTAACGTGGTCGCTTAAGCCGTACGGCCTCGCGGGGCCGGTCCCACTTCGATCGCCGGAGCCGTATGGAGTTGTGCGGGGCTGGTCCTGACATCGCGCGGGGCTCCGAAAAACTGACCGTGTTCAAAAATTCCGCGAGGCAACGGCCTGTCGGCCCGCAGCCGCATCGAGACATGCGCAACATCTTGATGCCGTACGTCACGCACGAACTTCCCGCAGACTTCGATCAAACTGTGATGTGGAAAAACATGCCTTTGTAAATTATGTGCTTTTGGACTGCAAAGATATGAACGTCTGACAAGTACATAAAAATTGCATTGTCAATGAGCAAGATGCATCTAAGTTATTTCTCTTTCCTTGAAAATGAATACAAAAACAGAATGAAAGCAGAATAGGGGAAAAATATTTCAAAATGGTCCAGTTTTTGTTTATGGCTTCAGAAGTTACATTGTGCAAACAAAATAGAAAGTATTATTGTCGTACGCACGAACTTCCCGCGGACTTCGCTCGAACTTCACGTCACTCACTCGACCTCCGCGCGGCCCCAGCATCCGGTTTGGTCGCGCTTGCCGCATGCAGGTCGTGTGCTCGTGGGGCAGGCCCTTAAGGTAGCAAAGAGTTTTGGAGGTAGCCCAGGCCATCGCGCACACCAACCTCCCTTCCATTGATTCCAGCTGTACTGCACTCTGCCTCAGCACGGCAACCAGCATAATCAAGGACAAGTCTCACCCTTGTCAATCCCCTCTTCTCCCCTCTCCCATCAGCCAAGAGGTACAGATGTTTGAAAACGCATACCTCCAGATTCAGGGACTGTTTCTTCTCAGCTGTTATTAGGCAACTGAACCATCCTATCACTAACTAGAGAGTGGTCCTGACCTACCATCTAATTCATTGGAGACCCTTGGACTACCTTTAATCAGACTTTAATCGGACTATATCTTGCAATAAACATTATTCCCTTTGTCCTGTATCTGTACACTGTGGACTGCTTGATTTTAACCATGTATAGTCTATTCACCGACTGGACAGCATCTAACAAAAAACTCTTCTCTGGACCTCTCTACACGTAACAATAATAAACTAAACTTAACACATCTCCTCTCATGGGTCATCACCTCAGTGAATGTGTCAGCCTTATGTCATTCACTTTGCTGCCTGATCCCCATTAATTGAATGGAAACTTACAGCAGAGAAAAGGGCCCTTCAGCCCACCCAGTCCAGCCAACCATCGATCACCCATTCATACTAGTTTTGTGTGATCCCACTTCTGCACACTAGGGGACATTTACAGATGTCAATTAACCTACAAACTGCCATGTCTTCGGGAGGTGGGCGGAAACCAAAGCGCCCGGCCGGGGGAAAGCCACGAGATCGCAGGGAGAACGTGCAAACTCCACACTCCACTCAACACGGACAACACCCAAGAATGGGATTGAACCTGGGTCTCTGGTAGTGTGAGGCAGCGGCTCTTCCAGCGGTGCCATTGTGTAGACTTTCAATTAATCCTTTTGATTGATCTCACCCGTGGATAAACTTTATTGTACATTAACAGCCCTCTAGGTGGTGAAATCCCTCCTCACCTAAATGGATGGCCCTTTATCCAGACTCTAGGAATAGCTGCATTTAACTAAAAGTCTTTCTTTCCTTTTATATATTCCCTGGTAGCCTATACTGAGAACATTTTAGCAGTCTTATTACCATGGGCTCCTTCATGTCTCATTTAAACTTTTGTGGTCACAAATGACTATGTCGTTTGTGTGCTAATCAAGATCACGGTGTAACATTGTTTAAGGAGCTGCAAAAGAAAGTTAAACATTGTAAACTGCTTCGGTTTTGATGGTAATTGCACTGTCAGGCTCATCTTTATTATATTATAAAATAGATTGAAATGAAATTGCACAGGAAAAGACTCAGGAAATGAGTTAATTGCAGCTTCCCTGATTGGGGCTCATGGATTTTGTTCCGATTACCCTACTTTGTAATCTATAATTTGTGTTTTGTTGCCAAGTATTTACATTTAATTTCAAAAATGTTATGTAAAGGACGATGGTTGGAATGATGTATATATTTTTTAGAGAACGTTTTGCATCTCAGGACCCCAAGAAGCCTCAAAGTAAACTGTAGGGGAACTAGCATTTCAAATGTGGTCATTATACACAGAGAGATCCCACAAATGGTACCTGGATATAAATGGCTCCATTGATACTGTTTGAAAAATGAATGTCTGGCCGAACGCTGCATTCCCTCCATATTATGCCATGGGATCTTTGATGATTGTTGGAAAGAACAGCCAAACTAGGTTTTGTGCTCAAGCCACTGGAGTCAAACTGACACTCTCAGCCTCTTGCATCAGAAGTGAAGGGGCTCTCTGCTTCGCCACACTAGGTAATGCCACAGTCAGAGATCTAGAACTGTGTCAGGGATGAGGGATGCAACAGATAGATGGGAGGAGCTCAAATATGATTAAGGAGCATACACAATGCAGGAACCGGCCACATGGCCAAATAGTCCATGACAGTCACACCCCTCCCACCATTTCTCACCCAAATCCATCTCCTTTTTCCCTGATGTGTTTGTCCAACTTCCCCATAAGTGCTTCTCTGCTATTTACCCCAACTACTGGATGCATGGATTAGGAGGTATTATCTACAGGGAGAGGTTGGACAGACTTAAATTGTTTTCTCTGGAATGGCAGAGGTTGCGGAGAGGCATTTTTAGGGTAAACATTCAGAACCTTTTCCCCATGGAAGCAATACAAGCTTTAAGATGAGAGGGGCAAAGTTTAAAGGAGATGTTTAGGTCAAGATTTTTTATACAGAGGGTGGGGAGTGCCCAGAATGCACTGTCAGGAGTGGTAGTTGTGGCAGGTATGATAGTGGCAATGAAGAGACTTACAGATCTGCAAGGATGTGCAAGGAATGCTGGGATATGGATTATGTGCAGGCAGATAAGAGCAGAGATCATAGAGCTTTGCTCTAGTATCTTTGGATAAGAGTTGGTCTTGGCATCATGTTTGGGCACAGACATCGTGGGCTGAAGGGCCTGTTCTTGTGCTGTACTGCTCTATGTTCTATATTCTACGTACTCCCTGTGGGAATGAGTTCCACATTCTCACAAATCTCAGGGTGCAAAAAATGTTTGTCTGAATTCCTTGCTGCGCTCTCCTCCAGTGTGCAGAGAAGATCAAAGAGACTTTGCAGCAAGTTCACCTTTGAAAGGATATATAGAGTAAATAAAGAGAACCACCTTCCAATGGCTGGTGGGTAGATAGGGGATGTAAAGAAATGCATGTGTTTTAAAGAAAGTAAATCCTTTAAAAGTAAAGTTCTTCAGTCACCACAGCGAACAAATCCAAGCAGTCCCATGAGAGAAATCCAACCGTGCCAAGAGGAAATATTGTTTTGAAAAAGAGTATCCCAGTTATGAATATTACTTGATTTTGTTTTTAATTCTCACCAGTATTTACATGCTTAGATTTTCTCAATGTTATTTTGATTATACTTTAAGGAATGAATTGAAAGCATTCCAGTGTTTCTACAAACAGTGAAATGGTCAAGAATCATTTAGTTTTCCATCAGTGAAAAACTTATTCTGGCTTTCACTAATTACAGCTCTCAGGCATTCTCTACTGTACTAGGTAATTTTGTGTGGCAGCTCTGGCTCATAGGGTCACAAGGTCAACTCTTAGTCTGATGGGTGTGGGTTCAAGTCCTGCTCTGTAGACATGAGCACAAGAATGCAATCTAACGTTCTAGTGCTGAGGGAGTGCTGCACAGTTGCTGCTGCTACCTCTCTGATGGGGATATAAGTATCAGGGGCAGGACATTCGCTAGGATGGAACACCCCAATAATGAGGAGAGTCTGGAGAAGCTAGGTCAACTTTCCCTGGAGCAGAGGATGCTCAGAGGGGATGTGGTAGAGGTGTATACAATTATGAGGATTATGAGGATTCTCATGTTCTCTTCTCACAGGAAAATAAAACTAGAGGACTTCAGGGTAGAGGGTAAGCGATTTAGTGGGGATCAGAGGGAAACCTTTTTTCCCCTGAGACAGTGGGGAAAGTTGAATCGCTGACAGCAATTAAGAAGTATACTGTGGCGGAACAGTGGTGCCCCGGTAGAGTTGCTGCCTCAGTGCCACATTTGCGGGTTTGACCGTGACTAACGTCTGTCCATATGGAGTTTGCACGTTCTCCTTGTGACAGCGTGGGTTTTCTCCAGGTGCTCCAGTTTACTCCCACGCTTCAAAGAAATTAAGGTTTGTAGGTTAATCGGCTCTGGTAAAATTGTAAATTGTCCCCAGTGTGTAGGATGGTGCTAGTGTACAGGGCGATCACTGGCCAGCACGGACTCGGTGGGCTGAAAGGCCTGTTTCTGCTCTGTATCTCTAAAGTCTAAAGTATCCTGATGAACACTTGCAGGCCAAGCGCAGAAAGATGGCATAATACGGATGGGAGCCCACTGGATGACCTATTTCCATGCTGTATTAATCCCAGACTGGGCGAGTGTGAAGCGGTTAGTTGATGGTCTGATAAACTGTACAACTCCTCCCCCTTCTGCTGTGGGGTAGACTGAGACTAACTCCCCTCC
Organism: Okamejei kenojei; assembly: GCA_035221665.1. NCBI lineage: Eukaryota > Metazoa > Chordata > Chondrichthyes > Rajiformes > Rajidae > Okamejei > Okamejei kenojei. The sequence continues at coordinate 71,034,989 of CM069133.1, read as the reverse complement.
CCCCTTTCCCCAATCTTTGCAGATCCCCAATCCTTTCCCCTCGTCACTTTAATTTCATGTATTTTGTGTTTTTATAACTGTTAGCAGATCAATTGCTCCAGATTCCAGCATCTGCAGTCACCTGCTTCTCTATTCTAAAGGGTCTCGACCCGAAACGTCACCCATTCCTTCTCTCCAGACATGCTGCCTCATCCGCTGAGTTACTCCAGCATTTTGTGTCTCCCTTTAGAATAGAGAAGCAAGTGACTGCAGATGCTGGAATCTTGAGCAATAAACACTGAGGAGGAACTCAGTGGGTCAGGCAACATCCAAAGAAGGAAATGGAGTGATGACGTTTCAGGACCCTTCTTTAGACCGATGCAATGGATGGGAGATAACTGGTAAAAAGATGTGAGAAGAAGGGGTGGGGAAAGAGCTAGTGATAGACGGATCGTGAAGGAGACATTAATTGAGGTGGCGGCAAGTTGGGGCAGTGATGGAGTTGCTGCCTTACACCGCCAGAGACCCGGATTCGATCCTGACTCAGATGCAGTCTGTTTGGAGTTTGTACGTTCTCCCTGTGAGCACATGGGTTTTCTCCGAGTGCTCCAGATCCCACACTCCAAAGATGTACAGGTTTGTAGGATAATTGGCTTTGGTAAAATTGTAAATTGTCACTTGTGGTGTAGGATAGTAGTGCAAGTGCACGCAGTGATCGCTTGTCGATACAGCCGCGCTGAATCGCAAAAATCTAAAGTCTAAAAGACAGATGGGTCAGGTGGGGAGGAGAAGGATAGTGAAGGGTGCTTTAGGATTCTACGAGGCCAGCTATTGTCCTTATAATAGGGAAGGCTGTCATTACCCCCTCTCACTCCCCTTGGAAATTCAAACAGATGCTCCATTATCTGTGTGGATATTCCTGGGCTGCTCATCAATTAATCTCTCCATGACTCATTAGAAAAGTCTCCATCATATGCCAGTGACTAGCACTGGCCATGCCTCTTTCCAAATGTTTATGTTAGCTATTGCACTAATCAAAACATACATGAAAAAGGACATTAAAAAAAAAAAAATAGTTGATCACTATAGTCCTGTTGTTGCAACTTGCGGATCAATTCTAAAGAATTGGCGACTCAACAACATCTTACTTAACCTGAACATCTTACCTTGGGCTGGTTTCCCTCCATTCCGTGCATATCCATGTGCCTATCTAAGCACCATTTTCCTATCTGCCTCCTCCTCCATCCCTGGCAACGTGTTCCAGGCTCCCACCACCCTCTGTGTAAGATACTTGCCCTGTATCTCCTTTTAACATTGCCCCTCTCACCTTAAAGCTATGGTCTCTGGTCTTTGATAGCTGCCCCCTGGGTAAAAGCATTTAACTGTCTATGCCTCTGAAAACGTTGCAGACTTCTATCAGGAATCCTCTCAACTTCTGGTGCTCCAGGGAAAACAATCCAAGTCCGTACAACCTCTCCACCTAATCTAGGCGATTTACTTAACTGAACCACTGGTGGATGGTGATTGCGATTTACATTCTTTGCTGGAGTTGATAGCCTGTGCTTTGAGAATGGTATTGTCTCGAACCATTCCCGGCTGCTGTCCCTGGGTCTATTCCCAGCTGTCGCACGGCTCTTCAGGAATTCCGGCAATGCCATAATGTCATTGACTGGGTCACCTCCTCCTTTTGAAACATCAGATCCAGGCTCTCAGACAGATTTGGCTCCACAATGTGTCAAAGCGACCACTAGGCCTGTCATGATCAGTAGGATGAAAAATGCTTTGTGGGGACAGAGGTTTTCTATCATTTTCTATCAGATTGTTAGTCACGTCTCAGTGGACACCCCTTTAGTCATTCGAGATACAGCATGAAAACAGGCCCTTTGGCCCACCTAGTCCGTGCTGACCAGCGATCACCACGTACACTAACACTGTCCTACACACTAGGGATAATTTACAATTTTACTGAAGACAATTAACCAACAATCGTCTTTGGAATGTGGGTGCAAATCACAGCACCCGGGGAAAATGCACACAGTCACGGTGAGAACATGCAAACTCCGTACACATGGCACCCACAGTCAGGATCGAACCTGGGTCTTTGGCGCTGTAAGGCAACAGCTCTACCGCTGCGCCATTGTGCCGCCCTGACCCACTGACCATTTGGGTTCAAGGATCACTCCAGGGACTAGAACACAAAATCCAGCTTAATGCTGCACTCTGGTGCTGAGGTGTTTGCATACTGTCAGAAGTAGCACCGTTCGGGTGAGATGTTAAACAAGGCCCTGTCTACTCTCTCCGGTAGATGTAAAAGATCGCAAACACCCTGTGGAAACAGAAATTAAATCTGGAGTCCACACATAGCCCTCAGTGAACATCAGTCAAAAAGATATGCATATATCTGAAGAAGGGTCTCGACCCGAAATGTCACCTATTCCTTTGCTCCATAGACGCTGCCTCACCCGCTGAGTTTCTCCAGCATTCTTGTCTACCTTTGCATTTATCCTTATCATGTTGCTATTGCGATTTGTGCAGAACTGGGTGCCGGCCTCGAAGGAAGCTCTCTGTAAAGCTCCAGTGACTCCACTCACTGACAGTAAAGTGCTTTGAGAGATTGGAAAAGGTGCTACGCAAACATTATTGTTTAATTTTTCTCCACAGGGACTGAGACTGACATTCACGGACGGCTCCAGAATAATTTTCAGGTTGAGCGGGACGGGGAGTATGGGATCTATAATAAGGTTTTACGTGGAGAGTTATGAGAGGGACCCAAGTAGAAACAACAAAGAACCACAGGTAAGTCAATTAACACCAGCGGGTCCTTGCTCCGGCATCTATCTTATGGTCAGTCAATATTAAGAGGGTTCCCCACATAAATCCAGTCACCTCTGTGGTGTGCAACTCCCTATTCCCAATCAGCTCTTCCCACCTTGGAGCTCACAACAGCAATATCAGGGCGGCACAGTGGCACAGCTGGTAGAGCTGCTGCCTCACAGCACCCAAGACTCGGGTTCGGTCTGTGTGGAGTTTGCACGTTCTCCCCGTGACCGCTTGGCTGCTCCGGTTTCCTCCCACATCCCAAAGACGTGTGGGTTTGTAGGTTTATTGGCCTCTGTAAATTTCCCCAGGTGTGTAGTGGATGAAAAGTGGGATAACAGAACTAGTGTGAACAGGCGATCGGTGGTCGGAGTGGACTTGATGGGCCGAAGGGCCTGTTTCCATGCTGTGTCTTTCAACCAAGCTCGCTAGTCAGCCAGTCTCATTGGAGAGTTCCCACAGGCAGCGAGACAGCAAGATTTGTTTCATAAATCTTTTTTAACATTTTGTACATATGAAATGATGAAATAATGAAATAATGATCGGAGCAGATATAATTATGTTTAACACTGAGTTGTTAAATTGTTAAATGAAGGTGAAACTGTCAGCACTTGCAAACCAGCAACTTCTGGAGACACAAGGAACTGCAGATGCTGGAATCTTGTGCAAAAAAAACAAACTGCTGGAGGAACTCAGAGGACCAGGCAGCATCTGTGGAGGCAAATGGACGGGCAACATTGATCATCACTCTGAAGAAGAGCCCTGACCCGAAATGTAGACTGTCCATTTCTCTCCGCAGATGCTGCTTAACCCGTTGAGCAATTTGTTTATTTTTGTCAGAAGTCAGTGAATTGGTGACATTCTTGTTGTTCAGTGCTCATAAAAAGAGGGATATCCACAGGCCTAGTGTGGACAAATGGGATTTGTAGACAGATGCAGGTAGGCGAGCTGGGCAGAAGGATCCCTGTCTGTGACAGATGATTCTATGAGGAGATGAGTCTATCTGTTTGAGCAGATTAATTGACTGCTATAAATCACAAAGAATTAGCTAAAAGACTCATGTGAGAAATAATGGGCATTTGAGCCTCCTTGCACAGCTGGTAGAGTTGCTGCTTCACAGCCCCAGTGACCCAGGTTCAATCCTGACATCAGAAGCTGTCTGTCGTGGAGTTTGCACATTCTCCCTGTACCAGCGTGGGATTCCTTTGGATGCTGCGGTTTCCTCCCACGTGTGTTTTGGTGAGATACTCAGCCAATTTAACCTGTGCCTAGTGTGGAGGAATCTTGGGGGGAGTTGATGGAAATGCAGACATAAAAAAAAGGGATAAATGTAAATGATTGATTAAAGGTTAGTGCAGAGCTGAATGGCTGAAAGGTCTGTTCCCATGCTTCTTGATGACAAACGTTCAATCATTTAAAAAATATATATATTTTAAAGTCCTTTGGATTTTAAAACATTGATCATATGGATCTCCAATCCACATATAAAACTACGAATTAGCTTTCGAGTCAAAACTTGGTATTCTGTTCTTTGCTCCACCTATTGTTCCGAAGGCTCGATTGTACTCATGTATAGTAAGATTTGGCTGGGTAGCACGCAAGCAAAGCTTTTCACTGTATCTTGGTACATGTGACAATAATAAACCAACTACCCAATAAAGTGCTGAGATGGGGACAGTTACCTGCAGTCTGCCCTATTTATACCCCTCAAAGTTTTATATACCTCAAACATGGACCCTCTTAACCTCAGATAGACGCGAAAGCTAGAATAACTCAGCGGGTCAGACAGCATCTCTGGAGAAAAGGAATAGGTGACATTTTGAGATGTCAAGTCTGAAGAAGGGTCTCGACCCGAAACGTCACCTATTCCTTTTCTCCAGAGATGCTGCCTGACCCGCTGAGTTACTCCAGCATTTTGAGTCTATCTGAGCTTCAAACCAGTATCTGCTGTTCCTTTCTACACTCTCTTAACCACCTTCACTCCAGGGAAAATAGACCCAGCCTCTCCAGTCTCTGTTTACAACTGATCTGCTTCATCCCAGACAACGTTGGGATAAATCTCCGTTTCTACCCTTCTAGTGCTGTCACATCATTCCCATAGTGTGGTGACCAGGACTCTACACAAAACTCCAGCTGAGGTCCGACCAATGTTTTATAAAGTTGGAGTTTAACCTCACTACTCTTGTATTCAATACCCTGAGTAATGAAGGCCAGCTTTTCAACCCATGATATCTGTTTCAAGGACCTTTATACTTGCACAGCAAGGTCCCTCTGTTCCGCAAAGCTCCCTAGGACTCTACCATTCATGGTGTGTGACCTGGTCTTGGTACTCTCAAGGTGATTCCATGAGAGGAGGAACAGGGCCAATGCACTGCTGGGACCCAGCGTTTACCTTTTTAGTTTTAGTTTTAGTTTTAGAGATACACCATGGAAACAGGCCCTTCGGCACACTGAGCCAGCTCCAATCAGCGATCACCCATACGCTAGCTCTATATTGGACACTAGGGAACATTTACAAACCGAAGCACGTGGAGAAAACCCACATGGTCACTGGAAAAACGTACAAACTCGGTGCAGACAGCACTGGATCAGTGCCAGGTCTCTAGCGCTGTGAGGCAGCAACTCTAGCGATGCGCCACCGTGCTTCCCTAATGGGTCAAATGGCTTGCTTCTATAGCTGAATAAAGAAGTTACAGCTAATTGACCTGCTCCTTTTTATGAGCATTTTACAGAGGCATTTACGTCACAGCTCTGATTTCAGACGATTATACTCAAGAAGCTGCCTGCTACTCTTTGGGGAGCAAGGGATTACTGACAGCGGCCTCTGGATCCCCACATTCCAATACACAAGCAAAGACTCAAGAAGTCACTGTTGGCTTGAGAATATAATGAGAGCATGCTGACAGCTTCACCTTGAGCACAACCACAAAATCCAGGCCTACCTTTAATGATTCAGATTTAACCTTAATGTTCCCAGCAATATATGATAATGTGTAAGACATTTAAAAAATACTTTAAACAACCACAAAATCCAGGCCTGCATTTCATACAGCATTTACCACATGTTTATAGTGAAGGAATGAAACTCTTCAAAGGAGCTTTCCAGATATATAATGACATGGGAACAGGCACCGAGCCCAAGAAACTATTACCAGGAAACTTCATGATACCCTTAGTTAAAGAGGTGGATTTTAAGGAACAGTTTTTACACTAATCTTCACTATTAATCTTTTGGAAGAAAATATTTCTTACAAACCAGGACTGACAATTGACCAAGCATGTCTATTCGCACTCTTTACCTATGTTTTCACTCAGAGATGAATTCTCATTAAAATTATAAAGTCGCTGGCCAGGGTTTATATTGCCCCATTTAATACAGCAAAGTATTCCGAGGCTTTTCACAAGCGCATTATTGAACCAGATCTGACATTGAGTCTTGTGAGGCAGATGATCAAAGGTTTGTTCCAAAAGACTTTAAAGGAAGAGAGGGAGGTGTGGAGAGATTTCGAGAAATCCATATCCCAAAGCCCACACAATTGAAGGATGGGGCAACAGCAGTGGAGTGATTGATAAAAAAGAACAGGGTTGTGAATGTAGCCTGAAGTGATGATGGGTGGAGGTGTGAGACAGACAGAGATGACACACGCAGCTAGAGTTTTGAAAGTAGAAGAGAATACTTTAAAGTTGAGGTATTGTAAGTGAACCAGTGTAGGGCAGTGAATACTGGAGTGATAAATGAGTAGGAATCAGCATGGAAGCCCTTTGAGATAAGGTGTCCGGTGCAGCCTTACATCTGTGGAAGCTGTCAGAGGAAACTATACTGTACGTGAAAACAAGGCTGGGAAGGTGAATGACTAGGCTTACACAAAAAGCTGGAGAAACTCAGCGGGTGCAGCAGCATCTAAGGAGCGAAGGAGATAGGCGCTCTTTAGACTGGTCAGGGATCAGGGAAATGAGAGATATAGACGGTGATGTGGAGAGATAAAGAACAATCACTGTCTATATCTCTCGTTTCCCTGGTCCCTGACCAGTCTGAAGAAGGGTCTCGACCCGAAACGTCGCCTATCTCCTTTGCTCCTTAGATGCTGCTGCACCCGCTGAGTTTCTCCAGCTTTTTGTGTAACCCTCGATTCTCCAGCATCTGCAGTTCCTTCTTTAAAACTGAATGACTAGGCTGCTCTATAACTGCTATGTTACACTGGACTTACCACAAGGTGGTGCAGCTGAGCCAAGCTGTTGAATCTCAGTCCTTACGATGTTACAAATGATTTTCTATGAAGTCAGCAGCGGATTGAACATTGCGAACTAGAATCCCCACTCAAAACCAATAGGATTATTAAACAGAGCCCAAACATTAGGTTTGCTGCCACCGTTTCTGCTGGCACAGGATTCATTTACCCCGATCAGGCCAAACCCCTTCACTGGCCCTGCCCACAATCAGTTTAATGAAATAGGCACGAAATGCTGGAGTAAATCAGCGGGTCAGGCAGCATCTCTGGAGAAAAGGAATAGGTGACTTTTTGAATCCGAGCTCTTCTTCAAACTACAGTCTGAAGAAGGGTTGCGACCCAAAGCATCACCTATTCTTTTTCTCCAGCACTTGGCCAATTGAGTTATACTTGGCCCATTGAGTTACTCCAGCATTTTGTGCCTATCTTCGGTATAAAACAGCATCTGCAGTTCCTTCCTGTACATCACTCTGGTGAGATTCCACTGAAGGTGTCAGATTGGAAAAGCCCTTCAAGTTAGGATAATTTTCTTACTAATGCATAAACTTTTATGTCCCATGTTTTAAAAGTTGTTACATATAAAAAAGTTAAATTGTTTAAACAAAGCATACTAATTAAACCATTAACCGGTTCAATAAATATTTTTTAAAGGTGCAGATGGATCTACAAGCAGGTGGAAGATTAGCTAAACTAATTTAAAATCTCTTTATTCAAAATAAAGTATTTCCAGCTGTGTTAGTGATTGAGGATTTGTAGGTCAATGGTAGATCACCTACAATCACCACCCATGATCGTTGATCATTCTTGTCAATGAAGAGTGAAGATGGGTTGGATTTATCTTGTTCAACCCTCACCCCTCCCCCCAGCAAGAATCTGGGCAAAGTCAGCCCCAGGGTCACGATGAGGTCCCACACAGTGCCCAAGATACTGCAGATAGTAAGATAAGGTGGGATGGGGTGGGTTTAGAGATACAGTGTGGAAACAGGCCCTTCAGCCCATTCTGACCAACAATACACTGTATACTAGTTCTATCCTAAACACCAGGGATAATTTACAGAAGTCAATTAACCTACAAACCTGCACTTCTTTGGAATGGGAGAGGAAACCAGGGCACCTGGAGATAATGCACGCGATCACAGGGATAGTGTACAAACTCTGTACAGACAGCACCCATAGTCAGGATCAAATCCAGGTCTCTGGCACTGTACCAGTCTAGTGCTTTACCGCGGCATCACTGTGCCAACCCTGGGTGACACATCGCTCATCTCAAAACAGCTACAGAGGATTTTGGTAGATGGCAAAGCCATTATCTCCAATGAAGCCAAACTGCTGTCAGTCCACAGATGCTGCTTGATGCTGAGTTCCTCCAGAACTTTGTGTTTTTTTTTACTCAGGATTCCAGCATCTGCAGTGTTCCTTGTCTCTCTAGCTTAGCTGGTCGACAAACGTGGTCACAAACAAAAAATGTTTCTGATATTAAAGAAAATTCAAAATTTAAGAAGATCTATGTTCAAAGTTAAAAAGTAAAAATTATTAAACATACAACATAATTAAAAGCACACAAAGATGTTTAAGTAAATTCAAACAATTGTAAATACAGAGGTTTTTACTCTTTTTGCAGCCGTACACTTATATTGTAATGTATAGGAAACCTATTCTCCTAAACTGGCATTGATTGTCCATGCATTCACCCCACTATAAGTGCTACATCTGCTGTAACGTTGTGCTCCAACTCTGGAGCAGCTTTGTGAAGAAAATGCCAGTCAAATGAGTACAACTTCACAACGTCTACGTTCTTGCAGAAATCCCTGAATTACGAGGGGAACAGATTAAGGTTCATGGTCAAAGCTGCTGACATTTTACTAGTGGAATGTCCACCAAACGAACTGCTCCACTTTATCACTCTTAACTTCACGAAGAAATGCTTTTTCAGAGTAAGACAAATAAAATACTTTAATGTTACCTCCTTGTGTTGTTTCACAAAACCAGACCTGTAAAGAAAGCAGTGCCAATGTCAAGCATGTTTTGGGCGCTGTTTCCCAGTGAGGGTACTTTTTGCCACATCATTTTTCTTCTGCTCGTGATACAAAGGAAGCAATTGCAGTCTTGTTAAAGTAAACACAAATGATGATTGCTAGCTTTATAATAAAACTCCAATATTGCTTTAACAAAACAATTCTGTCAAGGGAACTGATTCTCACATAATCAGTATAACAATAAAGAGTTTGTCGAAATCATCTCAGATTATTTAATCACACAAAATTTAATTGACATGAGCAAAATATTCTGAAAAAACATTCTTGCTTTTCTATTACACCTTTCACAACCACAAGATGGCCTAACCTGCTTTATCACCAATCCAGTGCATTTGAAGCCCAGCTGTTGTAGTGTGGGGAATAGTGTGCCATCAAAACCCTTTGACGGCTGAATATTCAAAACAACAAAAATACACAGTAGTAACACAATCAAAGGCTGCCTATATTGACAGTTTACAAACAGTTATCAAATTAAAATATCGTCAACTTTATCAACAATACACTCGACCTCCTTCGGCGACCTGCGTCCCTGTGATCCCCTGGGTGCTCCAGTTTCCTCCCACGTCCACATTGACTATTGACTTCAGAACCCACAGAGTCATCCTTATACCTAAGGGCCTCATGAAGGAGGCAGTTACCATCAAGAACCAAGAACCAAACCCATCCCCCACCCCCCCCCCCCCCCCCCCCCCGAAACCCATCCAGGTCACATCGCAAAACATAAAGTGCTGGAGAAAAGCCTGAAGTCCCACATCACCCGGTTTTGGAACATCCCATAAGCTAACAGGTTCTTGCACTGACCGATACAACCATAAAGCCACCTGGACAACTGAATACTGCAGCCCATCTCTTGCATCACTGATAACTTTATTTTATTTTCTAATTATGTTTTTGCACTAAAGTCTTGTTCTATTGCACAGCCCTTTTCCTTTTAGAATCAATGTGTAATTTGTGCATCATTTGTTTTTGGGTAGCTTACATCCCTCTGGTATAAACATTTAATTCTCCAATTTTAAGTAGAAGCCCTTACCCACTCTCTCTTTGTTATGTTCAACCTTCCCTCTCTCCCCCCCCTCCCACCCACCCTTCTTTCTCCCACTACCCTGCCCCCTCCCACCAATCCTCATCTCCTTTCACTTATTTTCCTCTGACTGTCTTTACTTGTCACCCCTCTCCTTTCATTATCTGACGCTCTTTTGCCTCCTTTTCACCTCCAATCTGTGTTACTTACACCACCCAACCACCAAACAAGTTCCCCCTCGCATACATCCGCCAATGAAACATCAATTGTCCATTCCCTCCACACATGTTGTCTGACCCGCTGAGTTTCTCCAGCACTTTATGTTTTGCTAAAGATTCCAGCTTTTGAAGTTCCCAATGTCTCCATTTATTTTTTGTGTGTGTTGTGAGTCTATTTGCCTGTGATGCTGCTACGGGCGAGATTTTTTGTTGTGCTTGTGCCTATGACAATAAACTTGAAATTGAACAATCTAAGATGGGGGAAGAAGAACCGGGAAACGCTGTAGCCATTGTGTGCACAGCAAGATCCCACAAACTTTGGTGTGATGGCAGCCAAGTGATCGGTTAGAACATAGAAAATAGGTGCAGGAGGAGGCCATTCAGCCCTTCGAGTCAGCACCGCCATTCATTGTGATCATGGCTGATCGTCCGCTATCAATAACCCGTGCCTGCCTTCTCCCCATATCCCTTGACCCCACTAGCCCCTAGAGCTCTATCCAACTCATTCTTAAATCCATTCATTGATTTGGCCTCCACTGCCCTCTGTGGCAGGGAATTCCATAAATTCACAACTCTGGGGTTAAAAAATGTTTTCCTACGTCAGTCTTAAATTACGTCCCCTTTATTCTAAGACTGTGGCCCCTGCTTGTGGACTCACCCAACATTGGGATCATTTTTCCTGCATCTAGCTTGTCCAGTCCTTTTATAATTTTATATGTTTCTATAAGATTCCCCCTCATCCTTCTAAACTCCAGTGAATACAAGCCTAGTCTTTTTAATCTTTCCTCATATGACAGTCCCGCCATCCCAGGGATCAATCTCGTGAGCCTACACTGCACTGCCTCAATAACAAGGATGTATTCCCTCAAATTAGGAGACCAAAACTGTACACAATACTCCAGATGTGGTCTCACCAGAGCCCTATACAACTGCAGAAGAACCGCTTTACTCCTGTACTGAAATCCTCTTGTTATGAAGGCCAACATTCCATTAGCTTTCTTCACTGCCTGCAGTACCAGCACGCCAACTTTCAGTGACCGGTGTACAAGGACACCCAGGTCTCGCTGTACCTTTCCCTTACCTCTGGATTGAAGGGTAGCTAATGTAACCCCACTTTTTAAAAAGGGAGGGAGAGAGAAAACGGGGAATTACAGACCAGTTAGTTTAACATCGGTAATGGGGATACTGCTAGAGTAAGTTATTAAAGATGGGATAGCAGCGCATTTGGAAAGCGGTGAAATCATTGGACAAAGTCAGCATGGATTTACGAAGGGTAAATCATGTCTGACGAATCTTATTGAATTTTTTGAGGATGTAACTAGTAGAGTGGATAAGGGAGAAGCAGTGGATGTGTTATATCTGGACTTTCAGAAGGCTTTCGACAGTCCCACACAAGAGATTGGTATACAAACTTAAAGCACATGGTATTGGCGGTTCAGTATTGATGTGGATAGAGAACTGGCTGGCAGACAGGAAGGAAAGAGTAGGAGTGAACGGGTCCTTTTCAGGATGGCAGGCAGTGACTAGTGGGGTGCCTCAAGGCTCAGTGCTGGGACCCCAGCTATTTACAATATATATTAATGATTTGGATGAGGGAATTAAATGCAACATCTCCAAGTTTGCGGAGGACACGAAGCTGGGGGGCAGTGTTAGCTGTGAGGAGGATGCTAGGAGGCTGCAAGATGACTTGGATAGACTGGGTGAGTGGGCAAATGCATGGCAGATGCAGTATAATGTGGATAAATGTGAGGTTATCCACTTTGGTGGCAAAAACAGGAAAGTAGACTATTATTTGAATGGTGAGCAGTGAAAAAAGCGAATGGAAAGCGAATATGTTAGCTTTCATAGCAAAAGGATTTGAGTACAAGAGCAGGGAGGTTCTACTGCAGTTGTACAGGGTCTTGGTGAGGCCACACCTGGAGTATTGCGTACAGTTTTGGTCTCCTAATCTGAGGAAAGACATTCTTGCCATAGAGGGAGTACTGAGAAGGTTCACCAGACTGATTCCTGGGATGGCACGACTTCCATATGAAGAAAGACTGGATAGACTTGGCTTGTACTCGCTGGAATTTAGAAGATTGAGGGGTGATCTCATAGAGACTTACAAAATTCTTAAGGGGTTGGATAGGTTAGATGCAGGAAGATTTGCTATATTTAAGAGGGAGTTGGATGTGGCCCTTGTGGCTAAGGGGATCAGAGGGTATGGAGAGAAGGCAGGTACGGGATACTGAGTTGGATGATCAGCCATGATCATATTGAATGGCGGTGCAGGCTCGAAGGGCCGAATGGCCTGCTCCTGCACCTAATTTCTATGTTTCTATGTTTCTAAGATTGTTCCTGATGTTGGGGAACTCCAGAACAAGGGGTCACAGTTTAAGGATAAGGGGGAAGTCTTTTAGGACCGAGATGAGAAAATAGTTTTTCACACAGAGAGTGGTGAATCTGTGGAATTCTCTGCCACAGAAGGTAGTTGAGGCCAGTTCGTTGGCCATATTTAAGAGGGAGTTGGATGTGGCCCTTGTGGCTGAAGGGATCAGGGGGTATGGAGAGAAGGCAGGTACAGGATACTGAGTTGGATGATCAGCCATGATCATATTGAATGGCGGTGCAGGCTCGAAGGGCCGAATGGCCTGCTCCTGCACCTAATTTCTATCTTTCTATGTTTCTATGCTTACCTAACCTAACCCCATTGAGATAATAATCTGCCCCCTTGTTTTTGCCGCCAAAGTGGATAACCTCACATTTATCTATATTATACTGCATCTGCCACGCATCTGCCCACTCATTCAACCTGTCCAGGTCCCCCTGCAACCTCCTAACATCCTCTTTACAGTTCACACTGCCACCCAGCTTTGTGTAATCCGTAAACTTGCTAGTGTTGCTCCTAATTCTCTCTTCCAAATCAATAATATATATGGTAAACAGTTGCGGCCCCAACACCGAGCCTTGCAGCACTCCGCTCGCCACTGCCTGCCATTCTGAAAAGGACCCGTTCACTCCTACTCTTTGCTTCCGGTCTGCCAACCAATTTTCTATCCATGTCAACAACCTACCTCCAATACCATGTGCTCTAATTTTAATCACCAGTCTCCAGTGCGGGACCTTATCAAAGGCTTTCTGAATGTCTAGATACACTACATCCACTGGCACCCCTTCATTCATTTTACTTGTCACATCCTCAAAAAATTCCAGAAGATTAGTCAAGCATGATTTCCCTTTGATAAATCCATGTTGACTTGGACTAATCCTTTTACTGCAATCCAAATGCCCGATTATTACCTCTTTATTAATTGACACCAGCATCTTTCCCACCTCCGAAGTCAGGCTAACTGGTCTGTAATTCCTCGTTTTCTCTCTCGCTCCTTTCTTGAAAAGTGGGATAACATTAGCTATCCTCCAATCCACAGGAACTGATCCTGAATCTATTGAACATTGGAAAATGATCACCAATGCGTCCATTATTTCTAGAGCCACCTCCCTGAGGGCCTTGGGATGCAGACCATCAGGCCCAGAGGATTTATCATCCTTCAGTCCCATTAGCCTCCCTGATACTATTTCTCGCCTAATGAAAATTTATTTCAGTTCCTCTCCCCCTTAGATCCTCTGTCCACCAGTACATCAGGGAGATTGTTTGTGTCCTCCTTAGTGGAGACAGATCCGAAGTGCCTATTCAACTCATCTGCCATTTCCTTGTTGCCCATAATTATTTCACCCGTGTCTGCCTTCAAGGGACCCACATTTGACTTTGCTACTCTTTTTCCCTTAACATATCTAAAGAAGCTTCTACTGTCCTTCTTTATATTCCTGGCCAGCTTCCCCTCGTACTTCATCTTTTCAGCCCGTATTGCCCGTTTTGTTTCCTTCTGTTGTCCTATGAAAGTTTCCCAATCCTCTTGCTTCCGGCTACTCTTTGCTGTGTTATACATCTTTTCTTTTCGTTTTATTCTATCCCTAACTTCTCCTGTCAGCCACAGTTGCCCCCTACTCCCCTTAGAATCTTTCTTCCTTTTTGGAAAGAAATGATCCTGCGACTTCCGGATATGCCCAGAAATTCCTGCCATTGCTGTTCCAACGTCATTCCTGCTAGAATCCCTTTCCAGCTACCCTCTCATGCCTTCATAGTCCCCTTTGTTCAACTGCATCACTGCCACTTCCGATTTAACGTTCTCCTTCTCAAATTGCAGATTAAAACTAATCATATTATGATCACTACCTCCAAGCGGTTCCTTTACCTTGAGTTCTCTTATCATATCTGGTTCATTGGACAACACTAAATCCAGCAATGCCTTTTCTCTGGTCGGCTCCATTACAAGCTGCTCTAAGAATCCATCTTGGAGGCATTCTACAAACTCTCTTTCTTGGGGTCCTGAACCAACCTGATTTTCCCAGTCTACCTGCATATTGAAATCCCCCATCACCACAGAGGCGTTACCTTTGTTACATGCCAGTTTTAACTCCTGCTGCAACCTACACCTTACATCCGGGCTACTATTTGGGGGTCTGTGGATAACACCAATTAGGGTTTTCTTGCCTTTACAATTCCTCAACTCAATCCACAGTGACTCTACCTCGTCAGTCCCTATGTCTTCCCTCGCAAGGGACTGAATTCCATCCCTTACCAGCAAAGTTACCCTGCCCCCCTCCTCTGCCCACCTGCCTGTCCATTCTATAGGATGTATAACCCTGAATATTAAGTTCCCAGGCCCGATCCTCCTGCAGCCACGTCTCAGTAATCCCCACAATGTCATATCTATCAACCTCTAACTGAGCCTCAAGCTCATCTACTTTACTTCTTATACTTCGCGCATTCATATACAGTACTTTTAATTCCTTACGCATCTCACCTTTCACATCGATCCCTACTAAACTTGGCCATACTCTCCTATCCCTTTGTGAGCTTCCTTTCCCATTAATTCTGGTGTCATTAACCATCCCTTTACTCTCTTTCCTTTTAACTACATCCTCGACTATCCCATTTGACACCCCACCCCCCTAATTCAGTTTAAAGCCACTCGTGTAGCAGTGGCAAACCTGCCTGCCAGAATACTGGTCCCCCACCTGTTAAGATGCAATCCGTCCCTTTTGTACAGTTCCCCCTTACTCCAAAACAGATCCCAGTGATCTCCCGTATCTCCCTGTTCCTGCTCTCACCAGCACGAGGAACTAGAAGCAAACCGGAGATAACAAGCCTGGAGGTCCTGCTTTTCAGCATTTTTCCAAGCTCTCCAAAGTCACGCTGCAGAATGTTAATCCCTTCTTTCCAACATCGTTTGTGCCGACATGCACTACCACATCCGGCTGTTCACCTTCGCCCTTGAGGATTTTTTGCACTCTGTCCGTGATCCTGGCACCAGGAAGGCTGCACACCATCCTCGAATCCCGTCTGTTGCCGCAGAAACCCCTGTCCGTACCTCTCACAATGGAGTCTCCAACTACAATGGTGTTGCCTGATGTTGGCCTCTTTGGTTTTGGCTCAACCGCCCTTTTTGCTTCGCAAGCCAGTCCGCCGTTCAGTGTTTTAACGTCTTCTGTCCCGACAGCTTCTCAGTGAGTGAACCTGTTCACAAGAGGTACAACACCTGAGGACCTTTGCATTCCATGTTTCCCTCCCTTTCTCACCGTCACCCACTTTCTCTCTTCCAGTACCTTGGGTGTAACAATCTCACTGTAGGACTTGTCGAGGAATGACTCAGTTTCTTGGACGAACCTGAGGTCATCCACTTGCTTCTCCAGTTCCCCAACACGGTCATTCATGATCTGTACCTGGATGCACTTCTCACATTTGTAGCAGCCAGAGGCACCAGCAGTGTCCTTGACCTCCCACATACTGCAAGCATCACACTGAATCAACTTGCTTGACATCTCCTTCTTTCGTCTCTCCCTCTCCAGCGATTTGCGTAGCCTCCTCTCCTCAGCCTCCTCGCCAAAGACCCGCACTTTACTCACAAAGCACTTCTCTCACTGCCGCTCCCTAAGACCTGTCTTGCTTATATTGACTGATAAATTGCCTAACTTACCAATTTACAAACCAAATTCCTCAGTTTTCAACTGTTTTCCCCCTCTGAGTCACTTCTAACTCCCCTCCCACTCGGGCTAGAGCCTATCAGTGTTTTCTCCTGCTTCTCTTTGTTGCTGTTGCTTCCAAATCCACAGGAGCTCTGAGTAAAGTCTGCCTTTGCTTTGCCACTCCTTTTCAACTGTTTTCCCCCTCTGACTCACTTCTAACTCTCCTCCCACTCGGGCTAGAGCCAATCAGAGTTTTATCCTGCTTCTCTTTGTTGCTGTTGCTTCCAAATCCACGGGAGCTCTGAGTAAAGTCTGCCTGTGCTTTGCCTCTCCTAAATCATTATTATCCACAACTGGGTCCAAATCATGCCTGAGTCAGAAGGTTGTGGTTTCACATCTTAAATCAGCAAGTTGACCGGATACATCAAACCTGGCATAACTAAGGAAGTTCTGCACGGTAACAGATTCTCTATTCTACAAGCGTCATCAAACCAAGGTCACCTCTGCTTTTTTAGGCGAAGGTAAAAGATTCCAGGGAACTATTTTGAAGACGAATGGAGAAATTATCTCTTCAATATTTTCCCTTGATTAACAACACTAGCACAGATTATCTGGGCATTATCACACTGGGAGCTAAATCCATGAACTATGACACCCACATTCCTATGTTTCAAAGGTGACCTTATAGTGAACGTGTTTCTGAGGCTGCAAAATACTTTGCATAACTACTCTCCACTGGGTGCATTCCATCACTTTATCCCATTGTTTCCAGGTGGAGAACCCATACCATTTCAGAATGAGAGGGAATACCAACAGGGAACATTGACACTCCTTTCTCAGATATCCTGGGACAGTACACCATCTGGATATGTTCACCATCCAGCCAGAGGAGGGCAGTGTGGAGACAGGGAAGAAAAGGAGCCAAATAAATTGCTAATGTATCTTTCTATACACGAATGCTTTGGAATAAAGAATGTTGAAGGATTATTGCAGGAGAGAATGTCAGTGGTCAGAGGGACCATTCTGTCATGGAGTGTCCATAGGGGAAGGTATGGTCCAGATATTGAGGCCTTGAGATATTGAGATATTGATAATGGTTTTGGAGTGGGGAGATTGGGATTGGAGCAGGATCTTGTTGATCTTGGATCAGAGGCTAGGATGTAAGAAGGAACTGCAGATGCTGGTTTAAACCGAAGATAGATACGAAATGCTGGAGTAACTCAGCAAGACAGGCAGCATCTCTGGAGAGAACGAATGGGTGATGTTTCGGGTCTGGGGAAACGTCACGGCCCAAAACGTCACCCATTACGTCTCTCCAGAGATGCCGCCTGAATTTTGTTATTCCAGTTACTCCAGAATTTTGTGTCTATCTTCAGAGTCTAGGGTGATGGTTTGTGGAGGTTGGAGGTGGTTTGCCGAATATTACAGCCATAGGATTGTAGGCAGGTCCAATGGGAGATGGGGGTGAAGGTTGTCAGTTCATTGAGAGGTTTGAGAACTATGATGGGATTCTTGGTCAGATGTGCTCCCAGTACTGAACAAACTCCAGGAGGACACCTTTGAACAGTCCTTTGTGAGAGGCAACAGTACAGTGGAAGCACTAATAACAGTTGCTCCTCAAAACAATGTCATGTTCCACAAGGAGCTGAGCTATCCTGCATGCGATTGACTTAGAAATCTCATCAGACGAATGATCAGTAACCAGAGATTTCTGTGTTTTGTACTATTACAATTAAATATAATTAGTTATCTCTGGCTATTTATAAATTTATTTTGGAATATTAGACAATAGATAATAGGCAATAGGTGCAGGAGTAGGCCATTCGTCCCTTCGAGCCAGCACCGCCATTCAATGTGATCATGGCTGATCATATTGACTTTGATGAACACAATAATTTATGTCAACATGAAGCAGAGGGGAACGGTATCCAATCAGATGAAATAATGATGAGAAATAGATGGTGGCCCAAAGGTAAGAGAGGGAGAGTTTTAGAAGTGTTCTGTTCAGTGATAGTCTGAATTATCTTTAGAATATTGTGTAGAGCTGTGGTTCCCACACATGTGGAAGGATGTGGGAGCAATAGAGAGTGAGTGCAGAAGAGATTTACCAGGATGTTGCCAGAGATGGATGGTTGTAGTTATAAGGAGAGATTGGATAAACTAGACACAAAAAGCTGGAGTAAATCAACGGGACAAGCAGCATCTCTGGAGAACGGGAATAGATGATGTTTCGGGTCGAAACCCTTCTTCAGACTGATCGGCTAGATTTATTCTCAGTGGAAGACAGAAGGCTAAGGGATATAGTTACACATGTTTATAACATTTTGAAGGGCATAAATGGGATAGATAGTCATAGTCTCTTTCTGAGTGTAGAGTACTCTAAAACTCGAGGGCACATGTTTAAAGTGAGAGGGAAGAAATGTAAGATCGGAGTGGTAAGTTTTTCAGGCAGAGGGTGGTGGTTGATGGAACGAGCTGTCAGTGGCGCTGTGGAGGCAGATACTATTATACTTTAAAAGGCATTTGGGCGTGAACTTAGCTAGGAAAGGTGTAGCGAGATAAAGGTCTGAAGCAGGCAAATGGAATTAGTGCAACTAGACATCAAGTTCACATTCATATTAGAAGCAACCTAGCTCGGCCCCTTTAATGGGAATAGCGTAGACAGATATTGTGGTTAGCATGGACGAGGTGGGTTGAAAGAGCCGAAGTGTGTAATGAGTGAGTTCCCTTGCAGAGGGGAGGAAGCTGTGGATGTTAAAGCTGTGGGGGTGTGAGCAAGTCTGACGGAAGTGAATGTTCCCAGATCGTTGAGAGATCACGGGCACGGTGGGAGCACGGCCTGCCCTCTTTCCCAGGGACGGGGATTTGGGATTTGGGAGGGTGTGGGTTGCGAGGTTCGAGGGTGGAGTGCCATTAGATGCTGACAGTGGCTTCTGTTCACCTTCTGCAGGTGGTGCTGGGGCCGCTCATCGCCATTGCGCTGAAGCTGTCACACGTCCACGAGCGGACCGGCCGGAGGGGGCCCACGGTCATCACTTGAGCTGGGCCCACCCACACCTACCCAGGGGGCCAGGAGAACGTCTGTCCTTTCCGCAGTCTGTATCAGCTGCTCACGCTTGCACCTCCCTACCTACATGCTGGCAAAACATTACTCCAAACAGGGGAAGAGAAAAGCAACGTTTTGCAAAAAAAAAAGATGAGGTCCTTTTTTGCCTTTTCTGGCTGTGTTAACAATATCGTTGTGTTTTATAAAGAACCACTGTGTTATTCTTGCATGACATGTGTTGTTTGGGTTAGCAAATAGGAGAGCTGTGATTTATCTTTATGTTGTAAGTTCAGTGTAAAACATCCACGTGATGGCTTGGTACAATTATAATATTGTAAACCATCATTTAAAATGGAAATTATCAACTTTCTTCCCCTGCCCGATCTAAACGAATACTATTAAACTATATTGCTAACAAAGTGCTGTTAAGTAAGTTATTTTGGACTGTTTCTAAGTCATTGCACATTCATTGGTAATGTTCACTCTTTAATAGAGGATTAATGGCAATTTACTCCTAAAGACATGCACTTACTGTAGTAAAGTCTGAAGAAGTGTCTCGACCTGAAACGTTATCCATTCCTTCTCTCCAGAGATGCTGCCTGTCCCGCTGAGTTACTCCAGCTTTTTGTGTCTATCTGCAGTAACTGTTGCTTTGTGGTAAAAGTGACAGCCATTCTGTACACAGGAAGGCCGCACAAACTACAGCTCAATAATGATAGGGTCCCATATGTTGAGTGATGTCGATTATGGTATGGTGCCACTTCCAGGCCAGCACCTCAGTGCAGTGCTCTGTAAGCACGCACAGTCAGAGGTGGTTTATTTCTCACCTTCTCCATCATGCTCTGGTGTGGCTCAGCCACCAAGCACGACACCTGGAGGCTGCAGCGAATCGTCCAATCAGCAGAGAAGATTATTGGCTGCAACCTTCCCTCCATTGATGAACTGTACACTGCAAGGGCCAGGAAGCGAGCGGGCAAGATCATCTCTGACCCCTCTCACCCTGGCCACAAACTCTTTGAATCACTTCCCTCTGGAAGGCGACTCCGGACTGTCAAAGCTGCCACAGCCAGACATAAAAACAGTTTTTATCCACGAGTAGTTGCTCTACTCAACAGCCAAAAATCTGTAGCCTCCCTTTGATCTGGTATTTTGTTGGTTCACATGCTTGATCAATGGTGTTTTATCATTAATGTTTTATTATTATTAATGTTTAGTGTTTTCTGAGTCATTCGTAACTGTCACTGTATGTCATGTTGTTACTTGTGGGTAGAGCACCAAGGCAAATTCCTTGTATGTGAATACTTGGCCAATAAACTTACTTACTTACTTAACTAAACCAGGGCCCCATGTGCCCTCAAAGGTGCAGTTCAGGGAATCCTTGACCTCTGCAAGGTAAAGGGACTGTAAGGTAGCTGTCATCCTTCAGTGAACATCACACACATCGTTTCATCTGATTCTTATCACAATACTGAAGGAGGTTGGTGTGCACAAATCTTTTTTAAATCTCGTTATTAATGTCCAAAACACAGGTGGATCAGCATAGCTGGCCAATGGTGGTGTCTATACTCTGTCTTTGTGAACCTCCTACCACCACACCGTCTCATCCCCTCAGCTTTCTGTTCTTTTATCCCCATGTTTATCTAATTCTATTTTCAGATTTTGAATTCTGAAGTCTTGTACCCTTCCTGATTCAAATGGAGCTATTCTCCACACCGATAAAGTCAGTTAATCAATCCTACCGTCTCTCCATCTCTAGATCCCCAAACTGTTCCATCTCTCATTCCCTGTCTTCCCTCACTTCTTGCTAGCTTTGCAATGCTCGTCACTGTTCTCCATACCCCTGTACTGATCTGTACTGCAATCTTCCTGTCCTTGCTTTATGCTTGCTGATAACAAAAATAAATGTATGCCCTTTTCTTCTTGGACAGTCCCTTTGAATCAAGACTGATTTGATTCCATGCCAGTTTTGTGGATTATGATGTGACTTGATCTCGTCTATAGGTGTATGAGGTGCCTAATGGGTGGAGAGGGAATAGTTTGTGTGGTGGTGCACTCCATCTACCTTTCGCACATGACACCTGCCTGCTTTTCTTTCTTTGACTCAGGTTCTTAATTCCATCCCAAATGCTCCTCTGCTCTGAAGAGCCACGGGGCTGGGATTGCCAGGAGTTAATTAGGATGTTGCATTTTTTCTAGGAGACTTTGAACATATCTGTGGAATTCTCTGCCTCAGAGGGCGGTGGAGGTAGGTTCTCTGGATGCTTTCAAGAGAGAGCTAGATAGGGCTCTTGAAAATCACTATTTTCAGGGGATATGGGGAGAAGGCAAGGAACGGAGTACTGATTGGGGATGATCAGCCATGATCACATTGAATGGCGGTGCTGGCTCGTAGGGCCGAATGGCCTACTCCTGCACCTATTGTCTATTGTCTATTGTCTATATCCTTGAATCCTTTCCTAAGGCTCCCTCTGTGGCCAAACCCAGGAGTATTTGTTTCAGGAGTTTTGTGTCAGGCCCATGAATTATATGGGCTGACCAATGTAACCACTTGAGTGTAACCACTGGTGGTGCCCCATGTGTTTACTGCCTTTGATTGGCATTCAACCCTCTTAACATTGAAGAAAGAGCTGGACTAAATTATTCTACAGCTTGCTCTCTGGAAATGGAAACCATCTCATGTGACTTAGTGAGACCCACAGGAGTGTAGTGACTAGAATTCAAAAGGAAGAAAGCATTTGTGTTCATATTTCCTCTCTCAGGGTGACTTCTGGTTTATTTGACCTCAATACAATCCATTTGCTTAGGAAACTATTTCAGTTTGCAATGGTAGGAAGGAGGTGACAGCAAAGAGAAAACAGAGAACAGGGTTAAGAGTCTTAAAATTGAGATATTGATAACCAGATACTAATGTGGTTACTAAGAACTGGGATGATAGCTTTTCGAAAAAGTAGAATAGTGAAAAGGGAATGGCCAGTGTAACAGGCATGCCAGATAATACAGCCTTCCTGTTTAGTTTAGTTTAGTTTAACTTATTGTCACGTGTACTGAGGTACAGTGAAAAGCTTTAGTTGCGTTCTAACCAGTCAGTGGAAAGACAATACATGATTACACTAGCCATCTCAACTGTACTGGTTCATGAAACAGATTCTCACAACTTCTCAAAGCCATTAACAATAGGCGATAAATACAGGCTTTAGCAATGAAGCTCATAGACCTTTTATAGAGGTATACTGATCTTATAGAGGTGTACAAAATCATGAGATGAATAGATTGACTAAATGCACAGGGTCTTTTGCCCAGTGTATGGGAATCGAGAACCAGAGGACATAGGGTTAAGGGGAGTGGGGAATGATACATTAGGAAATAGAGGAGTAACTTTTTCACACACTGGTTGGTGTATGGAATGAGCTGCCAGGGGAGATAGTGGTCTCTTGTATGTCTCTGTGACTCTATGCCCCATAACAAATGTGACATGTTTCTTGACTGGTGTTAGAACTACATTAATATGGGCAAGTAGTGAATATTCCAGAGCACTCCTGACTTGTGGCCAACAGATGATGGAAAAGCTCTTGAAACATGAGTCACTAGATGTCTCTCATCTGCTTCGCCAGCCACTATATTTAAGTGACTGATCCAATTAAGTTTCCAGTCAATGTTACGCTCGGGGTAGTGATGGTGGGCAAGTTGGCAAAGTTAGTACAATTGAATGACAAGTGAAAATAGTTAGATATTCTCATTGGCTGGTACTGGCATGGAGCAAATTTCACTTGGAACTCTGAAACTCGTGTTTAGAAATTCTCCGTGTCATTATTGGAATAATTGCAGTTCTGCGATAATAAAAAGCAATTGTAGATTCTTGATTATGAACTGAACTTTGCATTCAGTATCAAGTCTTAGGCAATTATTTAGAACCGAGGAATTACAATGATAGATTTATTATTATTATTGAAAAATTATGCCACTTCTAACAAGAATGACGGTAAGTCTGTCAATAGAATCTGTCATAGATTCAGGTTTAGACCAAGTGGCAAGTGCAGCCCAAGGCATCCATCCTCCTTTAAGTGGTTTTCTTGATGTTAGCTTTCATCCTCCCTCCCCCCCACTATCTGCTTTTGATCTCCCCATTGTCTCCTTCCTTTCACCCCCTCCATCTGATTGATTTGGCCTTCCTTTCACCCCAACTCAATCCACTCTACCCATTCCCCATCCTGTATCTATTCCCGGTCCAATCTTCCCTTGACTCAGCTCTACTTGTGGAGAAAAGCGTGTACTCACAGTGTGTGCAAGGCCTTTGAGCTCATGAGCAATTAAATTCCATTTGACTATTTTCAGTGTCTCAGAATGTCCAATCTCCTGTGACAGTCCCAGCAACTTAGACCATTGCAGGACAGGGATGGAAGTCTCTGAACCAGTGAACAGTTCACTCCATCAGCCTAAATTCAGCATTTTTGCTGACTTGCTCTGGTAAAAAAATTGAAATCCGAAGCCTAAACGAAGTAATAAAACAAGTAACTGCAAGAGTGCAAAAAAACTGCAAAAATTGAAATCCGAAGCCTAAACTGAAGTAATAAAAGAAGTAACTGCAATATCCTTCTCCTTGGTATTCACCAAGGAGAAGGATATTGAACTCGGTGAGTTAAGGGGAAAGAGTAGAGTAGCTATAGAAACTATGAGATTCAAAGAGGAGGAAGTACTGACACTTTTGAAAAATATAAAAGTGGATAAGTCTCCAGGTCCTGACAGGATATTCCCTAGGACATTGAGGGAAGTTAGTGTAGAAATAGCAGGAGCTATGACAGAAATATTTCAAATGTCATTAGAAACGGGAATAGTGCCGGAGGATTGGCGTACTGCGCATGTTGTTCCATTGTTTAAAAAGGGTTCAAAGAATAAACCTAGCAATTATAGACCTATTAGTTTGACGTCAGTGGTGGGCAAATGATCAGGGTCTGATCAGGAACAGTCAACATGGATTTGTGCCGGGAAGGTCATGTTTGACAAACCTTCTTGAATTTTTTGAAGCGGTAATTAGGGAAATTGATGAGGGTAAAGCAGTGGATGTTGTCTATATGGATTTCAGTAAGGCCTTTGACAAGGTTCCCCATGGAAGGTTGGTTAAGAAGGTTCAATCTTTGGGTGTTAATGGCGGAGTAGCAAGATGGATTCAACAGTGGCTGAATGGGAAATGTCAGAGAGTAATGGTGGATGGCTGTTTGTCAGGTTGGAAGCCGGTGACCAGTGGGGTGCCTCAGGGATCTGTGTTGGGTCCACTGTTGTTTGTCATGTACATCAATGATCTGGATGATGGGGTGGAAAATTGGATAAGTAAGTATGCAGATGATACTAAGATAGGTGGTGTTGTGGATAATGAAGTAGATTTTTCAAAGTCTACAGAGAGATTTGGGCCATTTGGAAAAGTGGGCTGAAAGATGGCAGATGGAGTTTAATGCTGATAAGTGTGAAGTGCTACATCTTGGCAGGACAAATCAAAATAGGACGTACATGGTAAATGGTAGGGAATTGAGGAATGCTGTGGAACAGAGGGATCTAGGAATAACTGTTCATAGTTCCCTGAAGGTGGAATCGCATGTAGATAGGGTGGTAAAGAAAGCCTTTGGTGTGCTGGCCTTTATAAATCAGAGCATTGAATATAGGAGTAGGGAAGTAATGTTAAAATTGTACAAGGCATTGGTAAGACCAATTCTGGAGTATGGTGTACAATTTTGGTCGCCTAGTTATAGGAAGGATGTCAACAAAATAGAGAGAGTACAGAGGAGATTTACTAGAATGTTGCCAGGGTTCCAGCAACTATGTTACAGAGAAAGGTTGAACAAGTTAGGTCTTTATTCTTTGGAGTGCAGAAGGTTAAGGGGGGACTTGATTGAGGTCTTTAAAATGATGAAAGGGATAGACAGAGTTGACGTGGATACGTTTTTTCCCATTGAGGGTAGGGAAGATTCAAACAAGAGGGCATGACATGAGAATTAAGGGACAGAGGTTTCGGGGTAACGTGAGGGGGAACTTCTTTACTCAGAGGGTGGTGGCTGTGTGGAATGAGCTTCCAGCAGAAGTGGTGGAGGCAGGATCGATTTTAACATTTAAGAGTAAAGTGGATAGGTATATGGACGTGAAGGGAATGGAGGGGTATGGTCTGAGTGCAGGTAGATGGGACTAGGGGAAAACAAATGGTCGGCACGGACTGGAAGGGCCGAGAGGGCCTGTTTCCGTGCTGTAATTGTTATATGGTTATATGGTTATATGGTTAAGAGATTTTTTGTTTTTTTTTCCTCTTGCCCGATATCAATTTTATATCAGTGCTGACAGAATATAAGTTCTGGACGTGGTAATGAAGGTTCATCAGGAATCACATGCAGTTCAGAGGCAGATTAAACAAGTGTTGTTCCCTGTTTATGCCAATTTATATGTTCATTGTCTTTCGATGCAAATCATCAGTGAAATTAAACACAAGGCTCTCCTCCATTCTTCAACCTGTCCGATCAATGTTAGATATTGCAAAATCGCAGCCGCCATCAGATCTCCAATTGACTGTCACAGTACAATTTATTAGCTTTGGAGGCTACAATGCTACAATGGAGCTTTTGCTTACGTGTGATAATAATGGAATGGCTGGTGATAAGATATATCCTGACGGGCCACATTCCTTTAACCCTGCATTGTCATATTACAAAGAGAAAAGAGGACTGACTTCCATTTCGATAGCTAGGACCCTACTCAGGAAGGTGCAACCACTCTACAGCCCATAAAATGCTTCTAAATTTCTGCTCGCTACTGTAATGTATGAGAATGCAGCAAACATCGTGTGCACCACAGGATCTCAAGGGCAGTGAAGGGATTATGATCATCTGTTGCAGCGATGCAAATTAACAGCTTAATATTGGCCATGCCCCTGGAGAGAAAAAATCCAAGCCTTTGGCAAAATCACAACACTGCACCTTTTGCGCCAACAGGTCCTTGGTTTATTGTTTTATCCTGAAGACAGAGATTACAACAGTGCAGCACATCCCCAGTACCACACCAGGATGCCATCTTCCACTTCAATGTTAAATTATCTGGGGTGGGGTTTGACCTCACAGTTTTTAAAACCACAGCCACTGACATTTGCCACTGAGCCATGGATGATCCAAACTCTTCATAAAATATACAGCACAGAAATAGGCCATTCAGCTCGTGTGTCAGTGTCACAGAGAATTACAGCACCAAAGCAGGCCCTTTGGCTGACTGGGTCCTTGCCGGCCATCACAACCATCCTTGTTGCACCCCTCTTCTCACCTCTTCAACGTGTTCCAAAATCTTAGCTACATATGTACATAGAAAGTTAATCTGTCCATGCTGTCCAAAAACAGGGCATTTAGCTTACGCTCTCTTTCCCAAGCCTCGGTCTGAATTCTTGTAGATAGCAGGACTACAAACACTTCTTACTAGCAGATGCCTTGAAGTGTGACATGTACTGTTGGGCTCAAGGATTCATAACACTTGTCCTCTATAAAATCTAAAAAGACATTAGGACATATACTGTATGTGCAGATAAAAGTTTTAGAGGGATTTGGGTCAAACACAGTAATATGGGAGCAGCATAGATAGGTATCTTGATGTGCATGGACAGGTTGGGCTGAAGGGCCTGTTTCCATGCTGCATGACTCTTTGACTCTGCTGAGGATAGGTAAGAGTCAGGTGAGGGAGGGAAGGATGGAGACCGTGACGGAACCTGGAAGGTGAGAAGTGGCCACCAAGGGCTGAAGATTATGGAATTGGATAGTGGAACTAAATCAGGGAGAGATGGTGGGCAGATGGGAACAGTGGGGGGAAGGGGAGGAGTGCATGGATGATGGGCAGGTGCATTGGGGTGCTTTTGCTACCATTTTGCATGTAACACCTGTGACTTTATGAAGGGTAAATCATGCTTGACTAATCTTCTGGAATTTTTTGAGGATGTAACTAGGAAAATGGACAAGGGAGAGTCAGTGGATGTAGTGTACCTGGACTTTCAGAAAGGTACCACATAGGAGATTAGTGGGCAAAATTAGGGCACATGGTATTGGGGGTAGAGCGCTGACATGGATAGAAAATTGGTTGGCAGACAGGAAACAAAGAGTAGGGATTAACGGGTCCCTTTCAGAATGGCAGGCAGTGACTAGTGGGGTACCGCAAGGCTCGGTGCTGGGACCGCAGCTATTTACAGTATACATCAATGATTTAGATGAAGGGATTCAAAGTAACATTAGCAAATTTGCAGATGACACAAAGCTGGGTGGCAGTGTGAACTGTGAGGAGGATGCTATGAGAATGCAGGGTGACTTGGACAGGTTGGAGGAGTGGGCAGATGCATGGCAGATGTAGTTTAATTTGGACGGGGTGTGGGGGTGGTGTGTTGGTGTGGTGGGGAGAAGAGGTGGTCTGGAGCCGAGGGGGTGGTGTGGGGGGGGGTGGGGGGGGAGAAGGTGGTGTGGGGGAGAGGGGTGGTGTGGGGGAGAGGTGGTGTGTGAGGGAGGAGGTGGTGTTGGGGGTAGGGTGGGGTGGGGGAGTGGTGTGTGGGGGTGGAGGGGGGTGGGGAGGGGGGAGGAATGGGGAGGGGTAAAGGGGGGTGTGGGGGGAGGGAGTACATGGGGAGGAGGGGGAAGGGGGGAAGGGGGTGTGTGGGGAGGAGGAGGGGGGAAGGGGGGAGGGGGCAAGGAGGGTGTGGGGAGTAAGGGGTGTGGAGGGACTCCACTCAATGGCCACCAGCCACAGCAGGACACAGCACCTCCCAACCCCGATTCCACATATCGGCTTTCTAGATTCCACACAGTAGCTTTCCCGACCCCACACAGCGACTTACCCGACCCCACACAGCAGCTTTCCCGACTCCACACAGCGGCTTACGACTCCACACAGCGACTTTCCTGACTCCACACGGTGACTTTCCCGACTCCACTCTTGCGAACTCAATCAGCAGTTGTGGGCTCAGCCCCGCCTCCGGGGATTTATTCTCCAGTGGGTGCCGGAAGTGGCATTACATTTATGGTGACTGACAGGCAAGAAGACCAATCTGCTGACCTCACGATTTTTAAACCTTCATAACTTTTGTATAATTCCACCGGTCGGAACAAAACTTGGTGCGCTTGGATTAGGGGGAGAACAGTGAGTAAGGTGGCGAAAGAATCCTAGCGATAAACTGTACTGTTTTTGCGCACATTTTAAAAAAATAGCAAACCGGAAGTGGTCAAGGTGAGAGGTTTAGTAATAGTATTGATAAGAACCATTGACATATGTGCCGCTTGTCAGTCTTAATCGTTCCCTTAATTAATATTACAAAGAAAGAGGTCATCTCATTAATAGTACATTCATGCTAATGGGAATTTGCTGTGTGCAAATTGGCCACTATAATGATAAAGTCCTTTACACACGTCTTGATGTAACTGGTCATTCTGAGGTTACAAAAGACGTGCTGTCATTTTGTTCTCCGTGCAACAGATTAGATATATATTTTTCTACAACTAACCCGACTGATGTTCGGTGGGATGGTTATGTTTCCACTAATTTCCAATCTTTAGTAATATGTCTGAAAAAATCTTAATGCATTCCATTTCAGCGTGTGCATTATTGCAGTGAAGTATGCCAGAGCTGCCAACTCTCACGCATTGAGCGTGAGACTCACGCATTTCACCCAATTCTCAAGTTCTAATGCTGTTCACAAATTTCTCATGCTCTGTTGTGAGAAATTCTGTGATCAACGAGAATTTCAAAAATAATATCAACTGCTTGTGTGCCCATCTGTTGACAAGAGAACAGCATTCTTATTCTCTGTTATTCTCACTTGACCGAACAGTCACACACCTCCAAAGCATGTCCCCATGCAAATTTACATTGAAAGACATGGACCGGGCAGTGAATGAGTGTCACCCAGCGCAGCAAGTAAGGCCATGTCCGGCTCCCGGCGGCAGTCGGGAATTAAAGATTTGCGGGAAGCGGCTGACATGAGCGAGGCCGACAAACGGCAGGAGAGAGGTACATGGGCCGCAGAACTGGGGGGTGGGGGGCAGCTTTTTTGGCTAAACCTCGTTCAATGCCTCCGGCTTTGGATGAGGCGCTGCTGTGCTCTGAGCAACCTGGTCGTGAGTGCTAGAGAGCCGGGGCGGAGGGAGGGGTGGAAGCAGAAGCAACAGCGGGGGCAGATGCTGACGGGGAGCTGGGGCTGGCGAATGTTTGTCGAGCTGACCGGTGTTTGTCGGGCTGGCGAGTCGCTCGCTGCCGCTCCAGCCATGGTGCAGCCTCAGTGCAAGAGTCCCGGGGCGTCGGAGGCGTTGGAAGCGTTGCGCCGCTGCCGTGAGAGTCTCTGCGCCGAATTCGCCCTGGTGACCGGCATGGACCAGGCTGCAGCTCGGTGCATCCTGGAGGACAACCAGTGGCTGCTGGAAGTAGGTCCCACGCACTGGGTCGAAGCGGTGGAAGATAGTTGCCTTCAAATGGGGGTGGTTGGAGAAAGCATCCTGCTTGCCTGCTAGATTTTCACTTACTGTAACTGTAGGAAAAATTTTCCCGATTTTGGGGGAGTTCAGAACCAAGGGTCACAGTTTAAGAATAAGGGGTAGGCCATTTAGGACTGAGATGAGGACAAACTTACTTCACCCAGAATCTTCTCTGCCACAGAAGGCAGTAGAGGCCAATTCACTGGATATTTTCAAGAGAGAGTTACATTTAGCTCTTGGGGCTAGTGAAATCAAGGAATATGGGGAAAAAAAGGGAAGGGGTACTGATTTTTGATGAACAGCCATGATCATATTGAATTAAAGTGCTGACTCGAAGGGCCGAATGGCCTATTCCTGCAGCTATTTTCTATGTTTCTATGCTTGAGTAAATGGCAATAAAACTCGCCCACTTGATTTTGAAGCATTCATGCATGGTGGAGGTATAATGTGGTCATAGAATGATACAGTGTGAAAACAGGCCCTTCGGCCCAACTTGCCTACACCCGCCAACATGTCCCTGCTTTTGGTCCATATCCCTCCAAACCTATCCTATCCATGTATCAGTCTGACTGTTTCTTACATGTTGGGATAGTCCCGTCCTCTGGCAGCTTATTCCATACACCCACCACCCTTTGTGTGGAAAAAGTTACCCCTTAACAAATTACTTCTTAAAAACAAAAAACATTGAAATCATATTTCTACAATGCACTAAAACATGATTTTAATACATAATTTTTCAAAAAGTCCCCCTCCCACCCCCTCGGTCGCTCCACTGCCTCACCAGATACCCCCAAAGCCAGATAACTCAGCCCCCAACCCCCCACCCCCCCCACTTTCAAATACGCTCCGTGGCCCCTGGTTCAGACGGAGAGCACTGCCAGATGTGAGCAGGGAACTGAGGCCAGTTGTCCATGATGTCTGGATCCCAATGTTCAGCGCTTCGTGTTTCGAAGTTGGCTAATATTATTGATTTGTAATTAGCCTGATTTGTAATTAGTTGACAAAACCTTAATTTATTAATCCGGAATATCCAGGGGGATGGGATAAATGTAATATTCAAATGACATGCAAGGTGTCAGGCTGTCTGTCACAAAATACAGCTTGTTTATTGAGAAATAACCCATTATTTCCTCCAGTTAAATATTGGGAAGGTATTTTCATTTGCCACTTAACTATTATGTTTATTTACCTCACTGACTATTTCTAACCCCCCCCCCCCCCCCCCCCTCCAAATTCCTTTGATTGGTTGAATATAAATGTCCCCAATCTCATTGTTTTATTAATTGAACACGTAGATGAATATCCTCAAGGAATGTAATCAGATGGAAACTGATTCAGATGCGATGTGTAAGAGCTTGTTCAAAGAAGGGGCATATTTTAAAGGAGTGACAGAGATACTTGCAGGGGAATGTGTGAGGAGGTTATTATTTGTCTTAATTTTAGCTTGAACCAGGACATCTGAAGATTCAAAGTTTAATATAGTAATTGTGTTGATACTGACTCCAACCAATCACGTAATGAATATCATCCATTCCGGACGTTTTATTTTTCTGATGCCATTGGTTTTAATCACTTCAATGTAAAAGTAATTCGGAATGGGGAGCATTGGAACAGAAATTTGCCCTCGGTACATATTTACTGTAATATAATAATAGAAACATAGAAACATAGCAAATAGGTGCAGGAGTAGGCCATTCAGCCCTTCGAGCCTGCACCGCAATTCAATATGATCATGGCTGATCATTCAACTCAGTATCCTGTACCTGCCTTCTCGCCATATCCCCTATTCCCTTTAGCCACAAGGGCCATATCTAACTCCCTCTTAAATATAGACAATTAACTGGCCTCAACTACCTTCTGTGGCAGAGAATTCCAGAGACTCACCACTCTGTGTGAAAAATGTTTTCCTCATCTCGGTCCAAAATCCCTTATCCTTAAACTGTAACCCCTTGTTCTGGACATCCCCAACATTGGGAACAATCTTCCTGCATCTAGCCTGTCCAACCCCTTAAGAATTTTGTAAGTTTCTATAAGATCCCCCCTCAATCTTCTAAATTCTAGCGAATACAAGCCGAGTCTATCCAGTCATTCCTCATATGAAAGTCCTGACATCCCAGGAATCAGTCTGGTGAACATTCTCTGTACCCCCTCCATGGCAAGAATGTCTTTCCTCAGATTTGGAGAACAAAACTGTACGCAATACTCCAGGTGTGGTCTCACCAAAACCCTGTACAACTGCAGTAGAACCTCCCTGCTCAAATCCTTTTGCTATGAATGCTATCATACCATTCGCTTTCTTCACAGCCTGCTGCACCTGCATGCCTACTTTCAATGAGTGGTGTACCATGACACCCAGGTCTTGTTGCATCTCCCCTTTTCCTAATCGGCCACCATTCAGATAATAGTCTACCCTCCTGGTTTTGCCACCAAAGTGGATAACCTCACATTTATCCACATTTTACTTCGGAGTCACGTGAGTGACTACGTGAAGAAGGCCCGCCTGGTGCTGGAACGGCATTACGTCGACGCTGACGGCAGAAGCAGGAAGTTGCAGAGCGCAGCTTCTCGCAGCGGTCGGAATGGACCCGCAGGTAAACCAGCAAAAAAGTAAAAGTAAAAATCGGAGTCACGCTGGCGTACTGTTTTAGCCAGTTAAATGGAGAAGAAAAATTTCGCGGGTAAAAGATCATCCCGGGGTGAAGCTAAAAATACGGGACAAGAGATTAGTGCGGATCCGGTTCCGATACCGGTGGCCGCTGATTCACCCGTTAGTGAGATTATAATTTCTCCAGAAATACTAACCACGGAGGGAAATGTTCCTAAAAAATGTAAAAGAAATCCGTGAGGCTCGTGGTTTCTGATAATGACTCTGACAATGAAAGTCCTCCGGATAATAAAGCTGTGGCTAAAAATGAAACATATGGAGAAAGTACTCCAAAATATAATGAGACAAGGGTCACAGTACCCAAAAGTTTCCCAAAAAGACCCTGAGGGGCTTGAATATACAGAATATGGCTATGTGCCAAATTGGGAATTTGAAACTCCGGACCCAGGATTTAGGGCGGAGGAAGTCTCATTGGATATAATTCCAAGTGGATCAGGGCTGCAAAAGACAGACCCTGCAAGTGGTGATGTGGATTATGAATGCACACCACAAATAAAAAAGAGAAGGCCAGATGTGCCTGAGATAGCAAAAGATTTTGCTATATCTGAAGGAAGTGGTGAGGCTATGGAAGAAAACCTAGCTGCCAACATTAATTATATGGTATCTCACCAACTTCAAGATTCTGTGTGATTGAAACAGCAGAATACGATAAAACTTTTATGTTTTATAAAGATATCAACGGTAAAATCCGTTTATGATATCCATGTCTCAAATTATATGAGATATAAGAAATACAATTTCAAAGTATTTCAAAATGGTGCAAATAACTAATACTTTTAAAATAAAATAGCCTTATCCAAACCCATATAATTGGGAAAAGAAGGCTTGAAGTACGTTGAAGAGGTGCAAACATCTGGTTACAAAATAAGTTCATGAAATCTCCAATTATGGGGGATTACAGGTGTATTATGATCATTAATTTAATATAACTAAGGAAGGATTGGTTCACCTGTATAAGAAAACATTAAAAATTGATTTCAGGTTTGCACTCAAAAGTAATTTCAATAAAGAAGGGGTACGTACATGTATATTATAAAATTACCTCAGTGTAAAGATTTGATGGTATAAAACCATACAAAACATCATTTTATATACACTTTCACAGTGTAAGAAAATGGAAACATCTAGAACATGGAAATATAGTTGCGATTAACAAAGTGTTAATCAATATTGCAGGTGCTTGAAATTAATTAAAGTGGGTCAAGCTGTGCAAGTTAAAACATTGTCCAAAGGATCAAATCAGTTCAAGGCTGTTAAACAGAACACTGAAGGAACAATTATGCTGATAAAAGATCAGCACTTGCACTAATGAGGTCATGGTCATGGGTTATCTCGATTACATTTAAATTGGAAGGTATAAGAGTCAGCTGCAAATTAGTGCTGCAATTACAAACCTGGTGGAGGGCAAGGACCTGACCCATTACATAAAGCATATGCTTACGCATTAATAAAATATTCATAAATTACTATTCTGAATTTAGAAGTAATTCAAGCACCATAAGGGGGGGAAAAATTGTTCCATGATACAAATATGTCTAATTGTTGTTGACATGCTTTGTCCCTCCATTAGGTTAGGTAAAGAATAAATAAAGTTCCAAAAGAAGGAATACAGAAGCTTATAAGAATATGTATGCCTTTGTGAAGAGGCTTATGCAAATATCAAATGATACGTTATCATTATTAAAGTAATGTAAAAAAGGTTCACAAGCTGCTTCAACTATAAGATTAACAGCTGTTGCAAACTGAAGCAAGTGTTACAGATGATGTACAGCTTCTGTGAATGTTTGGGTAAAGATAAGAATATTATCTATTCTTATAAGAATAATTGATACGTCTCTTGTTGGGACTGCGGACAATAATACCAGGTGAGCATAAATGGTTTGTCCTAAGAAATTTTCCAAACATTTGTATTAATTATTGAAGTATAAGGAATTATGGATTAAATATCAATTGTTTTATTATGGAAGTGTCCATGTCGTATCAAGATGAACAATACCACGGCTGTGGCATATGTTAACAATGGTATCGGAGACAACAAATTTGGGAGAAAAACATATTGTCATTAATATGCATTACTTACGATTAATCTGGTTGTATACAGATTAAATCACCGATCTTTCAAATGTTTCTTGTGGGTCACAAGATGTCAAATAAAAATCATGGGATTATCTGAGTAAACAGATGTGGCATATTTTAAAGTTTAGTCCACCTGTTTATCTCTAAGGAAGAGAACCAAGAACAGGGAAGGTGGATGCTTTTCTCCCAATTACATGAGGAAAAGATGTTCTTTTGTGTTCCTCATTTTTGTTTGATAGGGCAGTGTCTGATGAAAATGTAGCGGGACACTGCCAGAGGCATTTTGGTGGCCTAATACGGATCCTTTATGGTTTCATAAATATTGTGTGATGTTGAACTACTTGTGATGATTCATAGTTGCAGCAATTTATTGAAGTCTGAGAAGGGGTCTCGACCCGAGGCGTTGCCTGTCTCCTTTCGCTCTTTGGATGCTGCTGCACCCGCTGGGATCTCCAGGTTTGAGAAACTCTGCAGTAATTTATTGTTGTACAAAAGCATCCATGACATGAAAATATGAATTTGACTATCTGCAGGTTGACCAGACCATTACAACAGCTGATGGTCAAAGAAGTCTATGAATGTTAACTAATATAACAACATATCAATAAAATAATTATGTATAAAGAAGTGTTATACCTGCAATTTGCAGAAATAAGTCTAAAAAACAATATTTTGTTATAAGAAATTGGAGGTCTGTGTATACAGTAAAGTTATTTTATCATATTAGATATATGTGAGTTCCTTGTGGATTGCATTTTTCTGAGTATCTAATTGATAGAGCCAATAATAGGGCTCAGAGTGTTACCGTCCTATTAACGGACAATATATTAACCAAGAAGTTATCAGGTGCATTCATAATATCCCGATATGGAAAGGGATATATATGTAAATATTAATAAATATATATATGTGTATATATATATATATATATATATATATATATATATATATATATAATCTGTCCAAAATTGTAAAAAATATAAAGTCAGGAGATAAATAATCCTGAATTGCCTTAGGCAATGGACTCTAACTCTATCTATGATTCAAAAAAGTTAAACATTGAAAATAATAATGCTGATGACTTTAGTATCAATATAAGAGTGCAAACATTGCAAATGTTACGTTATAATTGCATGTGGATACAGATTGCATTATCATATATGTTTATGAATCTACCAAACAAAGCACACCAAGAGGAGCTGAAACCAAGGTAAACCTATAAGCATATCCTGTTGGCTTTAAGTTGTGTGTGTGTGTATGTGAACATTGATGAAATATGTTGCAGTAGGTAAGAGTCTCTGTGGCAATGAGACTGCTTATTACACACAAAAACCACATTGGGTTCAGTAAAAACTGATGGTTCTAGAGGAATGTATTTCTAGATGGTTAGAAATTGGATACACTCAGTAGGAACTAGACACTGAAAGGTGGAAAATCACTCTGTTAATGAGGTAGATACATTCACAGGAGTGGCACGGGATGAGCCACTCGAGCAAAGATGCAAGGCCGCAGGAGGCTGTAAATTAATGTTAAAGTAAAAAGGAACCAGTCATGGTGTCAGGTTTGGACACGCAGTGTTGGGTTCTCTATAATTGTTGCTTTGTCATGCCATCAAAATATATATATCAATTGGTGTTTTGTGATAAACTTGCCTTTCAATGGAAAGGGCATTACTTTTATTCTTTATAATGTGAAATAATTTATCACATAACTTGAGGCAATGTTTGGGGAAAAATGTGTTATTCGCTCGTTACTGTGTTAAATGAGCCGGACTGTCGAATGGAATAAATTCTACGACATGAAAAACACAGAAAGCTTCAAACTCTTCACGTAGTCACTCACGTGACTCCGAAGTAAAATAGTAAGATTAAACGAGAACTTACCAGTTCGAAGTTTGATCTTTATTTTATGAGGAGTAACGATGAGGGATTACGTGCCCTCCACTCCACACCCTCATAAAATGAATGATCATCTGGTAGTTCTAAATCTATAATGAGCCTTACTATCTTACTCCGGCTATTGTGTTCTGTGTTTTTCATGCCGCTGCTTTGAAGTATGCCGTTCCAGCGCCAGGCGGGCCTTCTTCACGTAATCCCTCATCGTTACTCCTCATAAAATAAAGATCAAACTTCGAACTGGTAAGTTCTCGTTTAATCTTACTATTATACTGCATCTGCCATGCATTTGCCCACTCACCCAGCCTATCCAAGTCATCTTGCAGCCTCCTAGCATCCTCCTCACAGCTAACACTGCCCCCCCCAGCTTCGTGTCATCCGCAAACATGGAGATGTTGCATTCAATTCCCTCGTCCAAATGATTAATATATATTATAAATAGCTGGGGTCCCAGCACCGATCCTTGCGGTACCCCATTAGTCACTGCTGTCATTCTGAAAAGGACCCGTTTACTCCTACCCTTTGCTTCCTGTTTGCCAGCCAGTTCTCTATCCACATCAATACTGAACCCCCAATACCGTGTGCTTTAAGTTTGTATACCAATCTCTTATGTGGGACCTTGTCGAAAGCCTTCTGAAAGTCCAGATATAACACATCCACTGATTCTCCCTTATCCACTCTACTAGTTACATCCTCGAAAAATTCTATAAGATTCGTCAGACATGATTTACCTTTCGTAAATCCGTTGACTTTGTCCAATGATTTCACCACTTTCCAAATGTGCTGCTATCCCATCTTTAATAACTGACTCTAGCAGTTTCCCCACTACCGATGTTAGACTAACTGGTCTGTAATTCCCCGTTTTTTAAAAAGTGGGGTTACATTAGCTACCCTTCAATCCTCAGGAACTACTCCAGAATCTAAAGAGTTTTGAAAAACAATCACTAATGCATCCACTATTTCAGGGGCTACTTCCTTGAGTACTCTGGGATGCAGCCTATCTGGCCGTGGGGATTTATCGGCCTTTAATCCATTCAATTTACCCAACACCACTTACCGGCTAACCTGGATTTCACTCAGATCCTCCATCTTATTTCACCCCCAGTTCCCTGCTATTTCCGGCAGATTATTTATGTCTTCCTTAGTGAAGACAGAACCAAAGTAGTTATTCAATTGGTCTGACATGTCCTTGTTCCCCATGATCAATTCACCTGTCTCTGACTGCAAGGGACATACATTTGTTTTAACTAATCTTTTTCTCTTCATATATCTATAATAACTTTTGCAGTCAGTTTTTATGTTCCCTGCCAGTTTTCTTTCATAATCTATTTTCCCTTTCCTAATTAAGCCCTTTGTCCTCCTCTGCTGGACTCCTGCTGGACTGATTTTCTCCCAGTCCTCTGGTAGGTTGCTTTTTCTGGTTAATTTGTATGCTTCATCTTTTGTTTTGATACTATCCCTTATTTCCCTTGTTATCCACGGATGCACTACCTTCCCTGATTTATTCTTTTGCCAAACTGGGATGAACAATTGTTGTAGTTCATCCATGCAGTCTTTAAATGCCTTCCATTGCACATCCACTGTCAATCCTTTAAGAATCAATTGCCAGTCTATCCTAGCCAATTCACGTCTCATACCTTCAAAGTTACCTTTCTTTAAGTTCGGAACCCTTGTTTCTGAATTAATTATGTCACTCTCCATCCTAATGAATAACTCAACCATATTATGGTCACTCTTGCCCAAGGGGCCACGCACAACAAGGCTGCTAACTAACCCTTCCTCATTGCTCAATACCCAGTCTAGAATAGCCTGCTCTCTCGTTGGTTCCTCTATATGTTGGTTTAGAAAACTATCCCGCATACATTCCAAGAAATCCTCTTCCTCAGCACCCCTGCCATTTCGATTCACCCAATCTATATGTAGATTGAAGTCACCCATTATAACTGTTTTACCTTTGTTGTACGCATTTCTAATTTCCTGTTTGATGCCATCCCCAACTCCACTACTACTGTTAGGTGGCCTGTACACAACTCTCACTAGCGTTTTCTGCCCCTTAGTGTTTCGCAGCTCTACCATATCGATTCCACATCCTCCAAGCTAATGTCCTTCCTTTCTATTGTGTTAATCTCTTCTCTAACCAGCAACGCTACCCCACCTTCTTTACCTTTCTGTCTATCCCTCCTGAATATTGAATATCCCTGGATGTTCAGCTCCCAGCCTTGGTCACCCTTGAGCCATGGCTCCGTGATCCCAACTATATCATAGTCATTAATAGCTATCTGCACATTCAACTCATCCACCTTATTACGAATGCTCCTTGCATTGAGACACAAAGCCTTGAGGTTTGTTTTTACAACACTCTTATTCCTTATATAATTATGTTGAAAAGTGACCCTTTTTGATTTTTGCCCTGGATTTGTCTGCCTGCCACTTTTGCTTTTCACCTTGCTACCAATTGCTTCCACCCTCATTTTATACCCATCTTTCTCTCTGCTCATACATTTAAGAAACCCACCACCTCTTATTCTCTGTTTATTATTTTTTTCTTTTCCCCCCTACATGTTGGGTCTGAGTGCTTCCCTTCTCTGCCTCCTGCCTCAGACACTGTCTACTAGCTTCCTCTGTTTGAGTCCCTCCCCCCAACCGTTCTAGTTTAAAGTCTCCCCAGTAGCCTTTGCAAATCTCCGCGCCAGGATACACATAATGTATGCATGTTGGTAGGTGCTATCAAAACAAAGATCATTTTATCATTGTTGTGTTATGAATACCACAGAAAATATGATGTACTCTCAAGATCACATTAAATAGAGTATTATTGCTTAAATATATATATTGTTATTGGACTTTGCATTTTGGAAAAGTCCCAGCTGAGAGGAAGACCCCAAAATACTGAAAATATTGGGGGTGAAAATGACTTCAGGGCAGTTTTTTAGGAAAATTAAGGAAATGGTAACAGAATACTTATACAGCTGAGTGAGTATAATTTTATGGATGAGAAATTGTGTTCAACCAATTAATGATTCTTTGACAAAGTAACTAGCATGTTAGATAACAAGAAAGCCAATGGATGTAGCAAATGTTGTTATATAAAATTTTGTTATACCAAATTTGGTCCGTGAAGTGCCCCATAAAAGATTACCGCATTAAATAAGCACCTGTGGACTTGAACGTAATAGGTTAAGTCCAGGGGGTCAGGTTATGTGTGGGCCAGATATATTGTCAGTGCAGAGGGGCTAGGAGCAAGGCCAAGTGTGCATCCAGAGTCAAGGTCTGGAATAGTACTAGGTGTGCAGTCAAAGCTGGGACAATGGGAGTGTTCAGCACTGGGAACCTAAGCAGGTAGTAGTAGGCCCCCCTCTGTCACGACCGACCATGGGTGATGCATCCTAGTTTGTCGGATGCAAGGCTGGGTGATGTCATATGGAGGACAGGCTCCCCTCTCCACATCACTGATCGATCCAAAGGAACAGCAGGGCCGTTACAATTTGGCACCAGCGCCGTCGCAGGAGCTGCCAGAGCAAGGTTGTAGACAACGACAAACTGCCTTAGGGACTCCGACTCCGGATTTTCTTGAGGTTTACTCATGGAGCAGTTTCCATGACTGGATATGGCCACAATGCAGTGGAGGTTTAAAATCAGAGTTTTCCCTCTCCTAATTGGTCTGCCTTCCCAGGCTGATGAGCCCCATCTGCCCGAGACTCGTGTGGGCGGAACAAAGGAGCTGGGAATGCTTTTACTCTGCATGTCATTGTGATTGATAAGGTGCTCCCCACAAGGTCATAAGCAGGTAAGCAGCTATGATCAGGGTAGAATAGGGGGGGGGGCAGGTGTAAGGCTGGACTCAGGATCAGGAAAGAGAGAAGGTATGCAACTGGAGTCAGGGTCAGGAGTAGTACCAGATGTGCAGTGAGACCCAGGTTGGTCAACTTGGGCCAAGTGCTTGATTATAATCTGATTTCCGCACATGAATATATTAAGATCATTCATGTGCTTCACCTGTTGATCAGAGCCTGGCTTTACTGTGGAATATAATTAGGAATGTAATTTAGCCTAACCTTATTCATAGCTAATCCAATTTAAAGCATAAATATTGCATTCAAGTGTAAGTTAAAAGTCTTGCTACAGTATGAACCAGATTACACAATTTCAAGCTGAAAAATGGAAAAGCCCCCCCCCCCCCCTCGGTTGCTACGTTCCCTCGGCTTGGTCTCTCGCAATTTCTCACTCCCAACGCTCACCCAATGTCGGCAGCCCTGCTCAATTTATGTGTTCCTCTGATTAATAATCTGAAAGAATGTCATGAAATTATTTCCCGTGTGGTATTTTTTATCCAAGGAGTAATTCCATAGCATTCAAGTGACAGAACAGCATGGCAAGGACATCAAAAAGTGTAGAGGTGCCCAAGAGGAAAATCACAAAGTGCTGGAGGAACTCGGAGGATCATTCAGCCTTTACGGAGGGAGATGGACAGGCAACATTTTGTGTGGGCGCCCTTCTTT
The DNA here is from genome assembly GCA_035221665.1 of Okamejei kenojei. NCBI lineage: Eukaryota > Metazoa > Chordata > Chondrichthyes > Rajiformes > Rajidae > Okamejei > Okamejei kenojei. The sequence continues at coordinate 70,994,036 of CM069133.1, read as the reverse complement.
TGATTGTGCTGTTCAAATCACTAAGGGTTGAGATTTATTTCCAGTGGATGAACAATCAAGGACCAATGTGTTTGAGAAATAGAATCAGGGGTGATAACAGGAAATGCCTTTTGAATTTGGATTTGGAATGAGCTACCTGTGGAAATAAATTAAATCGTAGTTTTAAGAAGGGAATTGGAGAAGTACTTAAGAGAATCTTCAGGGATTTGGAAAGTAGTGGAAGGTTAGAGTAACTAATTTTCAAACAAGCAGATGGCTGGTTCTGCTGGCTGCCTCCACTGTCCATACTGTGATTCAATGATTTTAAGGTAATTGGCAAAGGAACAAAGGAGCTGGGAATGCTTTTACTCTGCATGCCATTGTGATTGATAAGGTGCTCCCCGCAAGGTCAGTGCAAGAAGATTCAACAGGAATTTGATAGAATCTCAATCAGCAGAATGTTTCAGATTTAAGGGAAAATTTAAGCAGAAGTGGAACTGAGAGGGCTGTTCTTCCAGCGGGCCGGCACAACCTTGTTGATTTGTACTGGGTGATCAATAATCTTCCTAGGCTCAAAACATCTATCAAAAATAAACTAATCACAATTAACTAATTTGACCCAATAGTGTTTTTCCCCCATTTCAATCCCTGTATTGCCAAATCATTTCCAAATGTCATTGTATCTCAGCCCAGTTGGCAATAAGTATTTTCTCTATCATTTTGCAATGAAATCAAAATAGCAACAGAACTAGTCTGGTGAGATAACCAACATACTCAAGAGCCACGGAGCACTAACAACGTGGCATTTAATGAAGTGCTGACAGTTGATGTATGACATTGAGCATGGGTTCAGATGGAGGTCAGAGGTAAGAGTAATGACACTGTAATGAGAAAACAATATGCAAAATACTAGATCACCCAGTTCTGGAACTGGAAGCACTTTCTTCATGCCATAACTGGCTTAAACCGTTGCGATATAGTTTTACATTCATGGCTCCACTCATTGCTGGAAGACTTCTTAGCTCAGCAACATCATGAATTGCTTATTACTAGAGCCGGGATTTTGCCATAAATGCCATGTGCCTTTTGATAATTTCACCAGGATAATGCCTTTTTCACGATCGAGTGTCTAAATCAGCCTTTTTTTGCCGTTTTGCAAAAAGGTTGTGCTATTTTCTGTAGTTGTACCGTGATTACAATGACATTTTCGATGTTAACATGTTAATATTAATGTTATTATTAACGTGTTAACATAGTATAACTTACAAGAGAACTTCCACCACCGGGGCGAAACCGGACGGGCCACCTTCGGTCGTTCATTTGTTCGTGCCGTTGCCCACTGGTTCAGTCTTCTCCAAGATCTATTTAAGAAAGAATTGCAGATGCTGGAAAAATCGAAGGTAGACAAAAAATGCTGGAGAAACTCAGCGGGTGAGGCAGCATATATGGAGAGAAGGAATAAGCGACGTTTCAGGTCGAGACCATTCTTCAGAGTGATGTGGGGTGGCGAGAAAAAGAAAGGAAGAGGCGGAGACAGTAGGACTAAAAAAAGAGCTGGGAAGGGGGAGGGGGAGGAGAGAGAAGCCAAGGGCTATCTAAAATTAGAGAAGTCAATGTTGATACCGCTGGGGTGCAGACTACCCAAGCGAATTACCCAAGCTTGTCTCCTCACTACATTTACTGCTGGCTCCAGTTGCAAATCTGAGTTTTCAAGTGATCTGTGCAAGGCATTCATTGATGCTGGAATTCCACTGTGGAAATTGCAAAACAAATATCTCAAGGGCCTGTCCCACTTTCACAACCTAATTCACGACCTCTGCCGAGTTTGCCCTTGACTCAGCATGATCGTCACAAGGTCATAGGAGGTCGTAGGTAGGTCATAGGTAGGTCGTAGGTAGGTCGTGATGCTAGTCGTAGGTACTCGTGGCATCAAGTAGGTTGGGGCGTTTTTTCAACATGATGAAAAATGTCCACGAGTAAAAAGGTTGTGAATTAGGTCATGAAAGTGGACAGGCCCTTCAGAGGTTTTTTAGAGAAATACACAAAGGAACCTATACCAAGCAAGTCATCATTACGGAAAAATTATGTTGACAGCAACTTCAACATTGTTGTGCAGAAAATTAGAGATGAAGTTGCATGCAACAAAATATGGGTCTCAATAGACGAGACAACCGGTGCTGTGGGGAGATATGTTGCCAATGTGGTCATCGGTACACTGGAGGCAGGTCGACCATCAATGGAGTATTTGTTGACATCGGAAGTATTGGAGAAGCCAAACAGCTCAACTATTGTTCAATTGTTTACATCTTCACTTGCAGTACTTTGGCCAAAAGGTATAAAACACGAGAATGTTCTTCTGTTTGTGACAAAGTTTTATTCCCCAGAATATTGCATTTGACATGCTTAGCTCAAGGACTTCATAGAATTGCCAAGCACATACGTAGCTTGTTTCCAAATGTCGATCGCTTTGTTTCCAATGTCAAGAAAATCTTCCTCAAAGCATCGCCATGAGTGCACTTGTTCAAGGAAATGGCACCCGGGTTTCCGCTACTTCCTCAGCCCGTTTTGACTAGGTTGGGTACATGGCTCTCTGCTGTACTCTACTATTCTGCAAATTTTGAAAAGATAAAAGAAATCGTCAACTGTTTTGAAGAAGAATCTGCTGCAGTCAGGATCGTCAGTGAAATCATGTAGAAAAAATCCCTCCACCGCAATCTTGTGTTTATTGCTTCCAATTTTGCAAATTTCCTACAAGCTATCACTTCCCTTGGGAAACGTGGCGAAACATTAGTGAATAACTTGCAGGATTTCAACGAAGTAACTGGCAATATTCGTAAAGTTCCTTGTGATGTAGGTAAAGACATACAAAGAAAATGTGAGAGAGTGATTTTAGCTAACAAAGATCTTGAAGAAATACAAAACATAGCTAAAGTTCTCAAAGGTAGTTGTAATGCACAAGATATGCGACATCAGCTACGGTAGAAAGAGGTTTTTCACAACTGAAGCATATTCTGTCTGATAGACGGCATAGTTTAACACCAGATAATTTGAAAAAAATGCTAATATTATGTGCAACCAGGCAACTTTGGTCATTTAAAGTAGTATACATATTATCATTTTAAACCATATTTTGGTCGTGGAAATAAATGCCTTTTTATGCGTTTTTTTGTCAAAAAAAGACTTTTTCGTGCCTTTTTTGTAATTTTATTATCCCATTTTGGCCTGCCTATTTTAATGTTTTTTATTGCCTAAACATCCTGGCTCTACTTATTACAAAATGCTTTAGAAGAGGTGTTTTAGATTGCTGTCAGAGCAAAATATAAAGTCTATCAAAACCTACATACTATAAAAATTCACTCTCTTCACCACCAATGCCCTGTGGCTACTCTCTTTTGCGCCAAGTACAAAATGCACTTGCCAAGGATTTTCTTCAAATTTTCACAAACCTCCAGAAGGGAGCAGAACTAGGCCATTGAGCCCATCGACTGCTCCATTAGATCATGGCCAACCGACTCTTTCCTCTCAATCCCATTCTCCTGCCTCCTCCTCGTAACCTTACGACACTGTTAATAATCAAGAACCTCTCAATCTCCGCATGGAACGCCATTGTCTATATATTTTGAGTGAACAACTCAAATGTTATCACTGTCTATGGATCTAATTCCTGGAACACCATACCCAGCATCACTATGGAACTACCTCGACTCAAAGGTCTGGTGCACATCAGGAGGGTGGCTCATCACCATCTTCTGGAGGACAGTTAGGGTTGGGGAATAAATGGCATCCCACAGGAGAATAAAAGTGTAAATTTGTTTGAGTTTTAGGGAGAAATAACCAGGAAGGTCAATAAGGCAGGGTGGCAGACATAGTCTACATGGACTTCAGCAAGACCAATGATGAGGTTCTGCATGGTAGGTAGGTTGCTCTGGAAGGTTAGATCGATTGAGATCCAGGGAGAGCTAGTTAATTGAATACATAATTGGCTTGATGGGTTGGAAGCAGAGGGTGATGGTGGAAGGTTGTTTTATGGACATGAGGCCCATGTCTAGAGGTGTGCCACGAGTGTTAGATCCATTGTTTCTTGTCGTTTAAATCAATGATTTGCATAAGAATGTACAAGGCATGATTAGTACATTTGCAGATGACACTAAAACAGGTGGTATCATAGGCAGTGAAAAAAATTACAACAGGATCTTGATCAGTTGGATAAGCAGGCCAAAGAATGACTCGTGGAATTTAATTCAGATAGATGTGAGGTGTTGCAATTTGGGAGGTAAAACCAAGACAAGTCTTTCAACATGAATGCCGGGCCTGAGGAGTATTAAAGAGCAGAATGATTGAGGAGGATTAGTACATAGTTCCCTGAAAATAGCATCACAAGTGGCTTTTGACATGCTGGCCTTTATCAGCACTGTGTATAGAAGTTGCTGTAGCGAGACCAGACAGGTTGAGCAAAGTGATTTTTATTTTCAATAAAAACGAAACAAAACTCGTGAAGTACACGTGTCTGACTGAACTAACAATAATAGCTCCAGTTACTAGGAGGAGCGTTGACTGACTAACACACCCAAAAAACCCGCAAACGAACCCCGCAGTCATGTGACTGAACCAACCAATGATGAGGGTTCTGACCTCCACACCCCACCACTAGGTGCCGCTACAGGATCCCCCCCCCCCCCCCCCCCAGAACCCGAGGAAAGGAACGAGCAGAACGAGCGGGTGTCCGAATGAGGCGGCCAGACCGAGTGGAGACAGGAGGGATTGGCTCAAGCGGTGCCACAGGCTGAACAGGGCAAACAGGTGGAACAGGGTGAACAGGCGGATCAGGGCCCACAGGCGGAACAGTCACAACAGGTGGAATAAGCACAATTGGTGCAACCAGTGAAAGTGGGACGGCCAGCGGACGACCTCTACGCCGGGGTTGGGCCACCACCACCAGGCTGTCGACGTCCAGATGGGCGGGCTTGAGGCGGGCCATGGAAACAATCTCCTCATGGCCCCCGACATCCAACGCAACGCCAGGCCGCAACACCCGGAAATGCCCCTCATGAGGCCGCTGAAGCAGAGTTCGATGTGAGTCCCTGCGAACAAAGGCAAAATTGCAGTCCTTAAGCAGCGGCGGAACATAAGTAGGAACAACCCCATGGCGAGATGTGGGGACGGGAGCCAGGCCACCCACTTTCTCCCGCAGATGCGCCAGCACAGACAAGGCAAACTCCGCCGACCCTCGTGCCGCAGGAAGGAATTCCCCAGGCACCCGCAGCGGGGCACCGCACACCAGCTCCGCGGGAGATGTGTCCAAACCCTCCTTAGGAGCTGTGCGGATCCCAGCAACACCCAAGGCAACTGGTCCACCCAATCCGGGCCCGTGAGCTGGGCCTTCAACGCCGACTTCTGATGCCGGTGGAACCGCTCGACCAACCCATTGGCCTGAGGATGGTACGCGGTGGTATGATGGAGCCGCGCACCGTACAGCTGAGCCAAGGCCGACCACGAGGCAGAGGTGAACTGGAAACCACGGTCGGTGGAGATGTCAGCAGGCACACCAAAACGCGCCACCCAGTGGGCCGCAAGGGCTCGGGCACAAGTCGTGGTGGAGGTGTCGGACAGCGGAACACCTCATAAAATAGTCCACAATCGTGAGCAGGTGAGTGGCACCATGAGACGGCGGCAGAGGACCCACCTGGTCAACGTGAATGTGGGCAAACCGGTGTTGAGGGACAACTAAATCCTGGAGCGGCGCACGTACATGCCGCTGGATCTTGGACGTCTGGCAGGGAATGTAGGCTCGAGCCCAGGGTGCAACCTGCTTGGCCACCACCAACGCAGAAGTCGCCCGGATGGAAGGATGAGCCAGCCCGTGAATAGAGTCAAACACACGCCGCTGCCAACCCGCAGGGACGATAGGTCGCAGCTGCTCGGTGGAGACATCACACAGAACCATCACACCTGCCAGGATCGGAGCATAGGCCCCACCCACGTCCGACACGGACCCAAGCTGCGAATCGGGGAAAACCATGGGCCGCAAACCTGGGCGGGGGGGGGGGGGGGGGGCGGAGGAACGAGGCGCAGGCTCCGAACGTCCACCATGAGGGAAAAGGCCCGCAAAAAAAATCGGCTCCGAGCAACGGCTGGGAGACGTCCGCGATTGTGAAGGGCCACGAATAACGGCGAGAATCGAGTACGAGGGAAACAGTCTGAGTCCCGTAGGTGTGGATGGGCCTACCATTTCGGCGGTCGGGGTGGGCCACGCTTACCAGGCCGGTCGGAGGTAAGATGCTGATCTCAGCCCCAGAGTCCACGAGGAAACAAAGCCTGGAATGGCGATCCCTGACGTAGAGGCACTGTTTCTGGCCGACTGCGATAGCCTCCACTGGCGATCGGCCAAGGCATTTCCCGGATACGCGCAGGGGGCGTGGCACAGGCGGGCCGCCACACCCCAGCGTTGGTGGTAATAACACCACTGGCGCTTACTGCGAACCATGGCGGTCGACTGCGGCCCATCCGTGGGAGGAATGGCCCAGAAGGTGCGGACACCCGGAAGGTGGAACTGCTCGGCTAGCCACAGTTCGTCCACCCGTTCAGCGAGTTGCAGGGGATCGGTGAAATCAGACCCAGCGAGAAGCAGGCGGATGTCATTGGGCATCTGTTCCAGGAAATAAAAGGCAAGGCTGGTGGCTGTCCATGAGAGCTAGCATTTCGCTCATCAAAACCGATGGCTTACGATCGACCAGACCATCCATATGCAGCAGCTGAGCCATGCGATCGTGGCGACTGAGCCCAAAGGTGCGTAGCAGCAATGCCTTGAGGCCCTCATATTTGCCGAAAGCGGGCGGGTTCTGCAGGAAAGGCAGCAACCGCGTAGCAGTCTCCTTGCTGAGCGCACCCACCACGTAGAAATAGTGGGCAGCAACCGCGACAATCTGGCAGAGCTCAAACTGGGCCTCGGTGTGCGTGAACCACATTTGAGGCTGTACCGCCCAAAAAAGGGCAGCTTTAGTGCAACCGCGTTCTGCTGGGCGGGCGGGGCATCGAGGCTCTCGGCAGTGTTCATATCGTGAAGAAATCCGAAAAATGTTCGGATCGTTGGGGTCACCAATGTAGCGAGGCCAGACAGGTTGAGCAAAGTGATTTTTATTTTCAATAAAAAAGAAACAAAACTCGTGAAGTACTCGTGTCTGACTGAACTAACAATAACAGTTACTAGGAGTAGTGCTGACTGACTAACACGCCCTACAAAGCCCGCGAACGAACCCCCATCGTCACGTGACTGAACCGACCAATGATGAGAGTTCTGACCTCCCCACCCCACCACTGTGTGCCGCTTCAATGTGATATTATGAATTGTGAAGCCATATTTGGAACATAGTGTTTAGATTTAGTCACCCTGTTGGAGGAGAGTTGCCATTAAACTGCAAAGAGTGCAGAAAAGATTAATGAGGATGTTGCCTAGACTCAAGGGACTCAGTTATAAGGAGAGATTGGGCAGGTTATAACTTTATTCCTTGGAGTGTAGGAGGTTAAGGGTTGGTCTTATGAAGGTGCATAGTATCACTAGACTAAGTGGGACCCGTTGGTTCCCTGTCACACAGGAGGCTTGGTCCCCCAACGTAATATTCCACCACTGACCCGTAGCCCTCAACTGCACAGGCGCAGCTTATTTCCCCTCATCCCAAGCACTCTCTCCTCTTCACCCTCCCTCTTCTTTCCCCTCTTGTCCTCCCCTCCCCCAATCACTCCCTCACCTCCCTCTCCTTTCCCCTACACTCAGTCTCTCCCTCCCTCCACCCATAACTCCTCTCCCCTCCCTAACCCCCCTCCTCTCCCTCTATCCCCCTCCTCCCCCACTCTCCCTGCCCAGGATCTTGAGGTTGCCACTCCTCTCCCTTCTTGCATAACCCGGAGCAACATCAGCCATTGTCTCCCTCAGAACCAGGCCTCGGATTGGCCCGAAAGCACCATCAGCTACGGCCGCGCCAGCGCATGGGTGTGGGGGGGGGGGGGGGGGGGGAAGAGCTCGGAGAAAAGACGAGGGAAGAGCCATAGGGGAGAGGGAGGTATCACAGGGAGTTGCGATGTCGAGTGCGTTTGGGACTCACAGCAGGCGCTGGATGCTCTCCTCTGCCGGGATCAGATTCACCGCTTTCCGTTTGGCGACATCACCTCGCCATGCTGCTTCCGGTTCCTCCGAAAATTGTGTCCAATTGGAGATCTCTGCCATCCACCCACATCATCCCTCAGCTCCAGTAAAGATGCAATGGCGCAGGAAGGGGCGGACCGTCCCGGGGAGTAACAGGAGAAGAGATTAATCCACGCGGCGTTGACTGGCCGGAGCTTTAGTTATGTATCGATGAGGACATGGATCGGGTGAATACACAGTCATTTTCTTAGGATTGGGCAATCAAGGACTAGAGGACTTCGCTGTAAGGTGAGAGGGAAAAGACTTAATAGGAATCTGAAGGGCAACTTTTTCGCATTGTATATGGAACAACCTGCCAGAGGAGGTGGTTGAGGTGGATACAACAGCAACATTTAAAAGGACTTTGGTCAAGCATGTGGATATGAAGTATTTTGAAGGATATTGGTCAAATGCGTGCAAGTTAGATGAGTTTTGATGGGCATGGTTGCATGGATGTGCTGGGCTGAAGGGCTGGTGTCCATGCTCTATAACTCTATAACTATGACCCTGTCTAGTGCGACTTGGGGTCACTCGTAGGTGCGAGTCCACCCACGAGTGACCCCAAGTGAAAGAAAAAAAACAGACTCGTGGTTGTGTACGAGATTCCAAGTTTATGTTCCAGAGTTTAACCGAGTTCCCACGGGTATGTCATTTCTGCGATGTTCCAAGTTCCTCTCCCGAATTACCAAGTTCCTCTACCGTTGCCAACCGTGAATGAAGTTCTGTTTTAATAAGCAACAGTGTTAATGAAGACATCTCCATCCTGCGGTTTTGGTTAAAGATAGAATTCAGCGCGGCCGCATCTATTGATATGACCTACAACGGGAAAATGCGCACGTCCAGTGCCAGAGCAGTTATACTTATGATTTGCTTGAAACACACATCACGTAGTTAGAAGACCAGCGGGCGGAGGTTTGTTATATTTTAATTGAATTTACTGCCAGGTCTACACACTGCGGGGAGACGGGAGATGAAATCTTTGAATGTGGACGGATGTCTCCGTGCCTGCTCGTTCTAAGCGGAATATATTTTTAGTTGCCTTTGAAGCCGGGCTTTGGTTTTATTCCTTGTTTTTGTTTATTCGCACACACTTTTCGTGTGTGAGAAGTCCATACCGGCCGCAGCCGCTGTTCTTTCACATCAGTTGCACATCAGATTGTTGGGAGACGGAGCTCAGGGTTCGCCTCCTGAGCTGCTTTGGTGCCCAGGCGTGAGTTGAGGTGGAGGGAGGTTGGGGGGGGGGGGGGGGGGGGGTGCGCGGGCGTCATTAATCTGTCTGGGGTGACAAGGCTCTTGGGTTAGGCTGGGATCATTCTCTGCGGGATGATCTTAGTGCGGGAGACAAGTGTAGGAGAGGTGTACTGACTGTGTGGGCAGACACTTTGGTAGTGATTGCCCACCAGTCTCAAAAGCCGCTGTGTCTCCCTGTCCCTGGGATAGCAGGGGGCGATCAAACAGCACAATACCCCCTCCCCCTCCACGCCAACACGAAGGGCAACGATCCCAAGGCTTTAGCGTCAGAAACAGCGGGCAGGCGACAATCACCCGCCATAACGTTTCTGGTCTGCAGTGTGCAATAGTCACCAAAATACACTGCATCTTTAGAAAGGAAAAATACAAAATATGTCAATCCCACTGGATAGGCCTTAGTCATGGTGCTGTACAACACGGAAACAGGTCCTTCGGCCCAGCTTGGCCGTGCCGTCCAATTTGGTGTCTTGGGGTAGTCCTATTTGCCTGCATGTGGCCCATAGCCCTCTAAACCCTTCCTATCCATGTATCTGTCGTTTTAATAACCTCAAGAAAATCCCTGCTTCAGTTTCCTGGGTCCAACTCAGAGAGAAGTCTCCCCCCTTTCCAGGGTTAATCGCTCCACTGTTTATAATGCTCTCTGCATTATGAAGTCCTCGACAGTGAACCCCATAGGCAATCACTACCAAAGTGTCTGCTCACACAGTCAGTACATTTGTCTCTCGTACTAAGTCACCTCAACCCCCCTCCCTCCTTCCCCCCTCCCCCTTCCCTCCTCCCCCCCAGCTCCCTCCTCCCCCCCTTTCCCTCCCAACTCCAGTCCCGTCCCGACCCCCTGGGAAACTGAAGGGAGCGACAATCAACTGCCACGGATACAAATAATGTCATACACAAGAAAGGGCAGATGCTGGTTGACAAAAAGTGAACACACGGTGCTGGAGTTACACAAAGACGCAGCAGAAATTTGGATACGTCATCCCGTCACCCATTCCTTCTCTCCAGAGAAGCTGCCTATCCGCTGAGTTAAAGAGTGCCCACGGTCGAGTCACTAAGGTAAACCTACGGGCCACTACGCTATTACAACGAGTTTAAATGTTTTAATTTTTAACTTGAACAGTAAATTTGACTCGTGGAAAACCTCAAACATGTTTGTTCAAGAGTTAGCACGTTTCACGGGTACCTGCCGTTAGCGCCACGAGTCGCTGAGTTGCGCGTGCGAGTTCCGACGTTCCCGCTACGTTTATTGTACGTGATTACCGCGAGTGAAAACTCGGGGTCACTTGTCGGTCGACTCGCACCGTGAGACAGGGGTTTCAGCACGCCCAGCAGTGCTAAACTCTTTCAATACTGTAAGGGAGAGACAGCCGAGATTATTGTGTTCAAGGTTTTGAAGTGGAACTGTGGCAGAGCTGTCAGGCTTTAGAGAAATGAATACTGACGATTGAGCCACGGTTAATGATCAGAGAGTTGGCCGGGACCCATACCGATGCAAACATGCCAAGAAAACTGTATAAACAGGCCCTTCAGAGTTTTCCTGGAAGTTACAATGGGAGATCATTGCATGCGAAAGAACATCACAGCTGCAACGGAGAAGCAGCCCAGCCCAAGTGTGAGAGTCAGCATTTGTTTGTGCAAGATATCACAGACCTCAGTTGGGGGCAAAAGATACAGTTTAAGTGTTGCCCTTTATGGTTTCAGGAGAAACACGGTCAGTAAAAGCTGACTGTTCTGTGAATAAATAAGACGTCCTGTTTTTAAGATCAGTGCAGATGAAGATTTTTGTTACTAAAACCTCACCTATGCCTAGTGTGGAAATTTTGAATATATGAAACTTCAGTATTTGGTCATTAGGACAATACTTTTGTCAATATCAAAACAAAAATTGCAGATAGATGAAATCTAAAATGAAAAATGAGAGAATTCTGAAAATACTTGGCAGGACAGACAGCATCAGTGGGAAGAAAATCAGCTTGCATTTCAGATCCAGAACTCTTCATCAAGCTTTTATTTTTCTCTCAACATCATTTTCTGTACTAGATGTCAAGAGGCCGATCAATCCCAGGACACCAACTGTAGTGCTACCTGTTAATAATACTTTTTAGCTGAGAAATCTAAGTGCTCCAAACTCCAAGACTTTAACATAGACACAAAATTCTGGAGTAAATGGATAGGCAGCATCTCTCGATAGAAGGAATGGGTGATGTTTTGGGTCGTGACCCTGGTGGAGCGGTCAACAATATAATTTGGTCAGGCCGACCCTGCAACTCCAACCCAGTGCCCTCACCCAGACAAATGCCCTTTTTGGCCAAGATAAGATTCGTATATTTTTAACAAGTTTCAACTTGGGGTACAGGACGTCTATTATTTCTATTAGAAACATAGAAACATAGACTTACACTTACACTTTTGTACTTGATTGTGCATATGCACAAGAAGATTTTGACTGGACCAGAGGCAAAAAAGTTATGTCACTGTACATTGGTACATGTGACAATAAAGTACGATTGAACCTTTCAACATTATTGTGTCAGATTGCGGAAGGCAACGTGTTTGCCCATTGAGGTTGGCTGCAGAGGTTTTGCAGGGCAATCGCTCTTCAAAGCCTTGAGTGCACTGGGCATCAACGGAATGGCAAGGAGAAGAGCCACCAAGAACACCACAGAGGCAGTGGAGAAGGCCTCGAGATGGCTCTGGATCAGGAGAGGAGGTCCATGGGGAGGAGCGAATGCCACCTGAACACAAAACGTGGTCTGATCAACCACGGCTGGGTCGCCTGGGTGAGGGTATCTGATGTTGAAAGACCCAAAACACCCAATGACCCCAGGTTACATCACTGATGATGTGTTCAGGAGCATCAATAGATGTATTTTTATCAAACAAGATCATTGGAGATCAAGCCTGCTGCCCAAACTCTTCTTTCACAGTCCACCCATTCCTAAGTATATTTTCTCTTTTTTCTTTAAAAATCACAACATTTTAGAAATTAGTAATTCTATAGAATTACTTAAAAAAATAAAGAAATATACTTAAAGAATATGAAAAGATTTAGAAATATTACAAATGTTAACCTTAAGTGAAATAATCTTTACAAAATCTAACCCTAGTGTTTTCCTGCTAATCTGCAGGTTAAAGTCCCACAGGAATATAAATGACCTGGTCGTCAATGTAGATTGGTTGGTTAGTAAGTTGGCAGTTGACACCAAGATTGCTAGGGGCATGGACTGTTGGGAAGGCTGTCAAACTATACAGCAGGGCATAAATCACACACAGAAACGGGCAGAGAAATGACAGATGGGAGTTTGATCCAGCCATTGTGAGATGATGCCCTTTGGGAGGTCAGATATAAGGGGAAATATACAAATAATGGCAAGACCCTTAACTCCATAACTCCCTGAAAGTGACAACACAAGTGAAGAGAGTGGTAAAGAAGGTGTATGGTTTGCTTGCTTTCTCATGTCAGGGCATTGATTATTTGAGTTAGGAGCTCATGATGCAGCTTTATGGGACTTTGGTTATGCTGCATGGGGAGTATTGCGTGCAGTTCATGTTGCCCCGTTGCAGGGATGATCTGAAAGCTTTGGAAAAGGTGCAAGGGATGATTGGAATGTGCCTGGAAAGTGGATATTAACTGCACGGAGAGATTGGACAGACTTGAATTATTTTTCCTGGAATGCCAGAGGTTACTTGGAGACCTGATATAAGTAAAGTATATAAACATAATGAGAAGGCACAGATAGGATAGATGGTCAAGGCCTTTTTTCCCAGGATAGAGAAATGAAATGCTAGAGGGCATAGTTTTAAGATGACAGGGGCAAAGTTGAAAGGATATGTGCAAGGTACATTTTTTACACAAAGGGTGGGGAGTTCCTGGAATACGCTGCCAGTGTGGTGGTTGAGGCAGATATAATAGGTTTGGGTTTATTATTACTGAGGTGCAATGAAAAGATTTATTCTGTATACTCTTCCAATTGATCAGATATACCACACATAGATGCAATCAGTTTAAACTCGATCCAGGCTGACCCTCTATTCTAAAAAGCCACTATTTTAAAATTTGTCAATTAATCCTCGCTGTTCTTGCCACCTTGTTTCCTCTGTAAAGCTTCTCGAACCTCCAAGATCAATTGTCTTCCTCCAATTATGTCTCCTTACGTAATTGAATATAATTACGGATCACAAATTCAACCACTTCCAACATTCAAGGTCTTCTTTAGACACTAAATCCTGAAGTTCCTCTCTAACTTCCTCCGCCAGTTTTCTCACAGACCAGACCTTTGCCTATCCAAATATCTCCCTTTGGGGTTAGATTTAAAACGTTGCATTAACAATTTTTGTTTTTGTGAAGCAACTTGGGAAATGTTCCTACATTAAAGGTGTTAAATAAATTGAATTTGCTGATAATGGTCAAATGCTTTGCAGGGGGACTGGGGAATGTTAAAACACGTGGGGTCCAAGGGAAGATAACCAAGTGGATACAGGAGATGGTAAGAGGCAGAGGGTGGTAGTGGAGGGTAGTTATTCAGATTGGAGGCATGTAGCCAGAGATCTGCTGCTGAGATAGTTGCCGGGATCTTTGTTGCTTGTCTTATATATTAATGACTTGGATGATAATGTAAGTGGCATGATGAATAAGTTTGCAGATGAAACCAAAGTTGGTGATACAGTGGACAATGAAAAAGATTGTCTAAGCTTACAAAGGATATAGATCAACTGAGAAAGTGGGCAAGGGAATGGCAGATGGAATTTATCTCAGACAAGTGTGAAGTGATGAATTTTGGGATGTTAAACCACACGTAGTGAATGGCAGAAACCTAGGCATTGTTGTGTCCAGAGAGACCTTGGGTTACAAGCACAGTTTGCTGAAGGTGATGACACAAATAGTCAAGGTAGTGAAGAAGACATGGGCGTGCTTGCCTTCATCGACCATGGCATTGAGTTTGGTTATCATGTTACAGTTGTACAGAACTGTGGTTAGGCCATATTTGGAGTATTGTGTGCAGTTCTGGTCGACACACTACAGGAACAATACGTAGAAATAAAGAACTGCAGATGCTTGTTTACAAAAAAGACACAAAGTGGTGGAGTAACGTAGCAGGTCATGCAGCATTTCTAGAGAACATGGATAGGTGACGTTTCGGGTCTGTCTTCTGACCTGACCCGGAACATTACCTATCATGTTCTCCAGCGATCCTGACTGACCCACTGAGTCTTTTTTTACAGGAATTATGTGAGGAAGATGATGCAGGTGCATAAAAGATTCACAAGAATATTGCATGGATTGGAGGGTTTGAGTTATAAGGAGAGATTGGATAGGTTAGACCTATTATCCCTGGAGAGAAGGAGATAGGGAAATGACATGATAGAGGTATATAAAATTATGAGAGGCTTTAGGGTAGATAGCTGGAATCTGATTCACATGACAGAGATCTCTAAACTAGAGGCTGGAGGTTTCAAGAGGATGAGGGGTAAACATTTCACACAAAGGGTAGTTGGTATCTAGGATGAACTGCCGCAGGGAGTGGTGGTGACAGGAATAGCAAAAGTGACACACATTTAAATGGCGTCTGACTGAGCATGGCCTAGTGGGATGTGTAATTAATGCAGAGAGATAGGATTAGTCAGGCATTATGGTCAGCATAGATGTGGTGGGCAGAAGGGCCAGTTTCCATGCTGTGTAATCCCATAACTCTATAAATATATGGGCATACCAGTAAATGAAAACATCTTTAAACAAGCTCTGTGTCAGCTTTGGCTTAATGGCTACCATTCATAGCAGAGTCTGAATGCTGCAGCTTTGATCTACGGTAGAAATACTATTCCAAAAATCTAAATGCTGAGGGAGTGTGATGCAAAAGTAAAACCATGTCAAGTGGATTTGATAGATGGTTGTGGGGAAATACAGCAGGGAAACAGGTCCTTCGGCCCATCAGGTCCATGTCGATCGTCAACGACCCATTTAGACTAATTCCACGTGACTTCCATTTTTTAATTCTCCCCACAATGTCTCAACTCCCCAGAATTCTACCACTCTCCTATTGGCAATTTACAGTAGCCAATTAAATTCCAAACAGCATGTCTTTGGGATGGGAGGAAGCGGAGCAACGGAGGACACTCACGCTGTCACAGAGAGTGTGCAAACTCCACACAGTCAGCGGTTATGGAAAGGAGGCAGGAGAATGGGTTTGAGAGGAAAAGATAGTTCAGCCGTGATTCAATGGCAGAGTAGACTTGATGGGCCAAATGGCCTAATTCTACTCCTAAAACTTATGAATGCAAGGTCAGGATTGAACCTGGGTCTCTGGCACTGTGTGCCACTGAGTCTACTCATTTGCCACCCTCAGTGAAGAAAAACAGGGGAGCCCAGACATGCTGCTGAAGGGTCTTTGACCTGAACCATTAACTGTTTCTCTCTCCATAGATGCTGGCTGACCTGCTGACATTTCTAACATTTTCTGCTGTAATTTTAGATCTGCAATTTTTAACATTTCAACTTCTTATCACATCCTGTCTGTGGGTGCTTGCTCTGCAAAAATGTGATTGCCGCTTTTCAACAGTGACTGCACTTCAAGAATCTTCATTACCTGTGAAGCACTTTACAGTGGTGTGAGAGTAGGTCTAAACATATAGCAGTTCCATTTTTATTCACTGCTTTACCTGCTCCAAAAGCATTCCGCTTCCAGCACTTGGCAGAGGGTGGCACTGAAACTAAATTTTATTTTCCTAAATACAGCTTGGCTAATTAAGTTTTGTTTTCCCAGTCAGCAGTTTGTCACAAGAATGAAGTCAATAAACAGTTTTAATCATCTCCAGCAACTCCTCTATAATGATCGAGTTAGGAAATGTATGGGTATTTAAAAAATTAGGCTTTGGGGCCACACAGGCTTTAGGTAAACAACCGATTACATCCCACGGCGAGGTTTAATTGAGTGATCTAATTATTCTGCACAAACTGCTCTTTATTTTGCCTGCTGGGATGTTGGCTTGATCAGGGAGTAATCCATAGCTTTCACAAGGCACTCCCGCGCCACATTGATAACATCGTGATGCTTGGCGTTATCTTCCATCTTGCCGATCACTGTCAGGATCTCCAGTAATTCGCTCTCAATCATCTTTTTAGCGAGCTCCTTGTCCGCCATCATGTTGAGAGCAATGACCAAGCCACGGTGCTGGACCTCCAAGCTGTCATGGATACAGAGCCTCTGCAAGATCTCCAGCCATTGCACGGTCTGCATTCAAAGAGAGAAACAAAATCTCACCAAGTTCCTTTTAAAAAAAGCACTCAACTGTTTCCGAGGCACCACGGTGCCAGGAAATGTAGTATACTTTAGTTTAGTTTAGATATACTGCACGGAAACAGGCCCTTTGGCCCACCGAGTCCACTCCAACCAACAATCCCCGTACACTAGCATTATCCTACAAACTTGGGACAAGTTACAATTTTTACAAAAGCCAAATTAGCCTACAAACCTGTACGTCTTTTGAGTGTGGGAGGAAACCGGAGCACCCAGGGAAAATCCATGTGGTCACGGGGAAAATGCACAAACTCCACAAGGATAGCACTGGCGGCAAGGATTGAATCCAGGTACCTCTGGCCCTGTTTGGCAGCAACTCTACTGCTGCGCCATCGTGCTGCCCTCTGTGGAAATGTGGGAGAATTCCGGGAAGAGAAAATGGATGCAAGAATTTATATGTGTGTTTGATGTTCAACCACTGATTGTTTGAAGGAAAGATTAGATCATTGATCATGTAGCTCCCGAATGGAACCGAGTAATGCCCCTGTCCCACTTAGGAAACCTGGACGGAAACCTCTGGAGACTTTGTGCCTCACGCAAGGTTTCCGTGCGGTTCCCGGAGGTTTTTGTCAGTCTCCCTAATGATCGAAAGTGGTTTCTGCTTCTTCTATGTTCTGGCGATTATTTCAAAAAATTCAAAACCGGCCGTGACTAAAAATAGGTAGCCAATTTAAAAATCAATAATTTTTTAGTCGAAGCCGGTTGTGATGTGAGTTGAAGGTGGTTGCTGGAGGTTGCAGGTAGTGGAAAGTCAGACCTTTTTTTCACCCAGTTTTATTCCACCAGGGAGGTCTTACTTTCCACTACCTGCAACCTCCGGCAACCACCTTCAACTAACATTGCAACCGGTTTCCACTAAAAAGGGGCATAAGGATGAGGGGGAGGGCAAAAAATAAGGATGGAAGGAATGAGGAGCATGGAGTAGAGGGGTGAAAAGTTGGCAAGTGGAAGTTGGTACGTGCAAGAAAGAAGGAAAAGAGGAACCACTGGAGAGGAGAGGATTGATGGAGGGAGAGGGTTGCAGAGGAAAGAGGGAGATGAGAATGTTGATCAGGTTGAAATGGTTGAAGGGGCTGGGATAGGGAAGCCAAGAGAGGTGTACATATTTGAGGGAGGGGCGGGGCAGAAATGCATGAAAGGGTCATTAAATAGTCTTTAAAGAATGTTTGATAAAAAGAGCATTCTTTTATTTGTAAATTATTTCATTTCCAGGTCCCTTATTCTGTGGATTTAAGAAAATTGGCAATAGCAAGAGAATAGCAAAAGCCTAGTAGTCTTCACATAATGTTCCAGTCTTAGTTTAGTTTATTATTGTCACGTGTACCAAGGGACAGTGAAAAGCTTTTGTTTACGTAATACCCAGTCAAAGTAAAGACTATACTTGATGCATTCAAGCCATCCACAGTGTACAGATAAAGGACAAAGGGTACAGTATTAAGTGCAAGATAAAGTCCGATTAAAGGAATTTCAGAGAGATTTCCAATGAGGTAGATGATAGGTCAGGTGTGCACTCTAGCCGATGAAAGGACCGTTCAGTTGCCTAATAACAGCTTGGAAGAAATTGTCCCTGAATGTGGAGGTATGCTTTCATTTTTGAACTTCTTTACCTCCTGTTGATTGGAGAGGGCAGAAGAGGGAGTGACCAGGGTTGATGAGCACTTTGGGTGAAGGAAGGTGCAACATGGTGGGACTATCATCTCTAATGTGCAGAGCATGCAAATGTGGTCAACTCACGACTGTTGATATCTTGAGGCAGGCTTCCTTGCGGATGGTTGTGAGTGTGGCAAGTGCTCCTGCTGCTGCTCGCTGGAGCTTCGAATCGTCTTCTCCACAAAGCAGCACCATTAGCTTCAGTCTGTCGTTCCCCTCAGACAAGAAGCGCTCCTGAACCTTGAGGGAAAAAACAAGGTTAACTTGTCTTCATACAAGAGCATGAGCTATAAGAAGAGGCTGGATGGGCTGAGACTTTTTTCTATGACGCATAGGCGGAGGGGATGATTTTTATGATTTTTAAAGATACAACGTGAAAGCAGGTCCTTCAGCCCACCAGGTTCATGCCAACCATCTGTTCACATACGTTTTATGTTATCCCACTTTCTCATTTACTCCCTGCAATTAAGGGCAATTTTACAGATGCCTATTAAAACTACTTCATTGAAATCTACAAAATCATGAGAAGTATGGATCAAGTGAATGTTCACAGTCTTTTTCGTCGGGTGGAGGATTCCAAAACTAGAGGGCATGCTTAAGGTGAAGAAGGAGAGATCTAAGAGGCAAATAATCCATACCTAGAAGAGGATGCTATGGAAGCAGGTACAATTCCAACTTTTAAAAGACATCTGACCAGATATATGGATAGGAAGGGTTCAGATCAAATGCAGGCAAATAGGACAAGCCCAAAATGCCAAGGTGGTCAATGTGGACAAGTTGGACCAAAGGACCTGTTTCCACGCAGTATAGCTCAATGTCCCCGACACTATCAGAAGGACGTGATTGTGTTCAAGAGAGCGCAGAGGAGATTCACCAGGATTTGTTGTCTCGTTTGTAGCATTTCAATTATAAGAAGAGATTAGATGAGTGTGTTTCTTTCTGGAGCAGAGGAGACTGAGGGATGTGCTGACAGGTTAAAAAAAAAAAATGAGAGAGATAGAGAGGGTGGATGGTAAGAATCTTTTTCCCTATGGTGGGGTGTCTAAAACAAGGAATGCAGGTATAAAAGTGAGAGTTAAGATATTTAGAGGGGAGCTGAGGAGGTGTTTTTCACACAGATTGTGTTTGGAATTTAGAAGTGACTGGTAGATGCAGGTACTCTCAACATTTAAGAAGCATCTGAACAAGGACTTGAATCGCCAAGACAGAAAAGTTAAATACATTGTAAAAAGGGTTGGTACTGACAAGTAATGTGGTCAGCATGGACATGTCAAAGGGTCTGCTACTGTGCTGTACATCTCTATGATTCTCTATAATATCGGACAGAATGGACTGTTGATCAACTACTTCACTTAGAAATTGGAAAGAGAGATATAATTTGAGGGCTGACCCATCCAAGTCCAGCCTGTCTAATCCATCACAGGATAGATGTGGTGCCTTTGGAGAGCGTGCAGGAGAGGTTTACCAGGAGGCTGCCTGGATTGGAAGGTGTTGGCTATAAGGAGAAGTTGGACAAACTTGGATTGTTTTCTCTGAAGTGGTGGAGGCTGAGGGGAGACCTGATAGAAGTTTATGTAATTATGACAAGCGTAGACAGAATAGAAAGTCAGAACTTTTTTTCCCCGGTAGAAATGTCTACCGCTAAAGGGTGCAGCTTTTAAGCCAGAGGGAAAGTTTAAAGGAAATGCAAAGGGTAAATTATATTTACACAGAGAGTGGTAGGTACGTGCATTGCACTACCAGGGGTGATGGTGAAGCAGATATAATAGTGGGATTTTAGAGGCTTTTATATAGGCACATGGATATGCAGTGTATGGAGGAATATAGATTACATGCAAGCAGGAGAGATTAGTTCAATTTGGTGTTATGCTTGGCACAGACCCTCATAGCCTGTTCCAGTCCCTGTGCTGTGGTCAATGATACGATCTCACTAAAACCTGCAAGATTGGCAGCATGAATGTTGAGAGGCCACGGGATGAAGCAACAAGAGCCAAAGGTTGCAGAATCAGAATAAAGGAGTTAAGAAGTTTTGTCATTTAGTGTGCAATTCTCCAGCCTCAACGGCTATGGGTGCTCGGTCGTTGAGTATATTCAAGACTGGGCTTGGTAGCTTTTTAAGCACCAATGGATTGAAGCGGTGCTGAGAGTAGGCCAGATAGTGGAGCTGAAGGCAAGGATCACCCAGTGATAGAGTAGTCTGGAGGTCTTGTGTCCCACTCTATGCTAGTATTTCTCACGTTGCATGTAACCTACAGCGCAAAGAAATGTGGTGTAAGTCTCCAATAAAAGAAACAGCAAACAATGGAAATCAAAAGGTCATAAGTGATAGGAGCAGAATTAGGCCATTCAGCCCATCGTCTACTCCCCCATTCAATAATGACTGATCTATCTCTCCCTCCTAACCCCATTCTCCTGCCTTCTCCCCATAACCTCTGACACCTGTACTAATCAAGAATCTATCTATCTCTGCCTTAAAAATAGCCATTGACTTGGCCTCCACAGTCTTCTGCGGCTAAGAATTCCACAGACTCACCACCCTCTGACTAAAGAAATTCCTTCTCATCTCCTTCCTAAATCTTGGAAGTTGTAAGACCGGAGTGAATTACACTGACCCATGGCTGAGTAATAAGTGTCCAGCATCTGAAGGCAATTGAAAGTTCATCCCTTCTCACTTGTACTTCAATTTCAAAGTTTGTTAACGGGTGGAATAAAAAGGCATTCTCAATTCCACCAGATAATAAAAGATTTAACAAAACAGATTCTCACTTACGTCTTTACAGATGATCATGTTGCATATACACTCAGTGGCTGCTTGTCGGATTTGATCATGATCCTCAAACATGTAACACTCAATCTCAGGCAGAGCTTTCTCCTTGATTATCTTTTGCCTGAATGCAGAACGAAAGGAAGATTCAAAATTGCAGGATGTCCAATAACGACTCGCAGCCAATGAATACGGTGGCAACTGATACATTGGCATGTATCTAGTGTTAGCAAGCAGAAGCAATTTCATCTCATCTAAGTTTGTTTTTCTCCCAGTATCTTGCCGTTTTATTGATTTTTCATTTCAGATTTCCAGCTGGATTTTGTCACTCAAACTCTTGCATATCATTATTTTGATTTCAATTAGAATGGAATTTTAACTAATTAATCCGGAAACACTCGAGGTTCTTTGACCTAAAACTTTACCACTGTTACTGTTTCCAACAGATTTGTTTTTTATTTCCCACTTCCAGCATTCGAAGTTTATATTTTCATTTTCATAGAATGGAACATTCTTCGTGATGTCTTCTTTTCCTTTCAGTGTCACCAAGTGACTCGATGATACAAAGTTATTATATCCCTTGTGACAAGATCAGCTGATATCTAGGGACATGCTGATAGCCTGTCAAAAGTGTACGGACTGTTCATTCATGATTATCATGACAATTTGACTCAGGAAAATAAATGTTGCTTTTGAAAGCTGTTTTGTTCCTTCAGATTGATAACATAAGTAATTAGAACAAGACTTATTTGTGCTTTGTTCTATTAATAAATTATTAGAATAAAATTTAATCTAGAATTGAATCTACGCACAGTATAGGTCTCTCATACAAAATTATATGGAAACAATGTGGATTTTACATTTGAAGCTGAGTAGTTGTAACTTTCAGCAACATTTTCAAGGTCTGTTCTTGAGAAAGCTGAAGACTGTGAGGTGAATTTAAAGAGGTTTTTAAAATACTGAAAGTATTTGATAGAACAACATTGGAATGGAGGATTCAGATGGAACTTTCTTACGCCACAGTACAAAACTCCCTCCCACAGGAGTGATGTGATAAATAGAAAGGATGGATTTATGGGGAAGCAGGATAAAGGGCCTGTCCCACTGACGTGCTTTTACAGCGACTGTCTTCGACCGTCATGCTCGAGGGCACCTGCAAACCCTCGAGCTGGATCGCCGTCAGCGATGCAACCGCGCACCGGATCGAACTAGGAAAACGGGGGGGAGCACTGTCTGAAATTCACAACCGTGATGAACAGGAAGGTAAAAGAGGGCTGCCACAGTTACAGTAAGTCCTTTAGAGAGCGTGGGGGGGGGGGGGGGGGGGGGGTGAGAGAAGGGGGGGAGAGAAGTGGGGGTGGGAAGGAGTGGATGCACTTTTAAGAAGCCATACAACTTTTAATAAAGTTTAGCGGGCATTTAACATTACCGGTCGGTTTACTTACCTTTTTTTTCTCAACGAGCTTTACCTTCGACTACCCTTAATTAACTTTGATTGCCTACGGAAAGCATTACAACCTACTAGGACCTACCTCGACTAAACCTACAAGTAAAAAAAAAAATAGACTTTTTCCATGGCGACCTTTTTTTACTCGCGGGCATTTTTCAGCGTGTTGAAAAAACCGCCGTGACCTAGCTGAGGCCTCGAGTACGCAGGGACGATTCTGGAGCATGAAGGAGAGGTACAAAGACCTCCTAGGACCTTGTGTCGATCATGCTGCGAATATGAGTCGAGGGCAAACTCTTCTAAGCTCGCCAATTAGGTCGCCGCAGTGGGACAGCCCCTTTGCTACACAAAAGAAAAGGAATAGCAAGATATGATGGTAGACTGAGGTGAAAACAGATGAGGGAAGATTTGTGTAGTGCATAAATGCTGTCCAGGTTAGAGGAGGGCACATCGCAAGCATTGGATGCAACAGAGCAGGTAGGACGAGATGCAGTTGAACCTCTGACTCACCTGGAAGGGCTGTCTAGTTCCCTGATTGGTGGTGACGGAGGACAAGAAGGAACAAGTGTTGCACCTTCTGAGGTGGCAGGTGGAAATGCCAGGGTATGGAGGAGTAAATGGGGAAGGATGGATGAACCAGGGAACCAAGCATAATATGGACTCTGCAGGAAATAGAAATGGTAGGAGATGGAAAGATGTCACTGATGGCGAGATCACACTGCAAGAAATGGCAGAGGGTGGATGATGTGTTAGAATTCTGAAAATTGGCTTCAAAATTAAATAGGTATTTTAATGATGTAAATAGATTAGGGAGGTTGTAATTGTTCTCCTTAAGGATGGATAAGGTTAATGGGAGATTTACTATTACTGGTCCGAAATTATGAAAGGTTTCACCAGAGGAAATAACTAGAAACTGGCAGAATTGTTTTTAATTGGAGGACAAATAATTAATTAGCAAAAGAAGCCATGGGAAATGAGGGAATTATCTATCCAGAGTTTTTTTGATCTTGTTTGGATTGCCTGAAAGTGTGGTGGAAGCAGTTTCCTTAAAAAAAGGATAATTATTTGAAAAGAGCGAAAAGTTGCTGGTCTTTGGAGTCAGGCCAAAGAAAGGTTCGAGTAAATTGGAGTCATTATTCAAAGAGACGGTACAGGGAATGGTATTGGTATTTGGTTTATTATTGACATAAGGTCACAAGTGAGTGGAGTAGAATTGGGACATTTTGGCCCATTAAGTCTACTCCGCCATTCAATCATGGCTTATCAATCTCTCCCTCCTAACCCAATACTCCTGCCTTCTCCCCATAACCTCCGACACCAGTACTAATGTACACCTGTACTAATCAAGAAAATTGTCACGTGTGTGTATCGAGATACATGGAAAAATGTTAAAAGACCACCTTCTATGCTGCATCATTCGAGCAACGCAGACACACACTGCCAGAAGCAGAAACTTGGATTTGCACAGGTCAGCAACTTGCCTTAACTTCTCGTTTTTGGAAGAAAGGTTGGTGAGAGACATTAGAGCCTCATAATTCTGCAGACCATCCAGCTCAGTGTTCAATAGGCTGACAAGAGGCCGCACCACTTCATAGATCTGAGGGGAAAGAGGCAAAGAGATCAGTATTGAATAAAACACATCGGCAGCGAAGACGACAGAAATGCATATGGCTGAACGACAGTTTTAAAATGAATGTAAGTGTTAGTGCCACACAAGACTAATGGATATCGATGCAAGGACAATGTTTATGCTGGTGAGTCGCCTTCTTGAACCATTGCAGTTCTTCAACTGAAGGTGCTCCCACAGTAGAGTTAGGGAGACAGTTCCAGGATTTAGACCCATCGATGATGAAGGAACAGCAATTCATTTGCCAGTGTAATCAGTGCATGATTGGAAGGGGGAATAGGCAGCTTACTCCTCACATTATGCACCATGTTCATTGAGCTGCTAGATGTTGGAGGTTTGGCAGGAACTGGTGAATTGGCTTATTGAGTTCTGCAATTCATTGCGTGACTGGTGGACTCTGAAGTACTTGTGTAACTGTAGCTCTGCAATTGTGCTTTAAACCAGATACAAACAACCGCTTGAACTGTCCACAGTTATTACTCCATTAATGTGGTTAAAGTGAATGGAAATGGAAGATGGTCAGTGCTCTGTGTCCATATGGATTCAGTGGGCTGCTCTTTGCTTACTGCATTAACTGGGACAACTATGTTTATGAATCGGATAGTCCTGTGGATCTGTATGCAAAAAATGTATTTCATTGTACCTGGTACACGGGACAATAAATAAACCATTGAACCATATAAGTGACATTGGTGCAGGCAGTGGGAGGTTCATTTACAAATCAAATGAACTGGTAACATAGTCCCTTTCCTGTACGCATAACTCCCTCCCCAACTACATTGTGGAAATACATTCAACGAAGGACTGCACAGTTCAAGAAGGGCAGCACAGTGACGCAGTTGGTAGAGCAGCTGCCTCACAGCACCCGAGCACTGGGTCCAATCCTAACTTCAGGTCCTTTCTGTGTGGAGTTTGCATGATCTCCCTGTGACTGCGTGGGTTTCCATCGAGTGCACTGGTTTCTTCACACATCTTAAAGACGTGCACGTTTGTAGGTTAATTGGCCTCTGCAAATGCCCCAGCGTGTAGGTAGTGGATGGGATAGTGGGATAACATAGAACTAGTGTGAACGCATGATCAATGGTCTGCATGGATTTGGTGGGCCGAAGGGCCTCTTTCCACACTGTATTGCTAAACTAAACTGAAAAGGTGGCTCATCACAATGTCTTGGCAGGCTACCCTACAAGGTGTTATATAGTGAACTCATTTAAACTCCAACTTGAGCTTTTTGAAACTAAGCTTTCACAAAAGCCCACATGCATGCTTGGAAGAAAACTGGCCCTGAAATGCTCTGAATAATGGCAGATATGTTCCAAGCAAGTAGGTCTGTACTATGATTCTGATGAAGGGTCATTGGAGTAATCTTAAATGCAGTTTCTTTGGCAGGTGCAGCCTAACCTGACACATTAAAAAAGGTTTTAAACCATCTTCCATGATGTCAGAATGACCCAAAGTATGACACAACATATATTGAAGTGTAGTCATGGTTGTAATGTTAGAGAAACAGAAGTCCATTTTAATGCAGGAAGATCTACAAACTGCAATGTGAAGTTAAGTATAACACAGGCAATCTTTAAGAGTTTTATCATTGAATTCTCCTGTGTGCTGATTCATTGCAGAACATGCAATTTGCCACAACTTATGGCTTTGGAGAAAGCCAAAGAAAGAAGAATGTTGTCTCTCATCCTGAGCTTTTACTTTAATGAAGTACCCCGAGTTGTAATTTAAATTACTGACCACTTTGCAGCATCTGGGAGAAAGTTACCACGACTACACACAGATAAACTGATCGAATTTGTGATGGTGATTGGGAAATCAATATTGGCTCTTGGACGCAAGGGAGAATTTCCCTGCTTTCATTAAACAAAGTACATGGGACTGTTAAGTTTTGGGAGCAGGTAGGAGCTCAGTTTGCCATCAAAAAACAGTATCCCTGTCAACTCAACCAGCAGTGCTGCACTGGGCTGTCAGATCAAGCTCTGAAGTGGATTAAGCCCATAACACCTGACTTAGACAAGGTCATGACCCACCGACCACTGCAGAAATTAATACAGAGTCATCAAAAAACAACATCATTTAGCACTCTCTGTTCTTTTGGGCAAATGAATGGCATTTTGAGTTACGTTGGGAACTGTATTCTGATGACACAGGCAGAAACAAACAAACGATCCTTGAAAACCAAGCAATGGTTTAACTTAACAGCACTGTGGAAAAATGAGAAAAGGTTTTGTAAAATTCTCCCCGGGAAAGCAATGCAGTGTGCTACCAATTAAAAATCATTAGTAGATAATTTGACAGTGAATTATTGACTTTATTTCCAACCAGGCTAAGCAAGAACAATAACATGCATCTGTGTAACAAGTAGGAAATGTAATAAAACCTCCCTCGATATTTAGGCAATGCTTATATGTTACATATGGTTAGGTATGTACTGAGACATATTTAGGCAATGCTTATATGTTACATATGGTTAGGTATGTTCCATGGCGTGGAAATTCATGCAAGCTTTACGAATAATCTTGAAATAAAGATGGATTTGCAGATATAAGGCACCATTCCCAGATCTGACAGGGGCCACATCCAAGAGTGAGTTGGATGTGGCCCTTGTGGCTAGGGGGATCAGAGGGTATGGAGAGAAGGCAGGTACAGGATACTGAGTTGGATGATCAGCCATTCAATTTGGACACCCTGTCTCTCCAGCAGGAACTGGGACAGCCAATTTGTCTACAATAGTGTTCCCGTAATCAGGTTTTAGTAATAATCAAATGTTATTCTTTACAGCTTATATATTGTGCAGGTCATCGTGAATTATACTGTTGCCTTTCTTAGTATTGGTATTAGTGGATACAATACACCTCCAGTTTATTAAAGACTTAATTTCTGACAGTACAGCACTGCAGTGGATTATCAACCTTAATTTGTGTGCTCGTGTGTGACTTACTCTCGCAACCTTGTAACTCTGAGGCGACGGTGGCAGATAAAGACACAGCTCTGTGTGATTAGGCCAGAAGTAACCAGAATGCCAGAAAACCCACCCTCCCTAGCAAAGCAACTCATTTATATCTGACAATTCTCCATTGAATCACATCTGGTTGCCTGATAAATTTCCACTTACCCTTTCACCAGGGAAAGCAATTTCTGGGTCAGAGATGGCAGCGATCTTAGCAAGAGCATGGGATGCCCTGACTTTGCCAATGTCGGTGCCATGGAGGGCAAGTGGCAACAATGACTAAAGAAGAAAGTGAAGAAATAAGAGAAAGATTGTAGCAGAATGATGGCCCCAACATTTAACATTGACACCCGTCCCGAAACCCTCCCTTTTCACAAATTCTTTAAATATTTATTCTCAATTATCTGAGTATAACGGGTTGTTGCCATCAGCATGTGTGAGCCTGTTGAACAGCTTGCATTCTCTTAACATCAAAGACAAACATTACAGGAGCATTTATCAAATGTCCAAACACTGAGCCCCTCATGGTGATTTTAGGATGAGAGACGAAAAGAAGAATCAAAGGGGCACGTTTTTAGCCAGTGGGGGAGGAAAAAAAGTAACAAAGGTTGAGGGAAGAAGTTCCCAACACTGAAGACACAGTCACCACAAATGGAGCGATTGGAACTGGAGCTGGTCAAGTGGCCAGAATTGGAACAATTCAGGCATGATGGAAACTTGTAGGGTGCTTGCAGAGTTAGGTAGGGTGAGACAGTATAGGATTTCACCAGGATGAGAATTTTAAACCACTGAATGATGGCAGGTATTGAGACATCAGCAGGACACCCGAACCAGGTGTAAAGTTTTGAACAAATCTGTCACCCTTTAGAACAACGTTGCTTTAAAAAAACTCCTTTCAAAAACTCCTTAAATATCTGCTTATAATACTTTGAGAAGAAAGTGAGTAAATTTAAGGGGAGCTTATGGGGAGATTTAATTGAGATATATGAAATCATAAAGGATCTGAACAGAGCACAGAGCAAGGATCTACGAACTAGAATAGTCAATAATTAAAATTCTTTGGTATAAATTAATCAGGGGAAGGTTAGGGAGCTTAAGAATGGCAGTGGCACGGAGAGGAGGTGTTACAGTGGTGGGAGGAGGAGTGGTTGGAATGTTGGGCTGGGGAAGCAAAAGTCTCTACACTTAAAATTGGTGCGCTGTAACCCAAAAGTTGAGAAATGGCATTAGGTCAAATAGCATAGCTGTGGCCAGCATAAACCAATGTGGCCAGGATAGGCTGAATCACCTGCTCCTGTGCCATGGATTTTTTTTTTTTTAAAGTTTTTTAATTGTTTTAAATTCGTCACTTGCACATAAAGAAATTAATAAAGTCGGCAGTGGTACAATGAAAAAGAACACACAAAAACACAATAAAAATGTAACCAAACATCCACCACAGCATTCATCACTGTGGTGGAAGGCACAAAATTTGGCCAGTCCTCCTCCATCCTCCTCCAGATAGCTTTACTTGTATGCAAATTGAAATTTGGGAAACTTTGTTCATTACTTATTAAAGCTCCCTGGATGTAAAAATATACATGACTTCTATTGATGTGTACACTTAATGTATATTCATGTAAATTCATGTAAAATGTATCTGTATATATTCTAGTTACCATTGAATTAATTTTTCATGGTTATTTATTCAGTGCTAGAGATACACCTACATTCAAATCTGTTTCTTCTCTTAATATGATTGCTACGAAAACATAAGATGGACAAAAATGCTGGAGAAACTTAGCGGGTCAGGCAGCATCTATGGAGCGAAGGAATAGGTGACGTTTTGGGTTGACACCTTCTCCAGACTGATGTGGGGGTGAGGGGGGGGGGAAGAAGAGAGCGGACTGGGCCGTGGGAGAGCTGGGAAGGGGAGGGGAAAGAGGGAGAAAGCGAGGACTGCCTGAAATTGGAGGTCAATGTTCATATCGCTGGGGGGTAAACTGCCCAAGCAAAATATAAGGTGCTGCTCCTCCAATTACGGTGGGACTCACTCTGGCCATGGAGGAGGCCTAGGACAGAAAGGTCGGATTCAGAATGGGAGGGGGCGTTGAAGTACTGAGCCACCGGGAGATCAGTTTGGTTATTGCCCGAGCGTTGTTCAACACCCAGCGGAGCGAGATGTCCATCGGGGAATGTTGCCGACTGGCCCGCTGCAGACTGCAGGAGTAAGTGCTGAGGGACGCACTGAAGCTCGGTGCAGCCAATGCCAAGGCTCGGTGGGGGAGGGCCACAGTCTAGGTTCCTTCCGCTGCTGGACATGGAGGGCAGGGTGTGGTGGAGATGCCCCTCATAATAAGGGAAGGGATTCCATGCCAGTGGGCCACATGAGTGGCAAGGGCGGGGGATAAATTTGGTAAATTTGAGCGATGTATGTAGACTGTATTGAACTTTTTGAATAGCCTCCGAAAATGTTGTATGAATTTTTTGCACAGTTCATGTATTGTATATATTTAATACCTGAATAAAGTCTATTTTGAAATTTTATAAAAGGTTATTGCGACCGAGTGGAGGTGACACTTGGTGCCCATGTGCCTTGGCTCTACGCTCCGCCTGATGCA
Source organism: Okamejei kenojei (assembly GCA_035221665.1). NCBI lineage: Eukaryota > Metazoa > Chordata > Chondrichthyes > Rajiformes > Rajidae > Okamejei > Okamejei kenojei. The sequence goes on along the minus strand of CM069133.1, from coordinate 70,964,297 downwards.
TCCACACTCGAAGGTGGCCATTAGGGTGAGGGTGACGTTGTGCACGCTTTTACCCCCGTTGTCTGAAGACTTGTGCATTGTGGCCCGTCGCACCCGGTCCATCCTCGACTCCCAGATCAACTGGAAGATGGCCCGGGTGATCCCTGTGGCATAGGAGTGAAGGACAGGCCACACTTTCGCCAAGTACAGCACCCCCGAGAGCACCTCACACCTAATAAACAAATTTTTCCCCGTTATGGAGAGGGAGCGTTGCTTCCACAGCTCCAGTTTCTTCACCACCTTCGCTATCCGCTCCAGCCAATTCTTGCCACACGCCTCATCCCCCCCGAACCAGATCCCCAGTACCCTCAAGAAGTCAGGCTTGATGGTGAAGGGGACGATAGATCGGTCGGGCCAGTTGCCAAAGAGCATGGCCTCGCTCTTCCTGCGGTTCACCCTGGCTCCCGTGGCCGACTCAAACTGGTCGCAGATGCTGATCAATCTGCGGACCGACCCTGGATCCGAGCAGAAGACAGCGACACCATCCATGTACAGGGAGGCGCAGATGCCACGCAATGTGCCAGTCAGCTGGATATTGCCGCATCATCTGTGGTTCGTGGTAAGGTTCTTCCGGACCAACACCTTTGACCACAAGTCCATCGGGCAGTGGTCAGCACGGGACGTCCTGCAGCAATGCAGGGAAAGGACTCGATGGATCCGGTGACATGGTTCCCAGAGCAGACTACCGAGCTTGTCTGGCAAAATGCCTCATTGCCAGAACTCACCAACAAGCACCAAGACCTGGCTTGGCTAGCGGTGAGGGGAGCCCTCCCAGTCAGATCCTTCCTGCACCGTCGGAACCTCACTGCCAGCGCACGCTGCCCTCGGGACGGCTGTTAAGGAGAGGAGACGGTTGCCCACCTCTTTGCAGAGTGTGGATTCGCAAAGATAGTCTGGAGAGGTTTGCAAGGGTTCCTGTCACGCTTCATTCAGAACAGCTCAGTCACAGAGGACTCTGTGATATACGGACTGTTCCCAGGGACACGTTCAGAGACTGACCGAGTGCTGCTGGAGGGTCATCAACTCGGTGAAAGACACTCTTTGGTCTGCCCGAGCATTGTTCACCACCCAGCGGAGCGAGATGTCCGTCAGGGAATGTTGCCGACTGGCCCGCTGCAGACTGCAGGAGTACGTGCTGAGGGACGCACTGAAGCTCGGTGCAGCCAACGCCAAGGCTCGGTGGAGGAGGGCCACAGTCTCGGTTCCTTCCGCTGCTCGACATGGGGGGCAGGGTGTGGTGGAGACACCCCTCAAAATAAGGGAAGGGATTCCACGCCAGTGGGCCACATAAGTGGCAAGGGTGTGGGGTAAAATTGTGATTATCAGGAAACTGTATTGTATGTATGTTTAGCCTCCGAGACTGTCGGATGGAGTTTTGTAAGTATCATGTATTGTATATATTTATTTCTCGAATAAAGTCTATTTTGAAATTTAAAAAAAAAAGAACTGAGTAGAGGTGTTGGGCGAAGCGATCGCCAAGCCTACGCTTGGTCTCACCGATGTAGAGCAGCTGACACCTAGAGCAGTGGATGCAATAGATGAGGTTGGAGGAGGTGCAGTGAACCTCTGCCTCACATGGAAAGACTGTTTAGGTCCTTGGATGGAGTCAAGGGGGGGAGGTAAAGTGACAAGTATAGCATTTCCTGCGGTTGCAAGGAAAAGTACCATGGGAGGGGGTGTTTTGGATGGGTAGGGAAGAATTGACCAGGGAGTTATGAAGGGAGCGGTCTCTGCAGAACGCTGAAAGGGGAGGAGATGGGAAGATGTGGCCAGAGGTGGGATCCGTTGGAGGTGGCGAAAATGGCGGAGGATTATCTGTTGTATGTGATGGCTGGTAGGGTGGAAGGTGAGGACAAGGGGGACTCTGCCCTTGTTTTGAGTGGGGGGGATGGGGAGTGAGAGCAGAGTTACGGGGTATAGAAGAGACCCTGGTGAGAGCCTCATCTATAGTAGGAGAGGGGAACCCCCGTTCCCTAAAGAATGAGGACATCTCCGATGCCCTGGTTTGGAACACTGCTACAAAAACATCATGCTCTCATTTGTTCACTATTGTCAATAACCATTCTTCATAAATCCACTGAATTGAACCACAACTCTGCAATGTCACAAAGTCGCATTGATAAGTGCCACATTGCCATAAGAGCGGCACAGTGGTAGAGTTGCTTCCTTACAGCATCAGAAACCCCGGTTCGATCCTGACTCTGGGTGCTGTCTGTACAGAGTTAGTATGTTCTCCCTGTGACCACGTGGGTTTTCTCTGGGTGGTTTCATCCCACATTCCAAAGATATACAGGTTTATAGCTTAATTGGCTTTGGTAAGTTGTAAAATTATCCTAAGTTTGTAAAAAGGCACAACAGAGGATGCACTTCCTGCGGCAGCTGAGGAAGCACAATCTGCCACAGGCAATGATGGTCCAATTCGACACGGCCATCGTAGAGTCTGTTCTCACCTTCTCCATCATGGTCAGGTTTAGCTCAGCCACCAAGCACGACACCTGGAGGCTGCAGCGAATCGCCTGATCAGCAGAGAAGATTATTGGCTGCAACCTTCTCTCCATTGATGAACTGTACACTGCAAGGGCCAGGAAGCGAGCGGGCAAGATCATCTCTGACCCCTCTCACCGTGGCCACAAACTCTTTGAATCACTTCCCTCTGGAAGGCGACTCCAAACTGTCAAAGCTGCCACAGCCAGACATAAAAACAGTTTTTATCCACGAGTAGTTGCTCTACTCAACAGCCAAAAACCTGTAGCCTCCCTTTGATCTGGTATTTTGTTGGTTCACATGCTTGATCAATGGTGTTTTATCATTAATGTTTTACTATTATTAATGTTTAGTGTTTTCTGAGTCATTCGTATCTGTCACTGTATGTCATGTTGTTACTCGTGGGCGGAGCACCAAGGCAAATTCCTTGTATGTGAATACTTGGCCTATAAACTTACTTACTTACTTTACTTTACAGATTAGTGTATGGGGTGATTGTCGGTAGGCCGAAGAGCATGTTTCCACACTGTATCTCTAACGTCATTACTGAAGTCACATTAACCACTGAGTTAGACCAGAGTGAAGAGGATATTATTATTAACAGGAGTGGTTAGGCCGACTGGAACAGCTCCAAAATAATGCCCTGAGGGTTGACCTTAGAAAGATTGGAAAGATTGCGATAGAGGAGATGCAGAGTAGCTGTTTCTACTTGAGGAGGATACAAAACCAGGGCCCATATCACTTAAAAATAAAACAACCACTAATAAATTCAATAGCGAAATCAGGAGGAAATAACTTTACCCAAAGAGCAGCAGCAGTGTGGAACTGACACCCACAGGGAGTGGTCGAAATAACCAGATGAGATGCAATGAAGGACACCTGGATCAGCAATGGGACAGATATGGTGATAGGGAGGGATGAATAGGGGTGGGAGGAGGCTATTCAACAGGCAAATTAATCCAGATGTCTCTAGCCTGTGCTGCATACTCAGTGCGACTCTATATAAATACCTTTCCGCCACCTTGTGCCACAATTTTGCCCCGATCTCTGGCATCCTCGACCAAAGCAAGGAACACTCTAAAGGCCAAGAGGAAAAGGAGATTTAGTTGCATATTAACAATACACGACACTTGGTTTCTAAGAACTGAAAATAGTATTTGCACAGCAGAGCTAATTAAGCCATTGTCTCACAGAGGCAGCGACTCAGGTTCAATCCTGACCCCTGGTGCTGTCCGTGTGGCGATGACACACTTCCCTGTGACTACATGAGTTACTTCTGGGTTACTGTGGTTTGCTCCTGTATCTCAAAGATGTGTAGGTTGGTAGGTTAAATGGCCACTGAAAATTGCCTTCGAGTAGTTTAATGAGAATGTGGGAAAATCGGGGTTAAAGAAAGGAACTGCCATTGCTGGTTTACACTGAAGATAGACGCAAAAATCTGGAGTAACTCTGTGGATTTTTCTTCAGAGGTGCTGCCTGAGATACTCCAGCATTTTATGTCTATAATCGGGGTTAATGTTAATGTTAATTAGTTTAAGTGCATGGTTGATGATCGCTGTGAAATCAATGGGTCACAGGACCATTATCTCTAGGACTATGACTCTAATAACATCATGCTTTGATCATGTCCACTTTCCAGAATACATGGCAATAGTTCGGCACAGACCATAGAATCCACGTGGGCATCCCAATGACGTATATTGTAGGTGCCAACTAGTGGAAGACTTATTGTTAAATGTATTAATGTGTTGGGATCTGACCATCCCTAAAGGTGCATTATTGCCACTCCATAATTGCTCTTGATCTGATGTCATGTACGTTGGTCAGTCTGGCTAAAAATGGCAAAATTCCCATCTTTGAAGGATATGCATGATTCATAGCGGTAATTCAGAAATGTTATGATCTTAATTATGAAGGATTAATATCTTTTAATTTAATTGTAATTGATTCAGTTTGCACAGCTGACAGAGTGAGATTATTAGCCCAGGCATCTGGGTTACTGGCCAGTATCATAAAACCCATCTCAGACAGGCAGGGAAATGATTACCCCCACATTACCCCGGTAAATATTTATCTCCTTGCCAATATTTCAGTGTGCTCAAATGCTGAAAGGAATTTAAAGGAATTTTAAATTACAAGTCTTGGATAACAGAATATTTTAGCAATGGTAGCTTTGGGAATGCTACTTGCACTTTGGTGTGGTGTTGTATTGAAAGTTCTTCTCAATCTACCTCCCACTGTGGACAATGTGTATATATCCTAGTCTGGCACATCTCACACTCACACTCACACTCACACACAACACTCACACATCACAAACCCTTCAGCTCCACCTGTCCATGACAACCAATCCACTTCCTGTCGATTAAACGAAACACAGATGCCAGCAGACTGCTGATCGGGACGGGCACAACACATTGAGAACCGTTTATTTATAGCATTTGTGTCGTGGCCTGTTTCAATGTTAGCGGTCTGTCAGAATGTTGTATATCACTGCAGTCCCAGTGTGCATAAGTTAGCCTGCCACTATAGAGTGTGCTGCATGGTCAGAGATACAGATAACATTGAAGCCGTTTTGCCACTTCAGGAGTCATTTTGCATGAGAGTCTCCTTAAGCTCAATGGAGATAGTATCTCACCGTGCCATAAGCTCCTTGGTCTGGTCTGTTAAGACTGCACTGTCCGCCTTCAGCATGACAGCAAGAGCCGAGACAACACCAGCCTTGATTAAACGCTTCACCCGCTGCATCACAAAGTCTTTTTTATCCTGCGAGAGCAAGAATCGTATGCTCATTGTTATACAACAAAGAAATTGGCCCTTCGGCCCCACTCGTACATGCCAATCAAGATGCATATTGACGTTCATCCCATTTGCCCGCGTTTGACCCTTCCCAATACAGCTATAATAATCTAAAATGATCTTACTTGCTTCCTACAACACCCAGGGCTGCATGCTGCTTGTCTAACCCAAGCCTCAAGTTCACCCCCCACCACCCAAGCCCCCACCCGCTTCCCCCCCCCCCCCCACCCCCGTATGATTCCAGCATCTGTACGCCTCCAATTAATTCCATGGGCTCGATCCCCCAACTATCCGTTTGGGGTAGCTCAGACATATGTAACAGACCCAAACCCCCTTCCCTTGAAAAACCCCAAGGGTTTTTATCAGCCTTAAAAGAAAAGACAAAATAGTGAATTAAAATTAAATTATTAAAAAACATTAAAACAATTAATGAAATGATAAATACAATTTAATTTATGTAATGTAAACTAATTATGCGTATTGATATTAACTAAAGTAAGGGAGAAACAAAATCACTTACTTTCTCTTTTCTATCCTGTTCAGAAGAATAAAGTTAAGTTTCCAGATATAACGTGTACCTGACTCAGCAGCTCAGAGGGACCTGGAACTGCCTTTCGATTCAGATGTGTGTGTGGCATAGCGGGGAGATCAATTGTATTAGCATAGATTTCCAGTGTATTCTGCACTTTCAGCTGCTATAGAGCACAAGTCTGACTCATGAGGATCACTGTAACAGTCTCTGTATTGGTCTCGACCTGAAACGTCACCCATTCCTTCTCTCCAGAGATGCTGCCTGGCCCACTGAGTTACTCCAGCATCTTGTGTCTACTGTATCAAATAATCCCTTCCCAATCACCAGTAAATGTGACCATCTTTCAAGCCTTTGCAGGGCAGGGGGGGTGTGCCAAATCTTTCCATGGTCTTGCCCTCCCTGTCTGTAGCCTCCTCCAGTTCTACAACTTTCCAGAATCTATATATTTTTTCTAATTCTGGACAACAATGATTTTAATTGCTCCATAATTGGTCTGCATGCCTTTAGCTCTGGCAACCCTAAACTCTGGAATTCCTTTCCTAAACTTCCCTGCTTCTCCATACCTCCATTTCCCTTTCTGACGATCCGTAAAACTGACCTCTCAGGCAAAGCTTTTGATTATCTGCTTTAATATCTATTTGTGTTGTCTATCTTATATTTTCTGTGATAACACTCCCACAAAACATTTTGTGATATTTTACTACTCTAAGTGCCTTTCATGAAGTTCTGTTTTAAAGCATTTAGATCCATCTTCAGACTGTGACAGCTACTTTTGCAATGCAAAACCATTTTTTTACCTTTGGATGATCTTCAGGGACATGTTGCTTTGACAACTTTGCCAATTCAACTAGCTCTGGTATCCTTTCTTTTACATCATAACTGTTTGTGCAGTTCACCAGGACTGATGCCACAGCATAAAGGATTGTCTTGTCAGCTGACTAACAGAGAGAAAGAACTGATATTAGGACAATGCTCTATTAATAGCAATCCTATATCAATTCCGCTTTATTCCATATGAGGAAGAACAAAAAAATAATGTAATGGATTTAAGAATAGGAAGAGATTGTTTCACTAGTTTAGTTTAGTTTATTGTCACATGTGAAAAGCTTTTGTTGCATGCTAACTCATTAGCAGAAAGACAATACATCGTTACAATCGATCCATTTATGGTGTGCAGATACATGATAGTGGAATAACGTTTAGTGCAAAGTAAAGCCAGCAAAGTCCAATCAAGGATAGTCCGAGGGTCATTAAAGAGGTAGATAGTAGTTCAGCACTGCTCTCTGGTTGTGGTAGGATGATTCAGTTGCCTGATAACAGCTGGGAAGAAACTAAATGAACAAGTATGGAAAAAATTATTAGCATTGAGTTTTTAACTCTTTTTTTTAACAAATTTCAATAATGAATGTTGAATTTGATAGTTATTAGTTCTAAAGGTGCATTCGGACATTGGTCTGATGACTACAACATTGTTGATGACATTTGTCCATGATTTCTCACTTAACCAAGTGGCCTGTGTGCATACAAGTGAGTAGTAATGCAGTTTCTACTGTATGTTCCACCATGCCATTTTATCAACATGCAAGATAATGTCACGTATCACAGACAAAACTATTACAGCAGTTCAACCAGCTGAATAAACCTTTGGCTTGACTTCACAATCATGAAACATTTAGTGTTCACCATCACCACTCTATGAAATCAAAAGTGAATTCAGGATTCTACAAATGAATAACTGAGGGCATAGATCCTGAAGTTTTTATCAGCAATTCTACCCTTTTCCTTTATCTCTACTGCTGTGAAGGCTTCTCCCATACAATCAAGGGGAAATCAATCCAACATGGCATTTAAGCAATTTATAAAATGTCTCATAGTAAAATAAACTCAAAATATTCTGCTCTATGAGGTTTAAGTGAGTTGGTATTGACGTGCTTACCTCAGCAACCACTGGCCAACAGCAAATGAATTTATGCATATAAATTATGGTTTATTCAGCTAGATCAACTGATATAACATTGACATAGCTGAAAAGTTGACATTTGCTGCATTACAGCCATTATACAACTATTATTTATTCTTGTCCTATCCTTGGAACAAAAAACATTTCAATGAAAGCAATGGATTGTGTTAGTGGAGAGGGTATAAACAGAGCCAACATATCAAGTTTTTTACCTTTTATGAGAATGGGAAGAAATTGCTGTTCGAAGTAGATTGCCCTGAAACACAAACCCTTTTTTCTCTCTCCATGGACGCTCCCTGTAGTGCCGAGAATTCCTGCAATTTCTATGTTATTTCCGCTTTACTTATTGAAGAATATATGTTTCTGTTACATGGAAGGGGTTTAGCTCTCTATGGTAGATGGAACTTGAGCCCATTAAGATTATGTACCTGTGATAAGTCAAACATTGCCTGCATTGCTGGCTCATCCTGAACAAAATCGTCTTTCACATCAGCATCCAGAGTCAGGTATGCCATGCCCTCAATTGCCCACTTTCTTGTGCGGGAGTCAATGTTCTGGTTGCATAGCCACCTAAAAAAAACAATCAATTTGTTTACTTGACACAACATTGCATTCCTTTCACATTATTCCATTTAGCTTGGCTTGGTGACAGATATCGAGACAACAAACACATTCAGGGTAGCATAGCAGCGCAGTTTGTAGACCTGCCAGCTACAGTGCCAGATCCGGGTTCTATTCCTATGTGCAATGTTGTCTGTATGGAGTTTGCACAGTCTCCCTGTGACCACGTGAGGGAATTCCCCGCTGGTGTACCAGTTTCCTCCCACTTATTTCCTCAGAAAAAATAGGTAGGTTGGTATGATAATTGGTCTCTGTAAATTGCCCCTAGTGTGCGCATGAGTGATGGGGGGTGGGGGGGGGGGGGGGGGGAGTGAAGTGTGGGGAGAATAAAATGGGTTAGGGTAGAGTTAGTGTAAAAATGGGAGCTTGATTGTCAGGGTAGACCCAAAGGGCCTGTTTCCATGATATGACAGTCATTGAAAATCCAAGTACTGAACTTGGTGAAGGGAATTACTGTTGTAGATATCAAGTTTATAGATGTGTGATGAATATCAGAATTATTCACGTTGTCTTTTCCAGGACATTCCAAAATACTTTTCAAGCAATTGGTTACATACCATTCACTGTTTAATAAAGGAAACATACAAGATCTCATAACCTCAATGATATAATGGCCAGATCATTTTTGAGATTATTTCAGGTTAATTTCAAGGTCAAACGCTAGGATCTTTTACATGCACCCGATAGATTCTCAGTATAAAGTTTCATCTGAAGGTCAGCACTTCCAACTCCTTTGTTTTTCACACAAATGTCAACTTAGATAAAGTGTTTAAATCTCGAGATAGGAGCTTGAACGTCCCGTCTTTACCACCTTCTCCAATGTTGGGAGTCATGGACGAGGTGTTCCCTGCCCATTAATTTGTTCTGGAGAACTAATATCTATCTGCCTTCATTCTACACCGTATCATTATCATATTAGGATATAGATAGTTAAACTGAAAATAATTAAGACCTATTGTTATTCATGAATTTCTATATTACCTCATCAACTAATTTTCAATGTTTTATTCACTAAATAGGTTTTCTTTTCTTTTTGAAATATTTGGACAATTTTATTTATCAAGAAATGTAATATATTAAAAAACTGATTCTTCAAAAAGAATCCCAGACTATTTTTAACAAATCTTTCTTTGCAAGCCTTGCTGTTCATCAGTAAATTGATAGTCTGGTAGACAATATATCATTAAATGTGGAGTCAATAAAAACAACCATGAGATGGGATGATAAGCTATGGAAAGTATTTCCTTATCTATCATTGTTCCTGGTTTGGATGAGTCTTCAAATCTCGCTTCCTTCTTTTCAAGTGTGTTGATGGCCCCGTCTCTCTCTCTTCAGTTATTTCCAGCCCTACCACCCTCCAAATTCCCAGCAAACCCCTGATTCTGCTCTCTAAAAGGCAATTTGAATATCACTGTACCTGAATTGGTGACAATAAAAGACCTTTGACACCTTTGAAACCTTTAAATCATTCCTAAATTTCAACACTCCCATTTTGGCAGATGTGGCTTCGGCTTCTAAGGTCCTTTCTAAACACTTGTGCTTCTTACTCCTCTTTGAAGTGGTTCCTGAAAATAAATTATCGCCTGGACTAAGCTATGGTTTATTTGCCATCATCAGTCGCTTGGGTTCAGATTTTGTCTCTTATTCACACCTGTTTGCTATATGTCTGTGAATTGTTCTAGCTCAACTTACTTTCTGAGAAGGCAAAGTACTGGAAGAATTCAGCAAGTCAAGCAGCATCGCTGGAAGACATGCAATCAGTCTGAAGAAGGGTCTCGACCTGAAATGTTGCTTGTCCATGTCCTCCAGAGATGCTGTTTGACCCATTGAGTTATTCCAATACTTTGTATTGTACGCCAGATTCCAGCATCTGTAGTGGAATCTCCATACTTACTTTCTACATTGTTTTGCCAGCTTCTCAGTGGATCCTTCAGAGAACTGCTTCAGGGCGTAATCTGTACCTCCAGCCGATCCAAGCTTGCATAGGCCCTTGGAGGGTACAGACAGAACTTTATTTTAACAGTATTTCTTCATAGTGACATCTACAATTTACCATCCATTGTTAAAGCAACACGAGGAGATAGAACAAAATTAATTAGGTCACAGATCTGAACCATTAACTTCATTTCTCTCTCCATGGAGTCAGACTGACACAAGCCTTCAACATTTTCCGCATTTTATTTAGTATAATATGCTTTACAACGAAATGGCCACTTTTTTAAATTGATCCCACCACACCATGACAGAAGCAGTAGGCAAAGAGGTGCCGGTCTCTAAGTTAATTAGCTTCTGTAAGTTGTCCCTCGTGTCTAGGATAGAACTATTGTATGGTTGATCATGGTCGGCAAGGACTCGGTGGGCCAAAGGGCCTGTTCTTTGGCAATGGAATACAATGGCCACCTCTTGCACTGCCAAGGACTTGTTTTCCCAATTATATTTTGCACTAACATCTTGTTTTTATGTACTTTTTATTTTTACTGTCCTGTGGAGTTTCTGTAAAATGTATGTTTACTTTATGTTTCTGTGCAATGTCTTTGCGTCTGTACGCTGCCACAAGCAAGGTTTTCATCATAACTGTATTTTCCTGTAATTATACGCAAGACAATAAATTCAACTTGACTTGACAAGAGGATAATAAAAATGCAAGGTTGTGGATCATGCCCGACATGTTTGGCTGTGATAATGGAGAGAGAAAAAAATGAATTGATTTCACAAATAACTGAGGTACAGCACAAATAGCCAGTTCCCACTTTCTCACATACAGAGAAAGTGAGTTACCATAAGTTGAAATCAATATTGAATCATGAAAGCTACAACATGAAGTCCAAACTGAAGATAAGTTGTTGCTCCTTAAGCTTACACTGGGCCTTGTTATAACAGTGCAGGAGGCCACTGAATGCAGATCCGATGCAGCAGTGAGATGGCGCATTAAATTAGCTTAGGGACACCCCTGCATCTGATCAATTCAATGGGGAGGAGATAGCATTATAAACATTGAATGTAATAAACTACATTGAAAGAAGTGCAAGTTAATTACTCCTTTAACTGGAAAGAGTGTTTGGTTTTTGAGTCACTGGATAATTGGAAGGGAGAAGGTGAGAGGACAAGTGTTGTATCACCAGCAATTACATAGGGGAGAGTCATGAGAAGGTTGATGGATAGTCAGGATGTAAAAGTGGAGCAGGATGTCACAATGGGAATGGATCCTTTGAATCATTAAATGAGAGGGAAGGGGAAAATGTGTCATGATGGAATACCATTTCTTATCCCTCAGTTCTACTTAATTATAAAATAAGATTTGTGTAATACAGGAGTGCTTTAAATGGTTTATAAAGAAGCGTGTAATCCAGAGAACCAAAAAATGATTCTGAAGTAATGATGAGATTGTCAGAATTTATTAGGTTGAACCTCAAAAGTTATTCACGGCAATTCTGCCATTAGAATTGCAGTTCTGTGCCTTCTTCAGTAATTTTTCTATGATTTTGCATCGTAACACTAGAATAGCTGAAGAGGACATAAATGTCATGGTTAATTTGCAGAGCACATCTTTTGTAATATCTGGGTTGATGACATTGTGAAGGAACATTAGTTTGGCCTGTCCCTTAGAGGTTCAACAAGGAAAAACATTACCGGCACATTTTTCACTTCAAGAGCTGGTGTTTCAGATGAATGTCATTCTATTTAATCCCAGGGCAATGTAGAGAATATTTTGACATCAATCTTCAAAATCCCTCCACAATTGGGAACCATCAATTCACTAAAATCTGGAAATTCCTCCTTAAACTTCACTACTTCATCCCCCTTTTCTATTTTCAAGACAAATTTATAAACCGTCTCTTTGGAAAGATTTTAATTAGCTGTTCCAATATCTATTAATTTGACTTGATGTCAAATTTTGACTGGTAATGTCACTGAAAGACATTGGAACATTTTGTTATATTTAAGGCTCTGCAATTTTTCTTGTGGCGATGTTATAATGAAGTTTGACTAACCCAGTCCAAAATAAATTGAACATGAAATTATTCTTCCACACGATGCAAAACTGGAGTAGCACTTTTGCCCATTTGGTAATCATGTTGGGAATGGCGCTGTTTAATCAAGGAAATTCAATTAGATAATATTCTTTCATATTCTTAAGAAGGGAATCGGTGCAACTTGATAGGTGCACCTGAAAATTAGGTTACCACAAGAAAATTATCATTTTTAATAATGACCCACTCTGCGAATAGCCCAAATTTAAATTGCTGAAAACATATTGAACTACCTGCTGAGAAAATCATATATCAGTAACTCAAAATTAGATGCTGCTTCACCCGCTGAGTTTCTCCAGCCTTTTGTGTACCCCCCATATAATTATAATCAACAGCTTTCAAAGCATAACTATTAATACCCTTGCGCTTAAACATACCAACAATGTTTTTTATTTCCTCGGTGTCTCGAAGTCATGTGCACTTAAGATGTGTTAATTAGCACTTGGCTCTGGTTAATTCAATTGGGTGCCATTAGTGGCTGAGTGAGTCGGGCTATGTTTTAGCATCGTCTTCAAGTCAATACACAGGACTGCATGACCTTCACTTACACTAGATGCAGTCTACAGTTATAATGCTATCATTTCTGTTATTGTTGAGGCCAATTACAGTGGGGAAAAAATATTAAGGGCAGTAGGAAAGAGTGAGTTTAGTTTTAGTTTAGGGTGGAAACAGGCCCTTCGGCCCACTGAGATCACACTGACCACCGATCACCTGTGCACTAGTCCTAAATGCTCGGGGCAATTTACAGTGGGCGAATTAACATACAAACCTGCAAATATTTGGAATGTGGGAGGAAAATGGAGGAAAGCCACACGGTATGGAAGACTAAGTGGAAGCTCTAACCCACTGCCTATGAAGTTAGTAAAAACATTTGAATACAACTTACCACCAAGGCTCTGATTTTGATCTTCTCATTGGTTGACTTCTTATACATGTCCTTCATTAAGGTGATTCCATTACTGATGATGAAACCTGCTCTGCTGGCTTTACTAGCTGCATGGATGATGGCCTCCAATGCCACCATTTGGTCAATCTCTCTCTCCGAACCACACAATGCAACCATCATCTCCATCACCCCTTGCAAAGCCAGAATGCTGTTACCAACATCATAAGGTCCCTGAAGGAGTGCGGACACACACTGGATTGCATGCAGGTTTTTCTCCATGTTCTTCGGATCAAACTTGCTCCTGCAGTGTCATGATGAAGATAAATAAAAGCATCAGCATTCTTTTTCTCCTTGTCACTGCACAGCAACTTATCCTCCATAAACTCAAGCTCAGCCAAAATACTGCTGCTCAGTTTTGAATTCCCACCAATCATCTATCATCCATTAGTCCCGCACAATAAGACTTTCAAAGTAATAGAGACAGCATGGAAACAGGCCCTTCAGCCCACAAGGTCCTCACTGACCATCAAGTGTCTATTGACACAAATTCTAAACAAATCTCCCCCACCTTCTCATGAACTCCTCCTGAGATTATAACATTAATCTACACACTAGCAGCAACTACCAGTGTCCAATTCATCTACTGATCCTTCAGTCTTTATACTTTAGAGATACAGCACAGCCCACCAAGTCCGCACTGACCATCGATCACCCCGTACACTAACATGATCCTACACACTAAGGACAATTTTACAACTTACCAATGCAAATTAACCTACAAACCTGTACGTGTGGAACGTGGAAGGAAACCGTAGAAAACCCACGCAGTCACTGGGAGAACCTACAAACCCCATATGTACAGCACAGGTAGTCGGGATCGAACCCGGGTCTCTGGCGCTGTAAGGCAGCAACTCTACCGCTGCGCCACTGTGCTGCCCACATGTATTCAGTATGTGAAAGGATTCTGCAACACCAGCAGAAGCCCCCACAGTTTGATGGCTCTCTCCTTCCAAAAAACTTTACATTCTGTCAACTCCAATCTCACACCCATCCCCAATTCCATTTAGAAACAGAGAAACATAGAAAAATAGGTGCAGGAGTAGGCCATTCGGCCCTTCGAGCCAGCACTTCCATTCAATATGATTATGGCTGATCATCTAAAATCAGTACGACGTTCCTGATTTTTCTCCATTTCCCTTGATTCCTTTAGCCCCAAGAGCTAAATCTAACTCTCTCTTGAAGTTAAATCTACTTTTGATGAGCTCTATAATTCTCTCTCAAAGCATCTCCTTCCTCCATTACAAAACACCTTTAAATTTCTCTCTTTGGTATTCTCTAAAAATCGCTTCATGGTAGGCTCAGTGCCAAATGCTCCTTGATCGCCTCCCCTGTGATACATTTAAAATATCAAAATGTGCATTATTGTTTTCCGTGAAGTTTAATGCAGTTATTTTCATGGGTCTTGCAATCCAAATGAATGAAGAGCAGCCACAATTCAAATTCAGATTCTAGGCAAGCACGCTTTCCTTTCCTTTAAACGTTTCACCAGTCCAGGTCATATCCAAATTGATCAGCTCCACTTCTATTTCACAAATCATATCAATCTGAACAACATTGATCCCGAACTTCATCTTAGTAAGTCTCATCTTGTTTTATACATTTTCTGGCCCAATGTTGTAAAATCATTGGAAATGCAGGTTAAAATGTAACTTTGACATTGATAATTGAAGTTCAGACAAGAGTTACAACTGTGGTTCAGTGGATTGCAAGCCTGCATCAGCATAACAGATTAGTGGGCTCACATCCACCAACCACATTGGAATCTCAAGCACAAGAAAGCAAACTCAATGCTAGCATTTATTTCAAGAGGGCATGTATACAAAAACATGCATGTAATGTTGAGACTCTATAAGGCGCTGGTCAGGCCACATTTGGAATATTGTGAGCAATTTTTAGCACCATATCTGAGGAAGGATGTGCTGGTTCTGGAGGGGGTCCAGAGGAGAACAAGAATGATCCCAGGGATGAGTAGGTTAACCTATGATGAGCGCTTGGGCCTGTACTCGCTGGAGTTTAGAAGAATGAGGGGGGACTCATTGAAACTTACAGAATAGTGAAAGGCTTGGATAGAGTGGATGTGGAATGGATGTGGAGAGGATGTTTCCACTAGTGGGAGAGGACGTTCTTTCAGGAAGGAGATGAGGAGAAATTTCTTTAGTCAGAGGGTGGTGCCTCTGCGGAATTCTTTGCCACAGAAGGATGTGGAGGCCAAGTCAGTGGATATTTTTAAGGCATAGATAGATAGATTCTTGATTAGTACAGATGTCAGAGGTTATGAGAATTCGGTAAGGAGGGAGAGATAGAACAGCCATGATTGAATGGCGGAGTAGACTTGATGGGCCGAATGGCCAAATTCTACTCTTGTTCATTATGACCTTATGACAAAATCCAGGTTGGCATGGCATTGAGAGTGCCGCACTGGTCAGTGGTGCTGTCTTATGTATAAGACTTTGAGTTGAGGTCTGTCTGCTCTTTCAGGTGGGCACGAGGAGTTCCCATGGCAATGTTCCTAAGGAAACCAGGGAAGTTCTCACTTGTAACATAGTTAACACTATGTAGGACGGCATGGTGGATCATCGGTAGAGTTGCTGCTTGTCAGCACCAGACATCCGGGTTCAATACGGTGCTGTCTGTATGGAGTTTGTACCTTCTCCCCATGACATGTGGGTTTTCTCTGGGTGCTCCAGTTGCCTCCCGCACTCCAAACATAAGCTTGTAAGCTAATTGACTTGGTAAAATTGTAAATTGTCCCTAGTGTGTGTAGGATGGTGTTAGTGTGTGGGGTTTGCTGGTCGGCAAGTACTCAGTGGGACAAAAGGCCTGTTTCTGCGCAGTATCTCTACACTAAAGTAAACTAAATGTCCCTCATTGAAAAACACAAAATTAGAGAAGCTGGCAATGATCAACTTGTGTTCATATGACATGGAGAAAGGGATTGCAGATGCTGGTTTAAACTGAAGAAAGACATAAAAGGCTGGAGTAACTCCGCGGGACAGGCAGCATCTCAGGAGAGAAGGAATGGGTGGCGTTTCGGGTCGAGACCCCTCCTCAGATTACTTGGATGTCTACAAGTGTTATGTTACCAAAATTCAAAAATGTACCTCATTGGTTGCAAAGCACTTCGATGTTGTAAGAACTGCACGTATATTTTTAATCAGTACTCTATATCAGCGATTAGTAATTCAATCCATCCATCCCTAAACAGAATGCTGTAATATGAGCACTAGTTATACTTTCTCATGCTGGCATCATGGAAACATATACTTGCTGGTCCACTGAGTTCCATTGTAGTAAGAGGTTACTTTTTGTTTGGCTAGTGAGGTATTTTTAACAAATAGTCTGCTGAGTTCAATATAAGCTGATTACTGCAACAACACTTCAATATTTTTCAACTGTAACTTAAAAATAAATAATATAATACTCCCTATCTGGTGCAAACTCTTTCTAGTGACCATGTAAATTCCAATCACTGGCTGTATCATAATGTATTCTCTTAACTTTCATCTCTTCCCATCAGTGCAAGAAGAGTTTATTACTTTATCCTAGATGACGGTATATCCCACCACCGGTGGAAGAGGACGCGGTCAAATTCCTACTAAATTAGAAATATTATACATTCGTGCTCATAATCTAAATCCGGCAAATCATCAGCCATACAACTGTGACCATACTCACAAATGTATTGAGTAGGAAGGAACTGCGGGTGCTGGTTTACGCCAAAGACAAATGCTTTTATTGGTAAAAGTGACATCCTGAGATTGTAAAAGGCAATCTCCTTCTTGAAAAGTCAAGCTTCTTCATTCTAACTTTGCTAATTTTCTAAATCTACTGCTCTCTAGTACGGTTATGTTGATTTCAAACTTTGTAACCGGAATAACTTTACTATATTCCTTTCTCTTATTTGCATTTCTGCAAGAAGGAAGTACATGCAATGGAAATATTCTTGCGAGTTAGATATTCCGCATATGAATCAATAAATAATTTCCGTGGTAATATAACGTTATTTCTTTTTAATTGTCTTAATTTCCCTAATAACCAGATTACTTCATCAACAGCTTATCCCCTCTGCAATCCTGGCCTCACCCCCATCAGAGATGTTCACTTTGTCCTAACCATCCTTTTCCCACCCTCTCTGCAACTTCAAGTTAACCTGTTTCCTCTCTCAAAAAACTCAGCAGGATAGGCAGCATCTGTGGAGGGAAATGGACGGACACGGTTTCTGATCGGGATCCTTCCTCAGACTGATAGAAATAGGGGGGAGAAAACTGGAAAGGGAAGGTGGATAGCGGGACAAAGCCAGGAAAGTGATGGGTGGATATGGGCAAGGGGGAGGAGGGGGTAATGGGCAGATGGGTGCAGTAGGTGACAAAGGATAAAGGTGAAAAGAAAAGTCAGAACAGGAAAGGAGAGGAGTGAATTGTAAAATGGGACAGAGGAATATGGATAGAAGGGGACAGGGAAGGGAGGAAAGAAGGAAGTAAAAAAGGGAAATGTGGGACTCAACAATGGGAGATGAGCTTACGAAGGGGGTGACTGAGGTGATGGGAGATGGTGAAAGAAATGTTGTGCACCAGAGTGAGGGGTGGGGGGTGGGGAGGGGGGGGGGGGGGGGGGCAAGGGAAAGAGAGGAGGAATATGGGGGAATATTACGTTAAATTGTAGCTACTGTAGTAATTAGGAAGCTTTACTCACAGTAGCTTTGCACAAATGCTAACAGTGATAATGAGAAGAGAATCTGCTTTAGTGATGTCCAATAAAGGATAAATATTGGTCAAAAGACCAGAAAAATCCCTTTGATATTCTTCATTACATTCCATTAGACTCAGGAAGCTGTAGGGAATGCAGAGAAGATTTACTAGGATGTTGCCAGGAATCAAGGGCCTGAGTTAAAGGGAGAGGTTGGGCAGCATAGGACTTTATTCCTTGGAGTGCAGGAGACTGAGGGATGATCTTATAGAAGTGTATAAAATCATAAGGGGCACAGGTAGGATTAATGGAGACTTCATATAAAATCATGATGGGAAGAAATTGGGTAACAAGACATAGTCAGTTTCCCAGGTTAAGGGAATCAAGAACATGATGGCATAGGTTGAAGGTGAGAGGGGAAAGATTTTACAGGAATCTGAAAGGCAACTGTTTCACACAGAGGGTGGTTTGAACATGGAACAAATTGATAAAGGAAGTAGTTGGGCCAAATACAATAACATCATTTAAAGACATTTGGAGAGGTGTAGGGATAGGAAAGGTTTAGAGGGATACGAGCCAAATGGAGACAAATGGGATGACAAATGGCTGATGGGGTATCTTGGTTGGCATGGACGTGTTGGGTCAAAGGTACTGCTTCTGTGCTGTACGACTCGATGACACCTCTGCCTCTGCTAATGGAATTAAACATCAGGTAAAACAGGTGGCTAGGCCTCCGGCACTTACGTTACGTATCCCTCACAAATTTTTCGGAAAGTTGCTCGTTCCTCATCATCTCGAAGATCATCATAAAGCTTGTTGAGTAAGATGGAAGCAGTCAGGCAGGTATTATCAGTCATGGGCAGGCAGTTTGGCAGTTCGGGGAATTGTCCTCCCACTTTCAAAATCTTCTTCAGACCTGAAGGTGAAATATTTTTTTCTTGAATTGGATACAGAGAGAAATCGATAGGCATTTGGATTTATGGATAGTACTGCTAAAACTATGTAATTAGGGTAACTGAAGTTAAAACACTTTGCATTTCTTTTGCAAATGTGTTGGAAATTTTTGGTCTTTCATTTCCAGTCTCATGTGTTTCCTCATTTTTCATTGCTTCACCATTGATGACTGTGTCTTCAGCTGTCAAACTCCTAAACTCTGGAATTCTGTCCCTAAATCTCTCTCCTCCATTCAAATGCTCCTTAAAACCCAACTTTATGAGCAATCATTTGGACATCTAATAAGAGGCTTAAGTTACCTTTTTTGAGAACCTGGCCTGTTTGCTTCTTTGGAGAAATTATATAAATTGCAGTATAAGTTGTTGATGTTTAGCTCTCCTCTTAAATGGTCCAACAAGTCTTTTGTTTCACAGGCAATTACGGATGAGCAGCAAGTGTTGACATAACCAGCAGTACCCATATCCCATTAGGACAGATATTATCCTTATGCACTGTAGATTGTCACAATTCCTCTGGAGAGCTTAGATAATAATCTCAGTATTGAAACAAGGAGAGGAATTAGTAGGCTGAGTGGCGCAGCGATAGTGCCAGAGTGCCTTTCAATGTCAGAGACTATGGCTGCTGTCTGTCTCTAGGGGGCACCGTCCTGTATGGTATGGCTGCCCAGCCTGCAGCTGCTTGTTTTTCACTCTTTTCTTTATTTTTAGTGAGTTAAAGTGTTTTGTTTTGGAGTTCTATTCTTTTTTATGTGGGGGATTTGGGGGGGGGGGGGGGGGGAAGAGGGGAAACTACTTTTCAGGGTCCCTACCTGGTTGGAGAAGCAGCTTTTCTCTGGGCTGCACTTTCGACCCGTCCTCGCGGCCTACCAGCGGGCCTGGAGCGGGGTTTCCTGAGGAGACCGCCCAGAACCTCGGCTTCGGCAGCGGCGCAGTGCTGGAGCGCTATCGCGGAGCGGGCGATGCCTTGCCTGGGTCGCCATCTGCGGGCGGCAGCTCTGACTTCAACATCGGGAGCCAGTGGGGGAGCTCCATTCAGCGCGGCCTTGTTGGCATCGGAGGCCGCGGACTCCGGTAAGGAAGCAGCCGTTCCAGGTTTCCCATGCCGCTGAGAGGATTCTCCCGACGTCGGAGCACCATCACCCAGCGAGAACGGCCTGGAACGTCGGGCCTCCGTGAAGGCCTGACTATGGGTGCACATGGGATGTGGACTGGACATTGTGCCTTCCCTCATAATGGGAACCATTGTGGGGGATGTTTTTTATGTTTAAAATCTCTTTATTATTGTTACGTCTGTATTCTTTTTTATGTGCTGCATTGGCAAGAAACATTTCACTACACCAATTGGTGTATATGACCAATAAAATAACCTTTGAACCTTTGAGTTTGTACGTTCTCCCTGTGACCACTTGGGCTTTCTCCGGGTGCTTGGTTGCCCCCCATATTATGAAGCCATACAGGTTTGTAGGTTAATTGGCTTCTGTAAATTATAGATTGTCCCTGGTGTGTAGGATAGAGCTAGTGCATGGTGGGACCATTGGTCAGCGCGGACGCGATGGGTCGAACAGCATCTTTCCACGCCGTATCTCTAATGTCTAAAGTGCAACTCCAACAATGCTCCAATAGCCCAGAAGGCTTCCCTCCCTGTACAATGGACGGCGTTACTTCATGATATATAATTCCACAAATTATGGAGACATAGGATGACGTGTTTACTAACCCAGATCAATGGTGTCCAAACTTCTGGTGTTATCTTTAATGGCGAGGTCCTTTCGAGGTACATTTCTAATCAGAACAGTGAGGGCCTGATCCCGTCCATGTCCTGAGACACTGGGGTGAACCAGCATTTCCAGGAGACGTGTGATTATCATCTTCACGTCCTTTGATGTATCTACAGAAAATAAAACAGATTTACAACCAAATAATTTATCTTTTCAAAGACATAGCAAAGGCATGAGCCAATAATATTCACATTCAGATCATTTGAGGTCAAACCAGTTAATTGTGTAGAGTGAAGTCAAGGGCCAATTCTCATGCATCCTGGCCAAAGACAAAATTCTCCTGAATACCATAAAATACTCTCCAGGCCACATGTACAGTCAAAGATTCAAATATTTAATTGGAATATTTCATAGAACAAAACCGGGGCTTGGGGACTTCAGTTAAATGCAACAATTTAGATAAGTTATATACACCAGGATGCAATGAAATTCCTTGTTCAAATGGAGCTCACAGAGTAAACAGAATACATACAGTCATGATAAACACAATGATGTTTATTCTGCACAGCAGAATGGGGCAAGATTGTCATGCAATCAAGTAGTTAAAAAAATATTAAAGTACAATAATGTAATAACTGAATAAAGCAGAGGTAAGGGCCTGTCCCACTGCGGGGACCTAATTTGCGAGTTTAGAAGAGTTTGCCCCCGACTCATACTCGCAGCATGGTTGACACGAGGTCCTAAGAGGTCTTTGTAACTCTCCTTCATGCTCGAGAGTAGTCCCCGCGTACTCGAGGCCTCAGTTAGGTCGCAGCGTTTTTTTTGGCAAGGAGAAAAATGCCCGCGAGTAAAAAAAAGGTCTCCATGGAAAAAATCGATATTTTTTTACTCGTAGGTTTAGTCGAGGTAGGTCGTAGTAGGTCGTAATGCTGTGTCGTAAAGTAATCAAAGGCAATCAAAGGTAATCGAAGGTAGTTAAAGGTAAAAGCTCGTTAGGAAAAAAAAGGTAAGTAAATGTTAAATGCCCGCTAAACTTTATTAAAAGTTGTGTGGCTTCTTAAAAGTTTATTAAAAGTTGTCTGGCTCCATTCCTTCTCCCCCCCCCCCTTCTCTACGCTCTCTAAAGGACTTACCGTAACTGTGCCAGCCATCTTTTACCTTCGTCGCGGGTGTGAATTTCAGGCAGCGCTCCCCCCTTTCCCTGGACCCCACCTTTGCAGGGATAGGGTGTGTGTGTGTGTGTGTGTGTGTGTGTGGGTGTGTGTGTGTGTGTGTGTGTGTGTGTGTGTGTGTGTGTGTGTGTGTGTGTGTGTGTGTGTGTGTGTGTGTGTGTGTGTGTGTGTGCGCACAGACGGTCGATCCAGCTCGCGGTTTTTCAGGCGAGTGCCCTCGAGCTTGAAGGTCAAAGATAGTCGCTGAAAAGTCGCCATAGTGGGACAGGCCCTTTAAGTTTAACAGTATATGGCAGCAGCTCTGGGAAGGGGAATTGCCAAATCTGGCCTTGTATTGCACATTGGGCCCAGAGGTTTTTTGTTCAAATCCCACTCCAGCTCAAAATGTAAACCGCACCATCAAAGAGTAATTGCCACTCATTCATCTTGACAAGGGCGATTGTGGATGGACAATAAATACTGGCCCTGTCAGCAGTGCCCGCATCCCATAAATAAATAACAGTGAACAACAGTGAACAACAGAAGGGAATTGGATAAATAATGGCACAATTGGCA
Source organism: Okamejei kenojei (assembly GCA_035221665.1). Taxonomy (NCBI): domain Eukaryota; kingdom Metazoa; phylum Chordata; class Chondrichthyes; order Rajiformes; family Rajidae; genus Okamejei; species Okamejei kenojei. The sequence continues at coordinate 70,941,801 of CM069133.1, read as the reverse complement.
GGGTTTTAGCAAAAGCGAGAGCAGAGTGATTAATTAGGTAGATCATTTAATGGTCTCCAAATATATAATGGGCCAAATATTTTCCTTTGGAGCCTAATGATTTTATATAACAGTAACTGTTTTACACATTGATTCAGCAAAAGAAAAGAAAGTAGATAAATCTGTTTTGTTTTAAATAAAATATGCAAACTCAACAAAGCAAACAGTGCAATGCAGATTATGGAAAGAGGAGTGAGACATGAAGCAATGCTATTTATAGGAAGTGAGGTGTAACAGAGGATAGTAAAGCACAAATAAGTAGAAGGGGAACTTTTATAAATAGCATCTTCTGTGAAACAATTTACAGAACAAACTGCAGTGAGAAAGATAAAAACAAATATGAAAGGTATACTCTCAGGGAGTATGGGCCCACTTGAGAGAATTGCCAAATAAGTGTGACCTAAGATCAGAGTACATCTTCAGCCCAGAAGTTATTAGTAATTTCTGAGGTTAAAATAGAGACAAAACTTGGCAGGTTAGGCTTGATCTGTTTTACTGTTTTACTGTCGTCAGAACAAGTGATGAAAGGCCAACAGCCTGAGATGTCAACTCCGTTTCTCTTCCCCAGGATACTGCCTGACCTGCCGAGCATTTCACCATTCTGGTTTTAGTTGCAAGTTTCCAGCTGATGTACTTTGTGTTTGTATCTCAGCATTCCAGACTATAAAATCTTTGGAAAGAAAATCTTTCCAATTAATTTTATGAAAAGAAAACTGCAGAATCTTAGTTGGCTGCTGGCAGAGCCGCTGCCCAGCAGTACTAGAGAACAGGGTCTGTGCAGTGTTTGTATGTCCTCCCTGTGCCCGCTTGGGTTTCCTCCAGGTGCTCTCATTTCTTCCCACATCCCAAAGTCATGCAGGTTTGCAGGTTAATTGATCTTTATGTTGCCCCTGGCGTGTGTGGGGAATGGTACTAATGTGGCTGGGTGATCGACGATCGGCGTAGACTTGGTGGGTCAAATGACCTGTTTCCATGCTGTACCTCTAAACTAAATTAATCTCTAAACTAAACTAAAACTGACAAAAGAGAAATCGTCAATGCCTTGGCATAGGTTTATCTGTGACGCTTGTGATGGTGGAAGAGATGGTGATAATTCGTTACCTCCTTTCTCACCAAATGAGATCAGAGACCATTAAGGCAAATGCCTTGGGGCACCCCAAATGTGACTAGATATGGCAATGGAGGAAACCATCATTATAATGGTCCATGGAGGGGGAATGGTGTCCGTTATTGCCAATTGGCTGCTATAATCAAGTAAAGGATGGCCGTGTGTTAGAGTATCATTGGACAAGTAGTAGAAACAAAGAACTGCAGATGATGGTTAATACGCAAAAGGACACAAAGTTCTGGAGTAACTCAGCAGGTCAGGCAGCATTAATGAAGAACATGGATGGGTGACGTTTTTGATCTAGACCCTTCTTCAGCCTGGAATCCAGGTGAGTTTTTGGCCCCAGCCTGCTGGCAGCCAGGGTAGAGGTGAGGGTCGGTAGTGGTTGTGGCAGTGACAGGCGTGACTTGGAAGTGGCTGAGGGTCTGTGTGAGCCGGCGGTGGCGGCAGTAGGTCCAACCTGGAAGCGCTGGCACGGCGGCAGCTTTGGTGGTTCCGGCCTCAGAGTGAACAGGGAGGGAGTGAACAATGCTGCTGCCTCTCCCGACACTACTGGCGGTCGGGCGCAAGGCGCAATAAAAACAGTGGGTCTCGACCCAAAACATCACCAATCCATGCTCTCCAGAGATGCTGCCTGACCTGCTGAGTTACTCCAGCACTTTGTGTTTTTCATCATTGCACAAGTATTGATCGAAGCAATTGCTTGTCAATTGTATGGCCTCCTCAGCCTAACTATGCCTGTGTTCATAAAGGGACTATGGTGTCTGATTACTGTAGGGACACTCCGTCCACTAGAACCAAAATCCTTTATAAAGAGACCCATAATAATGAGGGTAGACCGTATAGCAATATTACACAATTAACAACAAAATTATTGTCTGATTTATCATTTATTGACTATAATCATTGCCTAATATGTTTTAAGATGAATATTTTCCCTTTGTTAGATCTACTTCTGTTGTATGCATTTTTAGTATCTCAAAACTCAGATACATACCAAGCACCAGAGCTTCATCTTTCCCATGATGTTCCTTACTATCTTTGCCTTCAAAGTTATCCAGGATGGTCTGGAAGAGGCTTGATGTTGCCAAAGCAATCTCTTCATTGTCCAAGGCCATCCAACTGCAAATCTTATCTAGTTCCACAAAATGTAACACAGCCAATGCCTACAAACATAAAATGATCATCATATTTGTATCCTACCCTCCTGATAAAGAAGACACACGGACATTGACACATGAAATTAACAGGCATTAACAGACGTGAAACAGGAGGAATCAACATGATCAGTACTGATCTCAATTCACCTGATTTGACCCCATATATTTAGTTAGCAAAAGACTAAAATAAGGCAAGCCGCCTTCTCAGTTAGTATCAGAACTATCCATCTGTAATAAATCAATCAGATGGTTGCACAAACAATATATCTTCTGGGCAATTCTGACCTCATCCTATGTCATACTATTCCTTAATTCTATCCCCCTCTTATGCTCCCTCTCTGCCACTTACACTAACACTAATGGTCTTCCTTTTTTCCGATGGACAGACATGGTTAACGTGGTTTTTTTTGTCCATGGATATTGCACAACCTCTTGGCTTTTAACATTTTCTGTATTACCTTAAGCTACACAGAATCTGCATTATTCTTTTATATCTATTTTAAATTATTAATTATGTAGGCAGCTATTGCATTCTAGGGAGAGAGTTCCTCGCTTCTTCCAGAACTTGCGAAAATATTCTGAACCCTATCTTGAATAGTTTGCCTATCTTTGTACTACAATGTCCTAGAAATATTTTCTCTCTGGGTGGTCCACCAATTCCTTTCTTCTTTTTCTTCTTGCGTGTGGCGTGCACAGACTAAAGTTGGAGGACTACTTGTCTGTTTGGTCTTATTTGATTGTGCACACCAGGTTGATTGCATTCGTCGAAACAGGGCGGACCACATGAAGGTTGCAATCTCACACCCCAACCAATTCCTTTCAAACTCTCATTCAAGCCACCACTTAATCTTTTATAACCCAGAAACAGCAAGCCAATTATTTTTAATGTCTACTGTCAACCAGCCTAAAGCAGAGGGTTAACATTCAGGGACACTACACTGTAGTATATTCAAGGCCCAATCGTCTTTCCAAATCTGTGATTCTGAGAGGTTTACACTGTTCTCCAGATGAGGTCTAACCAGGGCTTTGTATAGTTCCAGAAAAAACTTCCTACTTATTATATTCTACCTCTTTGATGATAAAAGCCAACAACTGGGAGGTTTTCTATGATACATCAACAACAGCATACTGCTATGCTGAAAAAGTAGGGCTTAAATTCATAAGTTATAGGAGCGGAATTAGGCCATTCAGCCCATCAAGTCTACTCCACCATTCAAACATGGCTGATCTGTCTTTCCCTCTCAACTCCGTTCTCCTGCCTTCTCCCATACCAGTCAGATTTGTGTTTTTTCATGAGAATAATCTGCTTCATTTTTTAAACAGAAGTTTTATTTAAAGAGTTTGGGGTGTTTTACACCAATAGAATTTTATGGTCACATCCAAATATCAAGTATACGTTTTGCTTTAAGAATGTTGTTTATTGACAATGTAGAATTTGTGCACAGTCTTCTGACCAATCACTTTTGATTGTGGATGCATAATAGACCATGCATCTACAAATGTGTAACTGGAGGGGCAGCAGGGAGTCCAAAATAGTAAAAATAGCAAAATATAGACAACGATGAACTTGTAGGTTTTTTGTTATTATCATTGGCAATTTATTGTGGAAACTGGAAGTTGATTAATTTGCCCTAAGTTTTTATTCGTGATATGCATTTTGCTAAATAAAGATGAGCCATGAACCATGTCCATGCTGGCCTTTTATTTATCATCATTAATTCCATTTCCCTGCACTATCTTTCCCTGTCTTGCCTCATTCCTGTCCAAATGCCTCTTAAACATAACAATCAAAGAAAACTTTCCTGTGCAGAACCAAAAATAAAAAATGAAATACTGAAGTCCAATGTAATTCAATCCAATTCTATGGGTATTAATACTTACTCTTGACTTGTGACGACTGCACATGCCTGAAAGTGTTCTGATTGCAGCAAGCATCATTTCGTGCTTCTTGGTTTCAATAAGTTGGATCAACAAATTAAGGCCATTGTTTCTGAAGATCCTCTCAGCTCCTGCATCTTCCCTTGCGAGCACAATCAAGTTATTTGCAGCCTGTAAAAAATCACATTTATAGAAACAAACAACAAACAGTTGAGCAAACTAATTGATTTAGAAGCGTACAGAGTGTACCATGAAGTATGACCGTCTGTCTTTCTTCTACACCTAAATTGTGAGCTGGAAGGTGAAGAGCCCACACAACCTTACCCAAGAACACAAGAAGGTAAGAAAACAAGAAAATAAGAGCAAGAGTAGGCCATCAGGCCCTTCAAGCCTTCCCTGCCATTCAATGTGATCATGGCTGATCTATGCTGGCCTCAATTCCTCTTCTGCCTATTCCTCAATCTTTCAAATATTTCCAACGTCCACCATCTGCCAGAGAAGATATCCACCACGTCTGTGAGAAGAATCTTCTACCTACTTCCGTTTTGTATGTCGGGTCTCTTATCTTCTTGTTATGCCTCCTTGTTTAAGACGTTCACACTGGTGAAGACGTCAGAACATCTACCCTGTCAAGCCCCCTTAGGATGTTATATGTCTGAATAAGGTCACCTCTCATTATTCTAAACTCAAAGGAACTATTTAGTCTGTTTTGAAAGGGAAACATCTCTGAATTCACCAGGAATTAGCCTGGTGAATTTTCTTTGTACTACCTCCAATGTTCTTATTAGATTTTTTTAGATAACGAGACCAAAACTGTATACAATATTCCAGGCGAAGCCTCAACAACACTGTAATTGCAACAAAACCTCCATATTTTTAAACTCTCCCTTTGCAATTAAAGTTAAAAAAAACATTTGCCTTCTCACGAGTTGGGCCCGTTTCTAATTGTAGTGAATATCTGGAACATTTCACGTCAGCCAAGGAATTATCACTGATGTGTAACGCCACATATTGCCACTAATAAGAAGCTTGCACAGACAACAATGTGTCCACCAGGTTTAGTAACTGCTGTTGGCTGGACTCTGCAAGCATCCCTTCAATGCAGAGGCTGCAGGATATTTTACCTGTAAACAATGGAGACCTCTTCATAACCTAAATAGCTGTTTTTTTCAAAAGCAGCAGGTGCTGAAAATTGGAAATAAATACAGGAGATGCTGACAAAACTCAGAAGGTCAGGCAACATCTGCAGTAAAATAGATTTAACATCTCATCCGAACGATGGCACATCTTACTGTGTTCCTACATTGGTAGACCATAGGAAGAGGTAATCATGAACACCAATTCCTTCTCAGAGATATGAAGAAACCTGTGTATTATTATAGTTCATTTTGTGATCTTAGACAATTAAGTATTTCTGAAGTGTGGGAACATGGTAGCCATTTTACAGGCAGCATGTTCCCACACATGGATAGTTAAGTAAGAATGACCAATTTATCTAGTTTATTAAGGTTGGCCAAGGAAGCACTATTATCCATGAACCTGGGAAGAACATCCCTGCACAGCAATGTCCACCTGAGAGGAAACTGGTTTAACATCTCCCCCATCTCCAGCGGAACAACATTTACACAGCGTCCACCATGGACTTTGAACCAACAACCTTGTTACCAATTGGGGAAAATGTAACTAACTGAGCCACAAGGTTGATAACTCTAATTTTGCTGGATATAGACATGAAGGGATTGTTCAAATGGATAGCGATTCAACACTACCAAACAAAAATCTTTCCTCCCCCTCAATATCCAATCCTCAAATAAAGCAAATCAGTACCAAAATCTGAACAAACCTTTTCCTTCCTTTCTTTATCAATATTCTCGTCAAGTAAAACTTCAAACATCCGTTCCACTCTCGAGTCTGTGGAGAACTGAATTTTTAGCTGTGGGGGAGGGAAATAGTATATCATTATCACTCCAAACAGACAGACACAAAAAAAAATCATTTGATGGCTTAGTCTGGTTTCTTTACACTTTTCCTAGGAGAATGGGAACACTCCCATGATCTGAATACACGGAGAAGGAATTATTTTGATATAGATTACACAAGAGGGGCAATGAGGCATAGCAAGGGTTCACAACCTCCTAATAGAATATTATTGTATACAACAGGCATTCAGTAGGTTACCTTAGGCTTTGCAGTACACATTCTGAGACTGCTGGGGAGTTTCCATTGAACCTACAACACAAATAAAAAGCCCAACTGCTCTGTACTGTTTTTACACCCCACACAAGCTTCTACTGAAATGTTTTCATCTCACCCCCATTATCAGCCCCCTCTTCCCTTCGCTATTAAAGATGGATACAAAATGCTGGGGTAACTCAACGGGTCAGGTGGCATATCTGAAGAAAATGAATAGGTGACATTTCGGGTTGGGATTTTTCTTCAGACTGATTGTGGGAGGAGGGTACAGGAAGCAAGAAAAAACAGGAAAAACCAGGGCTGGCAATAGTTGTCCTCAGGCAGGGAGGCTCCTTGATGGACTACCTATTGTCTAGGGTCAGCGAGATCCCTTTCTCTATTTATATATTCCTCTCTTAGACAAATCTGCGGTATTAGCCTCAATCTATTGCTAATTAACAAAATAATTAATGAATTAATTAATTAATAGGTTTATTGGCCAAGTATTCACATACAAGGAATTTGCCTTGGTGCTCCGCCCACGTGACAATATGACATACAGGGACCGTTAAGAGTGACACATAAAACATTCAACATTAACAATAAAACATTATTGATTAAACATGCGAATTAAATTATATTGCCTAATCGAATGTTCTTCACATTTTCACCACTTTCTAAGGAAATTTGGAAGACTAAGGAAGCTTCTCCCAAATTCCCCAATGAATTTATCAGTGAGTGTATGATATTTATGGCCCCAGTTTCTATCTATCTCAAGGGAAATCATCGCTTCCATATCTGCCCAAAGAATCCAGTCATAATGTTAAAGGCATCTCCCAAATCATCTTAACGCTCTCTTTTCTGGAGAAATAATCCCTGTCAATCTTTCTTGTTGGAAAGCCTTGTCAATCTTTGTTGATAGTTATAACTGCTCAGTTCTGGTCTATTCATCCCTCTGTATCATTTTTTAAATATAGACTCCGGGCCAGTGCGCAGTTCTCCATGTCTGGAGTGACTAATGTTTAATGCATTACTTCACAGCATCCCTGCTCTTTGATTCTCTCTCCAGACTTGAAGCCTGTGGGGGTGCTCTATCAGGATGGCAACGTTTAAATGGCTTAAGCAACAGTTGGAATATTTACTTTGGCCATGAGCCAATTGGGGCTAACTCTATGCTTTCTTTTCTGTAATTTAAACAATGGTTGTCGAACATACAACAATTTGGGGGCAATGTACCACCTATGTTAAGCTGTGATGCTGCAAAGTATTTAATAAAATACAACTCATGTTTCAGAAGTCTTTTACAAACACAAAGCATTTTACAACCAATTAAGTATATTTAAAATGTAGTCACAGTTGCAATGTAGGAAATGTGGAAGCCAGTCACACACAGCAAGCACTTGTAAATGTGTGATGGCGATGAATATTTAAAATCTTCACCATCTATCCATATCTATCTATATTTAAAAGAGTGTGTGTGTGCGTGTTCATGTGCGTGTGCGTGTGCATGTGTTTCCATTTTGTTGGCCTTTGTTTCCACGGTCCGCCAAAACCAGACCCTCAAACGCCGTGCTCGTTTCCATTTTGCTAGACATTACACTTTTACATTCACTAATGCACTCCTCATTACATTTAGACATTTTTATGTACACATTTTTAATAAAATCCTTACTCCACCCCCCTCCCCCCCACCCAATATTTCAAAATGTTAAAAAATTCAAACAGCTCTCACCCATAGAATGTTGGTGAGCGTTCCATTGTGTGATGTCACAATGCCCAATGCTCACAGATGTTTACATCTGCCTTTGCTCCAGCCCCCCCCCCCCCAGCAGCCTGTGTCGAAGCGCGTGATCACGTGTGTGGGAATAGAGAAAGAGGATTGGGGGTGATAGGAGTGGGGAATAGATGGACTGTTTCCTACCCCACCTCCCACTCTAAGAAAGCGCGAAGAATAACGCCCCCACGAGAATGGGAAATCTTTCCAAAGAGAAAAAAGCATCTCCTCTCGAAATCCCCCCTGTCTGGTCTTTCCTACAAGAGAGAAATGAATAAGGTAAAGAGACTTTTTCTTAAGAAAACCAGGAAAAAGCGGGGACAGAGGGATCTCTCTCCTTCGTCCCCTTCCACAAAGTAAAAGAGAAAAAGAAAGAAAACTCCGAGGAATAGAGGAGAGAAAAAAAGGAAAATTAAAAAGAATACCAAGAGAGAGAAATGCAAAGAGAGAGAAAAAGGCTTCCCGTTAAAAGATAAGACAAGAGAGACAAATCCCCCCCTTCCCCACCCCCCTTCCCCTCTCCCCCCTCCCTGCCTCCCCTTCACTCCTCCTCCCCCACCCCTAGAAGGGTGAAAGTAAAAGATCCATGTGGACTCCTAAGAGAGAAGGCACCCCTCTCCCTCTCATCCCCCTACCCACGAAGCACCCACAACGAAAATCGAAAATGGGGCATCCCCCACACCCCCTTCCACTCTCCTCAACCCCCCTTTCCCTCTCTCTCAGCAAGACCCACCCCCTTACTCCCCCCTCCCCCACCGGACTTCCCCCTTCCCTCCACACACCCCTCTCCCCCCTCCACCACACCTGCTCTCCCCTCCCCTTCTCTAGAGCAAAAGACCACGAGTAATCACCATCTCCCTCTCCTCACCCTCTCCCTCTCCCCCCTCCTCCTCCCACCCCCCCATCCCATCTCTCGCCATCCCCCTGTCCCTCTCCCCCGCCCCCCTTTCCCCCTCTGTAAAGCCAATAGAAAAGACAATGACACCACTCCCCCTACCAGGAAACCCTCTCCCTCACTAACTTCTCTCCCCCTTCCCCAACCTCTCCACCCCTCTCTCTCCCATACCCTCTCATCTCCCCCTTCCTTACCCCTCACTCCCCCTCGCACACCCCCCCACCCCCCCCACATCCTCACTCCCCTATTCCACCTCTCTCCTTCCCCCTCCCATCTCTTCCTCCCCCCCACGTCTCCTCCCCAACCATCTCCCTCTCCCCATCTCCCTCCCCTCACCTTCCCCACCCTCCTACCCTTCTTAACAAAGCTCCCCCACCCCCCTCTACACCCCCTTCCCCTACCCGTCTCCTCCTTAACACTCCCCTCAGCCCTCCCCCCCATCCCCCTCGCTCCTCCCTTCCCCTCCCTCCCCCTCCTCCCCCTCCCCCACTCTCTCCGAAAAGAACAAGACATCTCCCCTCCCCACTTCTCTGCCGCTCCCCACTCTCTCCCAGAAGTCTCCCTCTCCCCTCCCTCCCCCCCTCACCCTACCCCCTCACCCTCTCCCCTCCACGAGAGAGGGCACCCTTCTCTCCCTCGGTTCGTCTCTGAAGTACCTTCTGGCCACCCTTAAATCTGTCTTACCCACGTCTCTGCCCCTCACTCTCTAACCCCGCCTCCCCCCTTTAGACGCGCATGCGGAGTTGGGGGTTATGCGTCAGTGGATAGAGTGGTAATGGGGTAAATGGAGCAAATTAATAATATTAATATAATATCAAGGGGGGTAGTTAGCATGTGTGCGGGGTGGTAGTTAGTGTGTGTGTGATGCCAAATGTCGCCCCCCCCCCCCCCAACAACCGCACGTTGGGGGAACAGACCCAATGGGTCTGCACTTGGTCTAGTATCCTTTTTAAATTCTGTGTGTGTAGTGGTGTACGCCGTTTTGCATTTGATTTGTTACTCCGCGCAAACCACATGCAAAAACGATGAAATGTTTTCCATTTCGCGAGCAATTTTACTTTTATATTCGCATATCCACCCCTTGGTCAATTATTTCCCCAGATTTTGAGGAAAATTGTTCACAAAACTCAAACACAACTCAATTTTTCAGATCTAAATGGCTCTTACTGCTGCTGACGTAACAATGGCCACATGCCGACCAATCCAGGCCCACAGATCGTGGGCCAGCGACTCCTCGTGCGTTGAATTGCTCCACATAAGTTCTGCTGAACTCACAGCTGGCGGAGCTCGCAAAGTCCCACCCGCCAGCACGCCCCTCCCATCCCCTGCGCGCTCCAGAGAGTCAGTGTGTCCCTCTGTGTGTGTCCCTCTCTGTGTGCCTCTCTCTGTGTGTCCCTCTCTGTGTGTCCCTCTCTGTGTGTCCCTCTCTGTGTGTCCCTCTCTGTGTGCCTCCGTGTCCCTCTCTGTGTGTCCGTCTCTGTATCTGTGCCTCCGTGTCTGTATCTGTGTCGCCTATGTCTCCACTGTGTCCACCTCCGTGTCCCTTCTCGTGTGCCTCAGCTGTCCTCTCTGTTGTGCCTCCGTGTCCCTACGCTGTGTGCATAATGTGTCCCTCTCTGTGTGCCTCTGTGACTCTCCCTCTCTGTGTGCCTCCGTGTCTATCATGTGCCTCCGGACTCGTGTGCATCCGTGTCTCTCTCCTCTGTGCCTGTGCCCCTCTCTGTGTGCCTCCGTGTCCCTCTCTGTGTGCCTCCGTGCCCCTCTCTGTGTGCCTCCGTGCCCCTCTCTGTGTGCCTCCGTGTCCCTCTCTGTGTGCCTCCCGTGGTCTATCTGTGCACTCCGTGTCTCTCTGTGTGCCTCGTGTCTCTCTCTGTGCCTCCGTGTCTCTCTCTGTGCCTCCGTGTCTCTCTCCTGTGTCCGTGTTCTCTCTCCTGTGCCCGTGTCCGGCGTCTCTGTGTGCCTCAGTGTCCTCTCTGTGTGCCTAGTCCGATGTCTCCACCCTCTTGTGTGCCTCCGTTCTCGCCCTGTGCTCCGTCTCTCTCTGGTGGTGCCTCGCTCTCTGCCTTCTGGTGCTCCGTGTCTCCCTTTGCCTCCGTGTCTCTCTCTGTTCCTCCGTGTCTCTCCCTGGTGCCTCCGTGTCTCTCTGGTGTCCTCCAGGTGTCCTCTCTGTGCCTCCGTGTCTCTCTCTGTGACTCCATGTCTCCCTCTCTGTGCTCCATGTCTCCCTCACTGTGCCGCCGTCTCCCCCTCCGATGCCTGCGAATTGGGGCTATGGTGTGGAGTGGATAGGGCAGGGCATGGAGGTAAAAGGAGTGAATCAATAATATATTTTTTATCAACGGGGGGGGGGTGGGGGTGCGGGGGCGGGGGTGTGTGTGTGTGTGGTGTGTGGTGTGTGTGGTGTGTGTGTGTGTGTGTGTGTGTTTTGTGTGGTGTGTGGGTGTGTGTGGGGCGGGGGGGGTGTGGGGGGGGCGGGGGGGGGGGGGGGGCGCCGGGTGTTGTGTGTGGCGGGGCGTGTGTGTGTGTGTGTGTGTGGATGTGTGAGGGGGTGTGTGAGAGAGTTGGTTGGGGCGAGTGTTGTGTGACGCCTCGGTCCGCCCCCTCCTCTCGCAACTGCGCATTGAGAGAATAGACCCAACGGGTCTCTCCTCTGCACTTGGTCTAGTATTTTTAAAACTGTGGGTGGGGGGCCCGGTGTGTGTGTGTGTGAGTGTGTGGGGGAGGGGTGTGTGTGTGTATGTGATTTTGCCTTTGATTTTTTTTTTTTGCCTTTGATTTTGCCATTGATTCGTTACTCCGCCAAAACCACACGCAAAAACGCCAACATTTTTACCATTCCGCTAGTGATTTTACCTTTACATCGAATATCCACTCCTTGGTCAATTATTTACCCAGATTTTGAGTAAAATTGATCACAATACTCAAACACAACTCAATTAAAAAAACCTAAACAGGACTCACCAGCTGCTGACGTCACAATCCCACATGCCGACCAATCCAAGCCGCTTCTCTCTCTCTCTCTCTCTTCATTTGGCAGCCCGGCTCTCCTCCACTACCCCCCCACCCCCCCTCCCCCCGTGCTCCAAGTATGCTCGCGCCACGCTTCCCGCAGCTGGACTCGCCAGCCCGCCCACTCCAACCCCCCTCCCCGTTGTTCAAATTGCGCAGAAATAACCAAAGATCCCATAGCGGCTAAGCGGCTATAGGATCTTTGGAAAGAACAAGCGTTCTGCAGATCCGGAGGTGACCGTTCACAGCCGCCGCTAGCTCAGAGCCGCCCACGCACTCAGAGCTGCAAACCAAACCTTTGAAAAAATCTTACTAGCAGGCAAGCGAGCTTTGAAATAAACCAGCGACCCCCCCCCGACGCATCGACCTCTCTCTCTCTGCTCTCTCTCCGCCCCTCTCTCCTCTCCCCCCCCTCCCTCTCACTCTCTCCCTCCCCTCTCCCTCTCCCTCTCTCTCACTCTCTCTCTCTCCCCCCCCCCTCTCTCTCTCTCCCCTCTTCCCCCCCTCTCTCTCCCTCCCCCCCCTCTCTCTCTCTCTCTCTCTCTCCGCCCCCTCCCCCTCTCTCTCCCCTCCCCCTTCCCGCCCTCTCTCTCCCCCCCACCACATCTCTCTCTCTTCCCCGTCTCTCTCTCTCCCCCTCCCCCTCCCCCCCCGCTCTCTCACCCCTCCCTCTATCTCTCCTCCCTCTCTCTCTCGCCCCTCTCCTCTCTCCCCTCTCTCTCTCTCTCCCCTCTCTCTCTCCTCTCTCCCCCCCTCTCTCTCTCTCCCCCCCTCTCTCTCCCCCCCCCTCTCTCTCCCCCCCCCCCCTCTCTCTCTCTCCCCCCCCCTCTATCTCTCCCCCTCCCTCTCTCTTCCCCACCCCCCTGCCCTCCCCTACCCCCCCCCGCCCTCCGCTAAACCCCCTTCCCCCCTCCACCCCTTCCCTACCCCCTTCCCTCCACCCTCCCCCTCCCTTCCCCCCCACCTCTCCCCTCTGGTTGGCAATCGGACCGTTACACTCCACAAGCCTCACCTTCTCTTGAATGTCATGATTCAGACGCCGCAATGTTTCTTGAAATGTTTTATTCTTTGGCTCCATTGTTGCACATCTCTGGGCATCTTTGAAAGCTTGATCCAGTTTGCCCACCTTCTCCAGTGCTTGACTACGCCTGAAGAGAGCTTTGATGTCTGATGCATCCACCTCAATGGCTGGCAGAAGAAGCAAATTGTTGTTTCTTCAGGTAAATGCTTCTTTTTATATTACTTGTCAATGCAACGAAACAGCAACTTTTATTTCCAACACATAAAACTACAGTAAGTGGCCTACAATGCTCATATGAGTCTTAAACAATTAAAATTAAATGGTAAGCCAAATGAAGGTCTGAGCAACAATGACCAAAGAGCAAAGTTCAATGAGGACAGAGAGGCAGGGAGATTGAAAGAGAGTAGTTCAGAGCTAAGAGCCATGACAGCTGAACGATACTTAATATTCACAAGAGGCAAGAACTGAAAGGTTTAAAGTGACCGGCATGGGGAGCGGGGAGGTCATTCAGCTGTAGCTATAAGGAAACAGAAGGATTTGAGAACTTGGGCTGAAATTTTAAGAGATGGAATGACTGGGCATCACAGCACTTTACCTTTAGAGGCATCCGATGCAGCAGACACATACTTTTCCTTGAAAGAAAAAGAAAAAGTTGGGTTATGACTGGATTATTTTTGATGACTGCCATGATTTTCAATGCATTTCATTCTATTGAGGAAGTAACAGAGCCAAATAAAAAATGTTGGGCTGTGTGGAAAAAAAAACATGCCAATTCTGTTATTCGACAGTGCAATAAGGGAAACATAGAATCATAGAATCGTAGAAAATAGGTGCAGGAGCAGGCCATTCGGCCCTTCGAGCCTGCACCGCCATTCAATATGATCATGGCTGATCATCCAACTCAGTATCCTGTACCTGCCTTCTCTCCATACCCACTGATCTCTTTAGCCACAAGGGCCACATCTAACTCCCTCTTAAATATAGCCAATGAACTGGCCTCAACTATCTTCTGTGGCAGAGAATTCCACAGACTCACCACTCTGTGTGAAAAATGATTTTCTCATCTCGGTCCTACAAGACTCCCCCCTTATTCTTAAACTGTGACCCCTTGTTCTGGAGTTTCCCAACATCGGGAACAATCTTCCTGCATCTAGCCTGTCCAACCCCTTAAGAATTTTGTAAGTCTCTATAAGATCCCCCCCTCAATCCGCTAAATTCCAGCTAGTACAAGCCGAGTCTATCCAGTCTTTCTTCATATGGAAGTCCTGCCATCCCAGGAATCAGACTGGTGAACCTTCTCTGTACTCCCTCTATGGCAAGAATGTCTTTCCTCAGATTAGGAGACCAAAACTTAATGCAATACTCCAGGTGTGGCCTCACCAAGACCCTATACAACTGCAGTAGAACCTCCCTGCTCTTGTACTCAAATCCTTTTGCTATGAATGCCAACATACCATTCGCTTTCTTCACAGCCTGCTGCACCTGCATGCCTACTTTCAATGACTGGTATACCATGACACCCAGGTCTCGTTGCATCTCCCCCTTTCCTAATCGGCCACCGTTCAGATAATAGTCTACCCTACTGTTTTTGGCGCCATAGTGGATAACCTCACATTTATCCACATTATACTGCATCTGCCATGCATTTGCCCACTCACCCAACCTATCCAAGTCACCTTGCAGCCTCCTAGCATCCTCCTCACAGCTAACACTGCCCCCCAGCTTCGTGTCATCCGCAAACTTGGAGATGTTGCATTCAATTCCCTCTTCCAGATCATTAATATATATTGTAAATAGCTGGGGTCCCAGCACTAAGCCTTGTGGTACCCCACTAGTCACTGCCTGCCATTCTGAAAATGACCCATTTACTCCGAATCTTTGCTTCCTGTCTGCCAGCCAGTTCTCTATCCACATCGACACTGAACCCCCAATACCATGTGCTTTAAGTTTGAATGCTAATCCCTTATGTGGGACCTTGTCGAAAGCCTTCTGAAAGTCCAGATACAACACATCCACAGGTTCTCCCTTATCCACTCTGCTAGTTACATCCTCGAAAAAATCTATAAGATTTGTCAGACATGATTTACCTTTCATAAATCCATGCTGACTTTGTCCAATGATTTCACCACTTTCCAAATGTGCTGCTATCCCATCTTTAATAACTGACTAGCATTTTCCCCACTACCGATGTTAGACTAATTGGTCTGTAATTCCCGTTTTCTCTCTACGACCCTTTGTAAAAAGTCTGGTTACATTAGCTACCTGTTTTTATGTTCCCTGCCAGTTTTCTATTTTCCCTTTCTTAATTAAGCACGTTGTCCTCCTCTGCTGGACTCTGAATTTCTCCCATTCCCCTGGTAGGCTGCTTTTTCTGGCTAATTTGTATCCTTCATCCTTAGTTTTGATACTATCCCTAATTTCCCTTGTTATCCATGGATGCACTACCTTCCCTGATTTATTCTTTTGCCAAACTGGGATGAACAATTGTTGTAGTTCATCCATGCAGTCTTTAAATGCCTTCCATTGCATATCCACCGTCAACCCTTTAAGAATCACTTGCCAGTCTATCTTGGCCAATTCACGTCTCATACCCTCAAAGTTACCTTTCTTTAAGTTCAGAACCCTTGTTTCTGAATTAACAATGTCACTCTCCATCCTAATGAAGAACTCAACCATATTATGGTCACTCTTGCCCAAGGGGCCATGCACAACAAGACTGCTAACTAACCCTTCCTCATTACTCAGTACCCAATCTAGAATAGCCTGCTCTCTCGTTGGTTCCTCTACATGTTGGTTTAGAAAACTATCCCGCATACATTCCAAGAAATCCTCTTCCTCAGCACCCCTGCCAATTTGATTCAACCAATCTATATGTAGATTGAAGTCACCCATTGTAACTGTTTTACCTTTGGTGTACACATTTCTAATTTCATGTTTGATGCCATCCCCAACTCCACTACTATTGTTAGGTGGCCTGTACACAACTCCCACTAGCGTTTTCTGTCCCTTAGTGTTTCGCAGCTCTACCCATATCGATTCCACATCCTCCAAGCTGATGACCTTCCTTTCTATTGCGTTAATCTCCTCTCTAACCAGCAACGCTACTCCACCTCCTTTTCCTTTCTGTCTATCCCTCCTGAATATTGAATATGCAGCAAACTCTAAATCAGAAGTTATCTCTTTGATATATTTGTTGATAAACGCTCTGGCTTCGAGTGAATGGAATTACATTCACTTGCCTGGATGAGTGCAGCACCCACAACTCTTGCACAACACCGGTATAAAGTCCCACTTATATTGGCACCCCTTCTATCCACCTAATATCTCCACCCTCCATCACCAGAGTATCAATACTGCACTTTATAGCTTCCAGTTACTCAATTAATTCAGTGGAACTCTTCACTCAACAGCGCCATGGAAAAAGGTTTACTACACACAAACTGAAGTGAACCAAGATGACAGTTCATCACCACCATCTTGAGGAATGTGCAGTAGTTGGAGACCTTGCCAGATTTCCACATCTTGAGAATTAATTTAAAAGATGATCTCCTGTTTGCACATGAATTAGGGTAATTATTTTATTTAAAATAAGGTAGATGTGCAAAAATGAGCTGTCAAATTTCTTCAACTTCAAAACTTTAGATGATATAGAAGACTTAGAAGCATTCATAATGAAAACAGAAATTGCTGGAAATACTTGGCAATTTGGGCAGCATTGGTGGCGACAGGAAGAATTTATATGTCGGGTTGATGAATGGCATTTCATTGGAATCCATTCTCTGTTCACAAATGCTGCCCAACCTGCTGAGAAATTCCTGTTTTTGTTTCAGCTTTCCAGAATCTGTCATATTTTATGTTTGCATTGGGTCAATCGAAGTTAGCAAAAGGCTCTTCAGAACTGCAAGATGTTTTTGACCTCTCTAAGGCTCAGTGTTTATTTAAGCTATTGCTTTTGAATGAGTCTTGCCTTTATTTTTTCTGTCTTCAAATTATATTTTCTGATGATTAATTATGAGCCATCATCCCCTCCCTCTTAACCTTTCGCTGGTAATGTTTCGCTGGCTTTCCCTCAATCCATTCTTGGATAGATTTACTACGTTAACAGCAAGTTATTGCTGCTCACACAATCACTGATACCATAACAATCTCTCTCAATTTAATATTGGGCAAAATCTATCAGAAATGTGCCTGCCAGTAAGTCAGTTTAAAACCTTGCTTCTGTCACCTTCTGTGTGTACAATATGATAAAGGCATAACAAGGACAATATGACATCTGGGACTTCAGTGAATTGTCAGATGAACACTTACAATCCTCAATCAGGTTTACAGATTGAGAAGGACACACAAAGGAACAGAAGGAAATTGGACACATTGGAACCAAATCAATAGAGCAAGGGAGTGAAAAAAGATTTGGTTAAAATAAGAGAAGTGAAAAGTAAGAGCAAAATGATTTGAAATATTTAGAATTTTGAAGTGTGTTCAACTAATGTAAGAACAAGGTTAAACAATTAACCCTCAATTCTCCCTCAGCCCTCGGACCCTGGCATTCCCTCTATCTCTATCTCCCTCCCCCACCCTAGTCGCACTAGCTTCTCATTTTCACACCACAAACAGCTTACAATGGCTTGTTCCCTTTATCATCAATACTTTTTTGCATATCTTTCATTCATTGTTCTTTATCTCTCACATCACCATCTATATCTCTCGTTTCCCTGATCCCTGACCAGTCTGAAGAAGGGTCTCGACCCGAAACGTCGCCTATCTCCTTCGCTCCTTAGATGCTGCTGCACCCGCTGAGTTTCTCCAGCATTTTGTGTAACCCTAAACAATTAACATGTTTTTTTTCCCAGCCAGTAAGATTAGTTGCATTAATATTTACCACATTGTACAATCTCCAGATTTAACTTTTGAACTGAATTGAATGAGCAATTAATGAGCAACTCTAAGAAATAATGAAATACATCAGGGAGGATAAGATTAAGGGACTACTTAAGTGAAGCTATTGATGGAGCATCAGAAGTCAACCAGCAAGTTCAGGAGATTGGCAGCTCTGGATTTCCTCTTCTGTGATGATAATTTGTACATTAATAATGGTGGATGCTTATAGTCTAGGATTTTGTTTCAGTAACATCTGCTCTGCAAGATATGTGAAGCAGATTAAATAAACATCCGCAGACTCAAGAGTCAAGAGTGCTTTATTGTCATATGTCCCGGACGGGACAAAGAAATTCTTACTTGCTGCAGCACAACAGAATAGGTGAATATGTAAACATTTTATATAACGGGGAAAAAAAGAAAAAGTTAAATAAATAACAAAATTAGTGCAAATAACAAATAATAATATCGTCTTTTGCAGTTCAGAGCTCATAACTTATTTGTTGTGTTTAATAGCCTGATGGCTGTGGGGAAACAGCTGTTCCTGAACCTGGACATTACAGTCTTCAGGCTCCTGTACCTTCTTTCTGATGGCAGTGGTGAGATAAGTATGTGGCAAGAATGCTGTGGTTCCTTGATGATTATTGGGATCAACAAAACATAAACTAGATTCTGGATAAACTAGAAGTACCTGCATTCAACCGCTTGGATAATGTTATGCTTGGATAATGAATGCCACTCATCTTAGCCCTCGATGCACAGTAATGTCATCATGAGATGAGAATCAGATTATAAGGTGCACTCTGTTATCAGAGATATTTGTTCTTATTTCACAATGGAAAACGGATTTCCATCTATGTCCACTTGGAGTTCATTTACTTTGAAATATCTCCCATGTGATTCATTAATTTGATACTCCGATTGAGAATCTTTCCCTGAATCTAGAAAGTAGAGCCCTATAGCTAATTGTAGCACACCAGGCAATGCAGTTACATTCATTCCCCCGCTTTAGCCCATACCACTGCAGATCTTCCTCCTTCAAATGCTGGCTTTTTGGAAGGCAACAATTGGATCTGTTTCCACCATCCTACTGGGTAAAACATGACCAATCCTGAGGCCCAACAGCATAGAAAAGTACTTCTCACACCTATTATATGCTGTTTTGTAATACCATAGTGAGTCTGCAGCTTGGGGATTACGGTGAACCACGGAATCTTAAAGCATATAAGGGGGGCATTCAGCCTATTTTGCCTCCACTGATTCTTTGGAAGAGATTTCATAAAACACAAATAAACAAAAGCAAGGGATGGCCAATTAGCCCTTCACGCATGTTTAACTATTCATTGCAGTTGTGGTAGATCCTCTGCATGGGGGGTGGGGGGGGGGGGGGGGGGGGTTGAAGAACAAGTAGGGGTGGGGAAGGAAGGGAAGAGGAGGTGTAACTTACGTAAAATTGTAGAATTCAATGTTCATAGCATTGGGTTGTAGGCTACCCAAGTGGAATATGAGGTGCTGGTCCTTCAGTTTGTGTGTGGCCTCACTCTGGCAATTGAGGAGACCCAGGACAGAAAGGTCAGGATGGCAATTGAAAGAGGAGTTAAATTGGTATAGCAACCGAGAGCTCCATGGCGGAGCGAGCGCAAGTGTTCAGTGAAACAGCTGCCGAGTCAATGCCTGGTCTCGCCAACGTATAGGTGGCCACATCGGGAACCTGTGTAACTAATTGCTTTTATCATTGTGTGTCACTTTGATTTCTTATAAATGAGGAGCTCCTGCCGTAGAATGTAGGAGCATTTGCCGGTAACAACTGCAACCATTTGGATTCAGTGCTTACTTACCTTTTTTAAGTGGCATGCAGATCGATTTCTGTAAAGGGTAGCCAGAACCTTCTTCTCTTTGGTCAGCTTAATAGCGTCAGTGTAACAATCAATAGCTTTGTCATAATCTTTGTTCTGAAAGAATGCATTGCCACTGTCCTTTAACTGGATTGGATCCTCCATCTGAAACCAGAGTAAAGTGGAAAGGAGCACATAACTAACCATGTTTGTGGTAAAATAGCCCAAGGGCAATCATTCACTTACCCTACATTTGTACTTAGTGTTGACACAAGCAAGAAGAGTTGAATGTGAAAATAGCTTTGCGCTTTAGTGTCAGCTATGGTTCAGCACCTCTCGTGCCTCTGTTTCACCTCTGGCCAAACAAAACTTTCCACTGAGAGGTTCCACTGAACTCCAACTGCATTTTCAGTTGATGAACCAGTTAATCAGATTGAAATTATCCTTCATTTAGTCCCCCATTCCAAATGGCTTGCTTGATAATACTTTCCTTTAATTATTTTGAATAACAAAAGATTTCTTGAGGTATCGCAAGTGTTGTAATCGAAGAAGCACCATAGGGAATTGGTGTACAGCAGCTTTTGAGAAACGCAGTTCATCTGCTGCAGTGATAATGGTGGTGCAACAAACATTAGCCCATCCACTAATAATGCCTGTGAGAGTCTAGCATCTCACCCAGGGAGATCAGTAATACCTTGTCTTGAGATGGTCATAAAGTGCTGGAGTATTTCAGTGGGTCAGGCAGTATCTCTGGAGAAAAAGAATAGGTGACATTTCGGGTTGGGAACCTACTTCAGAAGTTTGAAAGTCAGGGTCTGAAGAAGGGTCCCAAACCGAAACGTCACCTATGCTTTATCTCCAGAGATGCTGCCTGACTCACTCAGTTACTCCAGCACTTTGTGTCTATCTTTGGTATAAACCAGCACCTGCAGTTTTTTTCATTTTTTTAACATATTTTCTCAGTTTAATAAATAGATGAGTCTTTCTAAAAGAATCATTATGCCCTTCCAATTTTTAATCTCCAGGTTGTGTTTATTTAAGCAAAGCAAGATTATTGGATGCAGAGAAATTGGGATGGATGAGGAATATGGAAAGCAAGGCATAGAAGGATTTGTTAATGGGATGAGAAGGAGAAGAATGGAAAGAGGAATATTAACGATCAAATGATTCTGTGCTTCCAACAGTATCCTCTGGGGTGCAATCTCTTTTCTCTTTATAGACAATAGACAATAGACAATAGGTGCAGGAGTAGGCGTAGGCCATTCAGCCCTTTGAGCCAGCACCGCCATTCAATATTATCATGGTTGATCATCCACAATCAATACCAGTGTTGGAAGTAGGAAGTGCTGTGCTCAGTTTTGCCAGGTTCTGAAATGCTCCCTTAGCAGGTATTTCAAAACAAGCGCCATTTCTTTCATCAACTTCAACAAATTTCCCCCTGCTGTTGCGAGTCCTGATATCCCTTTCTGCTTCTTTAAGGTAATATTCAGTCCCTGCCTTGTAATAGCACTGTTTCCCTGAAGCATTTCCTCAAGTCCACCATTGAAACTGCATTGATTGTTCTGCAGTGATAACTTGCCCATGTGCATATCCCCACTTTGTACAGATTGAAGTCATCCACCCTGGGCTTACACAAGGTTTGACCATTAAATTACCCCCTATCAATCACATCCTTGGACAACCATTACTGATCAATTATAGAACCAACTGACTCTTTGTTATTTGATTGGCTCATTCAGTCAAACAACCAAAGTCGTATCTCCTATATTTTTACAACCAATAATGTTCAAATAAAATGAAAGCAACATGCAATCCATCATTTTTTACCCTGGTATTGTAATTGTTCACAAGATTTTCTCAAAGGATTCCATTTGATCCGGGAAGACTCAAGGTCATTACTGCCGGGCAAATGAACCCTAATTTACCTCACCCGGACTGTTCTCTTCTGATCTCTCATAGAGAAAAATCACACAGTGCAAATGACCTATTTAAACAAATTTCCTAAGATACTAAGAAGAATTCTTGAACAGAGGTGAGAATGTGGGTTCAGGATCTACTCCAGAGACCTGAGCACAAAACTCTAGGCCGAGGCTCTGATGCCTGACTGAGGGACCTTGACTCTATTGGAGATGCAGCTTTTGAGGGGAGATGTTAAACTGCGACACCACCATGCCCTTCATAAACCAGTATTCGCTGGATGAAAACAATCAGAATGCTCTTGAGCACCATAAATCACAAATACATCCTGTAACAAACCAGAATAAATCAACTTGATATTGTAATGATGTTCCCAAACTACATTCATACCAATGAATTGTTTCTGAAGTGTAAGGACAGTTTGTAATATTGCAGCCAAAGTACTCAGAGCATGATCCAGGGCAGTAATGAAAAACACTTCTTGATAGTCTTTTTCAGTGAGGGTGAAATATAGCCCATGACACTGGGAAGAGAACTACCCTGCTCTCATTCAGAGACTGCAGCAGGCTAACTTACTTCCACTTGAGCTAACAGACAAGCCCTTGGTTCAAATGCCTCATGCAATGTAGCATTTCATCATTACTGTACAGGGAGTGTTTAAAATGAAACCCTTATTTAAGTCTCTAGAGTGGGGACGAACTTTCAGACCCAGAGGCAATGGAGCTACCCACTCTTGAAGGATAGTGACTCTCTGAAGGAGAGTGTTGAGTATTCCAACTATCAAATTTACAGCAAATGCTCAAATTTCACACACAAAAATCACTGCCCACAAAAATCGGCATGTCTTGCATAATTTTACACAAATTGAGAAAAAAAGTTATCCCTATATCAAAAGTACAGAAGCAGATCTTTTAAAGTAAAGAAATATTTCCATTGTGGTCACATAGCTTTCTCCTGCCAAGCTACTACTTTTTTTCGCATCATTTTGATCTGTATTTTATTACAGTTCAAATAGGGAAAAGATTTATCTGACTAAGTATCTTTGCCTGAAACATCACATAGGTTTCTCTTACAATAGATGCCGCCTGACCTGCTAACTATTTCCTGTATTTTCTGTTTTTATTACAGAGAATGTATCTGTCCCTTTCCATCCTATAGATTCTACATAACACAATTCACTAAATCTTAAGTTTAAGCCACACTTAACAATGAAATTGCCCAAAATAAAAACTACTGGAAGAACTCCACAAGTCAGGCAGCATCTGTGGAGGGAAATGATCAATTTAAATTTGTCCTCTGGCCTTTCTGTATGAATTATAGATTAATCACTGATGCTTCAGCAGAACTCAGGATTCAGATTTGTTGGAGTATGTCACTGTTTATTTAATTTTCCTGGTACTGTGGACGGCACTGTGGCGCACTGGTAGAGTTGCTGCCTTACAGCGCCAGAGACCTGGTTCGATCCTGACTACGGGTGCTGTCTTTATGGAGCTTGTACATTCTCCCCATAATCTGCGTGTTTTTTCTCCGGGTGCTCTGGTTTCCTCCCACACTCCAAAGACACACAGATTTGTAGGTTAATTGGCTTAGTAAAATTGTAAATTGTCCCTTCTATGTGTAGTATAGTGTTTGTGTGGGGGAAATCGCTAGTCAGTGTGGACTCGGTGGGCCAAAGGGCCTGTTTTCATGCTGTATCTCTAAACTAAAATATATTAAAGGAAGGTTTTAATTCCATTCAACTCCGCATAAACTAAATAGTTTACTGCGAGGTTAAAGAGGAATGAATGAGGGTTAGAATATTTCTTAGCATTATCACAGATGAGGACTTTAGATTTCCAATGGAAGTTAAGACAAGCTCACATAAGTACAGAGCAGAGTTGGTTATCTTGGAGATTCCTTGTTTCATTAGAATAACCTCATGACTATATCATCAAACAGACTCTCCAGAAACATCAAATATTCATCTCTAGTCCCAATCCTTTTAAAGTTATTATTACCTCAACAAGGCTTTGATCTCAAGGGTGGAAGAAAAACATTTCCCAAGTTGTCGTCATTGAAAGTCACATAGCTGAGCTTTCCTTTGCCACCACCAACCCAATCTGTCTAACAACAAAACAACTTTAAGAAAGCAGGAATAACTAACACAAACCCAGCCAATATAAATATAACAAAGAAAGACAAACAGGTTGAGGTGTTACAATCACTGCCCAGCTCACAATCTCAGCTCAGTTTAAGTACACCAAAGTTTTTAGAATTCACAAAAGCACATGACTGATGCTATCTTGCCTGTTAGTCTCCCATATTTGGGTAGCATTTACTGAGAACATGTCCTCCCTAACAGTTGTTCTATTCATTAGCTTAGCATCCTAGAATTTTAAAAATCAACTTATTTTTGCAACAATATGGAGATAAAAATTGAATCTCCTTGAAATGTATGTGAAGGCCATCAGAATTTAAGGGGAAAACAAAATAGGCCAGAGATTCAAGTGCAGATCCAATACTGATATGATTAAGAATCACAACCCTCATTATAATGTTTCTACCTAACCTCATCTCACAGATTGGCTGGGTGAGTATCAGAAAGTTTTCAGTTTTAATTCAGATAAGTTGGATTTTTACTTTACCCTGTAACTTTCAAGATCTTTGAAAGTATCGAATATCAGAAAACTGACCCGGACAATTTTAAAGACTCAGTCACATAAGTGGTTTATTTGCTCATTGAGTCTGCAGGAGCATAGTGTGTGTAGTTTGGTTGCCTGATCTATTACATTAAAAAAAACTAACCTTTTAAGTGGTTCCCAGGTTGTAAAGCACTTTGGGTTGATCTAAGGCCATGCTGTAGAATTGCAAACTTTTCTTTCAAAAGTGGAAAGAGCACAAAATATCTCAAACATTTGCAAAAGGTTGCTTACCTATCCTGCTGAAGGCGATTGCCAATTGTTCTGA
The DNA here is from genome assembly GCA_035221665.1 of Okamejei kenojei. Lineage (NCBI taxonomy): Eukaryota > Metazoa > Chordata > Chondrichthyes > Rajiformes > Rajidae > Okamejei > Okamejei kenojei. The sequence goes on along the minus strand of CM069133.1, from coordinate 70,917,172 downwards.
TTGTTGTGTGCTGTGTCACGCTTCTTTGCACACTTTTTACATGTGCTAATATGATCTGCTCAGTCTATATATATATCTCTCTCTCTCAATGAAATACTCCAAGGTGGAGACTCCGGTGCTGGTAGGAAAATATTTTGCTCATCCAAATGTTTATGATCCATCAACTCCTTTGTGATTGCCTTTAACAGAAAAGTGGTCTTCAAAGAAAAACATCTTATGATACTGGCCACAAAGTTACTTGGATTAAATTATCTGTGAATGGGTTTACTGTAAAGTTTTTCAAACCCCCTCTCAAATTAAGTTAGACTGTCCGTGTCTATTTAGGGAATAGAGAGACAGCTGAAGATTGAGAACAAGTGGTGTGAATGACATAGCCACAGGAGATGACCAATAACAGCTGCTAAATCCAGAGAGTTCCAGCAACTTCCAGTAGTTTTCTCTTGCTTTTGTTAAATTTACCATGACACAGTTTAACAGCGTCTGTTATCTGTGACCCTGTTTATGTAAAACGGCCACCAAGCTCAACCAGTGCGGAGCAACTAACTGCATTTTGCTCAAATATAAGGGTCTTTTGTTTGGTGAGCCAAGTGTTAATCAGTGTTAAAGCACAACCTCAAATTGCTTAGTCCACAGATCACACTGGGGAAGGGAAGAGTGCACTACAGTTACCTGCCCTGATTAACTCTGAGTGCACCTTCCAGACCCTCGGCTTCTACCAGCAAGAAGGAAAATAAGAACAGGCACACGGTAACAGCATAGAAACAAGAAACTGCAGATGCTAGTTTTCAAAAAAGACACAAAGTGCTGGAGTAACTCAGCGGGTCAGTAGCATCCCATGGATAAGTTATGTTTTGGGTTAGGACCTATCTTCAGGCTGTTTGTAGGTGAGGGGGGGAGGGGGAGGGAGAAAGCTGGAGAAAGTGTGACAGGTAATAAATGAACACAGGCAAGGGGAGGTTTGATAGGAAGATGGTTAGACAAAGGCCAGGGATGAAAAATCCGAAGGTGTGAGAAAAAAGGATTGAAGAGTTGCGAATTGGGAAGCCTGGTAGCATCATCACATGCAAGTTCCCTCCACATTGCCTAATGTTTACGCATAGATACATGCTGTACATACACACATATATATACTGGGTTTTTTTTGTTTATTATATTGTTTACAGTGTACTATGTTTACATATTCTGTTGTGCTGCTGCAAGTAAGAATGTCATTGTTCTGTTTGGGACACATAACAATAAAACACTCGTGACACACGACTCTTGGTTTTCTGTTTTAATTCAGCTTTTAAACATTTGCAGTTTTAAAAATAAAATTAATTCCTGTTGTTTGATGATCTTTATGTATTATCAGCAAACAGACTTTTCACATGCTCTGAAACCAGGTAGAAGTGCAACGACACTAAACGTTTCCGGGGAGTGAAAAAAGATAAGCAGCAAGCAACAGTAACTGAATTGTTTAGCTAAAGAATCATAAGGGAGGTTATCGGTGCATGGGTGAAAATAAATTGCAGGGAAAAAGGGAAATGAGGAGGGAGGGAACTGGTGGAATTGCTCTGCTGGGAGTTAGTTTGAGCCCTATGGACTGTGTGGCCTCCTTCTAGGTCACAAAAAGTAAGATCCCTGCATTTAGAGTAGAATTGTCAATGTTGGGGAAAGTTTACTCCAACATTTGTAAAAGTAGTTCATGAACTCCTTCCATGTTGATAGAAAAGAGGTAGTGAGGAACAACTGGCAGCATAAACATCAAGCACTGAGAGCTATTGTTCAGATCTTATCAGATGGAACGATCTTTCAATGTTGCAGGTGGGGAAATTATACCTGGCAGGTACATTGTACACCATTTTCAAATAAACAGAAGAAAATAATTACAACTGTTTGCATTCTGTAGCACTGAAGTTGCCTTCATAGGGGTTCAACAAGAAGTTTGCGTAGACCATTCAATGATGCATTCTGGAGAGAAAATAAAGAGGGATTTATCAGGAATGAAAACCCCGGAGAGGATTTATAGGCATTTTGCTATAGAAAAGGACAGCCAATACAACATCAAATATCAGAATGATGTTGATACATTGATACATTTAGTAGGTTTGCAGATGACACCAAAAATGATGATATCGTGGACATTGAAGAAGGTTATGTGTAGGAGGAACTGCAGATGCAAAACGCTGAAGTAACAGCGAGATAGGCAGCATCTCTGGAGAGAAGGAATGGGTGACGTTTCGGGCAGTCTGAAGAAGGGTCTCGACCCAAAATGTCACCCATTCCTTCTCTCCAGAGATGCTGCCTGTCCCACTGAGTTACTCCAGCATTTTGTGAAGAAGGCTAGCTTAGGTTACAAGATGTAGATCAACTGGAAAAGTAGACAAGGAATGGCAGATGGAACTTAACTCAGACAAGTGTGAAGTGATGCAGTTTGAGAATTAAACCAGGGCATGGTGTTGTTCAACTGAGATAACTTTCAGTTCTCTGAAAATGTAAGCACATCTGGACAGGGTGGTGAGGACGGCATATGGTATGCACACCCTCACTGGGTGTAGCGACACGTACAATTGTTGGGACATCATGGTACAAATCATTGGTTAGGTCACATTTGGAGTTTTGTGTGTAGTTCTGGTCACCATACTTTAGTAAAGACATGATTAACCTGATAATGACATCCCCAAGTATACTCGGGTCATGGCCAATAGTGAAAAGGGTGTCTTAAGTGAGAGGACACAGTGGGTGACACAGTGGGGCAGCGATGGTGTTGCTGCCTTACTGCGCCAGAGACCCTGGCATTCCACATTCAAAGTCATCCATTATTGGCCGTGTTTATATTCAATGACCTACTCCACTTCCCTCCCCATCTCACCCCCCCCACTCCCTTCCACCCTCCCGGGTTATGTTTTCAGATCACTGACAATTGTATCCAATTTATTTGCAACTTATTGCATGAACTGACAGCTGAAGTGTTTGACTATCAATCAAAAAATATATATAATATAAAACAATGATAATAACCCAAGAGGTCCCTTTGCACTGAGAGTGAAAGCACCAAGGTGAACTTATCTAGGAGGGAGAGGTGATCAACTCCCACCAGAATTAACACTTTGAACATCTCTTCAATTGCGACTGTCTTTAGACTTTAGAGAAACAGGCGCTTCGGTCCACCCAGTCTGTGCCGACCAGCCATCACCCCGTACACTAGTTTTATCCTACACATTGGGGGCAATTTACAATTACGGAAGCCAATTAACCTATAAATCTGCAGGTCTTGGAGTGTGGGAGGAAACCGGAGCACCCAGAGAAAACTCACGTGGTCATAGGGAGAACGTACAAACTCCAAACAGACATCACCTGTAGTCAGTATTGAACCCGGGTCTCTGGCGCTGTAAGGCAGCAACTCTACCATCGCGCCACTGTGCCACTTGACCCTGACAGAAGTTCCCTTGACTCTATCCAATTACAGATCACAGCTTGGTCCAGCCTTGCAACTGCTCCCGATTGACAGGAAATCAAAGCCACATGGCAAACAAAAGACAACTGTTGCCTTTGCACCTAGACACCATCCTTGCTCCAGTTCTAAAACCTGTCGAGGGGAACTTCAATCACAGGGGCAACCTCAATCTCATCTCCCATACGTGGGAACTTTATTAATGCCAAAATTGTAACCATCTTCCAGGAAGAAGCTGAATCCAGTTGTAGTAACTATGGAGGAGTCTCCCTGCTGTCTGCTGCAGAGAAAGTCATCACCAGGGTCCTCTTCAATCACCTCCTCCATGTGGCCAAGAGCTAGTCCCAGACTTGCAATGATGATTCAATCCATATAAATGTACAATGATTTTTACCACATCCTGGCGGCACAGTGGCACAGTGGTAGAGCTACTGCCTTACAGCACCAAAGACCCAGGTTTGATCCTGACCACAGGTGCTGTCAGTATGGGGTTCATACGTTCTTCCTGTGACTGTGCGATTTCTCTGGCTGTTCCAATTTCCTCCCACCCTCCAAATAGCATCCCAAAACTTGCCTCATTAATCTCCATTAAAATTTCTCTCCCTCACTTAAAGTTATGCCCTCTAATATTTTACATTTTCTCCCGAGGAAAGGTTTTCTGGAAGTTTACATTATTTAAGTCTCTCAACATTTTACATACTTTCATCGGGTCATCCTCAGCCTCCAATGCTCCGAAAAAAAAGAATCCAGATTTATCTAACCTCTCCTTCTAACCAATACTCCCAAATTCAGGCAACATTCTCATGAACCTCATCTGCAGCCTCTCCACATCTTTCTTGTAATGTAGAAACCAGAAATGCACTCCAAATATGGTCCAACCAAAGTTTTACACAGCTATAACTTGACTTGCCAACCTTTTTACTCTACACTCAATAGACAATAGACAATAGGTGCAGGAATAGGCCATTCGGCCCTTCGAGCCAGCACCGTCATTCAATGTGATCATGGTTGATCATCCTCAATCAGTACCCCATTCCTGCCTTCTCCCCATATTCACTGATTCCGCTATCTTTAAGAGCCCTATCTAGCTCTCTCTTGAAAGTATCCAGAGAATTGGCCTCCACTGCCCTCTGAGGCAGAGAATTCCACAGACTCACAACTCTCTGCGTGAAAAAGTGTTTCCTCATCTCCATTCTAAATGGCTTACCCCTTATTCTTACTGTGTCCCCTGGTTCTGGACTCCCCCAACATCGGCAACATGTTTTCTGCCACTAGCAACTCCAAACCCTTAATAATCTTATATGTTTCAATAAGATCCCCTCTCATCCTTCTAAACTTCAGAGTATACAAGCCCAGCTGCTCCATTCTCTCAGCATTTGACAGTCCCTCCATCCCAGGAATTAACCTTGTAAACCTACGCTGCACTCCCTCAATAGCAAGAATGTCCTTCCTCAAATTAGGGGACCAAAACTCCCGACCGATTAAGGCAAGCATGCCATATTGTTTATTTATCACCCCTATCCACTTGTGTTGCCACTTGCAGGGAGCAATGAAACTCAAAATCTCTCCTTAAATCAGTGTTGCCAGGGATCCTGCCATTTATTATACACTTTACTCTTACATTTGCCTTCCTACAGTGTGTACGTTTGGTGATCGAGCTCCATGTCACAACAGCGTAAGAGGTAAGATCAGGAGCAACCACATTGCTACTACTTTCAAGGTAAATAAATTTCTCCTCAATTCCCTATTCAACTTTTAGTGACAAAACAGGAATGTACATCCCATCAGACGTTTGCATAACTTTAAAGACTCTTGTCGGGTCACCCCATCAATCTTCTTTGTGCTGTAGGGAATTCCAGTCATCCTTTGTCTCCTCTCACAGCAGATGCCATTACCTCAGTCTTTTTTTGTACTTTCAGTAAATTTTCAATAATTACTTGCAAAGATTATCAACTCAGGTTATCTTGAGCTCATTTTGCACCTCTGGAGCTGCTGGGAAATGCATTTATAAAACCAATTTTCCCTCTAAATGATCACTGTGCTCTGACTTCAGCCACTGTGCTCTGGCCTCAGCACTTCAGACAGGTAGGCGACATGGTGGTGCAACGGTAGAGTTACTGCCTTACAGCGCCAGAGTTCCAAGTTCGATCCTGACCACGGGTGCTGTCTGCTCAGAGTTTGAACGCTCTCCCTGTGACCACGTGGGCTTTCTCTGTGTGCACTGGTTTCCTCTCGCATCCCAAAAGCGTGCAGGTTTGTAGGTTAATTGCTTTCTGTAAATTGTCCCTAGTGCTAGTGTAAGGGGTGATCGCTGATCAGCGGGCCTCGATGTGCCGAAGGGCTTGTTTCCACACTGTATCTAAATTAAACTAAACTAAACTATTCTCAGTCAAGATTGCAGATTCCTACATTTCTTTACCAACCATGCAAGCAGTTCAGCTGTAATATTCTAGTCTACTTTCTTCCATAACTTCTCAAAGTAAACCGCTTTGTGAAAACCAGTCACAAAGCAGCCATGGCAACGTCCTTGAAAGAGGGAGAGTGAAAAGCAGATATGTCTGCATCCACATCATTATCAGGTTTGGAATACCATTTGTACAAACCATAGGCTAGCTCATATCTCTAAATACATGCCCTAATCTGCAGTCTGGAACTGTGAAAAAAAAAAAACAAATAGAAGCTTTTAGTGTTTTCCAACACAATTATCAGCTTAATGGAGATAAGCAGTGGGAAGTTGAGATCCCACATTTCTCCACTTCCTATATAGGCATAGTATAAAATAGGACATAGAACAGGACAGCACAGGAATAGGTCCTCCAGCTCACAAAGTCCGTGCTGAGTGTGATACCAAAGTAAACTAATCTCCTCAGCCTGCATGTGATCCATACCCCACCATTTCCTGCATATTCACGTGCCTATGTATAAGCCTCTTAAATCCCAATGTCGTATCTGCTTCCACCACCACCACACCAGTGTATTAATGGCACCTACCAATCTCCGTGTAAAAAAAAACTGCCCCGTGTATCTCCTTTAAACTTTCTCCCTCCAACTTTAAAGCTATGCCCTCTAGTATTTAAAAATCTCCACCTTGGGTAAAAGGTTCTTACTATCCACCCTATCTAGGCCTCTCATAATTTGATCAGGTCTCTGACACCCCTGAGATAACAATTCAAGATTGTCCAATGCTTCCTTATGGCTAATAACCTCCAATCCAAACAGCATCCTGGTAACCTCTTCTGCACCTCCACATTCTTCCGGTAATAAGGTACCCAGAACTGCACACAATCTTCCAAATGCAGCCTAACCAAAGTTTTATAAAACTGCAACAGGATTTCTTAATTCTTATACTCAATGCCCAGACCAATGAAGGTAAGCATATCACATGCCTTCTTTACCACTCTATCTACATGCATTGCTACTTTCAAGGAGCTATGGACCTAGTCTGTTAGATTTGTCTGTAGATAAATGCAGTTAAGACTCCTGACATGAACTATCCAGTGGCTTGCAAAAGTATTCATACCCCTTGAACTTTTCCACATTTTGTCACGTTACAACCACAAACGTAAATGTATTTTATTGGGATTTTATGTGATAGACCAACACAAAGTGGCGCATAATTGTGAAGTGGAAGGAAAATGATACATGGTTTTTAATTTTTTTTTAATAAATAAAAAACTGAAAAGTGTGGCGTGCAAAAGTATTCAGCTCCCTTTATTCTGATACCCCTAAATAAAATCCAGTGCAACCAATTGCCTTCAGAAGTTACCTAATTAGTAAATAGAATCCACTTATGTATAATTTAATCTCAATATAAATACAGCTGTTCTGTGACGGTCTTAGAGGTTTGTTAGAGAACATTAGTGAACAAACAATGTTCCTTGGGCATCGTGAAGCCCAATGAACATACCAGATGGTCAGGGATAAAGTTGTGGAGAAGTTTAAAGCAGGGTTAGGTTATAAAAAAATATCCCACGCTTTGAACATCTCACGGAGCACTGTTCAATCCATTATCCGAAAATGGAAAGAGTATGGCACAACTGCAAACCTACCAAGACATGGGCCGTCCACCTAAACTGACAGGCAGGGCAAGGACAGCATTGATCAGAGAAGCAGCCGAGGCAGATGGTAACTCTGGAGGAGCTGCAGAGATCCACAGCTCAGGTGGGAGAATTTGTCCACAGGACAACTATTAGTCGTACACTCCACAAATCGGGCTTTTATGGAAGAGTGGCAAGAAGAAAGCCATTGTTGAAACAAAGCCATAAGAAGTCCCATTTGCAGTTTGCCACAAGCCATGTGGGGGACACAGCAAACATGTGGAGGAAGGTGCTCTGGTCTGATGAGACCAAAATTGAAATTTTTGGCCTAAATGCAAAACGCTATGTGTGGGGGAAAACTAACACTGCACATCACCCTGAACACACCATCCCGACTGTGAAACATGGTGGTGGCAGCATCTTACTGTGGGGATGCTTTTCTTCAGCAGGGACAGGGAAGCTGATCAGAGTTGATGGGAAGATGGATGGAGCCAAATACAGGGCAATCTTGGAAGAAAACCTGTTAGAGTCTGCAAAAGACTTGAGGCTGGGGCAGAGGTTTACCTTCCAGCAGGACAACGGCCCTAAACATACAACCAGAGCTACAATGGCATAGTTTAGATCAAAGCATATTCATATGTTAGAATGGCCCAGTCAAAGTCCAGACCCTAAATCCAATTGAGAATCTCTGGCAAGACTTGAAAATTGCTGTTCACAGACGCTCTCCATCCAATCTGACTGAGCTTGAGCTATTTTGCAAAGAAGAATGGGCAAAAATTTCAGTCTCTAGATGTGCAAAGCTGGTAGAGACATACCCCAAAAGACTTGCAGCTGTAATTGCAGTGAAAGGTGGTTCTACAAAGTATTGACTCAGGGGGGCTGAATACTTTTGCACGCCACACTGTTTCAGTTTTTTATTTGTAATAAAATTTGAAAACCATGTATCATTTTCCTTCCACTTCACAATTATGCACCACTTTGTGTTGGTCTATCACATAAAATCCCAATAAAATACATTTATGTTTGTGGTTGTAATGTGACAAAATGTGGAAAAGTTCAAGGGGTATGAATACTTTTGCAAGCCACTGTATATACCTTACATTTGACCTCCCAATTTCAACAGCTCACACTTTGCTGGATTGAACTAAAATCATTTCTCCACCTATACACAATATCTGTAAATGATCTATATCCTGTTACCCCTTTGACAGCTTTCACCACTGTCCTCAATTACACCAGTTTTTTTGTTACTAATCAACCTATCAAATTTTAATCCAAATTATATATATGTATATATATGAGTGCATTTATATACACACACACACACATATATCAAAAACAACAGAAGATCCAGTACTGATTCCTGCACAACCATTGGTCATAGACCTCCAACCAGAATAATACCTCTCCACAACTAGCCTCTTCCTTCTCTGGGTAAGCAGCTTCTGCATACAAACTATTAGGTCACCGTGAACCCCACACAACTTAATCCTGTGGATCGGCCTACCATGAGAAATGTAATCAAATGCCTTGCTAAAGTCCAGGTGGACAACATCCACTCCTCATCAATCACTCAAGAAATATAATCAAGTTTATAAGACAAGACCTGCCCCGAACAAAGTCCTGCTGGCTGTTCCTAATTACCCCATTCTCTTCCAAATGTGAGTAGTTGGGGTAGAAACATTGTAACCTATGCCAACAATTGGGTAAGATTTAGACAAGAATGAATTGCGGCAAAATCCACTTACTCTCACTCATCCTGCCATAATTTCCCTTCATTAAAGCATTCATGTAACCAGATCAGATGCCCCCATCACACCCCCACTCAGGCCCATCTCCCAGTGCAGGATTCTGCCTTTTGCACCACTTCGGAGTAGCGTCTGTACTTCAGGCCTAGCTTCTTGCAGGTGGATAGTTATTCAGCCGTATGATCTAGAATTTGTTTCAATTCTATAACAATTGTTGCTGACTTATAAAGCTATCTTCAGTGATTTTATATTGTGACATTTACAAATAAATAATAAAATACCATTGAAATCCATATTTTGTGTTAATAAATATCTTTTTATTCCTATTTCTTTAGCTAGAATAAATAAAGATACATTTTCAATAGTTGACTAATCAATAATCAAACCTCTCATGTTTAAGCTGACAGAAAAAGGAATCAGGGGACCAAGACTTCTGTGCAATGAATCAATCAAAACTAGCATGTACTGTTGATACAGAGGGACAAACAGATTTAATAGCAGCCTTCAGAAAGGAATGGAATATCTACTTAATGGAGAAGGAATATTGCTAAGATTTAAAGAAAGGGAGGAGGAAAAGGACTAACACTAATCTGAGGTAGACAAAGTGCTGGAGAAACTCAGCGGATGCAGCAGCAAATATGGAGCGATGGAAATAGGCAACGTTTCGGGCCGAAACCCTTCTTCAGACTTCAGGTCTGAAGAAGGGTTTTGGCCCAAAACGTTGCCTATTTCCTTCGCTCCATAGATGCTGCTGCACCCGCTAAGTTTCTCCAGCACTTTTGTCTACCTAGCACTAATCTGAGGGCAGACTGCACTCATAACAAGATTGATGAATTGGGACACACAGAACTGCAGAAGCTGGATTCTTGAGTGAAACACAAAATACTGGAGTAATGTAATGGGTCAGGTAGCATCTGTGGAAGGAACGGACAGGCGATATTTCAGGTTAAGGTAGGGGTTCACTTGTACCTCCTCCAACCTAATCTACTGTATCGGCTGTTCCAGGTGTGGACTCCTGTATATCGGCAAGACAAAGCGCAGAATCGGTGATCATTCCGCTGAATACCTCCGCTCAGTCCGCCTAAACCTATCTGATCTCCAGGTTGCTGAACACTTTAACTCTCCCTCCCATTCCCACCCTGACCTTTGTGTCCTGGTCCTCCTCCATCATCGGAGTGAGGCCCAGCGCAAATTGAAAGAACAGCATCTCATATTTCACTTGGGTAGCTTACACTCCAGCGGTATGAACATTAACTTCACTAACTTCAAGTAGCCCTTGCTTTCCCTCTTTCTCTCCACCCCCTCCTACTTCTCAGTTCTCTGACCAGTCTTACTGTCTCCAACTACATTTTATCTCTGTACTGCCCACTCCCCTGACGTCAGTCTGAAGAAGGGTCTCAACCCAAAATGTCATCCATTCCTTCTCTCTAGAGATGCTGCCTGTCCCGCTGAGTTACTCCAGCATTTGATGTCTATCTTCGATTTAAACCAGCATCTGCAGTTCTTTCTTACACATTGAGACCCTTCTTAAGGCTGACTGCAGTAGTGGGGAGAAAGCTGGAAAAAAGGTGGGGAAAGGACAAAACCTAGTAATTGCTGGAAGGATACTTGTGAGTGAGATTTATGGGCTCAACACTTTCTGAGCTCATCTGTTGCCAGCTCTGATTTGGTCTGGCCTTTTGGCCTTTTCTCGCCTCCAGTTTATTTCGCCCCATCCCCCCCACTCTACTTTCAGTCAGAAGAAGGGTTCCAACCAGAAACATCATCTATCATTTTTTTTCCAGATGCTCTCTGACCCGTTGAGTTACTCCAGCATTGTTTGTCCATCTTCGGTATAAACCAGCATCTGCAGTACCTTCCTACACATTTTAATTGGTACATGGGTGGACAAAAGCTAGAGATTGATGAGATTAATGACAGTGGCACAATAGATATAAATGGGATTGATAAAATAGACATTACTAATCTACCTAATCTAAAATAAACACCCAATATTCCAGGATGCTCAACTTTTCAAAGGGGTAGGCAAAATGGGAAAAAATGAGGGATGATCATGATAATAAATAGTAATAAAAGGATCTAGGTACAGAAAATCAAACTGAAGTAGGTTTGGCTGGAGGGAAAAAAACGCACTTCTTTCCTGACAAACCAATAATCATTTTGTATACTTCCCTGAGAGCAACTCTCTTTTTTTCTATGCTCTACAGTGAGTAGGCTCAGTTTGCTTAATCTCTCATCAGAGGTCTAGTGGAAACAATAAGTAGAATGAAAACGGCATTTGCAAAAAAAGGCAAATTAATGGGTTTGGAATGTAATAAACCAGCAGGACCTATATCCCAAGGTTTTGCATTGTTTGGATAGGAGCAGTGGATGCCCTAGTTTTCGTCATCCACAAATATCACAAATTATGCAATGTGTCAAACACATGGCAAGTGTATCTCCTACAGTAATTAAGAAAAGAGGGAGAGAGAAAACAGGGAACGGCAGACCAACTGGCTTGAGGGTAGAAAGGAAAATGCTAAAATCTATAATTCAGGAAGTAGTATTGGGGCATTTAGAGAATAACAGGATGATTTGGTAATCAACGGATTTTTGAAAGGGAAATTATGTTTGACAAATGTTAGCATTTGTGAGGTTATAACTCGTTGAATAATTGGATCTTCAGTAAGATACCACAGAAGTGATTATTAAATAGAAAATTAGAGCACATGGGATTGAGAATGATCCAGGATTACGGATTATGGATTGGTTAACACACATAAAACAGAAATTTTGAATAAATGGGTCAAGTCTAGTCAAGTCATGTATATTGTCATAAGCACAAATACAATAGGGCATAAGTACAGTGAAGATCCTGCTTGCAGCAGCATCACAGGCACGCAGACTCAGACAACACATAGAATGATAAATTATACATAAATCACACCTAAATTCAACACAACTGTGAAAAGAGAAAGATTGTGGAATAACAAGACATTAGTCCAAAACAATTAGAAAACAAGCTGATAGTAGTGCAAGATGTGCAAGGGATATTCCGTAGGGCTATATTGCCACGGTAAGATTGGGGTTGTGCAGGTTTCACAAACCTGTTGGTTGTAGGAAAGTTGCTGTTCCAGAAAATGGAGGGGTGGGGATTCAAGCGTCTGCACCTCCTGTCCTAAACAAACAGAAGAATGCAGAGTCAGGATGGTAGGGATCCTTGATGATAGATGCCACTTTCTTCAAGCTTTCTCATGCAGATGCTATGCCTGTTATGGACAGTAATGAGTCCATCACTCTCTAGTCTCTTGCATTCCTGTGCTTTAGAATTGCCCTAGCAGGCTAGGATGGAACTAGTCAGGAAAGGTATACAAAAAGTAGTTGAGGTCAGTTCATTGGCCATATTTAAGAGGGAGTTAGATGTGGCCCTTGTGGCTAAAGGGATCAGGGGGGTATGGAGAGAAGGCAGGTACAGGATACTGAATTGGACGATCAGCCATGATCATATTGAATGGCGGTGCAGGCTAGTAGGGCCGAATGGCCTACTCCTGCACCTGTTTTCTATGTTTCTATGTTTAGAGAGATGTGGACCACATGCGGGCAAGTAGGACTAGTTTAGATGGGGCATCTTTGTCAGCATGGATGAGTTGGGCTGAAGGGTCTGTATCCATGCTGTATGACTATGACTTTCTACAATACACTTGCAGAGGTTTTTTTAATGTATTTGGCGACATGCCAAATCTCTTTAAAGATCTAAGCAAGTGGAGAAGTAGAATTACCTCTGTGTATTGGACCCAAGACAGGTCATCACACCCCAGGAATGTGAACTTGCTAACTCTCACGCCAGATAACCCACAAATGAAAACTGCAATGTGGTTTCCTAACTTCTCCTTTTTAAAAAGTCATTGATTCATTTATTGGTTTTGTTAACATTGAGCAAGAGGTTGTTGATGTAGCATCACTCAACCAGGTGTTCTATCTCTCTCCCTTATGCTGACTCATCACCACCCATGACACAGTTGTGTCATCAGCAAATTTGTAAATGTCATTTTCTGAATGCAGGTTGTGGTTAATGACGTGCCACAGGTGTTGAGATCCCAATGTTTCTTAGTCCACATCATTGGTCTGGGAGGTGGGAGTGCAAGTAATGAGAAGGATGTAGAGATTTCAAGGGGATGTTGACAAGCTTAGTGATTACATGGCAGATGGAATATAATGTTGAAAACATGAAGTTGTCTTCTTTGGTCGGAAAAAATTAGAAAGCTGAAGTATTCTCTGAAAGCTGAGGGATTGATTGATGGTGTTCAGAGGGACCAGATCCACTTTGAACACCATCATCTTTCAATCCCTCAGCATTGTATTATGAGTCACTGAAAGTTAACATGCAGGTAACAGCAGGCAATTGGGAAGTCAAATAATATATGTTGCCTTTCATTGCAAGAAAATTAGAGCTCAAGGGTGCGTTTGGCAACCTGCAAATATAGAGGGCCCTATTGAGAGTGCACTAGGCTATTGTGCACAGATGTGATCTCCCTGATCAAGGTAGGCTACACCTGTGACAGAGGGAGTGCAATAAAGGTTTACCAGATTCATTAAAAGGGAAGCTGATCCTATCAACATTTTTCAAAGGATGGTTAAAAAGGAATTGGAAGGGGCAACAACTAATTAAATGGGTCTTTCGATAAACCAACCCACCCCCTCTCTCCCCCTATGTTGTATAATTACCCGGTCTAGGTAATCTGCAGTTTTACATTATCAAACCAGCCACCAGAGGGAACACAGTGCAGCAGAATTTAACTTTCATTCCCGTACTGCGGCGCCAAGGACCGTCCAGTTCACAGCTGAATGGAACTTACTTCTGTAGGAAGCTGCGTGCACACGAATTCTTCTTTCAGTTGAAAGTCAGTGTTCAGCCTTGCGAGGGAAAACAAAACATTCAGGAGAAGTGAAACAGACCTTGCAGCAAGAACCGTGAGTTGTGACCTAATTTTTTTTTTAAATGCAAGTTCCATGAAGGAAATTGAGCTCTAGCTGTGGTTGAATGGACTGGCAATTTTATGTCAGTTTTACTTGATAAACCTTGGTCATTTCGCCACGTTTTATGGAGGAGGGAGGGGGAGATAACAGAGACGCGGTGTGTATAATATGATGAGAGTTTATCTTCGTCATTCAGCGTACAAAATGACGGTGAATAGTGGATGAACTTACTGCAAAAATCGGGGTCTGATCCAGAAAATAAGAAAAATTGATGCCTACAAACGAAATCTCCCTGCTAAATGATTAATGTGAAAAACGAAGGCGGGTGGATGGTGTCGCAATGTGAAGATGTATACATGGGGGAAGCCTCTTCAGCGGTGTACATAGCCCCCACAAACGGAGCGCCCAGCGGGGCAGCTGGTACAGTCTGCAGCGCTGCTGCTGCTAGATCTGCGCTCGGCTGAGGGTTATCTGTGTTGAAATATGTTTATTTTCCACCTTATCAGCGGTGCAGCAGGTGGAGGGCTGGGCTCTTTCTGTGCACTGGCTGTCTGAGTGGAGGAAGGGGGTGGAAGGTTGGACCACACAACAGTAGCTGTGTGTGTGTGTGAGAGAGGGGGCGGCGCACACAGGCCCGGCTCGCCACATGCTCGGAGAGTGGGACTAGCGCTGGAGGGAGAGCAAGAGCGGGGCTGGCTGGCTGGGGCGAAGCGGCGCTCACCTGGAGCAGGTGGGCACTGAGCGCTAAAGCGGACAGGTGGAGAAGAGAAGGTGCGGACAGTGGCGAGTGGTGTGAGTGCGGATGGATGGAAGGAAGGAAGGAAGGAAAGGGGCGAGGTGATGCAAAGCGTTATGGAGAAGGGTGGGGAGGTTAATGGAGGCAGAGTGTGGAGAGGGGAGATGAATTGAGGGACTGTGGAGAAGAGAGGTGGATGGAGGGGACAGGTGAACGAGGAGTGGAGGTGGACTGGACAGGTGCGATGGTGTGTATGAGTGGAAGGAGGCATGGACGGAAGGTAGATGAGGGAATGGGTGTTGGTGTGTGTGTGGATGGAGGGACGATGCGTGCGATGCAGGTGCTGTTGGGGAGTTTGGGGGCTGTAGAGGGGAAGAATGTGCAGAGGGACAATGTATCTATAGATTTGTGCCATGCATGGTTATAGACCAAGTGTTTGTTCCATGTCAGGTCACGACAGTGTTTCCTTATAGTGATGTATGGAACAGTGCGTTACTTTAAAACAATTGTTGAGATTTAGTTATTCAGCTATTGTACTTTAATATTCATTTGCATTAAATGGATTATGCATTACAATATTGTGCCATTCTGCTGTTTGGCATTCATTATATTTATTACATTATTGCATACACTGGTGACTCTGACCTTCATGTGAACAAGGAATTTCATTGCACCCTCCATATACGACAATAAACTAATCTGAATCTAGGAATTGTTAAGCATTTGTCCATTGGTTTCTGGAAAACAAAATGAACTGATGAAATACCCCTGGGTTCCAGGGTCTTATAAACTGCACTGAATCCTTGTCTTATGGTGTGACAAACTCTCTAACAGTAGTTGATTGAGGGTATCCTGTTGGTGAGTGGTTCAGTTTTAAATTCTACTCACAAAACCTGCCTCGGTGTTGGTGACTATCACATGTCCTTTCAGGGAGTGTAAAAGCTTCATGACATGAATTTGTTTTTGGCACGAGCCGTGGATTAGGTTTTGCTTTAAATTCTGTTTTTCGGACCTCAGTTTTTTTTACATACTTGACGTAAGTCTCTGTTTATTTCAGTTAATGGGTCATGCAGGTAGACAAGGACAGGTGGTGGAGGAGGAAGGGTAATTGTTTGAAGAGGGCAGCAGGGGCATGAAGAGATACGAGAAGGAAGAAATTGATACATTTGCTGCATATAAATGCACTTGTTTATATCTAAATAAAAGGTTTCTGTTTTCATCAACTTATTCCAGTCATCATAGTATAAATCGAGTTTATCGTGGCTTGTACAACGAATAGTTTTATGTTAAAAAAATGTTTTATAATTTATTTACATTTAAAAAAAATCTGTCTTTTGATCCCAGTTCGCTGTTTTGAAATAGATGTACATTTTTAATTTTGGAAGTAGTTTTTTCCAGATTTTATTTGCCTAAAAACACATGCAAGCCAGATTAATCATTTAGTGCATGGCATTAACTTGTTGCAGTGGAGTTGAAAAAATAACGTAGGCATGACCTTTGTCTGCTTACGTAGTGATGCTAGTGTGCAACTTTCATGCACAGAGCTCTTTACGTTTTTATTTAAATATGACTTTGAAATGAATTCTTACTTGCATAATTCTGCAGTTTTCATGATCCAAACTCTTTAGATCAGGTGGTTTGACCTTTATTTTGACTGGGTAGGGACAGATCTTATTAATAGATTGGAGCTTGTAAGTGTTATAAAACAGACATAGAGGTGACTTACAAATTGTCACTTCACGGACGGCGGTACTTACTGGCCAAATAAGCTGCTAAAGATATGTTATCGCAATAAAACAATAACACGTTGCTGTTTGCCTAGAACTATGAATCTGAACATGAATATTTAAGAAATAGCCAGCTCCTACCAAACCCATGACCTCTGCCAACTGAAAGACAGGCGGTAGGTGAGAGGGATCACCACCACTTGCATGCCACCGCATGACAATAAACTCACTTGAACTTGAACTTCCCTTCCTTGTATGGAAGTCGCCATTCCTTCATCATTGCCATTTACAAATCTTCTGGCGTCATTCCCAATGCCTACCAGTAATGCCTCCATCAGAGGACCTGCATTGGTTTGAGAAGGTCAGCAGTGTCACAACCTTGAGCATTTATGGGTGGGCACTAGCCTTGTTTGCGATGTGAAAAATTATAATGTTTCTAATGGAGTTGAGAGTCCAACAATCATTGGGTTTTCAATAAGACTTGTTTCTTTTAAACTAGATTTTTTTTTAAAAATAGAACTATTCCCGATCCCATCCCAATTGTGACATATCGCATGCTAACACCAGATAATAATTAGCACACATTAGTCATGAGTTTTGCATAAATAAGTTGAGCAAAACTGAATAACAAGAAATAATTTTATGTTTTGGTGAGGTATAACATATCACCAAAATGAAAGCCTTGGCACTGCACTTCAATATCACCTGGATATCTGCTCTTGAGAAGTCTGTAGTCAGACTTTGATATGAGACCTCACAACTCAAAGGGGAGAGTGCTAACTACTGAACCATGGCTGACATTTGCTACTGAAATAAATGCAGTATGCTGGGGATTCTTTCAGCGGGCTGCATGTGTGGAGTTGATGTTTCAGGTTGGTCGCCCTTCATCAGAACTAAGAAAAAATTAGGCGTAAAACAAGTTTAAAGTTACAGAAAGTGTGGGGAAGGGTGAAGAGAGCAAAAGGGAAGTCTGTGGTAGATCGAATCCAAAGGATATGAAATTCATAAGTGGTGGTGATACCAGCTGAAATATTGTGGTGATGCTGGAGAACAACAAAAGCTCTACCTGGGGGTGTTGGGTTTGGTTTTGATAATAGTTGAGTGTTTTATTGTCATGTGCATTGGAACAATGAAAATCTGAATTATTACAAAAGGGGAGGGAGGAAAACATTTACAACATATGAGGTACAGCACTGGAAAGGATGGACATATGAGTTTTTTTATTGAGTGATGGAGGCTGTAAACAAAAAATGATGGGCTGTTCTTTACTCGGGAGACTGAATGACAATGTTCTGCAAAGCAGTGACTAAATCTGCTTCGGGTTTCTCTCGGAGACAGCCACACATGAGCACCAAATGCTGTATGCTAAGTTAGAAGTGCTAGTGAGTTGTTGCTTTGCAAGGGAGGACTGTTTGTGGCCTTTCGAGGCAGGGCGGTTGCAAGAAGAAGGGTGAAAGGTATTAATGGAATGGAGCAGGGTGCCATGGAAAGGAAGTTCCATCAATGATCAATGGTGTTTTATCATTAGTGTTTTATTATTATTCATGTTTAGTGTTTTCTGAGTAATTGTAACTCACTATGTTATGTTGTTACTTGTGGGCGGAGCACCAAGGCAAATTCCTTGTATGTGAATACTTGGCCAATAAACTTACTTTTTGAATGCTGAAATGGGAGACGATGTGTTTGGTGTTACCTTGTCAAAGTTATCAGAAATTGCCCAGATGATCTGTTGAATGTGGAGGTTGGTGCGATGGGAGATGAGGATAAAGGGAATGTTAAAGATCAAAACAAAGCTGGAGTAACATAGCAGTTCAGGCAGCATCTCTGGAGAGAAGGAACGGGTGATTTTGGTTGAGACCCTTCGGAATCCTCACTGTGCTCTGGTTAGCAGAAGTAGGGAATGAAGCAGATGTAGTTGAGAACTAGGTCACCTATGGTTATGAAGATGTATCACAAGAACAACTGCAGAAACTGGGGAAATGGAGTAGAGCCAGTGCCAGTCGACATGGGCCAGTTGGGCTGAAAGGCCTGTTTCCATGCTGTATGACTCGTGCTGTTTGGCCCAAGCCGGGAGGGAGGGGGTTTAACCATGACATGTAGTAGTTATTGTAATTAAAGCTTATTCATGAGATGGGGGAGTGAAGAGTTGGAAATCGATATGGTGAAGGGGTGAGAGGGTTGAAACTGATAAAGATCATAAAACCTTTGATTTCCAAACAAGAGTAGGAAGCAGCACCAATATGATTGGAAAAGGAGATGAACTGAAATGGTTCCACATATAACACAAAGAGCTTGGTTGTCATTAGCTGCACTGATTGCGATGAAGTGAACTGAGGTGTAGACACTAAAGCAGGAATGGTGGAGAAAGTGTTTAATTGGGGACCAGGACATGGGTTCAAGGTGAAGGGAAGAAGATTTAATAGGAATCCGAGGGGGAACTTTTTCTCACAAAGGGTGATGGGTGTATGGAGCAAGCTGCCAGAGGAGGTAGTTGATGCTGTGACTATCCCATTGTTTAATAAACAGTTACATGGATAGGACAGGTTTGGAGGGATATGGACCAAGCGCAGGCAAGTGGGACTAATGTAACTGGGACATTGTTGGCAGTTGGGCCGAAGGTCCTGATTCTACACTGTATCACTCTATGACTCGAACCTGAGGCCAGAATTGGGAATAAAAAGGCATTGCAGGGTTGAAAAAGGCTGCAGAGATTTGGTAGGGGTGAAACGCTATAATTTTGGAGGGGAGGCTTTTTTAAATTTAGCCATTAGCTTGGGACAAATGTTGGGGTCAGATGAGAGTTAACTCTTGGCCAGATTTCAGAGGAGGACAATCGGGGCTGGTGCCCAAGGGTGTAAGCAACCGTTTGGGCATGATGACGACAATGGGAGAGAAGCTGTTAAAGGTTAATTTCCCAGGAACAGAATCAATATTGCTTTAATTGATGTTTGACGTAAATTAATGTTTGCAGGCTTTGCCAGTTGTATCACGTGAGGGTGACAGGATTATGTCACGAGGTATACGTGTAAGCAGCTAAAATCAAATGGGTTTTGGGCCTTTCCAAGTTAAGTCGTGTATGCTTATTTTTGGCAGCTTTTGTTGGAACCAGGACAGTAATGTGACCGTAAATGGTCCTCTCCATAATAGTGGGTATTTTCATTGTTTAAATTTGTACCATACAGAACCCCCTTATTATTCCAACATTAATAGGATAAACTTACTCACTGGTTTTAAACCCTTTCGATATCGCACCTGGTTTAGAATTAATTTTGTTTCCCAAGTGTCCATGAGGAGGTTGCTGAATAGTTGTTTGTTTAAATTTGTCTCAATAATTTGCATACACATTAGTCAGTTTTGAATGTATTTAAATAGAACCTTTAAACGTTCAAAGCAATATACCTAGGAACTTTTTAACTCCATCAGTGCTGGAATGCTGAATACTAGTGATACACAATTCCATTTATTTAAAACAAAACATGAGGCTTCTGGATTCTGTAATCTTAATTTCATGGGCAGTATATGATTAACACAGCTAATTGCCTGGGGTTGAAAAGGGGAACACTGCCATAAAAAGAGGAATCTGTGATTAATTTTCTATTTACCATACATTAGTTGAGACAGCTGGAAAAAATGTTTTGGGTTCTGAGCGAGCTTTTTTCAGATGTATATTATTGATAAGAAGCGTATACTTCTAAAACTAGAATTGCACATTAGTACAAAAATTAGATACTGGAGGTTTTGAAAAACTGAAATAAAAAGAGATAATGGCATAAACACTCAGCAGGTCAGACAGTGGATTTGGAAAGAAGCAGTTCATGTTTTAGATCACGGGTCTCCAAACTATGGCCCACGGGCCACATCGTTCCGCCACGAGATTTTATCCGGCCCGCAGCAAGCTCTTAACACGTTCCGTATGGCGTGCTTTTTTTAAATCAAAAAATGTATTCAGTTATTAAAAATAATATTTAGAGTACAATAAAACAAACCAGAACCCACCACCATAATACACAACAAACAAGTATACTACTATACAGCTATGTTACAATCCTTGTTCAGGATGCATTCCACCCCCCAGGATGCCCAGCGGTCCCAGAAATCACCCAAGGTGGCCGTAGATTTTTTTTTTTTCCTACGGCGTGCAAAAAATGTGCCAAATATATAATGTGGTCCTCATGCTGAGAAGTTTGAAAGCCCCTGTTTTAGATCATTGGCTATGTTAGAACCAGGATATTGGGCAAGAATTTATAGCAATTGCTTTGGTTTCTTCCCACATCCCAAAGCTGTGCAGATTGGTACTGTAAATTTCCCCCAAGCGCATTTTGATGATAAACTGTAGGTTGGAAATTGATGGGAGTTTGGAGAGAAAGGTTGAAGAGAAATCAGTGAGGGAATGGGGTTGTTCTGTGAGCTGGCAGAATTTGATGGGGAAATGACCAACTACGTCATGACGAGTTATGGAAAGTGGATGACAGCTGGTCGAAACAGATTTGCAAGTCTTGCATCAAAAGGCATGTTTGAACCCCCTCCTGGAATTTAATTAGGCTAGTTAATTTATATTAATGATGGGATTATTGTTTGCATACCACCACCTTGCCTGCAAACACTGCACATCCACCTACTTAATTCCAGTAATATATTATAAATATATTTAGTTTAGACACAAAGTGATGGAGTAACAGTGGGGCAGGCAGCATCTCTGGAGAGAAGGAATGAGGGATGTTTTGGGATGAGACCTGTCAGAAGAGACCCATCTGAAGAAAGATCTTGACCTGATATGTCACCCATTTCTTCTCTCCAGAGATGCTGCCTGTCCCGCTGAGTTACTCCAGCATTTTTTCTATCTTTGGTTTAAACCAGCATCTGTGGTTCCTTCCTACATCTATTTTGTTTAGTTTAGCGATACAGTGTGGAAACGGGCCCACCGAGTTCGTGCCGACCAGCGATCCCCACCTATTAACGCTATCCTACACACACTAGGGACAATTTATATTTATACCAAGCCAATTGACCTATAAACCTGTACATCTTTGGAGTGTGGGAGGAAACAGAAGATCTCTGAGAAAACCCACGTAGCCATGGGGAGAACGTACAAACTTCATATAGACAGCACCCGTAGTCGGGATTGAACCCGGGTCTCTGGCGCTGTGAGTCTGCAACCCTACCGCTGCACCACTGTGCTGCCCTCTAATTGCTGCAATTTATACAGAAGAATAAGGACTTTGTATCCTTAAGGGCCTGTCCCACTGAATGAGGTAATGCAATAGTTCTCCCGAGAGTCCCCTGATTTGAACTTGGAGAATTACGGTAATAGCCTTTTGTAGGTACTCGGGGCTCTCGTGGACATTTTTCACACTGTTAAAAAAACTTCATGAGCTTACCGCGTTTCCCGAGTACCTGCCTTTAGTGATACGAGCCGCTAAGAGATGTCCCGAGCTCCGACGCACCTGCTACGTACATGCTACGTACTTACCATGAGTTAGATTTTTTTTTTCAACTCGGGAGAGCTCTTGGGTAAACTCGTATAGTGGGACAGTCCCATTTCAGTAACTTCCTAAAGTTCAAATTTCAGGATAATGTTTCAACTGTGGCTTCATCGGGGAATCTGTCTTGCTTCTGAATCAAAAGGTTCTTAGTTTGAATCCCAATCCAGAGACTTGAGGAAATGGGTCAAGGTCACCATTCTAGTCCAGTGCTGAGAGAGCAGGAGATGCTATCTTTTGATTGGGATAGTATAGTGTGGCTCTGTCCTTTCTCCCAGATGGATTCAAACAAGATCCAAATGCATTACTTCAAACACAAGCAGATCACGTGCTGGTGAATATTTATCCCTCAATCAACATACCTTTTGGAAAGGAAACAGATAATCCAGTCATTAACAGTTTCCTCCCACATTCCAATGGCGTGGGTGGGTAGATTAATTGGCCCTTATTGCTAGTAAATTGCCCCTAGTTCATAGGTGAGTGATAGAAACTGAGGAGAAGAATTGATGAGAATGTAAAGAGAATCAAAGAATGGAATTTGCCTAAGTGGGTGGTGGTGGTTTTGTAGCCCACATTCTTTGTGGGCTACAATACCGGTCTCCACGTAGCATGTAAATTGGCTTCCACCTTCCCTCTATTACGTCAGTGAATACATTCTCGGGAGGGACCTCGCCACCAAAGGTCATAGAGCTCTTTTCTTTCTTTTAAAATCTTTTTATTAGTTTTTTTTCAAAAGCAAAAACAAGACAACAAAAAATGATAAACATTACAATGATATTGATACATAGGGATCAGGATTACATTAATAACAGGTATAACCTAAATACGAGTCCAGTGTCAAAATAAACATTAAATATAGACCTCCCGGTCTCCATGTAAATATAGTTCCGTGTTTAAAAGAGAACTTGTATGTATAAAAACAAAAAGATTTAAAAAAGAGAGAAGTAAAAACAACCCCCCCCCCCAACTTTTTTTTAAAGCAGCAAAACAGAATCTGGGCTGCAAAGAATTTCAACAATTTAAGTTCCTGTTTGTTGTCAAATCTGTTCCACCGTGTAAAGGTAAAATAATTATTATAACAGTTGGAGAGGGGACAATTTATGTCATATGAAAATATGAATAAATCTTCCCCAAGTCCTATCAAATTTAACCAAGGGTTGGAAGATTAGAGTCTTTCCATTTTAATAAAATAGATCTTCTAGCAATTTATGTGGTAAAAGCAATCGACCAATGGGCGGAATGGGACAGATGAATAGAATCTAACATTGGTAGCCCAAAAATTACAGTAATAGGATGAGGTTGTAAATCAATACCTAAAACTACAGAAATAGTATCAAAAATCTATTTCCAATATTTTTCCAAAAGTGGCCAGGACCAAAACATATGTCAATGAGGCCACTTCAGAATTAGATCTGTCGCAGGTAGGATTTATATGACCATAAAAACGGGTTAACTTATCTTTTGATATTTGAACTCTGTGAACTACCTTGAATTGTATCAAAGCGTGGCTTGCACACATTGAGGAAGTATTAACTAATTGAAGAATCATCTCCCATTTCTCTTTAGATAGAGAAATTTGAAGTTCTCTTTCCCAGTCATTCTTAATTTTATCAAATGTATATATTTTTTAAATTTCAGTCAACTCATAAATAGTCGTTATTAAGCCCTTCTGATAAGGGATCAAATGTAAAAAAAATTCAAAAATTTCGGTTTGATGTGGTAATGGAAAAAAGGGTAGAGTAGCCCTCAAAAAATGTCTAATTTGGAAATATCTAAAGAAATGTGTTAGGCAAATTATATTTATTGGAGGGTTGTTCAAAAGACATAAAACAACCATCCAAAAACAAATCACGAAAAGCTACTAATCCCTTCCTCTTCCATAACAGAAAGGCTTGATCAGTACGAGAAGGTTGGAAGAAAAAATTTGATATGATAGGACTCGATAAGATAAAATCATTCAATCCAAAAAACCTACGAAATTGAAACCATATTCGGAGTGTATGTCTTATTGGGTTAGTCGTATATTTATTCAATCTCGTGATTGTAAAAGGTAACAAGCCCCCTAGAATAGAAGCCAATGATAGCCCTTGCATAGAATCACGTTCAAGATTTATCCATCTTGGGCATTGGGTATCTTTTAAATCTTTTGTCCAAAATGTTAGATAGTGAGCATTAACTGCCCAATAGTAGAATCTAAGGTTCAGCAGTGCCAAACTACTGTCTTTTTTAAAATTTCTGTAAGTATTTTTTACTTGGTCTGGAATTTATTCTGCCATATGAAGAAATTTTGGAGTCAATAATATCAAAGAAAGATTTAGCAATAAAAATTAGTATAGTCTGAAATATAAAAAATTTAGGTAAGATAAACATTTTAATAGCATTGATTCGTCCTATTAAAGATAAGTACATTGGTGACCATTTAGTGAACTGTTGTTTGATATGCAATTAGAGGTGTAAAATTGGCTTTAAATAAATCCTTGTGTTTCTTGGTAATCTTAATGCCTAAATAAGTAAAACATTCGGTAGTCAATCTAAATGGAAACTGTCCATAATTTGAAACTAGATTATTTAATGGAAAAAGCTCACTCTTACTATGATTTAGTTTGTAACCAAAAATAACTTGGACTTGGACTTGGAAAACTTTATTGTCATTCAGACCTTGCGGTCTGAACGAAATTTCGTTGCCTGCAGTCATACATATAGTAAATAACAAAAACACACAATAAACACATATTTAACATCCACCACAGTGAGTTCACCAGACACCTCCTCACTGTGGTGGAAGGCAAAAATCTTGTCTTTGTCTCTTCCTCTTCCTCTGCGCTGAGGCGACCCGGGCCTCCGATGTTGTGACCGCACCGGGTGATGTAAATAAGTCCCGCGGGTGAACCGCGCTCGGCGAGCGGGCCGGTTCAACTCCTCGCCCGGGCGGCCGAAGCTGCCGAAGCTGCCGCCCTCCAGTCCAGCGGAAGCTCCGGAAAAACAGGTCACCAACCTGTGATCTGCGAGCTCCCGACGATGTCGTCCACTGGGCCCGCGGCCTCCGAAGTCTCTGCCGCCGCCACCACCACCGGAAAGCCGCCACAGCCCCGAGTCGGCCAGCCCCACGCTGGTAAGTCCTGGCTGGCTCTGCCTCCGGAGGCTCGGGTCGGTCGCAGTTAAAGTTGGAGGCCGCCAGCTCCGCGATAGGCCTCAGCGCAGACGGAGACGGGGGATACGACAAGAAAAGTCGCGTCCCCCCAAAAGGAAGAGACCAAGAACGTTTCTCCCACCCCTCCCACACACATACACTACATAATAACTCAAACTAACGCTAAAAACAAGACAAGAAAACAACAAATAAAAAGAAAAACAGACGGACTGCAGGCGAGCCGCTGCTGCCAGGGCAGCGCCGCCACGCCCTGAATGATTTACACTCTTACTATGATTTAGTTTGTAACCAAAAAAACGACTAAATTGATTAAGCAGAGCTACTATTGCCTGAATAGATTTCTATTATTAGAGATGAATAATAACAGATCATCTACATAAAGAGATAGCTTATGTCTTATTCCCACGGACAATACCGTGATATCAAACAGTAAAGGACAGCCCTTTCTAGTACCTTGAAAGAGCCTGAAAAAAGGGATCTCTGATTATTGGTAAGTACAGAAGCCTGAGTAAGTACCTGGACCCACTGCAGCTTGCTTACCGCCACAACAGATCAGTGGTGGATGTGATCTCGCTGGCCCTCCACTCCGCTCTGGACCACTTGGACAACAACAACTCGTATGTCAGGCTGTTATTTGTTGATTACAGCTCGGCATTTAATACAATCATCCCCTCCAAGCTGGTTACCAAACTCGCAGAACTGGGTCTCTGCCCATCCCTCTGCAATTGGATCCTTGACTTCCTCATTCTCAGACCAGTCTGTTCATATTGGTGGAAATGTGTCAGCCTCGATAACAATCAGCACGGGAACACCTCAAGGCTGCATGCTCAGCCCCCTGCTGTACTCACTCTATACTCATGACTGCATAGCCGGTCATAGTGTGAACTCCATCATCAAGTTCGCTGATGAAACCACTATTGTGGGACGTATCATTGATGGGGTAGAGTCAGAGTATAGAAGAGAGAACAAGCGACTGTCCATATGGTGCCAGCACAATAACCTGGCCCTCAACACCAGCAAAACCAAGGAACTGATTGTGGACTTTGGAAGGAGTAGGATGGGGACCCACAGTCCCGTTTATATCAATGGGTCGATAGTTGAAAGGGTTGTGCTTCAAATTCCTGGGTGTGCACATCTGTGAAGATCTTTCCTGGTCTGAGAACACTGATGCAGTTATTAAGAAAGCACATCAGCACCTCTACTTCCTGAGAAGATTACGGTGAGTCGGTTTGTCAAGGAGGACTCTAGCTTCTACAGGTGCACAGTAGAGAGCATGCTGACCGGTTGCATCGTGGCTTTGTTCGGCAACTTGAGCGCCCTGGAGCGGAGAAGACTACAAAAAGTAGTAAACACTGCTCAGTCCATCATCGGCTCTGACCTCCCTTCCATCAAGGGGATCTATCGCAGTCAATGCCTCAAAAAGGCTGGCAGTATCATCAAGGACCCACACCTTCCTGGCCACACACTCATCCCCCCCCCCCCCCCCCCCCCCCTCCCCCCCCCCCCCCCTGTGCTATCTTCAGGCAGCAGGTACAGGAGCCTGAAGACTGCAACGACCAGGTGCAGGAATAGCTACTTCCCCACAGCCATCAGGCTATTAAACTTGGATCGGACAAAACTTTGAACATTAATAGCCCATTATCTGTTATTGGCTCTTTATCAGTTTATTTATTCATGTGTGTATATAGTTCTGTAGTTATGCCTACTATGTTCTGTTGTGCTGAAGCAAAGCAAGAATTTCATTGTCCTATCAGGGACACATGACAATAAACTCACTTGAATCTTGAATCTGCAGTATATTATGTATCAGCTTGATCCAAGAAATACATTTTGGACCAATCTTAAATTTTTCAACTGTATTGAATAATTATTCCCATTCTACTCTATCAAACACCTTCTCAGCATCAAGTGAAGGTTGAAGAGAATCACACATTCTGAAGTTTTATTTGACGCTGTATATATGATATTAATCTCCTAATGTTAAAGTATGAGTAACGATTTTTAATAAAACTTGTCTGATCTTCAGAAATTTGCGGTAAAATATTTTCCAATCTCATAGCGAATATTTTGGAAAGAATTTTGAAATCTACATTTAACATTGATATAGGTCTGTATGTTGCCACTTCAGTAGGATCTTTATCTTTTTTAAGAATTAAAGAAATAGATGTGTCATAAAAGGATTGTGGTAATCTATTCATTAAAAAGGCTTCTTTAAAAACCTTGCATAGCCAGGGAGACAGTAAACTTGAGAAATACTTTAAAAATTCCACTGTAAACCCATCTAAACCAGGAACTTTACCAGAATTCATCGAAAGGATTGCTTTCTTTATTTCTTCCTCCGTGATGGGTTAATCTAACAACAGAAACTCATTACGGGGTAAATTTGGCAAGTTCAGTTTCTTTAAAAACTCATGCATTCTATTGGAATCAGTAGGAGAATTCTGATTGGTATAGGGAGGTATAAAATTCCTGAAAGGTTTTATTAATTTCATCATGGTCTAAAGTCAATGTACCATCCCGGTACATTACTCACTTTAGTAATCTGACGTTTGGATGACGCAGCTTTCAACTGATTGGCGAATAATTTACCAGATTTATCAGCATGTATATAAAATTGACTTGGTTTTAAGTAACTGATTCTCCAGCAGTGATACTAATAACAAATCGTATCTCAATTGAAGTTTAACTCTATTCTTATAGAGCTCTAGACTAGGAGCTTTTGAATAATTTTTTATCAATTTCTTTAATCTCATCAGCCAATATACGTATTTCATTTTGAATTTTTTTTATCCCACTGAGTATGAAATAATTTGTCCACAAATATATGCCTTAAAAGCATCCCAGATTACACCATTGGATATTTCTTGAGTAGAATTTGTTAAGAAGAAAAAAGCAATCTGATCTTTAATAAAATTAACAAAAAGTAGATCTTGAAGCAAAGTAGTATTAAATCGCCATTGTTCAGCACTAAACTTGGAATCAGGTAGTTTATTCAGTATTTACTTTAATGTCATTTTAACTGTGTACTAACATAGAAGAAACGATAAATTGTTTAATTGATAGTTTCAATGGTGCATGATCAGAAATAGCAATTGCATCGTACTCACACGCAGTGACCGATGAAACTAGCCGAGAATTTATTCTAAAGTAGTGTATCCTAGAGTAAATATATTATACATGAGAGAAATAAAATTATTTATCATTTGGGTGTAGGAATCTCCAGACTTCTAACATTCCAGAGTCAAGTAAAAAAGAGTTGATAAAACTAGCTGATTTATTTGGAAGCACATGATCAGATGCAGATCTGTCCATCGAGGGGTTCAAACAAGAGTTAAAATCTCCACCCATTATTAAAAGATGTTCATTTAAATTAAGAAAGGATGCGATTAACTGTTTAAAAAAAAAACTCAGGGTGATCAATATTGGGTGCATAAACATTCACCATAACTTTTTGGTTATGAAGAACACCAGTGATCATCAAAAATCTATCGTATGGATCAGGAATTATTTCATAATGAACAAACAAAATTGAGGAGTCAATAAAAATAGACTCCTTTCACCTTAGCCTGTGAATTTGAATGAAACTGCTGTCCTCTCAAACTTTAAAAATCGATCATTGTTGCCTTTCGTTACATGAGTTTCCTGAACAAAGATAATCTGAGCATTTAGTCTACGAAGAACTTTAAAAAATAAAAAATAAAAAATATAATAAAAAAAATTAAATTCCTCTTAATGGGATGGTTCAAACCATTCACATTCCATGAAAGGAAGTTAATAACTTTATCCATATTGTTTGTAAAAATCATGTGTAATGTAAAGGGTTAATTTCTTAAAGCATAACAGTTCATGATACTGGAAGGAGAAAAATCTAAGGCAGAGCCAGAAGTGACGACATTTCAGACATTTTTGTAGTTCAAATTCTGCCCAGATAGAAAAAACTAAGCTAGAAGCGAAATACTCCCCCCCCCCCCCCCCCCCCCCCCCCCCCCCCCCCCCCCCCCCCCACCCACCCATGCAAAGCCTGAATCTGACCAGTAGACAGTCAGTACGCTACCTAATCCCTTCCCTATCCCCATCTCTCCTAATGACAGCACCCAACGTAAAAATAAGGCCTTTTTACTACTCAATAGCCAAAACAAAATTAATTTTATGGGTAAGAAGTGCATGTTAACTGTGGAAGACAAGAGCTACTTCATATTATTTATCCAAGGTCAGAATATGAAAAACAAGAACTGCATTCACTTTGTTTATCTAAAGACAGGGGAAAAAATCCTTCAATTTAAAAGAGAAGAAAAAATCCTTCAATAGAAAAGCTAACAAAGAAGATCTTAAAAATTAAAATATATTACCATTACATTAAATTAATAGTATCTTAGAGAAGGTAAAAGTTGTTTGATACCATCGTACAACATGGTTTGTTCTGGGGGCGCCGACCTGTGCAGGTATGGCTGCCCAGCCTGCAGCTGTCCGTTTTTATCTCTTTTTTAATTTTTAGTTTAATACATTTTTAATACATGGATATTCTCCTTCATCTGCAAGAAGTGAAACTGAACGATCAAATGTCTCGGTTTATCTTGGGGACAAGATTTCTTCCCGATCCTGTGTGCGTTATCCAAAATTGGAAGATTTTCGTAGTGCTCGGTTGAAAATCTCCTTTATCATTTTAGAGGCATATTTTATAACATTGTCCCCTTCTTGACCTTCAGACAAACTAACAATTCGCAAATTCAGTCGACGGCTTCTGTTTTCCAGATCCATATTTTTAATCTTGTATTGCTGGAGTGCCCGAGTATTTTCATTCATTTTCCGTTCCAATTTTTCAATCTTCAAATGTCTTTCCTGGCCAAGGTTTGCAAGTTATCAATTTGTTCCTTCTGTTCACGAGATTCATCTTGTAACATCAGCTTGTCTTGAACTGCCTTCAATTTGCTCAAAATTCCTTTCATAATTTCTTCCATGCGAAATCTTGTTTTCATTTCATTTTTCAATTCATCGTTCATTTTCGATATTGCTTCTAAGATACCAGAGCTGTGCCTTCCCCATGCTCCTTCCTTGGAGAAGCTCTTTTCCCTCTTGTATCCATCCTTTACACAATTGAAACGTATAAAAGTGTTATCAACACTTTAAGAAAGGTTAGACTGTGCCTTGAAATCAAGTAATAACAAGTAACATTGAAAGAGTGGTAAGCAAGAAGTTAAAAGTTAAAGGAACAAATTAAGTTACAACCTTTACTGCATGCTGCCACTAGGAGAGTCTCGATCATAGAGCTCTATGATATTTTCTCAACACTAGTACCTTATTTATTAGCACATAACACACTTCACACAATTCATAACACAATTCTTAAGGGGTTGGATAGGCTAGATGCAGGAAGATTGTTCCCGATGTTGGGGAGGTCCAGAACAAGGGGTCACAGTCTAAGGATAAGGGGGAATTCCTTTAGGACTGAGATGAGGAAAGCATTTTTCACACAGAGTGGTGAGTCTCTGGAATTCTCTGCCACAGAAGGTAGTTGAGGCCAGTTCATTGGCTATATTTAAGAGGGAGTTAGATGTGGCCCTTGTGGCTAAAGGGATCAGGAGGTATGCAGAGAAGGCAGGTACATGATACTGAGTTGGATGATCAGCCATGATCATATTGAATGGCCTACTCCTGCACCTATTTTCTATGTTTCACCACAATGTTTATCAGAAGGCCAAAACAAGGAAAATCTCCATGTACACCTGTAGACGGAATGGAGGATTTGCTTTATGATGTGTTAAGAGGGTACAGAAAGATGTAAAGGGACTGTCAATCGGTCTTCATTGCTACTGAAAATTCATAGCCAAATATATTCTGGGGAAATTTGTGGCAGTGTCTTTTTTTTTTTAAATGGAAGCACCAGTGATGTGTCTAATTGTCTTGCAGAAGGGAGATGAAAGAACAATGTACTTGCCATTTCCATCATGGGAGACTACGGGTTGGAATGGGTCACCCAGCCCTGTTTCCTTGAGTGCAAATTCTCAACACTGAACTCAAAGAAAACATTGTAAGGTGGGGTTGTGTCATTAACCCTGGCTGTACTTTGAGAAGTTCTGGTGAGGGTTGTTGAGAAACAGATGTTGATTGGACAGATGCAATAAATTGTAACAACAGCAACTTGGCATTTTAGCACAGAATGTTTAAGGTAGCATCCAGGAGCCTGGGTTGTTAATTTTTTGGGGGTGAAATTGAATTCCTCACTGATATCGAGGAAATTCAATTAAATCTGGAAAGTTGGTAGCAGCAATGATATCAAAGCTATCAGAGTGAGTGTGAAAAAAAAATTATTGTATTTCCCAGCAATGAAGATGCTATTTTTTACCCAAATATAAGGCACGAACATTTACCTGCGTCTTGGAGTCCAAAGGTCAGGTTGTCAGCCAAGAAAGATGGACTTGGCTATCCCTCAGTACGATGTTGCTGCACTGAGAGATAGACAAGTCTGAGGGGGGGAGGAGAAGAGTGAGTTCCTTTCACAGCGTGTGGGGAATCTGGCCTGGGTCAGCACTGCTAGCACAAAGTAGTAAGCTTGGCTGAGCCGCCAAGGGTAAAGTTGCAGGGCGGCTGGAGCGTTGAGGAAGGGGGGGATCGAGGATCATGCCAGCAACTCACTCAGTTGCTTGGATGGCTGTGAGCGGCCGCCGGGACCGGACAGCGGAGCTGGCCGCCACCTCTGCGCCTTCTGCCAGCCCGCTCGCCAGCCGGCCAGCCACAGTGTCCTTTGGCACAGGCACAACCGGTAGAGGTGGTGGTTGGCAGGTCGCTAAGGGCGAAAGGCTAGCTGCTCCGTCCCGGGCTCTCTCTCTATCTCTCTCTCTCTCTCTCTCTCTCTCGCTCTCTCCGTTATGTGATCATCCTGAGCCAGGAAGTCCCCATCCCTCAGACCTGAACCGCACAGTGCATTGTGGGACAGGCGAAGATGGAAGCTCTCTGGTCCTCATTGCCTCTTTGAAGGTGTTCACAGCTTCCTTTCTACTGACTAAACCAAGCCCTTGATCCTGTCCTGCCAGCCTTTTTTCAAAATTTAGCAACTCAAAATGAGGTTGTGTCTTCATTGCCTGGAAATACGGTTAAAAAAATGTAAATAGCCTGGTTCATTCGAGTCTTCCACCAGGATATATGCTGAAGATGGATGCAAAAACCTGGAGTAACTCAGCTGGTCAAACAGCATCTCTAGAGAAAAGGAATAGGTGACTTTTCGGGTCGAGTCCCATTTTCAGACTGTCCTTACCAATTGTGTCTGGGGTCACATACAACTCAATCTGGCTCCTAACGTATTCTGAAAATGGTCTGAAAAGTGACTGTTCAGTGGCAGTTAGGAATGGGCATTACATGCTGGCTGAGCCAATTTATGCCTTTCGAACAAACATTTTCAAAGGAAATGGATGAATAATTGTAATGTTTTCAGATCAGAATCCTGCAGGAGGTGGAAAGGATGCTGAGAAACCCTTCACCATCGTTGCGACTGTCTTTTTTGCATGCAGTGTGTGCTGTTAATTCTGTGGCGCAGCTGTAGAATATTTGACGGATTAGATTCACAGCAGTCAGTCAAGTTGCCAGGCAACAGTATGTGCAACCTTTTGTTTTCTCCCCATTAGTCATGATACCAGATAACAGGGGTCAGGAGCGTTGGCTTCTCCAGCCTTGTGCCATTTAATCACTGGGTTTAATATTTTGT
This sequence comes from Okamejei kenojei, assembly GCA_035221665.1. NCBI lineage: Eukaryota > Metazoa > Chordata > Chondrichthyes > Rajiformes > Rajidae > Okamejei > Okamejei kenojei. The sequence continues at coordinate 70,884,205 of CM069133.1, read as the reverse complement.
TGTTCTTTCTTTGCTCCTACTATGGAGGGTAATTTTTCTACCCTGTTTTCCCAGTATGGAACAATTAGATTGCAGGATTCCATTTTTATACTTGTCAAAAGTAATGGGCATTAGATTCCTTACAGGTACTACTTTCAGCCTCGAGGTTGATCAGCACTAAAACATTCTGTTCACCGGGAACTGGTTGGAAGGCCAAACGAGAATGTAAAATACCAACACGGGGAGCGTGAGAAGGAATGAACTGATTTGCATTTATTTTTTTTCCTGCCTTTTTCCTACCTCTGGGCATCCCCACTCGTTCTGCAGCCGATCCTTGAAAAGCATTGGAATGTAAGAGAGATAGCAACTGATTTGCACTCAATGGGTTTCTAGATGCAACAATGTAGTAATGACTCAATAGATTGTCTTAATGTGTTGAAGGTTTGTTTGTAGAAGACTTACCTTGCCTCCTCCATGAATCATGTGGGACGAGACCTGGGAAGTGTATAGGTTTGACCCACAATATCTGGTGATCCTTACAAGTTAAGGGCCTGTCCCACTTGGGCGTCATTTGCGCGTCACGCAGATGGCACGCAAAGATTTTGTGAATCCCAAAATCCTGGGGCGCTGTGCGCGACCGCGTGTCACTGCCTACGTCACCACGCACCATGTGCGCGTAATGCATGCCATGAGCGTATCGTGACGCGAAAATGATGACGCATAAATGACGCCCAAGTGAGACGGGGCCCTTCACGCATCTGAAACTTTGAGCCACTCAAACCTGTGTATTTCAAGCTGAGTCCCCCAGTTTAATTTGGTGTTTTAGCTTTCATAAATTCTAGGAGCAGAATAAGGTCATTTGGCCCATCAAGTCTACTCCACCATTCAATCATGGCTGATCTATCTTTCCCGCTCAACCCCATTCTCCTGCTTTTTTTAGTTCAGTGATACAGCGTGGAAATCGGCCCTTTGGCCCACTGAGTCTGTACCAACCAACGATCCCTGCACACTAACACAATCCTACACGCACGAGAAACCAGTTACAATTTTTGCCCAAGCAATTGACCCACAAACCTGTATGTCTTTGGAGTGTGGGAAAAGATCAGAGCACCTATAGAAAACCTACGCAGGTCACGGGAGAATACACAAATTCCGTGCAGCCAGCACCTGCAGTCAGGATTGAACTCTGGTCTATGGCACAATAAAGCAATAACTCTACCACTGCACCACCGTGCCGCATTCTCTTCTATAAATGTCTTTGATCCTATAAAACACCTAGGAGGCACATTAGGATATTTTGTGATCATATTATTTACAAGTGTGTGGTGTTGCCAACTCCAAAGTACAAAGTCCAAAATATCTACAGCCTGTCAGAGAGGAAACGCCCGACTAATCACATATTAAGGCTGTCAAAGTCCGATAGGGGCTGGGAGGTGCCTCTATATGAACCAAAGGCTTGACTGATGCAAAGTGTTATTTCTTCTCAAAAGGGAAAGAGTTGCTGAGGTAATCTCTCAATATCTTAATTAGCTGTTCCAAGAGCATTGAAAGACAAAGGTAACACATGTGTGTCTCTGGCATATATCTCATGGAGCTTTTTCATGTGGGCTGCACTTTATCGTTTTGGGAATTGGTCAATGTAGATCAAAAAAGATTCAGCAAGAAAGATGAATTTGGCCAAGGCCACTCTTGCCCACGCGGTTTGGGGCAACTTCAAACAAGCAAGCAACCATACTAGTAACAGGTACTTCAATGCAAGTTGGAACTCTTCCTCTTTTTGGGATTTGGGTTGAAAGCAGAGCACCCCTAGGAAAGCTTTGGAGATGTGAAGAACAGGTGAACTCCACACAAACTGCACGAGAGGTTAGGATTGAATCCAGGTCTGTAGATCTGTGGGGATGCACTCTATTACCTATGTCACTGTGCCAGCTTATCTGAAAATATGACACCAAGATATTTGAGATTATGGGGTGATAGGTTTATAGTAAATAGTTTTGAGTATTTTATGGAGGGAGTGAGACGCACATTGAGATTAAAGGGCGGCGCGTGGAGCTTCAGGAGTGATTGCCACAGTGATTGACGATGGCGTGATTAAAAGCTGGAAGCAGAGAAACACAATTCTGGAAGACAGTTAGATAATAGGAAACATGAGAACAAGAAGCAATTCGGAAATAAGATGGGAGTCCTAAGTTGCTGCAAAAATAGGACTTGTGCTCTGGGTTAATTTTGTCATTTATTTAGGATCTGAACATCACTGGAAAATTTGACAGTGCTGATGGAGAGGGACTTGCAAGGTTTGGACCCACGATGATGAATGAATAGCAAAACAATTTCCAGGTCAGTTTGGCATATTCTGTAGAGGGGTAGTGGTAGAAGTTGAGTGTTTGGGAGCAGCCCAGGCAAGTAACCATTGTCCATTTTGTAGATGGTGCACACGGTAGCCACAGGGTGCCGGTGATGGATGAGTTTAAGTAAGTACGTTTATTGGCCAAGTATTCACGTACAAGGAATTTGCCTTGGTGCTCCTCCCACAAGTAACAACATGACATACAGTGACAGTTACGAATGACTCGGAAAACACTAAACATTAATAATAATAATAATAAATATTTAATGACAAAACACCATTGATCAAGCATGTGACCCAACAAAATACCAGATCAAAGGGAGGCTACAGATATCTGGCTGTTGAGTAGAGCAACTACTCGTGGATTAAAAACTGTTTTTATGTCTGGCTGTGGCAGCTTTGACAATCCGGAGTCGCCTTCCAGAGGGAAGTGATTCAAAGAGTTTGTGGCCAGGGTGAGAGGGGTCAGAGATGATCTTGCACACTCGCTTCCTGGCCCTTGCAGTGTACAGTTCATCAATGGAGGGAAGGTTGCAGCCAATAACCTTCTCAGCTGATCGGACGATTCGCTGCAGCCTCCAGGTGTCGTGCTTGGTGGCTGAGCCAAACCAGACCATGATGGAGAAGGTGAGGACAGACTCTACGATGGCCGTGTCGAATTGGACCATCATTGCCTGTGGCAGATTGTGCTTCCTCAGCTGCCGTAGGAAGTACATCCTCTGTGTCTATTGGACTGTGGAGCAGATGGTAGCCCCCCATCTAAGGTCCTTGGAGATGATGGTTCCCAGGAACTTAAAAGACTCCACAGATGTGACTGTGGTGTTGTTGATGGTGAGTGGGGTGAGGGGAGGGGGAGCTCTCCTAAAGTCTACAATCAATTCCACTGTCTTAAGAGCATTGAATTCTAGGTTGTTGCGACAGCACCAGGACGCCAGCTGTGACACTTCCTGTCTGTAGGCAGATTCCTCCCCATCCTGGATCAGTCCAACCAGGATTGTGTCGTCCGCAAACTTGAGAAGCTTGACAGAGGTGTGTGTGGAGGTGCAGTCGTTGGTGCAAGAAGAGGAGAGAGTACGCAGCCTTGCAGTGCTCCTATGCTGAGCGTTTGCGGGTCCGAGATGTGCTTTCCCAGCCTCACATGCTGCTTCCTGTCTGTCAGGAAGCTGGTGATCCACCAACAGAGGGGTTCAGGCACAGTCAACTTGGAAAGTTTGGAGTGTAGTAGCTCTGGATCAACGGTGTTGAATGCAGAGCTAAAATCAACAAACAATATCCTTGCATAGGTCCCCTGGCGGTCTAGGTGCTGTAGGATGAAGTGCATGCCCAGGTTGACAGCATCATCCACAGATCTATTGGCCCGATATGCAAACTGCAGAGGGTCCAGCAGGGAGTGTTTGATATTTTTCAGCTTGGCCAGCACAAGCCTTTCGCGTGTCTTCATGACTATAGAGGTCAGTGCGACAGGCCTGTAGTCATTAAGACAAGTGTGTTGCTATGTGCTGCATGGTGTTATTCTTTTTGAAAGTTGTTGGAACTCTTTATTTCTGGCTTGTGCCTAATTGATGATAGAAATGGTTTAAGTGTTGCGTGGTGTGTTACACCCAGCCTCTGACCTTGTCAAAGTATTATGTAGCTGTTCCTGGAGACGCAAAGAACTGCAGATGCTTGTTTACCAAAACAGACATTGGGTGCTGGATTAATTCAGCAGGTCAGACAACATGTGTAGGAAGGAACTGCAGATGCTGGTTTAAATTGAGAGACACAAAAAGCTGGAGTAACTCAGCAGGACAGGAAGCATCTCTGGAGGGAAGGAATGGGTGACATTTTGGGTTGAGACCCTTCTTCAGACTACATCTCTGGAGAACAAAGGATAGGTGTAGCTGGTCCTGTTGAATTTATTAATGGTGACCCTACAATGTTGAAGACCCTACAATGTTGATTGTAATGTTATTGAATGTCAAGGGTGGTAGTTAGGCATTTGTTGGAGATAGTCATTTCCTGACACTTTTTTCAGGAGAATGAATGTTATCTGCCATTTGTCAGTGTGCTTGAATTCTGTGCAGGTCTTGCTGCAGGCAGGCTTGGACTGCTTCATTTGCTGAGTCATTGCGAATGAAATTGAACATTGCACAATCACCAGCAAGCTTCCCCAATTTGGACCTTGTGATGGAAGCAATGTCCTTCCATTGATGATGATGGGGAGCCCTGGGAGAATCCCAGGAGGTATTCCTGCGGCTGTGATGTTTGACCTCAACCATCTTCCTACTTGTGAGGGATGACTTAACCACTAGAGAGCTTTCCTCTTTGTTTTCACTTTTCATGGACCTCCTTGATTCCACACTCTGTTACATGAAGGCTTAACATGAAGGAGAGGCACTCTTCCCTTACTAATGGCATTCTGTTGCATGGTTTGTGTCTGGACTAAGGCTGTGATGAGATCTGGGGCCAACTGGTGTTGACAAACCCAAGATCTCCATCGAGGGCTTGATAGCATTGTCAATTTATTTTTGTTCCATTTTGCTAACGTTGAGGGTACACTGGTAATTTGTCAGAATGGGATCGTCCTGCATTTTATGAGGAAAGCATACCTGAATGGTTTTCCATGTCGGGTAAATGCCACCATTGTAACTGTAACAGAGCCGTTTTGCTTGAGTCGCGGCTAGTTCTGGAGTGCAGGTCATCCGTGTTACCAACAGCGATGTTGTAGAGTCTTATAGTTTGTGCTGCTTTTAGTGCTCTGTTTAACGATAACACATGGAATTGTTGGGAGACTGACGTCTGTGATATGGTGTATCTAGACTTTCAAAAAGCCCTTGACGAGGTCCCACACGAGATCACTGCAAAACTAGAGCACTTGGTATTGGGGATAGCGTATTGGCATGGATAGAGAACTGGTTGGCAGACGGGAAGCAAAAAGTAGGAATTAACGGGTCCTTTTCAGAATGGCAGGCAGTGACCAGTGGAGTGTCGCAAGGCTCTGTGCTGGGAACCCCAGTTTACAATATTAACAATTTAGACTAGGGAATTAAATTAACACCTCCAAGTTTGCGGATGACACCAAGCTTGGTGGCAGTGTGAGCTGCGAGAAGGATGCTATGTGGTTGCGGGGTGACTTGGACAGGTTGGGTGAGTTGGCAGATGCAGTACAATGTGGATAAATGAAGTTATTCACTTTGGCAAGAACAGGAAGGCAGGTTATTATCTGAATGGTGTCAAGATTAGGAGAAGGGGAGGTGCAATGAGACCTAGGTGTGCTTGTACATCGGGCACTGAAGGTAAGCAGGGACAAAATGCTGGAGTAACTCAGCGGGTCAAGCAGCATCTCTGGAGAGAAGGAATGGGTGACGTTTTGGGTCGAGACCCTTGTTCAGTCTACCTTCCATTTAAACCAATATCTGCAGTTCTTTCCTACACACTGAAAGTATGCATGCAGGTACAACAGGCAGTGAATAAAGCTAATGGCATGTTGGCCTTCACGGAGAGGATTTGAGTTCAGGAGCAAGGAGGTCCTACTGCAGTTGTACAGGGCTCTGGTGTGCAATTTTGGTCTCCTAATTTGAGGTAGTGCAGCGTAGGTTCACCAGGTTAATTCCCAGGATGGCTGGACTGACATATGATGAAAGAAAGGGTCAACTTGGCTTGTATTCACTGGAATTTAGAAGGATGAGAGGGGTCTTATAGAAACATATAAAAGTCTTTGAGGATTGGGCAGGCTAGATGCAGGAAAAATGTTCCCAATGTTGGAGTCCAGATTAAGTATGAGGGGTAGGCCATTTAGGGCAGAGATGAGGAAAAACCTTTTCACCCAGAGAGTTGTGAATATGTGGAATTTGCACAGAAGGCAGTGGAGGCCAATTCACTGGATGTTTTCAAGAGTTAGATTTAGCTATTAGGACTAAGGAAATCAAGGGATATTGTGTGTGTGTGTGTGAGTGTGGCGGTGGGGGGGGGGGGGCAGAACGAGGTACTGATTTTGGATGATCAGCCATGACCATATTGAATGGTGGTGCTGCCTCAAAGGGCTGAATGGCCTACTCCTGCACCTATTGTCTATTTCTCTATGATGATGGGCATATGGAGTTGGAGCATGGGGATTGGCATTCATATCATGGAGCAGACATTATGAATGATCTCAGATTTACAAGGGATGCTGGCCACCTCCTTAGAAATGTCAGGAGATACAAGACTGCAGATGCTGGAATCTTAAGCAAAACAAATCAAATTGCTGGAGTAACTCAGCCAGTCGGGCAGCATCTGTGGAGTGAAACGGCCAATTGACTTTTTGGGTCAGGACCGTTCTGCAGACTCTGTTTCTGCAGCTGGTCTGTGGATGAGCTGGGTCATAAGTGATGGAAATTATATGGGAATTAGTAGTCTTGGCCACGGTATAGATATTTGCATGGGGAAATTCCTGCTCCATGATATTAATGCCATTCCCCAGGCTGGTATTTTGAACGAGATGTTATTGGTATAGAAAAGCTGTAACGGGAATGATCATTATTTATAAAGCCACGTGTTATGTTTCTACTTCAAACTGATTTCCTGTTAATTATCTTTTAAAATGTAGGTGGTGACTTGCTCGAGGGTTGTGAAGTGAAGGTAAATTGGATTGACGATGTATTTGTATCTAAGTTGCAACTTCAGTGCATCCCAAAGTGCTTGCAGTCAATTATATTCCTTTTGGCAGCACTGTTGTATTGTAATGGAGGCCAATTCACTGGATGTTTTCAAGAGTTAGATTTAGCTATTAGGGCTAAGGAAATCAAGGGATATTGTGTGTGGGGGGGGCAGAACGAGGTACTGATTTTGGATGATCAGCCATGACCATATTGAATGGTGGTGCTGGCTCAAAGGGCTGAATGCAGGACAAATTGATGACAATTTGGGGACAACCAATTTACACCAAGCAATATGATAATTACCAAAACATTTTCAATGCAGGAATTACAAAATAGATGTTGAAAATTCTGGAAATGGATCCCGGCAGGCAGTATCTGTGGGAAGAAAAGCATTTCAGGTTGGCAATCTTTCAAAGAGTTAAAATAGATTATAAAAATGCGTGGAAGATAGACACAAAAAGCTGGAGCAACTCAGTGGGACAGGCAGCATCTCTGGAGAAAAGGAATGGATGACGTTTTGGTTTGAGACCCAGAAGAAGGGTCTCGACCCGAAACATCACCTTTCCTTTTCTCCAGAGATGCTCCCTGTCCCGCTGAATTACTCCAGCTTATTGTGTCTATCTTTGGTTTAAATCAGCATCTGCAGTTCCTTCATACACTTAAAGATGCATGGAGACAGGGTTTGGAACAAAAGGGTGAAAGATGAGGAGAATACAAGGTGATAGTACAGATTTCACTAATGTTAATTCATGGCCAGAGTATCAGGTAAACGCTCCTGTTCTTCTTTACGATAGGGCCATAGCAGTATTTGCACCCACCATGGGGGATAAAGTGTAACGCTCTGCAGCGTGAGACAGAGCAGACAGTTGCACATCAGATTTTGTGCTTCATCGTCAGGACCAGGTCCTGAGGAACAGCCTCCGAATGTGAGCTGTGAGAGTACTACCATGGCCAGTAACAAAGAAAGAGGATTGCTGTATCCGAATTCAGCTAAAAGTCATTGAATTGTGTGGGGAATTTTGATCTTGCTGGAACCGAGATCCAGCACGTTACAAATGATGTTGTGCATTAGGCTCAAGGATGCCATTGACGATGGGTCCTTTGGGCAGTGAGGTTTGTCCTACTCGTGAGTCTTTAGCTCGCAACAAACGAAGTTGCATCCAGCCCCACATAAAATAGTCTCCTGGGAAATCTAACCTTTTGAACCAGATTTAGTGTTTGGGAAATTCTTTTTATTTATGATAGGGAAATTGGTCCGAACAACTTTTATTAAACCATGCACTGTTTTTAAGTTTAACTAGACCAAGTGGGACCCATTGGGTCCCAGTCACATGGGAGGCCTGGTCCCCCAATGCAACCTGTTCCCCAAGGTAATATTCCACCACTCACCCGTTTCCCCCAATGCTATATTCCACCACTCACCCGTTTCCCCCCAATGCAATAGTCCACCACTCACCCATAGCCCCTAACTGTACAGGCGTGGCTCATTTCCCCTTATCCCCAACCATTCCCTCCCCTCCATCCTCCCTCTTCTTTCCCCTCTCTTCCTCCTCAATTTCTCCCTCGCCTCTCCTTTCCCCTCTCAGTCACTGCCTCCATAACTCATCTCCCCTCCCTACCCCCTTCTATTCCTCAGCCCACTTGCCCAACTGATCATGATCCTGCTGTGATTTTTGATAACCAATTTTTCTGTAGACTATACCATCCACTTTAGTGTCATCTGCTAACTTGCACAGGCCTTCTATCTGAAAAACAACCTTCCACCATCACCCTCCTCCTTTCCATGAATCATATTAGCTAGCTCTCACTGGATTCCATGAGATCAAAACTTCAGGAGCAGCCTACCATTTGGCATCTTATCGAAGGTATTGATGAAGTCCATATAAACATCTATGGCTTTGCTCTTGTCAATCTTTTTGGTTACTTACAAATTTTATTTGAGTTTTTTTTAAGACATGATCTGTGTAAAAAGAAAAATAACAACTTGTTCTGACTCTTTATTGAAACCAGTTTGTATTGCAAGCATGTACTAATTTTCTATCTTTGGTGGCAATTGTAGTAGCAAATACTAGTTTATTTCAGTGCAGACCATACAATATCATATTGAACACATGTCATTAGTATAAGATAGTCATGCAAATTCAAATACTATTGAGAAAATTAGGTTGTTTAAAGTTAGGTAATCTTCAATTACTAAAATTCAAGATCAGCAATAGTCACGATAAAACAGATTGCAAAATCCCTGTCTATATTACTAATGTTCTTTAGGGAAAGAAATCTGCCTCCCTTAGCGCCACTAATCTGTGTGATGCTTAATCCACAGCAATGTGGATATCTCTAACATGTCCTCTGTGATGGACCTTAATTGAACCAGCCACACACACATGCTGTCGTTATAAGAACAGTCATTTCACATGGAGCACATGGCCTTAATGTTTAACGTCTACAAAATGTACCACTGCCTTTAGCATTGAGAAGCCAGGGGCAGGAGAGGCATGGCAACATCATCTCCAAGTAGCAGGTTATCTTAATCTGGAAATACAATACAATACCATTTATTGTCATTTGAACCTCATTGAAGCTCAAACGAAATTTAGTTTCTGCAGTCATACAAACAAGAACCAAGATACAACACAATTTACACAAACATCCATCACAGTGAATCTCTTCCTCACTGTGATGGAAGGCAAAGTCTTGTCTCTCCCCTGCACTCCCCATTCTCCTCCCAAAGTCAAAGCCCCTGGCGGGCGATGGTAATTATGTCCCGCGGCCATTCACGCCGCGCAGGGCGTTGCAAGGCCATGCTCCGGGTCTTGATGTTAAAGCCCCCGGCGGGCGCTAGCAAGTCCCGCGGCCCTTAAAGCTGCGCCAGGCGATGTATGGCCCCGCTCCAGGTCATCTTCAACCTCGCAACTCGGGCAGGAGACGTTGCCGCCGCGGGAGCTCCGAAAAGCGATTTTTTTTTCATGAAAACCCCCGCTCCATGGTGCTAGGCCCCAACGACAACCCACCCCCCCACCCCCCGCCACACATACCCAGCTTAAAAAAAAAACACTATAACTACACTCAAATGAGACCAAAAAAAAAAGACAGACGGACTGCAGAGGCCGCTGCGATGATGCCTTTGCAGTTGGGGTTTAGTACCAATGAAAGCAAAGTGGGAGTGTTTCAGCATGGCATGAGCTAAATGTTCTCTCTGCTGCATCCAGTGAAGGAAGGAGCTGTGTTTGTAGATGCTAGAAGTTACAGTAAGAAACAGAAATTGCTGGAAACACTCAACAGGCTGAATGTCATCTACAGGGAGAGACAAAATCCATCTTTTGAGTTGGGAGAGATCCCTTTGTAAAAACTTTACCATAATATTTGTATTCATAACTGAACTGAATTTTCACCCTGATTAAATGACAAAGAATCTCGTGACAAGGCCCATTAAATGGAATCCCTTAAATCTCCGTGGGGAAATTTGTTATTTATAATTTTAAAAAGATTAATAATAGTAATTTGTATAGAAAAGGCTGCTGCTCATAGTCGGCTTCTTGAGGGTAATTAGAGATGAAGGTACTTGCCAACGGCACCCACCTTTGGTAAATAAAACAAACCTTCAAATATTTTCTGTGCAAATTATATAACTTTTTTAAAAGCAAACAAACCAAATCCTTTGTTGTAAAATTAGGAGGTCTCAGTTGTGTCAGCAGTTTAGTTTTACTTTAGTCCAACTTAAAATGTTTGTGTTTTGCCTGAAGTGAATCGTGTTACCTAATCTAGATTAAAATGTGTCTTGGGGAAACATTTAAAACAACAAATAGTTATTATTATGTGCTCTTTAAGTGTTGGTATTCTCCATTTTGGGTTTGGGTTTCAGCAACAGTTCTGGTCCTATCTTGACAATGGAACACTACAGACAAGCTCTTGCACCACCACCATATGCATTTGTTTCCCAACAGTGTTTTTGCTCTTTTTTTTGTTGTTTTACTTTTTTGTTAAATATTTTTATTAGAAGTACATATTAAAAAATAATATATTTGTCACATACATTCTTAATATTATTAATATTAACAATTATGTCTTTGTACTTCTACACATTTTTTAGTTTTTAATGCAGATGGGAAAAAATAGAGAGAAATGCAGTACAAATAGAAAATCAAAAAGATGAGTGGAGTGTTAAACAGGTTATCCATCGTTGGAGAGATATCCATGGTTTGTTATGTATGATTCTTCATCTATTCCTTTATTCAGGCTTCAGTCAGGCTCTCATAAAGAGCCATTTTGACCCTTTAAATATTCAATAAATGGAGACCATATCCCTCTGAAAAGATCCAACTTGTCCAGTAGGACAAGCCTTAATCTTTCCAGATGAAGTGTCTTCCGACATTCAAGTAATCCACATTTTGGTTGTGCGGGATGTAGGACCTTTCCAGAATTTCAATATTAATTTTTTCCCAATTAAACTGTAATCAATAAAAATTATTTGATTTGTTGTTATTAATTGATCTGTTTCTAATATTCCCAATATTATTTTGAGCAGTGGTGTATATGTTGTAAACTTTCATCCCATACTTCTGGTCTGATTATTTGACCTAATTTGTTTTCCCATGATTGCCTATATATTTCTGACATTGGGACATCGTTTTCCAATAAAATGTTATAAATATATGATATCAATTTTTCTGTGTTCGGGTGTTTATTTAGACATTCATCTAAAATGTATGTCTTTCTATTTCTAATTTCATGTGTTTGCTTTTACATAGTCTCTAATTTGTAAATATCTAAAGTAATCTTTTGAATGTAATCCATAAATTTGTTGTAATTCTTGAAATGAAAGGGAGGAGTTTTCCCTGTAGTGATCGCCAATCTTATTAATTCCATAGTTTTTCCATTGTAAAAAAACCTTTGTCCATCATTGAGGGTTTAAATGTAACATTATTTACAATGGTAAGGGCTAGTGGTATACATTCCAATTTTAATGTTTTCTTTATTTGTTTCCAGATACGTATCCCACTTTCTATTATAGGGTTTTCTCTATAGGTTTTCTTACCTAGTTTAATATTGGCAAATAAAATCGAGCTAATTTCAAAAGGCGAACAATCTTCTTTTTCCATTTTTAACCAGATTGGTTGTTTATCTGACTCTACTAACCAAAAAATTCATATTTTTAATATTAACTGCCCAGTAATAAAACATAAAGTTTGGCAGTGCTAGACCTCCATTTATTTTTGATTTACATAAATGTTTTTTTTATTTATTCTATGGCTCTTATAATCCCAGATAAAGTTGGTGACTATAGAATCAACCTTATTAATGTGTAATTTGTGTCAAATTCATGTTTTTATGTTTGTCTGGGTCTTGGTGCCTGTATTGTTACAGCAAGCAAGATTTCTCATTGTACCTGTGCCTTGTCATACTTGTGTACAATGACAAAAAAATCGGACTTAACATGCTTTCATATCACTTAGTTTTGCATAAGAAAATAAGAGCAGGTGGTAGTTATTTGGACCCTGGTACCTGTCCTGCCTTTCACGGCTCTTCCGCCCTAGACCTCTTCTGCCCAGTGCCACTTCTTTATTGCCCTTAGTTGTCCAATCTTTCAAAAAATGTATATAGTTCCATAACTTTCCCATCAACCCGACAGCTGTGAAAACAACACCCACCTTGATAACCCCAGAAAACGCACAAGATTTCTATGCTGGAAATGGACCAATGGCATTTCCAGTTGGGATCCTTCTTCAGACTGACAGCAACTCTGGCTTCGTCCTGTGATATTCCCTTTACTCTGTCTATCCAGTCCCTCAACTTCTTTGCAACTTCATTTAGAACTTGTTTTCTCATTTTCCCACTCTGATTTCTAATCTGAAAGTAAACGTTATTACACTTTGCATGCATGCATGCGTGCAGCCTGACTTGCTGAGTCCCCCAACATTCTTTGTATGTATTGGAGATGAGTAAACTTCATTGTATTGCTTGAAACGAGGAACTGCAGATGCTGGTTTACAAAAGAAGACACACAATGCTGGAGTCTTATGTATCTAATAGCTCTACTGTAATCTAATGCAAATGGCTCTACTGTAATCGGTATTGTCTCTGCTGACTGAATAGCACGCAACAAAAAGCTTTCCACTGCACCTCGGTACATGTGACAATATACTAAGTAGTTCAGCGGGTCAGGCAGCATCCAGGAAGAACATGGACGGGAAACATTTTGGTTCGGGATTCTTCAGACTGCTTTTGGGGAAGGGCGTTGCAGAAATAACTGGAAGCGAGGAGGGGCAGAACAATGTTAGGGTTGTGCATTCAGAAGGGGTAAGATTGGAGTGAGTATATTTAAGGCTAACATATGGCAAATCTTGTTTTGCATACTATCCAGGCAGATCACTCCATGCACAAGTACAATAGGTAAAAGATACGATAGAACTTTGATCATCCCCGGAGGGAAATTGGTCTGCCAATAATCATAACAAACAACAAGGTACATGAAAACATGAAATTAAAATTAAATTAAGAGTCGGGGGAAAAAAAAAGAAAGTCAAGTGACTGTTAGCTGGCTGCCGTGTGCACTTTGCCTTCACCGGAACAAATGATGAAACAAACTAAGACTTATCCCCTGGGCATCGGATTCTCCATTGCCCCCTCCCCCACACCGGGTCCCCTTTTGTTCTCCCACAGTCCCTCATGGCGGTCTCCACACGCCGGGTCCCCATTGTCTTTTTCCCCTCGCCCCTCCCCCCCCGTTGATCACCAGGCCCCACTGCTGCCTATATTGAGGCTACCGCTGCTGCCGCTGAGGCTTCCATCGCCACCGCTGGGGCTCCTTTGGCCCAGACAGACCTTGCTGCGTGGCTTCTCCCGCAGTCCCCTGGGAGTCTTGTGGGGTGAGTCGGGCCTACCGGGGTGCGTTCCGGTTGTTCGGCAGGTGAGTCTGGCCAGCACGGTTTGCCGAGACATTCTTGTCGCGCACGCGGCTTGCCGGGATTAAAGTGCAGGTTTGTTCGAGCTACATTAGCTAAATTAGAGTGCAGAATTTTCTTTGAGCTACAGGAAAAAGTGCAGATAAAATGCGAATATTAAGCTAGTTGGATCACAATATCGGGGCTACATCCTTGTATCTTCCTATGAGAGAAGAATTAATGTCTGGAGCACGAGTCAGGGCTCGAAATTAGCGGTTGCCCAGGTGCCAATGACCACCCAAAGTGCCGCCAGGCAACCTAAATGGCGAGTAATTTTGCCCGGCTTGGCACTGCAGATACTGGTTTATACCGAAGATACGAAAAACTGGAGTAACAAAGTGGGTCTGGCAGCATCTCTGGAGAAAAGGAGCGTGACGTTTTGTGTCGGCGACGACGTAGTTCAGAGCAAAGATACGGGGTGTGGGGTGACGGCGGGTCGGAGCGAATGACCGGCACCGCACAGCAGCGGCCTATAAGATCTTTGGCAGCGATAGCGACGACTCCTCCCACACCCCGCCCGCCCTGATAGCGGCAGCTGCTTGCCACTCCGCTAACGGCGATAACCGCTTTCAAAACAAAACAAACCCACCTGCACTGCCTCCCTCCATTCATCCCGTACTGATCCCCTCATTCATCCTGTACTTATCCCCCCCCGATCCATCCTGTACTAATTCCCTCATTCATCTTTTACTGTTCCCGCCATTCATCCTGTACTGTTGCCCCCTCGTCAATCCCTTACTGATCCACCCCATTCAACCACACTGACATCCCCATGCTCTCCCCTCACAATTTTACCTATTCCAACCAACACGCACTAATTCCCCTGCCTCAATCCATCCATCCCGCACCTTGCCTTCTCTCCCCCCCGCCACCATCTATCCATCCCGCACTGGTTCGCAGCCCCCGACCCTACTGTGCTGGAAATGTCTTCAGAGCAAAAATTTACTATGTTTGATAACGGAATGTAATCAAATGTGTTTTAAATCCCAATGTTATTATTTGTTTTAATCCATAAAGATGTATTAATTAAATTGTGAACACGTGAAATATTAAAACAGCAGTGTTCAATTGTCACTGCTACTGTTGACACGTTATTACAGAATTCATTTTAACGGCAAATCAATGCTTTTAATATGGAGTATCAGTACTGTTATTTAATGAGCAACATTCACAACTATACGTTGGATTGATCCAGGTTTTACTTCTACAGTTGGTCATATACATCACAAATTTGGTCAGGAGATATTTCGGTTGAAATTTTAACAATAATTCTGAAGTGGGAATGATGGAAACAGCGTTTATCAATTTTTTTAAAATCTGGTGCATGCAAACTGGGTATCTTCGTTGCTGTTCACAACACATACATTTAATATGAATGTTCGATAATGTGGCGTTTTGACACCTTTAAACACATTACCAAAAAGAACATTTGCTGCAGTTATGTCCTCTTGTCAGTTAGTGTAATGTTTAACCCGTCAGATGGGTATAGTCAGTTTTAACAGCTATTATCATAAAATGTCTTTAGAAAATTCCTTGCAACCTGTTTATTTTGTTGTGGATAAATTATGTGGAAGCGAGTGTGTTTGTGCCAATAGCAATAACGACCCATGCTATGGCCATGTCATGATAATTTTTCGGTCCTTCACAGAAAACATGCTTGCATCAATCTGTAGTGTGCATGGTTTAGCATATATGTTACCATGGTCCAGGATTTATTGACACAGGTTGATCCTACGCTGAATAATCCAACCACATTTTTGTTGGGGAGTGGAAAGAAATAATAGAAATTGCAATGTGTAAAAAGAGTTGAGATACTGTATTGTAACTTTGCTGCATGTCATTGTGGTAGATGTCATATCTTGATTGGTGAATATGTTTAGCATGTGACATTATTTGAAGCAGAAATAATATGTGACTGCTTCATTGAGCGTAATTCCGACTGGTAATTACGCACTTCGTTCGAGCACATTATCGCACACATCAACCTAAAAAGCTGCCTAAGTTGCCCGGCTGGCAACAGGGAAAAAAAGTTAAGTGAGAGCCCTGATCATGCGTAGCTACTTTCCCGAGGCAACGTGAAGTGTAGATGGGGTGAGGGAATGCTCATTTGCATGATGAACTGTGCTCTGCCAGACCTTTCTGCAGTGAGTGGTTTTGGGCAGAGTAACTGCCATACCAAGCTGTGATGCAAGCTGATGGGATGCTTTCTCTGGTGCATCTGTAGAAATTGTAGAGGAGTCTGAATTTCCTTGGGCTGGATCTGATTGTGATCTGGAATACACTGCCTGTGGAAGCAGTATCAGTCGCAGCTGTAAAAAGACAATGGCAGCAGGTGAATGAACAATGCATGGGGGACAGGAGTGGAATTGGGCTCATTGGATCACTGTTTAAAAGAGACAGCTGAGGTGTAGTTGGCTGATTGGAAACCCTCTGTTCCAAGTTCGCATGATTTTCTCCTGACACGTGGAGTGTTAAAGGATGTCCTTTTCATATTGGAGCAGTAGCCCTGGGCTTTGAACTAATATGTAAAGTTGATAAAGTCTTTCACAGTAGCACTGTTTTTCTAGATATAGTACATTGGATAAAAACATTGAGTGGGGTTTTTAATTGATAGCAACATTTTTTTAAACTGCAGATGCTGGAAGTCTAATATAAAAACAGAAAATTCTGGAAATGCTCAACAGGTTTCTCAAAGAGAAACTGATTAATTCTATGTCACATTACTTTTTTCCATACAGATGCAGTCATACCTGGGTATTTTCTGTGTTTTCTGGATTTTTTTTCATTATCGATGGTATCAATCTGTCTAGTGCAAGTGTATCTAGGACTGATAGCTGCTTAGACTTGTAATGTTGAACCTTTGCATAGCAAAGCTGCAATGAACTGATGCAGTGCAGGTTGTGGTCATGGATGGCAGATCTCAGACTCTGGATTTAACTACAGGAGTTCCTCAAGAAAAAGTCCTGGGTTAGGTCATGCCTAAACCATTGCATTCAATTCTAGATAAGGAGATGAGAACTATAGGGTTAAACTGAACAAGCCGGGGGAGTTCTTTGATCAAAGAAGGATAAGATATAAAAGATATGGGGTAGTTTTGGATAGAAAGATGGAAACTGTTCTCAGTAACAAATGGCTCAAAAATGAGGGAAACCTGTGAGTGCGTGCTACTTTTGCCCCCTTACCATCAAGCAATGCACTCTAGTCTTTGACCTGGGGAGGGAGAGGTTCTGACTCTCTAGCCTCTATCCCTCATTGTATGTTTCTATCACGCATTCCTCAACCTGCGTCGTCCTACAGAAAACTGTTCCACTTTCTCAAACCTCTTGTAGCTAATACCCCCTAATGGAGACAGCATTCCGGTTGACCCTTTCCATACCACCTACTTCCTTGCTGTCATGGGTCAACCAGAACTGCAGGGAATGCTCTACACGCAGCTTACCCAGTCTAATAGAGCTGCATTGTTACTTCCTGACTCTTGTACTCAAACCCCTACCAATAAAGGTGAACATATCATTCTTTGCTGTTCTATGTACTTGCATTATTGCATTACCACTTTCAGGGAGCTTTGGATGTGGACCCCCAAGATCCCACTCAACATCAATGCTGTACATTCTTGCAGTTTTACATTTGTTGTTTTTGTTACTGAATCAATCGTTATCATGTATACTATGTATTCTAAACGTTGTGAACAAGGAATTTCAATGCACCCTCGTATATATGACGATGAACTAATTGGAATCCAAAGGCGTATTCAGAAATGGTAGGATGTTAAAGGTGAAAAACAACAGTCCAAAAATGTAGAAGTTCAAAGAACCTGGAGCATTAGTGCGCTAGATATGTATTGGTATGAAGGAGAGGCACAACAGCAAGATGGTGAATGTTCCCAGTCGAAGCCGAAAGGCGTGAGTCATTTATGATAATGATAATTGCAGTTATCCATCCGGAGGTGAACAGAGAATCTATCTTTGTGTACTGGACATCATGTTCTGCTTTAGTGTAAAAGAAATTACTGCAATAATGTAAATGCAATCAAAGAATGATTTTCTACTGAACCTAATCCATTGTGGTGTTTAGTACATGAAATGTGTGGGAAGGAACTGCAGATGCTGGTTTAAATCGAAGATAAATACAAAAAGCAGGAGTAACTTAACGGGACAGGAAGCATCTCTGGAGAGAAGGAAGAAGGGTCTCGACCCGAAACGTCGCCCATTCCTTCTCTCCAGAGATGCTACCTATCCCGCTGAGTTAAGGGCCTGTCCCACTTTCCCGAGTTATTCATGAATTCTCCCGAGCTTTCAAACGCGCAGAATGTTCGTAACGAGCCCGTAGGAGTCTGTGGATATATTGTAGTGGCTCGTTATGCCCGCTGTAGGTACCTGGGGCTATTTTTTTTTTTGACTCGTAGACATTTTTCATCAGGCCGAAAAAACATCCCAACTTACCTGATTCCCCGAGTACCTATGGTTGGCATAATGAGCCACTACGGACTCGTTACGAACTTTCTGCGAGTTTAAAAACTCGGGAGATTTTGTGATTAACTCGGGAAAGTGGGACAGGCCCTTTACTCCAGCTTTTTGTGTCCATCTGCAGTGTTTAGTACAGTTGAATTGAGTAGCAGCGTCATCCCACATTTTCCAAATGGAGCATGTAATGATCTCCATTGCCTCAGTCCATTTGCTCTTGCTCTAATATAGAAGCGGACCGGGAATAATTTCCATCAGTACATCATGTACTTGCAACAAGTAATCTATCCAACAAAATCATTAAGAATAATTGTTTCTCTTTTTTTATTTTAGTTGAAGCGGCAGAACTTTGATGCTATGTGCCAAATTGACAAAGCCTTGGAGTATAATTAATACAAGTAGGTTTACAAAATTTAAAACACAGGGGAAACAGCTAACCAAGATAAAAGTGGGAAAAAAATTAACTAGTTTGAGACTTAATCCTTTTATTACTGTTTTATATTGATTGACAGCACAGTCAACTTGTTTCCACATGAACACATTTGGTATATTTGTCATTGATTGGTGTTGGAGGTCGGGAAACAGGTGGTCCAGGGAAAAAGCACTCTTCTCTGATCATGTGAAACTCATTGTCTTTCAGGGTGTAACTTCACCCCACAGCGCCAGGCAATAACAATCTCCATCAAAGGAGAGTATGAGCATCTGTCTTTGAGATTTGGTGACATTAATATCCCGTCTCATCCATCAGCATTCTGAGAATCACTGCAGATCAGGTACTCGAATGGAGCAAGCATTATGTAGCTACAATAGTATGTCTGGGAATGGGTATTCTGTTGTGAGTAATTCGCCTCGTGCCTTAAAGCCCTCCCTATTTTTCTAAAGATAAAAGTCAGGAATGTGATGCAACGCTCTTAAGGGCCTGTCCCACTTACGCGACCTTTACGGGCGACTGCCGGAACCTGTCATAGGTCGCAGAAATTTTCAACATGTTGGAAATTCAGCAGCGACCAGAAAGACGCTACGACCCTTTGGAGACCTCTCATGACCATAGGAGACCTCTCATGACCATGCAGGCGACCCCTGGCAACATGTCGCGGATGACCTCTCACGACCATAGGAGACCTCCCACGACCATACAGCCTGTGTGGTCGTGAGAGGTCTCCAAAGAGTCGAAGTGTCTTTCTGGCCGCCGCTGAATTTTCAACATGTTGAAAATTCCGGCGACCTATGATGGGTGTCAGCAGTCGCCTGTAAAGGTTGCGTAAGTGGGACAGGCCCCTTACTTTGCCAAAAGGAGTGCCACGCTAAAATTAAGTTCAACTACATCCAAGGTATAGTAGTCTACTTGATTGTTATTCCATTCACTGCCTTGGTCTTTTTGATGTTGAGAGCAAAGTTGTTGCCTGCATCAAGGACCTCCAGCACCCTGGTCATGCTCTCATTGCACTGTCAGGAAGAAAGTGTAGGAGTCCAAAAATAGTGGCCTCCAGGTTGAAGAGCAGCTTCTTCCCAACAACCATTGTGTTCTTGAACACTGCAAACGGCAACTAAACTATGAATGACAAACTGTCTTGGTTGCACTGAGGACTTGGACAGGTTGGGTGAGTGGGCAGATGCATGGCAGATGCAGTTTAATGTGGATAAATATGAGGTTATCCACTTTGGTAGCAAAAACAGGGAGTCGGATTATAATTTAAATGGTGCCAAGTTGGGAAAATGGGACGTACAATGGGACCTTGTTCATCAATCAATGAAAGTAAGCATGCAGGTGCAGCAGGCAGTGAAGAAAGCGAATGGCATGTTGGCCTTCATAACAAGAGAAGTTGAGTATAGGAGCAAATGGGTCCTTCTGCAGTTGTATAGGGCCCTAGTGAGACCACACCTGGAGTATTGTGTGCAGTTTTGATCCCCTAATTTGAGGAAGGACATTCTTGCTATTGATGGAGTGCAGCGTAGGTTTACAAGGTTAATTCCCGGGATGGCGGGACTGTCATATGCTGAGAAAATTGAGCTGCTGGGCTTGTATACTCTGGAGTTTAGGAGGATGGGAGGGAATCTTATTGAAACATATGATTATTAAGGGTTTGGACACGCTGGAGGCAGGAAACATGTTCCTGATGTTGGGGGAGTCCTGAACCAGGGGCCACAGTTTAAGAATAAGGGGTAAGCCATTTAGAACGGAGACGAGGAAACACTTTTTCTCACTATGAGTTGTGACTGTGGAATTCTCTGCCTCGGAGAGCGGTGGAGGCTGGTTCTCTGGATTTTTTCAAGGGAGCTAGATAGGGCTCTTAAAGATAGCGAAAATAGGGGATATGGGGAGAAGGCAGGAACGGGGTACTGATTGGGGATGATTAGCCAGGAACAGGGTACTGATTGGGGATGATCACAGTGAATGGTGGTGCTAGTTCGAATGGCCTACTCCTGCACCTAACGTCTATTGACTTTGGGCTTTTTTGCACTAATATTGGGTTAATTTATTGAACCATTTTTAAATGATGTTTTCTTTATGTTATATTGTTGCGAGTAAGAATTTAATTGTTGTTTTCAGTGCATGTGACAATTAAACACTGCTGGTTTGCAAGACAGGAGTGTGATGCAACACTGTGCACTTGCTTGGATGAGTGCAATGCTGACAGTAGTTGAATCTCAACACCATCCAGGACAAAGCCATCTACTTGATTGCCTCTATCGTGATCACCAGGAAATGGTCTTGCTACTATCCGTGCCTCGTGTTCATAATATGTATCGTCCATAAAACCATTTCCAGCCTAGGCAGCCCCAAATTATTGCTGTTATCTCTTTGTCTTTAGGCTTAAATCCTCCAACTCTTCTGATTGTCAGCACTGAGGAAGTGCTAAGTGGGCGAACGTGCCTTCCACTGGATGAGATGTATAACCGAGACCCTGTCTGAACTCTTGCGCAGGTATTGAAGATTATTTGCTAATATTTTGAAGAAAAGCACAACTGTTCTCCCAGGCACACTAGTCAAAATCCACCTCCAAACTGCAAAAACAGATTAATTGTGGCACTGGCTGTATGCCTATGGGTGCCATGTTTCCTGTATGATAATTGTCATTTCACTTTGCATCCTGGGAAGCACATTGGAAAGTCCTTGGGTTATGAAAGATCATTTATGAATACAAGTCTCTTGCCAGGTAACCTTAACCATATCAGGTGCATCAGAAGGATTCTATATCAAAAGTGAATATCAATCACTCTTAATGAGTTGTATTCTGCATAATTTATTTCCTTGGCAGAAAGCTTAGTGCAGTTGGAAATATAGCAATCACATTACCAAATTTGTGATTACGCTAACCAATTAGTGTGGAAAGAATCAATTGTTCTCTTACACAAAGGCAAAAAGAATTCCTTTTGAATAGAATGGCATCTAGTTTATTTGTGGTGTGTTTCTTAATGGTAATCCTTTTGTAATGCTGGTAATTGAATCTCCCTTATAAATTATACTCAGAACTTCAATGGATATCTTAATTTTCTTTCCCTTGACGTGTCGGTTTATAAATTCTCTTGTTTTCAAATTGTTTTGTTATTTTGCCCTCCATATGCCCGCAGTAGCTTGTCATAAATTCCACAGGATCGCTCGCCTCTAATTCTGGCTTTTTTGTTACTCCAATTTAATTACTTTTGGTAGCTGTGCCAAGGTCCGGTGTTCTGTAGTTTTTCTTTAATTGTTGCCTCCTTTTTTTTGTCCTCTATGGCACTCCTTAAAACATATCTCCTTCAGCTAAGCTTTTTAGGCCACGTGTTCCAGAATCAACATGCAAGGCTCAATGTCAAATGTTGTTCAATGACATTCGTGCAAAGTGTGTTGAGATCTCTTCACCAGTTACCGTCACTATAGAAATAAAGATTGTGGTTTTCAATGGGTTGGCTCTTGCTACTTGCTGATATCTCTGGTCAATTTTATCATGACAACTGATAGTGGATGAGCTCTCCGAGAGAGAAGTTTTCTAATTTGGACATTTTGTTTTTTTTAGCTCAAATCTGCTTCCTGTTTCTGCTTAATACAGGGTTTCTTTAACTGCACCCTAAATTAGCCTTACATAGAAACATAGAAAATAGGTGCAGGAGTAGGCCATTCAGCCCTTCGAGCCTGCACTGCCATTCAATATGATCATGGCTGATCACCCATGGTATCCCATACCTGCCTTCTCTCCATACCCCCAGATTCCCTTAGTCACAAGGGCCGGATAATTTATGGGCCGGATCCGGGCCATAGGTTGACGACCCCTGTCCTAGATGTTAGGCCTAATTGTGTCGTTACCCCCCCCCCCCCATGTTATAAAAGCGATTTCCGCCCACGCTATCCATTAATCTGTACAAATCTTTTTAATGTCATTTGTGTCTTGACTAGTTCTTCTGGCAGCTTGTTCAATTTAAATATATACGCCCTCTGTATGAAAAAACATTGGACTTTGGGACCCTTTTAAATCTCTTCCCTCTTAAACCTATGCTCTTTAGTTCTTGATTCCCTAACCTTGGGAACAGGACTCTTGTGCATTCACCCAATCTATTCCCTTCATGATTGCGTACACCTCTGAGATTACCTGTCTTTTACCCTCCCAGGTATTAAGTGGCAGTCTGCCCAACCTCTGCCTATAACTCAGACCCACCAATCCTAGCAACATGCTCGTAAACCTTTTCTGCGCTTCTTCCTACTTTGTGGCATCTTTCCTGTGGAGAATGACCAAACCTGAACCCAATACTCCCAATGTGGCCTCACGAACATCTTGCGCTAATGCAAAATACCACCCAGCTTCTATACTTAATATTAATTCTTCAGCTATCTTAGAATGCAATACTTGAACTAAATTGAACTAAATACTCATGAGTTTAAACATATCCCTGTATCAGATTGTTTAAAGGAAAATTACAAGTGCAGTAATTTAAGTAGTAATAGGTTAAGTTACTTTATTTAATATTCAGATGAATTGGTCATATTATGTGTGCCCGACATTCACATATTACCTCTTGAGATTTTGTGTGTCTGTGATTAATTCCTAGATTCGTACAGCCAAGGTGAATTATTTTTCCTTTTAGAAAGGAAGGGCAGTTTGACTCGGTACCTGAAACATGGGGACAGAAAATAATATTAGGTGTAGGCCATCAATTCATTTTAAGCCTACAGTGTCATACATTAAGATTGTGGCTGATCCTCTACCTCAAAACCATATTCCAACTCTTTCCCATATACCTTGATGCATTTTGTGCCTGTCAATCAATTTACCTGCGTAAATATATTCGACAATTTGTGTGTCTGTGATATGGAATTGCCATGCGTTCGCTATTCAAGGTTTCAAGGTCAGTGTATTGTCACATGTACCAATTAAGCTACAGTGAAATTTGAGTTGCCATACAGCCATTATGAGTGAAAAGCAACAAGATGCACAACTACAAAGTTAACATAAACATCCATCACAGTGGATTCCACATTCCTCACAGAGGAAGGCAATAAAGTTCAATCTTCTTCCTCTTGTTCTCCCGGGGTCGGGGCAGCCGACGATCGAAGCCCCCATCGGGGTGATCGAAGCTCCCGCGTCAGGGTAGTTGAAACGCTCTCCGCAGCATTGAGCTCCCGAATCGGCCTCTTCTTACCAGAGACCGCAGGCATCACGATGTTAAAGTCCACAGGCCCCGCGGTTGGAGCTTCGATCTCCGGCCAAGGGATCGCAAGCTCCGCGATATTAAAGTCCCACGGACTCCTGCAGCTTGGAGCGCCCGTCGGTCTCCAGGAAAGGCCACGTCATTCCACCATGTTGGGCCGCAGTGGATGAAAAAAAATCCTTGCTTCGGTCCTAATATTTTTATGTCATTATCTTGGAATTGTTATATAGAATTCCAATCCCTGAGCTAGGAAATATATCCACCTTGTATCCACTGTTGAGGCCAATTATTAGAATCTGAGTTGTGAAGTATGGAGTTGGGCTTTGGAATTTGGCCCAACTTGTCTGTGTTCACCTAAATGTCCCCTAAGCTTATCCCATTTGCCTACAGTTGAGCCATATCCCACTAAACCTTTAGATAGACACAAAAAGCTGGAGTAACTCAGTGGTTCAGGCAACATCTCCGGAGAAAAAGAATAGGTGACATTTCCAGTTGAGACCCTCCTTCAGACAGGGAGTCGGGGGGGGGGGGGGGGGGGGGGGGGGGGGGGGGGAAAGGAACCAAGAGTTATAGATGGTGACATAAAACAAAAGAATAAAAGATATGCAGAAAGCTATGATGATCAAGGAAAGGTAGAACACAATGGTCCATGATTGACTGTGGGGTAAGTGACAATGAGTTATACAGACAGTGAAACTCAATAGGATGACGATGAAACTAGTGCGACAACTAGAATGGGGGAGGGATGGGGAGAGAGAGGGGATGCAAGGGTTATTTGAAGTTGAGGAAATATATTCATACCATTGGGTTACAAGCCTCCTCAGCTACATTTTCCCACTAAACCTTTTCGATCTACAATAATGCAAATATGGTTGTGCTATTTAACCTTTTGGATAGGCAGGGAATGAATATACAGGGAATGGACAGATATGGAACATGCAGGCAGAAATAATTTGTTTAATTTGGCATTGTATTCCCAGAGACATTGTGGGATGAAGACCTGTTCCTGTGCGATATAGTTCTGTGTTTTCTGTACCTGTCCAAATATCCCTTTAACATTGTAATTGTTCTTCCGAGTGTGAATAGGCACAGGCCTGGTTGAGCTTCTCGTGTGACAGTTTTGCTTTTCCAGGAATGGGTCTGGCAATTGTCTGGTAACGATATGTGGGGAAGGATTACCAAGACTCCACGCATACTAGTGCAAGGGTTGTTGGGACCCCTCTCCAGGGCCTTGCTAGTTGTACGACCTAGCTGCACACTCAGAGGCACTTGCAATGAAAGCCAGTGTTGCACGTGTAGCCTTAACTGTGCTGCATCTGCGTTCAGTGATTAGTCCAAGGACACCATGTCCAACATCTTGCAATCTCTCCATTTAAATAATACGATATCTTGCTATAGAAGTACATTATACTGCATTTGCCATTTACTTGTCCATTCGCTTGTCTAAATCTTTTTGAAGCCTCTTGCTTCTTAGCTGACAATCGCACTCGGTTTCATGTCATCGGCCGACTTAGAAATATAATTTTCATGTGCTCTCATCCAGATCATTGATGTATATTATTAATGTACTACAGATTGTTAATGGCTTGACCCAAGCCTGGATCCCTCCGGTACCCTACTAACGACTGTTTTTATTTCAACTCTGTTTCATGGCTCTATTAACCTCTCCAAGCCAATTTTCAATCTTGTATACTGACCAACAATCCTGTTTGCTTCAATTTTGCATGATAAATTCTTTGGTGTGACTTGATCAAAGGCCTCTAAGTCTAAATTATCTTTATGTATTATTTGCAGAGTAGTTGTGGAATAATGGTAGAGTAATATACATTTCAGCTTTATAGAACTTTTTAGTTAGGTTGCTTCTGTGTGCAATTCTAGCCCTCCATAATGTGGAAACTGTGGATAGTGTGCAGAAGGGGTTTACGAGAATGTTTGCCAGGATTAGAGAATTTTAGCTATAATGAGGGTGACAAACTTGGCGTGTTGGAGGTTGAGGGGAGATGTAATAATAGGTTATAAAATTAAGAAGCATAGATGGAGAAGACAACCAGAAACTGTTACCCAGCATGGAAATGTATAGCTCTACATAGTTCGCAGATTATATGTCTGCAGTGAGGGAAGGAAAGTTTAAAGCAGATATGCAGGGCAAGTCTTTTTTTTGTTTTGGCCGGTACGATAGTGGCGTTTAAGGAGCTCTCGGTATATACATGACTATGCAGGGAATGGGTGATATTGATCATGCGCAAGCAGAAGGGATGAGTTTAATTTGGACTTTCCAGTACAGACATTATGGGCTGAAGGGCCTGTTCCTGCGTTGTATTGTTTTGTATTCATCACAGAAACAGGGGTATTTGCCCCATTGATTCCATGCTGACCATCCAGCAAAAACTCTGGGATTCGACCACCTGCCTGCACGCTTGACAATTTCCAGCAGCAGGCTAATCTAAAAACTGTGCGTCTACAGCATGAACTAATGAACTGGAGCACACGGGGAGAGCACCGGAGGTTGGGATCAAACCAGGTTTGCAGGAGCTGGGTCAACCAAGGACAGTTGCTAGCTTATAAAGCCAGGCAATTGTCCGACTTCCATCAGTAGAAGCCATTGGTACATGGATGTTATTGTAGTGAGTGTGCACATTGGGACCTATGCTCCTTGAAATTCCGCATCAATCAACTGCTTGGCAGCACAGCTAGTACAGCCACTGACTTGCTGTTCCAATTCAATCCTGACCTCAAATGCTGTATGTGTGGAGTTTGCACATTCTCCCTGTGACTGCATGGGTTCCTCCGTGTGCTCCGATTTCCCATCTACTGGTTGGCAGGTTAATTGGCACTGTAAATAGCCCTGTTTTTTTTTAGATAAACTGGTGGATTATGGGAAGAATAAAATAAGTGTAGGAAGAGTATAAATGGATTGTTCATGGTCTACATCGACTTCATGGGCTGAAGTGTCTGTTTCTGTGCCGCTGACTTTGGCTCTCTAACTTAGCCTTAAGATGGTGTGAAGTGCTGAGATTGTGAAATGCCTGGTAGGATTAAAAGCAGTTCATCTACAAATCAGTTTTGCATTACTGGAAGCTTGCTGTATGTGAATTGAAAACTTTGTTTCCTGTATTAAAGCAGGGACTACACATCAGAAAGTGTTTTTGGTTGAAGCATGAGCACTTATGGGACTTGGAAAGTTGCTATAGCAGTGCAAAATTCTTAGAATTTTGGTGAGATTCTCCTCATTTCCCACTGCAGCTCCCTTACAGTTACCTCAAACCTGCAAAGGAAGAAACTGCAGATGCTGGTTTACACCGAAGACGGATACAAAATGCTGGAGTAACTCGGCGGGACAGACAGCATCTCTGGAGAGAGGGAATGGGTGACATTTCCGGTTGGGTTTCAACTGTCTTCCTTAAACCTGTGTGTTTGATCAATAACCCTCCCACTAGTATGAACGGAAACAGTGCTTTGTGGGAAGTTTTCACTGCTTGGATAAAACAATCAATTTAAACTACGCTTCTCTCTTAAAAGGGTGCTGAAGCTCTATTGGTTAGCTATTATCCATTCTAAATGTTACTCCAATTTTGAAGACTATAATGCAGGCAGGCGCAGTGGGAGAGTTGCTCCCTAAGCACCGAGACCCAGGCGCAGTCCTGACTAGGGGTGCTATCTGTACAGAGTTTGTATGTTCTCCCTGTGACAGTGTGGGTTTTCTCTGGGTGCTCCGGTTTCCTGCCGCACTCCAAAGAGGTACAGGTTTGTAGGTTAATTGGTTTTGGTTAAAAATTGTAAAGTTGTCGCTAGTGGGATAGGATAGGATAGTGTAGTGTTCAACCCCATACGCTAGGATGGTTGGCACAGACTCACTGTGCCAAAGAGCCGGTTTTTACGCTGTATTTCTAAAGGTTCAGGCAGCACAGTGGCGCAGCGGTAGAGCTGCTGCCATGCAGTGCGAAGACCCGGATTGGATCCCAACGACAGGTGCTGTTTATACGTTGCACACATTTTGTAACATATCCTTGGTAATAAATGGCGTCTCCACCCTTGGGGGGGATATTGCCTTGATGCTTGCTTGCTTGCTGTCGAACATTTACAATAGCCTGCAGCATGCTGGCAAACATAATTATTTCCTAAATTGTTAAATTTGTGGAGAGGAACAGAAAGTACAGAGGAGGGGGTAGAGTTCTGTGAACTCGAGGTGTTCTCCACTCGATTAGAAATCTTTTTTTTTAATACTTTAGTTTTGACTCTGGTCACATTTCTGTTTGGTACAATAGCATTGCTTTCTATGGTAACAAATTCCTAATTTGAGTCCGGTCTCAACACACTATTTTAGTTAGCTAATTGGGAGGGGCATTGTTTGTATTTGAACTTCGTAATTCGGAATGTAAGTTTGCGACTTTGAGTTTTAATGCAGCCATTTTTTCGCTGAACAACCCTGAATGATTTTGGCGAAATGGGGTGTTTTGCTGAAAGTCTTAACATTACAGTAATTTAGTCACTCGTGCGGTGTGTATAAGGGATATAGGGAGAGGTCATTCAATCCCTCAAGTCTGTTCTGTCAGTAAAGTCCCTGCAAATTTTAATCTTTATCTCTGCCCCATCTATCAGCTTTGTTTCATGTTTGTTAATTAGAAACAAACCTGGAAATCTTTTGAAATGACTCCTCTAATGAGAGATGAAAACCTTTCATCACTCACTCACTGCTGGGAACCTGTACTTGCTATTTTTCTTCCACAGTTTGTGATGGACTTTTAATTTGCTCTTGAACTCTTTTTCTCACAGTGTGTACACACTAGCCAGGGTTATGTGAGCTTGCAGATGAAAGAAGCTTTAAAGTGGTGGTTAAATGATAATTACATGGACTCTGCAGTGCGAGTAGGTCATTCTGCTCAACTGGTCCATACCAGTGTTTATGTTCCACTTGAGTCACACTTCATCTCACTCAATCAGCATATCCTTCTGTATCTCCTTCCCTTGTATATTTATCCAGATTTCCCCTGAAGTACCAAATTAAAAGGCTCCAGATACTGCACTTCAGTGCACCTCTTCACATAGTATTGCAATTTGGAATGGGCCAGTTGGCATCACCCATTTATTGACAACTCCTAACATTGGAAGACCAAAAGTTCCAGGTACACAGTGCATCATTCACTGCGTTAATCTTCCAGCAGCAGTCAATGTGTTTCCCTGGGAACAGTCATAGAAACCGCTGTGGACCATTTTGTTTAACCCTGTGTACCTGACTTAAAGGGATGACTTTTAAGTCCCTATATCAAGTTTTACCCAAGTTAGGCATTTAATTCTTAGTAAACGACAACATCTGCTTGCATTGCCAGTGGCAGCTAATTTAATGGAATTGGTATCTCAATGTGTATTGGAAGTTACTTTATAGTTTATTTTCTAGGCCAAGATGTTTTACAAGTGTAGATTTGGAAAGCCAAGTACAAACTTCCACATGGCCAGCAGTAGTTCCTTGGGAATGTTTTATTGTGGACTTTTAAAAAGTGGTAGGAACAATAAAAAGAAAAGATGGCCTCGGTGATTGCGAAATCACTTTGCTTTAATCATTATGTTTAGTCATTTCATGTTAGTTTAATATTGTCACGTGTATAAACTTTGTTTTGCATGCTGTCCAGTCAAATCGTAACATGTTAATTTAAATTTGATAATGGTCATGGGTTGATTATTTTAAATAATTTTAAAGAAAGGATGACGCCTCCTTGGGCCTGGGTTTTTCTTGCACCATTCATAAACTGCACACTGAAATGTTGTGTACAAACAAAAATAATCGTGGTTACAAAATGACATAATTACGCTCAGAATGAATACATGTACGATTAAAGGATCTCCTCTCTTGGATCCAGTGTAAAGGCCTCCAAAACGTTCGTTCAGGAGTTGGTCTTTTGCTGAATGTTTCCTTTTAAAGGTGGTTGAGTCTCGTTTCAGCACAAAGCTAATTTAGATGTTTTAACAAGATCTTGATTTTGAACCTTAAGAAAATGTTAGCCTGGTACGGAAAGAGGATGAGACTGTCCAGTTCTAGTTTTTTAGCTTTAGAGTTAGTGTGGAAACTGTCCTTTGGCCCACTGAGTCTGTGCTGACCAACATTCATCCAGACATACACTACTTCTATCCTATGCACTAGAGGCAATGCACACAAGCCAATTAACATACAAACCAGTGTGTCTTTCGAATGTGGGAGAAAACTGGAGCACCGGGAGAAAACCCATGCAGTCACAGGGAGAATGTACAGACTCCATACAGCCAGCACCCATAGTCAGGATCGAACCTGGGTCTCTGGCACTGGAAGGCAACAATTCTACTGCTATGCGACTGTACCATCCCACAAGTCTAGATGAGATCATGCCTAGCTGTGACCAAGCTCCATATTTAATCATTGTTTCTTTATGCAGCCATACATTTGGGTTAATTCCCTAAATATCCTGGAGCGATGGAGATTAGGTCAACTTTTATTTTCTGTTGTGTTCAAGCTGGGGCTTAACACTAAACTCTTTCTGCACCCTCCATTAACTCGGAACTTTTGTCAAACAAGGAGTGTTTAATTGTCATGAGTGCTGGGAACAGAATGCAATTCTTACTTGCTGCAGGCATATTAACACAACAAATAACTACACAATAAACAATAATACAATAAATTATCAGTTACACGAGGTAACCAGACCATAGCAGTGCAAGCTGAAGTATGTATTTCAACCTTGTACAAAGTCTATAGTAGATGCAAGGAACTGCTGATGCTGGTTTAGGCAGCATCTCTGGAGAATATGGGTAGGTGACGTTTCGAGTCTGAATCTTCAGACTGATTGTGGTGGGTGGGGAGAAAGCTGGAAGTGAGTTTGGGGCACGACAGCCTGGCAAGAGAGGTGGATATGCAGGTAAAGGGGGGGGGGGGAAGAGGGGGGTTGTTGATTGGCAGATGGTTAAACAAAGGCTAAAGATGAAAAGACAGTAGGCGATTGAGGTGTGAATTGTGAAGGGGGGAAGAGATGGATGCAAATCCAGGTGGGGCAAGGGTAAGAGGAGAAGAGGGGGGGGGGGAAGGGGAAGTTTTGTAGATTAGTTGCATAAAATTGGAAGATTTTATGTTCATACAATTGTGTTGTAAGCTACCAGAATGGAATACGAGGTACTGTTCCTCCAGTTTGTGTGTGGCCTCTCACTGACAATGTAGGTGGCTCAGGACAGAAATGTTGATATGGTCAGGGGAGTTAAAATGGTGAGCAGCTGGGAAGTGCAATGGCAAAGCTGCTGCCATGTGGTCCAGCAACCCGAGTTCAGTCCTATCCTTGGGTGCTGCCTGTGTGGCATTTGAGTTCTTCCTGTGACAGCATAGCTTTGCTGGTTTCCTCCCACATCCCAAAGCGATGCAGTGAAATAGGTGAATTGGGCACTTCAATTGCCCCCACTGTGTGGCTAAGTGGTAGAATCAGGAGAGGTTATGTGCATGTGGAGCGAAAAACATGGGATAAGTGTAGACTTGGTATTGTGTCAAATGTACACATGGTGAGGTATGGTACAATCAAATTCTTGATGTATACATGGGTGTTTGATGGTCAACATGAACTTGGTGGACGAGCGTTTGTTTCCATGCTGTATAACTCTGATTCTTACATTGAGACTAATTTTAGTGATGCTAGAATGAATGTGTTTGTAGTTTCTGTGCTTCCACCTCCAGCACGAACCTGACTGTGACACAGCCTCCACATCTGCTAAACCCTTCATTCAATCCTTTGTTCCCTCTAGTCTTGATTGGACCGTTGTTTTGTGTAATACAGGACAGAATTACAGAATCTGTCCTGTATTATGTAATACAGGACAGATGGGCCCTTTGGCTCACCCTGTTGATGCTGACCAATAAGTCGTCCTCTATACTCCATTTATCAACTCTTGATCAATAGTCTTCTAAATCCTCAACGAATCAATTACTGACTGCTGACGTGTTCAAATCTCAATTGGGTATTCCTGTTTTCTTTCACGATGATTCGGTTTTAAAATAATGCAGCTAGTAAAGCTGCTGCCTCACAGTGCCTGGGACCCGTGTTCAATCCTGCGTGGAGTTTG
This sequence comes from Okamejei kenojei, assembly GCA_035221665.1. Classification (NCBI taxonomy): domain Eukaryota; kingdom Metazoa; phylum Chordata; class Chondrichthyes; order Rajiformes; family Rajidae; genus Okamejei; species Okamejei kenojei. Next base: position 70,852,161 of record CM069133.1, on the reverse strand, counting down.
TGTGTTCCCCATGTGATCAAGTGGGTTTGTTCCACTTTCCTCCAATCCCAAAGGCATGCAGGTTTGTATGTTAATTGGCTCCTGTAAATGCCCTTGGTGTGTAGAGAGTGGATGCAAATGTGAGATGACATTGAGTGAACCAGATAGATGGTCAGCTTGGACTCGTAGGGCTGATGGGATTGTTTCCATGCTATGGAAAAATATTTTAGAAATCTTAAATTCCGTTTAGTTTATTGTCAAGTGTACCAAGTGAAAAGCTTTTGTTGCATGCAAACCAGTCAGTGGAAAGACAATACGTGATTACAATCAAACCATTTACAGTATATAGATACATAAGGGATTAACGTTTGGTGCCAAGCAAAGTCCAATCGAGGATAATCCAAGGGTCACCAGTTAGGTAAATAGTAGTTCAGGACTGGTTGTGGTAGGATGATTCAGTTGACTGATAACAGCTGGGAAGAAACTGTCCCTAAATCTGGAGATGTGTTTTCACACTTCTATGCCTTTTGCCTGAGGGGAGAAAAGGGATTGGCGAAGATTCAACTCTTGGAATAATTCCCTCCAGCCCTCTGAGATTTTTGTTCCTCCATATCTGGACAAGACTAATCTAGTAAACCATTGCTCTATCACTGACAGCTGTCAAGGCCCCTCCCCTGGATTTTCCTCTTGAGTCCTACAAGATTTCCCCTCCTTAACATCCAATTATTTGAACCATCTTCTGTTCAACTTATTCCAATTTCTTAAAGTCCAGTGTCCATCTTTGCTCAACAGTGGTTCCTGTGAATTACCTTTTGACATTTCACTATTCGGTGCTATACAAATACAATCTGCTGTAGCAATTGCATTTCTATTACATTTTGGACAAATAATTGCAGCATTGAGCAGTGAACATGTTTGTCTAAAACAATGGGGAGATGAAATTCATATACAGAAGGATTGATTTTAGTTGACTAAATTGTGGGAATTCTCCCTTTTCACTTTTCTCTTGTTTTTCATTCAGCCTTGATTCTTTGCTTTCTTTCCTTGACTATTCTATCTATATTTCAATGGTTTAATTATCCACCAAGATCCTATAAACCTTACTCAGAACTACTTTGATCCTACAAGCTTCCACATGGCTTCTGGTAAGAGCTTTGTTCCATTTTTCCCACTTTCTCTGTCAACTTCCTTTCTTCCCTGACAACATTATCATCCGTTCTAACACTTCAAATAGATCATTATAATTCAACCTTTAGTTGCAGGTAAAATGTAGCATCTCACACAGATGCCCACTTTGGTTTCTGAGGGACCTTATTCTCTCCCTAGTTTGCCTTTTCCTCATAAAATCTCCTCAGATTCTCCTTAATCTTATCTGAAAGACTGGTTTGTGAAACACCTACGTTGTGCCACAAGCATGAACCTGAGTTCTCTGACCCACTCCCGGTGTTACCTCCTTTGTCAGCCTCCAACGTTATTGAAATGCAACATATGTTCAAGGAACATCTCATCTTTTTATTAAGTACTTCACAATATTCTGGATTCAACAATGATTTTGACACCTCTAGATCGTACCTACTGCGCTACCTCTTTCGAAAGCAGTTGTTAGTAGTGACTGCCATTCCAACTTGTTTCCTCTCTGGTTATCTTTTGCTTTATTTGTCCCATTTTTGTCTGGCACTATCTTCCCTTTTGCTTATATCTATTTGTTCAGGGCATTGCTGGCAAGGTCAAGATTTTATTGCCCAAAACTAAATGCCTCCCTCTATGCAGTGAAGGTACCCCCAGTGTTGATGGATAGGGAGTTTTGATTTAGATGCAGCAACCATGACGGACTGATGCTATTTTCAATTCAAAATGATGCAGAACGTGCAGATGTCTCCCTGCACCTACTACCTTTTATCCTCCATGCATATAGAGGACACGGGTTTGGAGATGTTTAAGTGAGTAACTGCAATTCATTTTGTAAATGGCATACACTCCGTTGTTGGGGGAATGAGTGGTTAGCAGAGTAGGTGGGCTGACAATCGGGTAGATATTCTACATTTTGACAATTGGGTAGGTTTTTTCTTGCATAGTGGGAATCAGTGAGAAGGATATTTGGTGAGTAGGGACCATTTGATAGCACTCTTGGCAACACCTACCAACATTTCTTGATCAAAGGTTTTTTGTTTCTGAACAGGATACTTGGGTAATTCTCCATATTGTTGAGTAAATACATTATTAGACTGGCCAAAAGACAAAAGCTTGAGCATTTCTGTAGTGCAAATATTCAGCATTAAAAACGGGACCGTTGTTATATCCCATTTGTTTCCATGTATCTAGAGCTGTCAGCCAAGTGTTCATGTCACTTGAAGTGAACTGAATTAGCCAATGTGGTTTCTGTGATGGGATTCTCAGGAGGAAGCTGAGATGTATTATTCACTGGACACTTATGGTTAAACATGATTAAAAATATTTCAAGCTCTGTCATGTACTTTCTCCTTTCCACCCTATCAAAAAATTGTTTCTACCCTTTCCCCTTTCTCTGCATCTTAAAGCCATAAATCTTATGTAACTCATCTTTCTGATGCAAGTTATCAAAATAGCATATTAAACGCACATTTCTCCAACCTGCTACCTATTTCCATTTGTATAGTGTTAGATAATGAATTTGTTGGTGGTTTGAATGTATTTTTATATGGAATAGTTAATAACTCTAATGTACCTAAAAGGTTTTAAACATTTGACATCAAGACATTAGTCATGAAGTTGCATAGCACAGAAACGTTCCAAATGGCCACCATTTCCATGCCAACCATATGCCCCACATTAGGTCTGTATCCTTGTGTGTCTTGCTTATTTAAGTGTCTGTTGAAACATCTCCCAAATGTAGTGATTACATCTGACTCCACCACCACCTCTGGCAGCGAGTTCCAGGCATCAACCAGCAATATTTCAGCAATCTGAAAAGATTTTGTGCTCCTTGGGCATTTTTTTTTTTTAATGAATTATGTAATGGTGAGAACTAAGACTGTTAGCATTAAAATTGTCCCAAAGCATAATGGTATTCTGAAAATTATCAAGCTAAAAATAAGTTAGCTAAAAAATTTCAATACAAAAATGACCAATACTGCAAAAGCAGTCTCTGGTCCAACCCAGACGGTTTGTAGATCGGAGTTTAGCTGCAGTTTGTAGTGTTTAATAGCCTGATGGTTGTTTGGAAGAAGGTGCTCCTGAACCTGGATGTTAGTATTGTCAGGGTCTTGTACTGCCTTCCAGATGGCAGGAGTCAAATGAGAGCAATGATAGAATGCAGTGGGTACCTGATAATACTGGCTGCCTTTTTGAGTCTGCATCTCCCTTCAATAGTGGAGAGATCAGTACCTGTGATCGACCCAGCAGTGTTCACCACTTTTTGTAATCTCCTTCGTTCCTGGTCGTTCGAGTTGCCAAATTGGGCCATGTTACAACCAGTCAATATGCTCTTGACCATACACCAGTGGAAGTTCAAGAGAATATTCGTCAACATACTAAATCTCTTCATTCTTCTAAGGAAGCAGATGTGATTATGGACTTTCTTTATGATTGCATTAATGTGCTGGGTCCAGGAAAAATCTTCAGATGTGCATGCCGAGGATATTGAAGTTGTTGACTCTCTCCTCTACCAACCTGTTGAAAATAAGTTTGTGGATCCTCTGCCTCCCCCTTCTAAAATCAACAATCATTTCCTTGGTTTTACTGACATTAACAGTGAGATTGTTGGTTCTGGCAACTTTCAATCAGATGATGGATTTCCCTCCTATACTTCGACTTATCATTATCCACAATTTGTCCAACGACAGTGAGGTCTTCAGTGACTTTAAAGGTAGAGTTGAACTGTATCTGGTTACAGTCATGGGTAGAGAGTTAATAGTGCAGGGGCCTGACCACACATTCTTGAGATTGCCCTTTATTGGTTATTGAGGAAGAAGTGTTGTTGCTGATATGTACTGATTCTTTTCTAACAAGTGAGGTATTGCATTTTGGGAAGTAAAACCAGGGCAGAGCATATGATAAATATGATAAGGCCATGGAAACTGATGTAAAACTGAGAGATCTGGGGTTGGAGGTACATAATTCCCTGAAAGTGGCGACCCAGGTAGAGAGGGTGGTGAAGGCGGCATTTGGCACACTTGCTTTCCTTAGTCAGGCACTGAGTACAAGAGTCGGGGCATCATGTTGCAACTGTATTGTGTATTGAATATGTATTGTACAGTTCGGGTCACTCAGCAATAGGAATTATGTAATTAAGCTTGAAAAGATTTATGAGGTTGTTACTGGACTAGGCAGGCTTAAGTTATAAGAGGTTGGATAGGCGAGGACATTTTTCCCTGGACTGTCAAAGATTGAGAGGTGCCTTTTAGGTATACTTTATAGAGGTTAGAGGGTCGACCGGGCTTGTATTCACTGGAATTTAGGATGAGAGGATATCTTATAGAAACATATACAATTCTTAGAGGATTGAACGGGCAAGATGCAGGAAAAATGTTCCAGGTGTTGGGGGAGTCCAGAACCAGGGCTCACAGTTTAATAAGGAGTAGGCCATTTAGGACTCGGATGAGGAGAAACTTCTTCACCCAGAGAGTTGTGAATCTGTGGAATTCTCTGCCACAAAAGGCAGCGAAGGCCAATTCACTTCTTGTTTTCAAGAGAGAGTTAGATTTAGCTCTCGGGGCTAAAGGAATAAAGGGATATGGGGGGGAAAAGCAGAAACGGGTTACTGATTTTAGAAGATCAGCCATGATCATATTGAATGGTGGTGCTGGCTCGAAGGGCTGAATGGCCTACTCCGGCACCTATTTTTCTGTTTCTATATAAAATTATGGGGGCATATAAGGTGGATAGTCACTGCCTTTTCCCCAGGATAGGGCTGTCTAAAACTAGAAGGCATAGATTTAACTTGAATGAGGAAAGATTTTAAAGAAACCTGGGGGGCAACTTTATAGAGGGTGGCAGGTATGTGGAATAAACTGCCAAAGAAAGGTGTAAAAATAGGTATAATTACAAAACGTAAAAGCCATCCCTGGTCAGGCTTGAGTAGCTCATTATGGAGAGCGCCATGTTTATGGACGAGCACCTTGGCGAAGAGGCGTCTGCCCCTCCTTGCCGTTAATGAGAATGTGGGAAGAGGAAAAAGTCAATCACTTTATGATGGTCATGAGTTAATATTTAATCAGTGCTAGAAAACATTTTTACTCTGACATTGTTGAGAATATGCATCTCGCTCCCACAGGGAATATTTGAGCCAGACAGCTGAGATGCATTTAGGGGGAAGCTGGATAAAGGCATGAGAGAGAAAGGAATGGAACAGTATGGTAAGGTGCCGGAAGAGGGGTGGGGGAAGGCTCGTGGAGGCATATACATGCCAGAGAAAAATTGAATGCTAGAAATTTAGTCGTTATTATATAACGCAAAGAAATTGCATTTTGGGAAAATGAGGGAGATGTCTAAAGCTGGTACAGTTAACCCTTGTTTTAACAGACCTCGTTATAATGGATTTCAGTTACTGTGGACGGACGTGCTGATGCCACACCTGGCTTGCCCCACCTCCCCGGCCGCTTAAAGCCCCGGCTTCCGACACCACTCCCAACTCGCCAGCAAACCCTTCACCCACCGGCTGCAGTTGTGGGTCACGTTGTAGCCCCCTGGGGACAGAACTTTCTTTGGGCTGCCGCCACTGACCGGATGTGCTCGGTCACCGTGGGGCTACCTCCCCACCCACCCACCTGCTGCTGCTTCTACCTGTCGGCCCTTGGTTTGTCCACTCGACCGTTGCTGCCGCCGTCTTATCCCGTCGCTTTGTCCGTGTCACTAGAGTGTGTGCGGTGGGTATAGAAGCGCTCACTGGTGCTGATCAGCAGCCACAGCACCTTGTTTTAAGGTGAAACAACATGTAATGCTGCAGTAACTCAGCATTCAGTCTGAAGATCCCGATGTAACCTATGCATAGACTCCAGTGATGCTGCCTGACCTGCTGAGTTGCTCCTCTTGTGTGTTAACTACCAGCTGCAATGTTTTGTTTCAACTACATGCGTTGATAATACCATACTAGGTTATGACGGACAATCACCATTAACGGACACCATTTGACCCCCCCCCCCTCAATCTATGGTTCGTTATAACGAGGGTTTAATTCTGTCGGGGTTAGAAACATTTTGGCTTGAGAATCTTTAGCAAAGGCCATGAAGGCTTAGTAACAAGGCTTGCAAGAAACCTGGATTAAGTGTAGAGAAACTGCAGTGAGGGATATGATCACCCCTTGTCTTTTTGACATCTTTGCTGCTAAATGCAGGGGATGGGACAGTATGAGTTCTGTTGCTTTCTTGCTTTCCTAATTTTTCCTTTCATTAATGTGCCATCAATGTCGTCTCTGCTCGGCAACACTGAAAATGAGCATGGCCGCAGCGACGTTGCTCATGTCTCGTGTGTTAGAGACATTGTCCGGTGAATGTCCTTTCATTCCGGTGTCACTTTTTCCTTTCGGTGTTTGGGAAAACGAGTCTTCAAATACTTTGCCTTCATTGGGTCCAATATATTGTGTATTATTTCATACATTTTCACACACAATCAAACGTGACGGAACAGTGCCCCATTATCAGAAACATCGCATTTAATGGAAATCCTCCTTTGGATTCACTGGCATTTACTTTTAGTAGACGAGCTGTCTTCAAAATCTCAGAGAAACTGGTTCTATGATGGCATTAAAATTTGGTGCTTGCTGTGTGCAAATTACCTGTCGTGTTTCTGTAATCACAACTGATGCTATTCTTCAAGAGCATTTCCTTAGTTGCAAAGCACTTTGGAAGAATGGGCCAGCGCCTCCAGCAGACTTATTAAAATGGTGTTGGATTTCAGTTTCTACCCTGTCTTTGTCCTTAATCCCTCAATGGTGTTTTTATGTTAACAATAATCGAGATGCATTTAACCAAGAAAATGTTGCACTATCAAGTTTCTTTCATTTTGCACATTACTGAGACCAGCAACTCAATGCAAGGGTTGGGTATGGTTCAAGTCTTGGGTGATTATAGAATTACACCACACTTGCATCAGAATTAGGGATTCAAGGGATATGGGGAGAAAGCAGGAATTTGGATTGGATTTTGGATGATCAGCCATGATCATATTGGATGGCAGTGCTGGCTCGAAGGGCCGAATGGCCTACCCCTACACCTAGTTTTAATGTTTATGTTCTATGTTTCTATAAGGCAATTCTACCCAATGGATCCTCATTAGTATTTGTAGTTCACATGAATTTCCTCGCATCCCCTTCACTTCATTCTTCCATCAAATGCTATTTCAAGGTCAGTTTATTGTCACATGTACCAATTAACGTACAGTGAAATTTAAGTTACCAGACAGCCATACTAAGTGAAAAGACACACAACCATATAGAAGTTAACATAAACATCCATTACAGTGGATTCCACATTCAACACTGTGATGGAAGCAATAAAGTTCAATCTTTTCCCCTTGTTCTCCAACGGTCGGGGCAGTCAAACCATCCGCAGTCGGGGTAATTAAAGCCCTCGCAACCGACGATCGAAACTCCCGCGTCGGGGCAGTTGAAACTCTCGCCGCGGCATGGAGCTCCCGAGTTGGTCTCTTCTTACCAGAGACCGCATGCTTCACGATGTTAAAGTCCACAGGCCCCGCGGTTCGAGCTTCGACCCCCGGCAAAGGGATCGCAAGCTCCTTTGTATATTTACCCGATCTACACTGCCAGTTTGTCCTTGGGCAAGTTCTTGGATTGCCATTCTCAAAAAGGAGGTTTTGGGGGCTCTTGCAATCACAGAGAGATGGTAAGTTAAGTATTAATTTAAAATCTCAAATGAAGTCTGATTATTGCAGTCCAGTTACTGGGATTTTTTAGGTTACACACTTGTCGCAGTACCACAGCAAACCTGAAGACCACAAGCATGAATGTGAGGATAATCTTAAAATATAGAAGCTAAATCTGTCGATGCTTTTCTCATTGACTGCTCCTTCACACAGCTCTCTGAGGTGGAGCATTTCAAAGATTCACAACCCTCTGAAACAATCCTCCTATTATCACTTCTAAATGGCCAACCTAATATATGCATTTTCAGAGGCTCCAGAAGCTCTGAGCAGTGGACACCACTTCTCGACAACGACGCTCCCAGTCCCCTCCAGTATCTATGACTTGGTAGATACTGTTTCAGTTATCTCAGAAAGAAGTTTAATTAGGACGAGCATGATGAAGGCTGCCACTGGAGAATGAAATGTGTTGTCCAGCATTGTTAATGCACTTTATTGAAACTAACTGCAGCTTTTCAAGTTGCCACAAGATATTCAAGTGAAGTTTCAAATGGAGAAATGGGATTGATTAATGTACTTGCTCTGTCATAATGTGATCTGTGTGCCTTCAGAACTTTAATTTGCATTGGTTCAATAGATTGGCCATAAATTGCGTGAACAGCTGCAGATAATGTGCAATATCAGAATTATTCTGCTTGTGCTGTTGTTGCACCACTGTGTACATCAGTTGGAACATCTGCTGATTTAGAAAGAGGAATTTGAACGATACCCATCCTCCTTTTGTACCATGCCCACCCTCTGCACCATTTCTGCTCCCAAATCCTCCTACTATAATGCTGACTAGATTGAGTCCAAAGCTTTTTGCATCTGACTCTATTCTCCTCTCGACTAAAGCTAATGACGGCCTCAGTTTGCACCCACTCGTGCGGGTTTGATTAAAATTTATCTTTGGGGAAACTAAGAAATAATTTGCAGTTCCACAATGATTTTGATAATGTTAACTCTCCCAAATGCCAGCCGTTGGAGCATTACTTAGCTGCATCTCTCTGAAAGTGTAGGAAAAGTGGCAGCTTATTTATACATGGGTTCTAGTTTAATAGGGTATAAACATTGGTTGAAAGACTGGGGAGAGCTCCCTTACCCCTCTCTGAAATTATGCTGTGCGAGCTTTACCAAAAAAAATGACTATGCATTTTCCCAGTACTACATAGTCAACTGCGATTTTATTTGTGTGGAATGGGTTTTGTGCCCACAATCTTGGGATTTGGAGTCGGAAGAGTGTGCTCTTTCTTGGGCAGTCTGTCTGGGTAGAGAACAATTTGCTACCCTCGAGGCCTGTGTGAGAATTTATTTTTATGTGGGTTAGCCATTTATACCCAGTCAGTACATGTTCTTGACTGAACTTTGTCTTTTGACAATTGGAAGGAGGTCCAATTGGAGATCGGGCTCTGCTGCACAGATTTCCTTGCACGCATATGCGTACACACCTCGCCATGAAAATGGTGGCAGTCTTTTCCTCCACTCCCCTCTTGCACCCTCCAAACCTGATCTCCTTCCTCAGTCTCCTTGTGTCAGTCCACTTTCCCCCATTGGTCTTCTTCCTCCTCCTCACTCCCTTCCTCCCTAGCCATCTCAATTCCCTGCTACTTCATTCATGTGGTTACCAGATAACTCATTTCCTCTTCACTCCCTCATTATTCCCCCCCCCCCCCCCCCCCCTCCACTCCACTCTCCAAAACTATTCCAGCTGCTGAAAGCTTGCCTTTTGTGGGTTTGCCTACAGGCATAGTGCCCTCATTTCCAAATGATTTTTCCAATCAGCAGTCATGCCATCCAAAGCTGTCAGACCAGCCTCAATCTCCCTCGGAAGACCTCGGGTGAATCTATCTGTCCCTTTAGTGCTGTTCAATGTCGGTAGATTGAGGTCCACAGTTGGACCCCACCATGCACTTTTCCCCAGTGAATGGGGATAGATTCATCCCACAGATGTGGGAGCCGATCACTCAGCCTCCATTTATAGAAACATAGAAACATAGAAATTAGGTGCCCATTCAGCCCTTCGAGCCTGCACCGCCATTCAATATGATCATGCTGATCATCCAACTCATTATTCCGTACCTGCCTTCTCTCCATACCCTCTGATCCCCTTAGCCACAAGGGCCACATCTCACTCTTAAATATAGCCAATGAACTGGCCTCAACTACCCTCTGTGGCAGAGAGTTCCAGAGGTGTGAAGAAAGTCTTTCTCATCTCGTCTTAAAGGATTTCCCCCTTATCCTTAAGCTGTGGCCTGTCCAACCCCTTAAAGATCCATTTATCATCCTGCAAAACCAAAATATGCCCAAGTGCAGGGAATCTGTTTACCAAATTCCTCTTAAAGCTCCTGGGGGGCCCTCTCCCAGCCTCCCCATTGAACACATCTTCAGGAATATTGAGGGCAGGACTCTGAGCAGGAGTGGGGAATCTCTCTCTGGCCAACAGAGGTATCTTGTGTTTGGTTGCCAGTGGCTGACAGGACACTGTGGTAAATTGATGTTTAGTGACCACAGATAGAAGTGTGGTAGAGAGATGTGATGAAAGCAACTAATCGGATAAATCACTTTTGGCTCTTTAAGAGCTTAAATACGTTTCTGAGATCTATTAAGCTTTCAACCTTCTTGAATTTTTTGAAGCGGTAACTAGGGAAATTGATGAGGGTAAAGCAGTGGATGTTGTCTATATGGATTTCAGTAAGGCCTTTGACAAGGTTCCCCATAGAAGGTTGGTTAAGAAGGTTCAATCTTTGGGTGTTAATGGCGGAGTAGCAAGATGGATTCAACAGTGGCTGAATGGGAGATGTCAGAGAGTAATGGTGGATGGCTGTTTGTCAGGTTGGAAGCCGGTGACCAGTGGGGTGCCTCAGGAATCTGTGTTGGGTCCACTGTTGTTTGTCATGTACATCAATGATCTGGATGACAGATGATACTAAGATAGGTGGTGTTGTGGATAATGAAGTAGATTTTCAAAGTCTACAGAGAGATTTGGGCCATTTGGAAAAGTGAGCTGAAAGATGGCAGATGGAGTTTAATGCTGATAAGTGTGAAGTGCTACATCTTGGCAGGACAAATCAAATACATGGTACAATTTTGGTCCCTAGTTATAGGAAGGATGTCAACAAAATAGAGAGAGTACAGAGGAGATTTACTAGAATGTAGCCAGGGTTCCAGCAACTATGTTACAGAGAAAGGTTGAACAAGTTAGGTCTTTATTCTTTGGAGCGCAGAAGGTTAAGGGGGGATTGATTGAGGTCTTTAAAATGATGAAGGGGATAGACAGAGTTGACGTGGATACGTTTTTCCCATTGAGGGTAGGGAAGATTCAAACAAGAGGGCATGACATGAGAATTAAGGGACAGAGGTTTTGGGGTAACGTGAGGGGGAACTTCTTTACTCAGAGGGTGGTGGCTGTGTGGAATCAGCTTCCAGCAGAAGTGGTGGAGGCAGGATCGATTTTAACATTTAAGAGTAAAGTGGATAGGTATATGGACGTGAAGGGAATGGAGGGGTATGGTCTGAGTGCAGGTAGATGGGACTAGGGGAAAACAAATGGTCGGCACGGACTGGAAGGGCCGAGAGGGCCTGTTTCCGTGCTGTAATTGTTATATGGTTATATGTAATCTGTGATTCTTCTTATTCCCTAAAATCTGGTGGTGCATAGAAAATCATTGTCATTCAAAGAAAACAGGGGCTATAAGAGCACAGCTGGGGGATTTAGACAAATACCTGAATTGTCAGTGCATGGAAGGCTATGCATCTAATGTGGTTAAATGGGATTGGGGCACAACCTGGTCATGGTGGGCTAAATTGTACTTTAGTTTAGAAGCAGTGTGACCCTTCAACCCACCAAGTCCACACCGACTAGCGATACCCGTACACTAGTTCCACCCTACATACTAGCGACAATTTACAGAAGCCAATTAACCTACACATCTTCGGAACGTGGGAGGACACCGGAGAACCCATGCGGACACGGGGAACGTGCAAACTCCGTACAGACTGCCATCCCTAGTCGGAATCAAACCCAGAACTCTGGTGCTGTCAGGCAGAAACTCTACTTCTGTGCCACTGGCTTCTCCCTGTGCTGTAGGTTTAGGGTTATTATTGAACGCCTACCATAGTACAAATAAAGCTTTGTTTAGCATTTTATGATCATGATGGGTTGTGGTGAGCACAAAAGGAATGAGGAAGAAAATTATTTTAATAGGAAGTCTTGAACTGGGTGTGGAATTTAAGTTGGTGTAATTAACGTAATACTAGGTCTGATTCATTTAATTATTCGGATTCGAAAACAACATTGTTCCTGGATCGGGAAATAACATGAAATATTTTGAAGACTTGTTTTTCGTTATTTTTATAGAATGTGGTTGTTACTGACGGGGCCGGCATTTAACGCCCAACCCTTGTCTCCCTTGAGAAGGTAGTGATGAGCCGTCACCACGTGTGTGTGTGTGTGTGTGTGTGTGTGCGCGCGTGTGTGATGAATGAGCTTGCACAGTGCTGTAATGTAAGGCAATCCAGGATTTAAATCCAGTGACAATAAAGGTGTAGCCAACATGTTACCAAGGACGCACGATGTGGATGGAAATTTACAGGTGATGGCATTCTATGCACCAGCTGACCTTATTCTTCCAGAAATTAAGAGAGAAGCATTGGGAGGTGCAGATGAAAAGGCTGTTCGAAAAATTGTTGACAGCAACCACACTGGTGATGAAATATTCACAGCTCGACTAGCTGTGCTTTCTTTAATACAGCAAGCATGTTCCTGAAAGATGGTTTGTTTCAGCCACCTTGCCCTGCAGCTCCTCATTACCGGATAGCCCCAGTGTAAACTGCTCTTATCCAGCTAAGGAATTTGGCCTGTTTCATGTTCACCATTTTTATGCTGATCTGTTTGGGTTCGAGCTCGAAGCTGTCCATTCAGGACAGATGAGAATCGGTTTCCCCACCCTGAGGAGTAAATCCAGGGAATACTTGACCATGTTGAAAAACCAGTGTATGAAAGGGAATGATTGAGAGAAATGTAGGGATATGGAGATTATGCAGAAAAGTGACGCTGTGCTGAAAAGTTTTGTTTAGAGATACAGCGCGGAAACAGGCCCTTTGGCCCATTGAGTCCACACTGACCAGCGATCCACACATTAACACTATCTTACACACACTAGGGACAATTTACACTTGTACCAAGCCAATTAACCTACAAACCTGGAGTGTGGGAGGAAACCGTAGATCGCTGAGAAAGCTCACGGGGACAACGTACAAACTCCATACAGACAGCACCCATAGTCGGGATTGAGTCCAGGTCTCCGATGCTGTAAGGCAGCAACTCTACTGCTGTGCCACCCTGACCGGGTCATCAGAGGTCCAAATAACAGAGCAGGCAGGAAGGTCAATCAGCCCACTGCCTCTTCGATTTCATACATTCTGCATTTGGTTTTGCAGGAAAGAATGAGTAAACTAAGAAAATGACTATATAGTTTATCGTTGTGCAAATGATTAAGGTGCTTTTTCAAGCATTCATGTTGAAGTAACATTTCAGCCTTTTGTGCTCAAGCTGACTCTTCTGAAAGTAATCAAATTACTCCCATTCCATTCCCTTTTCTCTGTAGCCTTGTAAATGTTTTCCTTTTTAAGTGTTTATCCAATTTCCTTTTAAGAGCTGCCATTGAATATGTTAGGACTGCATTTTAATGCAGCATGTTTCAGCTCACAACTCAATTTTTGATTTTTGTATGTATATACTGTGCCCTCCATAATGTTTGGGGCAAAGACCCATCATTTATTTATTTGCCTCTGTAATCAATTTGGGATTTGTAATAGAAAAAATCACATGTAGTTAAAGAGCACATTGTCACGTTTTAATAAAGGCAATTTTTATACATTTTGGTTTCACTATGGAGAAAGTACAGCAGTGTTTATACAAAGTCCCACATTTCAGGGCACCATAATGTTTGGGACACAGCAATGTCATATAAATGAAAGTAGTCATGTTTAGTATTTTGTTGCATTTCCTTTGCATGCAATGACTGCTTGAAGTCTGTGATTCATGGACATCACCAGTTGCTGGGTGTCTTCGCTGGCGATGCTCTGCCAGGCCTGTATTGAAGCCATCTTTAGCTTATGTTTGTTTTGGGGGCTAGTCCTCTTCAGTTTTCTCTTTCTTTCTTTTAAAATCTTTTTGTTTTTTTTTCCAAAGAAAACAAAAATAAAACATTAAAAAAAACAGAGCATAAAGAATAATGATAAACATAAAAATGATATTGATACATAGGAATCAGGATTACATTAATAACAGGTATAACCTGATATGAGACCAATGTCAAAATACACATTGAGTATCGACCTCTATGTAAATATAGTTAAATCTTTAAAAGGAAACAAATGTAGAAAAGCACAAAAATATAAAGACAAAAAGAAAAGGAAAAAGCAAAACCCCCTAAACTAAAAAAAAAAAAATTAATAATAATAAAATAAGACAAAATAAAATAAATAAATAAATAAATAAAAACTAAACAAAGCAGAACAGAATCTGAACTAAAAGTTTCAACAATTTAAGTCTGTATGTCGTCAAGTCCGTTCCACCATATAGAGGTAAAATAGTTTTTATAACGGTTAAAGAGGGAGAAATTTATATTGTAGGAAAGTGTTCAATAGATTTTCCCCAAGTCTTATCATATTTAACCAAGGGTTCAACAATGTCACTCCTAATTTTTTTTCTAAATTTAAACATGATATTGTTTCAGAATACCATTGGAGTTTGGTCGGAGGGTTGGAGTCTTTCCATTTAAGGAAAATAGATCTTCTGGCCGATTAATGTGGTAAAAGCAATCAACCGATGGGCGGAGCGGGACAAATGAATTGAATCTAACATTGGTAGCCCATAAATTGCAGTAATAGGATGAGGTTGTAAATCAATACCTAAGACTACAGAAATAGTATCAAAAATGTCTTTCCAATATTTTTCCAAAAGTGGGCAGGACCAAAACACGGGTCAGTGAGGCCAGTTCAGAGTTACATCTGTCACAGGTAGGGTTTATATGACCATAAAAACAAGCCAACTTATCTTTTGACATATGAACTCTGTGAACCACCTTGAATTGTATCTAAGCATGTCTTGCACATTGAATAGGTATTGACTAATTGAAGAATCCTCTCCCATTTCTCTATAGATAAAGAAGTTTGGCGTTCTTTCCTAGTTATCTTAATTTTATCAAATATCTATTTGTAATTTCAAAATCAACACAATAGTAGTTATTAATCCTTTCTGATGCGGGTTCAGCTGTAAAAAAGTTTCCAAAATTTCAGTTTGCCATGGTAGCAGAAAAAGGGGTAGAGTAGCCTTCAAAAAGTGTCTAATTTGTAAATATCTAAAAAAAGTGTGAATTAGGTAAGTTATATTTATTGGACAGTTGTTCGAAAGACATAAAACAACCCTGCAAAAATAAATCACGAAAAGCTACTAATCCCTTTCTCTTCCAAAACAAAAAGACTTGATCAGTAATAGATGGTTGGAAGAGGAAATTGGATAAAATAGGACTCGATAAGATAAAATCATTTGGTCCAAAAAACTTACGTAATTGAAACCATATTCGGAACGTATGTCTTATTGGGTTAGTCGTATATTTAATCAATCTCGTAATTGTGAAAGGTAATGAGGCCCCTAGAATAGAGGCCAATGATAGCCTTTATAAGGAATCGCATTCAAGGTTTATCCATCCTGGGCATTGGGTATCTTCTAAATCTTTTGTCCAAAATGTTAAATAACGAACATTGACTGCCCAATAGTAAAATCTAAGGTTCGGCAATGCCTAACCGCCATTTTTTTTTTTTTTTAATTTCTGTAAATGTTTTTTACTTAGTCTGGGATTTTTATTCTGCCATATATATGAAGACATTTGGAGTCTATAATGTCAAAGAAAGATTTGGCAGTAAAAATTGGTATCGTCTGAAATAAATACAGAAATTTAGGTAAAATGAACATTTTAATAGCATTGATTTGGCCAATTAGGGATAAGGACATTGGTGACCATTAAGTAAACTGATGTTTAATATGGTCAAATTAAAGGCATAAAATTTGCTTTAAATAAATCCTTGTGTTTCTTGGTGAGCTTAATACCTAAATAAGTAAACCTCTCAGTAGTCAATCTAAATGGAAACTGACCATAATCAAAACAAGATTATTTAATGGAAAAAGCTCACTCTTACTAAGATTTAGTTTATAACCAGAAAAACTACTAAATTGATTAAAGCTACTATTGCCGGAATAGATTTCTCAGGGTTAGAAATAAATAATAACAGATCATCTGCGTAAAGAGATAGCTTACGTGTCTTATTCCTGCGGACAATACCAAAAATATTAGGGGATTCCCTAATAGCGGTGGCTAAAGGTTCCAAAGCAATATCAAATAGTAAAGGACTCAAGGGACAGCCCTGTCTAGTACCTCGAAAGGGCCTGAAAAAAGGGATCTCTGATTATTAGTAAATACAGAAGCCTGAGGTATATGATATATCAACTTGATCCAAGAAATATATTTTGGACCAATCTTAAATTTTTCAAGTATATTGAATAAGTAATCCCATACTACTCTATCAAACACTTTCTCGGCATGACACATGAGTGAGATGACACATTCTGGGGTTTTATTAGATGCTGTATATACAATATTCATTAATCTCCTAACGTTAAAGTGTGAGTAATGATTTTTAATAAAACCTGTCTGCATTCAGAGATAATTTGCGGTAAAATCTTTTCCAATCTCATAGCTAATATTTTGGAAATTTTGAAATCTACATTTAACATTGATATAGGTCTATATGATAATTCAGTCAGGTCTTTATCTTTTTTAAGAATTAAAGAAATAGAAGCTTCATAAAAAGATTGTGGTAATCTATTCCTTAAGGGCTTCTTTAAATACCTTACGTAGCCGTGGAGATAATAAATTTGAAAAATACTTTAAAAATTCAACTGTAAACCCATCTAAAGCAGGAGCTTTACCAGAATTCATTGAAAAGATTGCTTTCTGTATTTCTTCTTCCGTGATGGGTTCATGTAACAACAGAGACTCATTATATGGTAAATTTGGTTAGTTCCGTTTCTTTAAAAACTCATGCATTATATTGGAATCAGTAGGAAAATCCAATTGGTATAGGGAGGTATAAAATTCCTGAAAGGATTTCAGTTGTCTCTTCAGCATATAAAAGGCATGCTCAGTTTGGTTCAGATCGGGTGATTGACTTGGCCACTTAAGAATTTTGAATTTTTTAGCTTTGAAAAACTCCTTTGTTGCTTTAGCAGTATGTTTGGGATCATTGTCTTGCTGTCGAATGAACTGCCGGCCAATGAGTTTTGAGGCATTTGTTTGAACTTGAGCAGATAGGATGTATTATGCTGCTACTATCAGCAGTTGTATCATCAATGAAGATAAGTGAGCCAGTGCCTTCAGCAGCCATACATGCCCAAGCCATACCACCCCGGCCACCGTGTTTCACAGATGAGGTGGTATGCTTTGGATCTTGGGCAATTCCTTCTCTCCTCCATACTTTTGCTCTTGCCATCATTCTGATATAAGTTAATCTTCGTCTCATCTGTCCATAAGACCTTTTTCCAGAACTGTGGTTGGTCTTTTAAGTACTTCTTGGCAAACTGTAACCCGGCCATCCTAATTTTGCAGCTAACCAGTGGTTTGCATCTTGCAATGTAGCCTCTGTATTTCTGTTCATGATGTCTTCTGCGGACAGTAACCATTGACAAATCCACACCCGACTCCTGAAGAGTGTTTCTGATTGGTCGGACAGGTGTTTGGGGATTTTTCTTTAATATAGAGAGAATTCTTCTGTCATCAGCTGTGGAGGTCTTCCTTGGCCTGGCAGTCCCTTTGCGATTAGTAAGCTCACCAGTGCTCTCTTTCTTGTTAATGATGTTCCAAACAGTTGATTTTGGTAAGCCTAAGGTTTGGCTGATGTCTCTAACAGTTTCATTCTTGTTTCTCAGTCCCATAATAGCTTATTTTACTAACAGCAATAAAAGCTTCCAAAGGTGATGGAAAGATTAGAGGAAAGACTAGGTGCTGAGAGCTCTCTTATACTTGCATTAAGGAGGCATTGAAACACACCTGAGCAATTACAAACACCTGTGATTTTTTTTCTATTACATATCTCAAATTATGGAGTACAGAGACAAATAAATAAATGATGAGTCTTTGTCCCAAACATTATGGAGGGCACTGTATGTATATATGTAGTTTTGTTCTAACATAACTTTCCATATTGCAAATTGGAGATATCTCGATGGATGAATTAGGGAACACTATTTGTATTGTGCAGACCAAATTGGTCATAACATAATTTCCATTGGGAATTGGAGAACCATTTTGGAAATTGACAAGCAGAAAAAATCCTATTTCCATGTAACGTCCGGATATTAACCAGACACCTTTGTCTCTTCAGAATGCAGCTGTTACTAAAACCATGCGTGGTCATTGAAATTGACAAGCGATCACTCATATTGACACTTATTTATTAAATAAAGTGTGGGAAGGAACTGCAGATGTTGGTTTACACCGAAGATGAAACAAAATGTGGAGTACTCAGCGGGACAGGCAGCATTTCTGGATAGAAGGAATGGATGACGTTTCGCGTTGAGTCCCTTCAGATTGAGAGTCAGGGGAGAGGGAGCGGCTTTTAATATTTTTAGCTTGCAGTACCAATGAAAACTTCTTGCTATTAAAAAGACCCCTTTTTTTAAATCCGTGGGGGTGGGAGACATTTTGTTATTGAGTCTGAATCGCACCAGCTCCTAATGCCTTCCCCTGTTGATACAATTATTTATAAAAACTCTGTTTTCCATAAAGCAGTTTATTAGGCATGTAGCTATGGTATTATAGCTGAACTACCTGTACACATAGTAATGATGGTAAACATTGTCAGATGAGGCTCACAGGGGTAACATCCATGTTAGGTATTAATTTCAAGTCTCCACTCCAAAGACATGCACAAAGCACCTAGATTGGCTCTCCAGCTGCACTCAGTGGTGCGATCTTTTAGACAAGATGTTCAGCTATAGTCTGGATGCTCTCTTAAATGGGTGTAACAGATTCCATGGCGCTAGTTATTCCACCTGTCCTGCTTAAAATTTATCCCACAATCTGCATCCTAAAAGCCGATCTAGTCAGGGGTTGGACAGGCTAGATGCAGGAAGATTGTTGCCGATGTTGGGGAAGTCCAGAACAAGGGATCACAGTTTAAGGATTAGGGAGAAGTCTTTTAGGACCGAGATGAGAAAAACATTTTTCACACAGAGTGTTGAATCTCTGGAATTCTCTGCCACAGAAGGTAGTTGAAGCCAGTTCATTGGCTATATTTAAGAGGGAGTTAAATGTGGCCCTTGTGGCTAAGGGGATCAGGGGGTATAGAGAGAAGGCAGGTACGGGATACTGAGTTGGATGATCAGCCATGATCATATTGAATGGCGGTGCAGGCTCGAAGGGCCGAATGGCCTACTCCTGCATCTATTTTCTATGTTTCTATGTCCTGACCCAAAACGTCACCCATTCTTTCTCACCAGACATGCTGCGTGCCCCGCTGAGTTACTCCAGCATTTTGTCTACCTTCGATCTGGTCATTAACTTGGTGTTTATGGGAGCTAGCTGTGTGGAAATTGACTGGTGCACCTTCTACAATACAGCACAGACACTTTCAAAAGCATTTCATTGGCTGCAAAGCTTTTGGGATTTCCTGATTTGGTAACGGCATTTGTAAAAGTGCAAACATTTTTTAATGCAGTTAGATTTCATCAAATCTCCATTTTCCTTTTTGCTTAATTATAAATAATAGGAATTTAAAATTACACAAAGGAATGGCTTCAAACTTGGAGTTTTACCAAGTGCAGGAAATCTGCAATAATTTATTTCTTAATCTGCCTGTCAGCACTTATCTGCAGTTTGACAGTTTGAGGGAGTGTTAACCTTTTCGTACTTGTGGATTTGTATCCCAGAGGTGACTGTGCCATTTTATAATTTATACTTTGTATTGTGATCTTCGTTAATATTTTAAAAGGAATTCTTTTAAGACCAGCTGCCAGTCCTTCTAATTTTCAGCTGACGTGCTTCATGTTTTTGCTTTAGCTGCTATTTCAGGGGTTTGCCGTAACTATCATTAGTGACGATTTGAATTATTTTGGTTCCCTTTGACAATTTGTTGGACGCAGGAGACCAGAGATGTTGGTGGCCATTGCTGTCGGCTTATTTCATTATCAATCAAGTGTGTGCTCACAAATGCGCATAAATGCTTTAAGTACGCATTATAAATACTCAAAATTTAAAAATAGAAACTCCGAGGGGCGCTCTTCAGTATCCTTGGGCAAAGAAACAACAAAGGCATTTTGACGTCTGTGTCTCTGCTGCTATATTATAAGCTTCAAACTGTGATTAGAGACAACATTCTATTTAAAATTATGCTTGGAATTTTTGGATTGAACATTTTTTTAGTGTGGGCTCAGAACCAGGTAACAGAGGTAGGAAGGAATGTAATTTCAAATTGATTCCCTTGTTTTCTCTCTTCCCATCCTCCAGTGGCCCATTCTGCTTGCCCCTCTGTAGGAAGGATGCCATTAAGCTGCAAGGGGTACTGAAAAGATTCACCAGGTTGTTGCCAGGACTTGAGAGCTTGAGTTACGAGGCGAGACTGGGACTGTTTTCCTTGGAGCATATGAGGCTGAGAGTTTCATGAAATCAAGAGAGACATTGATAAGGTGCATGATCACAGTTTTCTTTTCAAGAAAGAGCAGTCTACAAAGGTTTATAGTAAGAGGGGAATGATTTAGGAGTCCTGAGGAATATCATCCTCACACAAAAGGTGATGCATACAATGAACGAGCTGCCAAAGGAAGCTGAGAACATGGATACAATTACAATGTGTAAAAGACATTTCGACAGGTCCATGGATCAGAAGGGTTGAGGGGGATTTGGGCCAATCACAGGCCAATGGGACAATTGTAGCGGCACCTAGTGGTATGGCTGGGAAGTCGGAGCCCTTGTCATTGGTCAGCACGGTCACGTGACCGCGGGGGTTCATTCGCGGGCTTTTAGCCAGTTATCAGTGCTCCTCCCAGCGACAGGAGCTGTGTTTTGTAAGCACATCAAGGCACGCGGTTTTCGCGAGTTTTAGTTTTGTTTTCTGAAAACTCTCCAACCCCTCCATGCTCATGCACCCGTGGTCTGCTGCCCCAACCGCCCTCACTGACGACACTTTTGATGCTGCCGTCGGTCCTCGAGCAGTTTATCGACGGTTGCTGGCAGCCGCTTGTCAATTTTAACTGGCACCTACGCACCCCTGAGCATTCGACCGTGAGCTCCTGGCTCTTTATTTGGCAGTCCAGCATTTCCGGAATTTCCTGGAGGGCAGGCCCTTCGCGGTGTTTACTGACCACAAGCCCCTAACCTTTGCAGTCACGAAGGTGTCCGACCTCTGGTCTACTCGCCCACAGCAGCACCTGCCGTTCGTCTCCGAGTTTACCACCAATGTCCAGCACGTGCCGGGCAAACTAAACCAGGTCACTGACGCCTTATCTCGCCCTGTGTTCCATACAGTGCTGTCCGTGGCCCTGGGCATTGTCTATTCTGAGCTGGCTGCTGCACAGCGAGATGGGGACGAGATGATTGCCTATCGTAATGCTGCGTCGGGGTTGGTGTTGGCCGATGTCCCGCTCAGGTCTTCGGCTGTGATGGTCCTGTGTGATGTCTCCACCGGGCAGCCGGGGCCCATCGTCCCTGTGGGTTGGCAGCGGCGTGTGTTCGACTACTTTCACGGGCTGGCCCACCCTTCCATCTGGGCTACTACAGTATTGGTGGTGGCCAAGTTCGTCTGGCATTGTCTCCGCAAGCAGGTTGGGGCCTGGGCCAGGGCCTGCATTCCCTGCCAGACGTCCAAGATCCAGCGGCATGTCCGTGAGCCGCTCCAGGACCTCATCGTCCCTCAACACCAGTTCGAGCACATTCATGTTGACCTGGTGGTTCTCCTCCGTCGTCCCGTGGTGCCACCCATCTGCTCACGATTGTGGACCGTTTCACGAGGTTCCCCGAGACCGTCCCGCTCCCTGACACCTCCGCCGCGACTTGTGCTCGGCCCTCGCGGGCCACTGGGTGGCACGTTCCTGCTGACGTCTCTATAGACCGTAGTGCCCAGTTTACCTCTGCCCTGTGGTTGGCCATGGCTCAGGTGTACGGTGGTGAGCTGCCTCGTACCACCGCAAACCATCCTCAGGCTAATGGTTTGGTTGAGCGGTTTCACCGGCACCAGAAGTCAGCGTTGAAGGCACGGCTCACGGGCCTGGATTGGGTGGGCAAGTTGCCATGGGTGTTGCTGGCGATCCGCACGGCTCCTAAGGCGGATTTGGACACGTCATTTGCGGAACTGGTTTACGGCTCTCCGCGGAGGGTGCCTGGTGATTTTCTTCCTGCGGCTCTGGGGCCGCAGGAACCGCTTTGTCTGTGCCGGCGCACCTTCGGGAGAAAGTGGGTGTACTGGTTCCTGTTCTGACCTCTCGCCACGGTGTTGCTCCTTCTTGCGTTCCGCCTGCACTCAAGGACTGCACCTTTGTTTTCCTGCGCAGGGACTCGCACCGGACTCCGCTGTAGCGGCCTTATGAGGGTCCTTTCTGGGCGTTGCGGCCCGGCGTCGCGACTTGTTTTAGATGGCGGGGGCTGTGAGGAGATCGCTTCGATGGTCCGCCTCATGCCCACCCATCTGGATGTCGACAGCCCGGTGGTGGTGGCCCAACCCCGGCGTAGAGGTCGTTCGCTGGCCATCCCGCTTTCGCCGGTACCGCGTGTTGTGCCTGTTGCACCTGTTATACCGGTTCCCCCTGTCTACACTGGCCGCCTGATTTGGACTCCCGCTCGTTTACTTTCCTGGGGGGTGGGCCTGTAGCAGCACCTAGTGGTGGGGCTAGGAAGTCAGAACCCTCGTCATTGGTTGGCATGGTCACGTGACCACAGGGGTTCGTTTGCAGGTTTTTAGCCAGTTATCAGCGCTCCTCCCGGCGACAGGAGCTATGTTTTGTAAGCTAAGCTAGGCACACGGTTTTCACGAGTTTTAGTTTTGTTTTCTGTAAATAAAGACTATTTCACTCAACCTGCCTGGTCTCACTTCACAATTATAAAATCTGGTCAGCATGGCTAAGTTGAGGGCTTGTTTTTGTGCTGTGTGGCTCTGACTCTGTGCACCCAGAGCTCCCACACGTCTTCCTCCTCAAAGTGTCGGCTGTGGGTTCAAAGACTACACTCTCGCCTCTCGGGTCCATAGATCCTAGGTTCAAATATTTCTCAAGAAGCTTGATCACATGAGCTAGGCTTCTGTTTCATTATAGTATTGAAGGAGGACTCCACAGCTGGAGGCATTGTCCTTGAGATGAGGCTCTATGTTCTCACTCTAATGGACATAATGGGCCTTTATGATAAAAATAGATCCCCCTCTCTCATTTCCAAACTATCCTCCAGGTCTGAAGAAGGGTCTCGACCCGAAACGTCGCCTATCTCCTTCACTCCTTAGATGCTGCTGCACCCGCTGAGTTTCTCCAGCTTTTTGTGTACCCTCTATCCTCCAGGCATTATCAGTGAACTGAATGATCTGATATCAGTTGTTGGAGTTCTGTCCATAACCTGACATCTCAAAGTGTGCAGAACGTTTTAAGTGCTCCATAAGACCATAAGGAACAGAATCATTCTGCAACGCTTGATAAAATCGCAGCTGGTCTTTTACTTTTGTGCCACTTTCCTGCATTAACCCTATAATCCTTTGATCACTTTAATAATATCAAAATGTCTCAATCATTCAGTGACCAAGTCCACAGCCCTCTCTGGCAGAAAGATTTGAATAGTCAAATTCTCCTGAACTCTACCCTGAATGGCCAGCTCCCTATTTTGAGACTATGATTCTGTGGATTTTTTTTTTTAAAGCCAACTCAATTGGATGATATTATTCTTGAATCTCTCCTGTCAAAACTCTGAGAATGTTATACATTTCTTGAATACAGTCAAGAGCGTTTAATTATCATGTGGACCTAATTGGAACTGAAATTCTCACTTGCTTACCTTTCAGAGAGATTACTTTTTCTAAACTCGAAGGGTCTGATCGCTTTATTGGCCGCAGTGTTTCTTGGGATTTTCCGAAATTGTAAAATATGGGACAGGAATGCAATGATGGTAAAACAAGTCAAAGAATTTGAGGACTCTGCTTCCTCCTTGCATTGTTATAAAAAAAATTACTTCTGGAAAGGAAATTGTTAAATATTAGAAGCATGCAGAAAGCTTTTTTGAATCTCATGGAATGCTGATGTGACCCACCCAGAGCAGGTGATAGGTATTTCGAACAGGCTAAAGTTATTTGCATCATTATTTGCCTGCAACCTTCTATGTTCCACAGCAGGAAGCATCTGCATTACTGTAAATAAATGATTGTAAAATAGGTTGATGGATTTGAAGGCTCTGGAAATGTAAGTGATTCCTTTGCCTTACAAATGTTATTTGCCTGGTTTCTGTATATTTGTGTGTATCTGTAATTCAATGCCAAAATTACTGGACCAGTAACCTAGAATTTGTCTACTGAATTATATTCCAACATATATGGTATACAAAACAAATTTCACTGTGCCTTAGTTAAGTGACAATAACTGAATTTGAACTAATAATCTCTATTATTGGATGTTACATTTTTTTAACAGATTGATCTGGCTCACTTGTGTCTGATAATGAGGAACGTTGCTCGCTCTGCTCAGTAGATTTGTATACGATAGTCTAATTAAGGCTGCACTCTCCTCTGAAAGTGGAGGTTGGTTACCTGACTTGAAGCCTGAGGGAACCTGATTGGGTCAACTCTGGGTTGAGTTGAGTGTTAAGTGTTCGGGAACTATTCAGACTAGTTGGGCTGTGCCATGCATGTGGGAAATAGGACAAGTTGGAGAGAGAGAGGTGTTGAGTGTGTGACAGACAGGCAGGCATGCACAAAGCAATCGGGTCAGCAAAAAAAATCTAAACTTGAGTTTGTGCCGAGTGCAGCCTTGCCGCACTTTGGTTGGCCCTCAATGTTGTACCACTGCAGGCCTCTACCAGCAAGCCGTTTTGTCGAGGACCCAATTAATGTTAGTTTAGCTGAAACTACCCATGTCCAATGTGTGGTACTGAACGGTTTCTAGAAAGAGTTTGTATTTTCGAGTTGTTGAATCTTCCCGCCTTGGCATATAACTCATCTCAGTGCATTGTGTTTGCACACAGACCCCTCTGAGACCAGCGTGCAGTGTTTGCAAACGGCCCTCTGAGATCAGCGCAAGTTATTAATTGCAGTCTAGAAGCTGCAGATGCTGGAATCTTGGAGGAAGTTCCAAGTGCTGGTGGAACCCAGCGGTTGGGCAGCATCTGTGGAGGGAATGGACAGATGGCGTTTCGGGTTGGGACCCTTCTTCAAACTGAGTGTAGTAGTAATGGGGATAAGCTGGAAAAGAGAGCCTGAAGAAGGGTTTTAACCTGAAATATCCAATCCCTCCACAGATGCTGCCTGACATGCCGAGTTACTCCAGCACTCTAGTTTGTTAATACAGAGACAGCACATTAATAGCAGATGTCACTGATTTTAACGTAGAACATAGAACTGTGCAGCACAAGGAAAGGTCTTTCAGTCCTCTATGTCTGTGCTGACCATGATATCAATTTAAATTAATCTTCCTTTTATCTGTTATTTACCCATTGCCTCAAGTCCGTTTCCAGTGTAGGTGTCTTGTATTTCTTCAGTAAATGCTTGGGCTGAACTCATTTTGTCAGACTGCATGTGAGAAAAGGGTTGTGCTTGGGAATATTTGGATGACACTTTATAAGAACCAGCACAGGTTAGGAGACTCATTGACCTCCTCCTGTATTGTTAAGAAACATTGATGTAAAATCCAATTAAAATTAATATTTTGGAGAGATTTTAACATTTTTCAGAAATGTTGTTCTCTGGGGAGGTTGTGGAAGAATTAATGACTGGGTCCTCAGTTGCTCTAATGATTTGGCATTCCTTGTGAATGGCCTTTTAATTGGGACATTGAATACAGTGTGGCAAACAAATGATCCAGTGTAGTTTTTGCCGGCTGGTTAAGTTTTCAAAATGAATTACACAACACTGATTTAAATGCTGACGGGGCTTAATTATGCAAGAGATTACACGTGGGGGGGGGGGGGGAAAGGCCTGTCTTCATCACTTGCTCCCCATTGATCAATGTCCTCTCCATCTCCTTCTGAACAACTCCAATCTTTTTATAGCCACCTCCTGTTTCCCCTCATCTGACGTGTGGAAACTCTGGTCCTGTCAACCCTCTTGGTGGGCGGGAAAAGATTGGGAGAATTTCTGTCGCATAGCCCAATGTGCAGGGGGCAGCATTTACTATCACTTCCATGGCTTAACTTCACTTAAACCACTGATGCTGTAGGATCGATCCTCTGCTCTTCCCACATTACAGCTGTGACTGCACTTCACAAATACTTTGCTGGTTCTGCAGTTCAAGATGCACTGAGGGGTGTGTGAGAGACGCTTTAAAAATATGGAAACATTAAAAATGAGGATGGCCGAGGATCTGTGAACTTGTTTTCAGCAACAGGACGTTGGTGGAGAAAGTTTAAAAACTTCAACTTACTGGGCGTGCATATCTTTGAAGATCTGTCCTGGACCCAGCACATTGATGCTTTCATAAAGAATGCCCATCAATGCCTCGACTTCCTTAGAAGATTGAATAGATTTGGCATGTCATCAAATACTCTCTTGAATTTCTCCTGATTTACAGTGGAGGGCACATTGACTGGTGCGTCACTACCTGGTTCAATAACTCGAACGCCGAGAAATGAAGACTGCAAAAAGTGGTGAACACTGCCCAGTCTATCATAGGTACTTGCCTCACCACCAACAGAGGGATCTACTGGACTCCATGCCTCAAAGGAGCCAGCATCAACTGGAACCCACACCACCCTTGCCACTCTCTCATTTCACTTGTGCCATAGGGAAGAAGGTACAGGAGCCTGAAAACTGTAACGTCCAAGTTCAGGAGCAGTTGGTCCCCAACAACGATCAAACTTAAACCCTGCAATCTCCAACTATGCTCTAAATGACATAGATCTGGGGGCATTGTTTTTGGCTTTTGCACTATTTTTATATATGCTGAACTTTTTGCTGTTTATGATCGTGTTTGCAGACTTCTTTACATTGTTCTATCTGGGACATATGACAATAAAACACTTTTGACTATCTGTTGTGCTTGCAGGTGAGGCTTTCATTGTTTTGTTCCGGGGCTTTCTTGACCTTTGACAGTAGAAACTGCAGATGCTGGAATCTTGAGCAAAAAAAAAACCCAATGTGCTGGAAGAACTTAGTGAGTCAAGCAAAATCTGTGGAGGAAAGGGACAGACACTGTATCAGGTTGGGACACTTCTTCTGAGGTCCCCATCTGAAACATTGTCTCTGCATTGGCCTCCATAAATTTGGCCTGGACCATTTAGTTCCTCCCAGCAGTTTAATGTGATATAAATGCATGTCATGTTGATTTTCACGTTGCCCAACGATTTGATTTTCACGTTGCCCAGCAACAAGCCAGTCTTTCTTGTCAGCTTCAAGCTTCTTCCTCAAAAAAGGAACCATGCAACCACTGGGGTTCAGCTTAAGTATGAAGCAAGGGGGGGGGGGAGGGGGGTCATCATTAGACCTACATTTGATTATAACTTACAAAAATCTCCAGCAAATGATTGGCTCGTTAGAGATGCCATCCCAGGTACGGCTCAGTCAATACAAAGGAAGATGGTTATAGAGTCACGCCGTAGCAGTAGCAGATTTCATGGAAATTTCCTTTGAGTCCAATCATCTTTAGTTGCTCATCTGTAACTTTCTTTCCTTGACAAGGGGCTCCTTTCTGGTGATTTTCTGGAATTTGACTGGCTCCTTTCACCACTCCTCTGCTGTGGAAGCAGCCTTTAGCAGAACTTGGACAACCTCCAGGTACGCATCAGCAAATGACAGATAATATTCCTGGCACGTAAATGATGGAACAGCCATCTCGAAGATAAAGTCAAGCCATTTATCCTGCTTTCAACAACACTCCTTAGAAATTGTACTGTTTTTGATTTTTTTTTAATGATATGATCAGCAATTAGGATGCTATCCATTGGGTGATGATTACCCTCCTGGCTACCTAAACAATTCTGCCCTTTAGCAGTAAGAACATGCTGTGTTATTGACATATAGAATCCTTGTCCATGAAATGCTCCGAGTTCAGTATGAATGGCTTTAAATTAGCGCAGCTCAATTATTAAAAGATTTGTTCTTGAACTTGCTTTAATGTGCTCATTGGATACATGCAATAGCACAGATGCGATGGGTTGAAGGACCTTGCAGTATTACTCTGACTCTTTCCTTTTGGACTGCGTAATTTTCGAAGGGCCGAATGGCCTGCTCCTGCACCTAATTTCTATGTTTCTATGTAATGCAATTTCAAGCAAGTGTGACACGGAACTACAAATGCTGGTTTGCAGAAAAAAAAGGCAAAGTGCTGGAGTAACTTGGAGGTCAGGCAGCATCGCTGGAGACATGGATAGGTGATGTTTTGGGTCGGGGGCCCTTCAGTCCCGACCCGAAATATCACCTGTCCACGTTCTTCAGAGATGCTGTCTTACCTGCTCCAGCACTTTTAATCTTTTTTCAAGCAAGTGACACGATAGTGTATCTATTTGCTGTTTCTTTGTGCTGTAACATACAAATCCATGCAATATGCAGGCTTAATCTTTTTTTTTATTGAGACGAGAGATTAAATTTTTCACAAAGCAAATTGTGGCAATCTGGAAAGTGTTGCCTTTGAACATCTAGGTAAATATTTGTGTAGGGCAGTATAGAAATAGAGATTTTGAAGATGATTAATTGAAGAACCCTTTCAATGAGACAGCACTGACAGATTGGCCTGAATGTCTTCCAGCGAGATAAGAGTCCAAAATGTAATGGGCCTCTTAGTGAAATTTTGTGAATTATATTTGTCAATTAATGTGTTGCTTCATCCGAACTGGTTCAAAGATAACCAGCTTATCCGCCGCACCATGTTCCATATGTCATTTTTCCAAAACCACACATTTGACTATGAAAATTGGAGATGATGACAAAGACTTGTCGTCTTTTTGCTGCGTAGTAAATGTAGCCTGAAGTCTTGCTGCTTCTTGAAATGCAGTCATTGTTAAAATGTAGCTCTGCTCAAGTTAATTGTTTGCTATATTCCCAGAAATGGCACTGTGATAATTACCAGGTGATCCCGATAAGTGATGTTGCTACTTAGATTTAAATAGATCATTTGTTTTATTGTTACACTATAAATGATGGCAACAGGGAGACGTTTCTTGCACCTGGAGATAATCTATTCCCACCTGTATGGTATTAGTCTTGTCTGAGAGGTGGCTCCTGGGACTGCCAGCATTTCCTGAAGTTCATCAGTCATAGGAGCAGAATTACGCAATATGGCCGATCAAGTCGACTGCACCATCCAACCATGGCCGTCAATGCTGAAGTTTTAATTCATATTTCTGTTTAGCTTCTGGTTTGGTGATATGAACCCACAGTCCTCTGACTCCAGAGGCAACAGTGCCACCCATTGCATCGGGATTGACTGTTCCTAGTCATTTTTCAACCCCCCCCCATTCATTGTTTATACAAGTACAGTGTATACGTACAGGGTCTGAAGAAGGGTCTTTACGCAAAACATCACCTATTACTTTTCTCCAGAGATGCTGTCTGACCCGCTGAGTTGCTCCAGCTTTTTTGTGTCTATCTTTGGTTTAAACCAGCATCTGCAGCTCCTTCCTACAGTGTCTTTACCAAATGCTTACTATACATGATCCAATGACAATAGGTTCACTGTGCACTCTTGATTTGACAAGATACAAATGTATCTTGGGGACATCCCAGTGTGTTAAAGAAGGGGGACATATCAGTGTGTTAAAGAAGCTATGTGCAAAAAAAATTCATAAACCATGAAAGGTGAGCCAGTGTGCAATTATATAATGTGTAAGGTCAACTGTGTTATATAAACAGATTGTGGCCATTTGGAATGTTCACAAATGCAACCAAAACCTTCCTGGGTTTATCAGGGATGAGGATTAATTGGTCTGGTGAGTTTTGTAAGTAATGTATTAATTGTCCCATGTTTGATCAAATGACTTCTACTTTGAAGTATTTTGCAGATTAATTCTGTGTAAAGCTGCTTATTGTACTTTTCAACCATGTCCTTAAACTTAATGTTCTTATGAAATGAGTTTGGATAGGTTTTTCACATTGTAAGATTGAGTACTTTTTTCTCTTTAAAAGCAGACTGCAAGATGACCTTTAAAGAGAAATGTTTATATTATGACAGGGTTCACAAGAGAAAATATTTCTGAGCAAGTCCATTAACTGTGCCGTAAGTACACCCTCATCATTTATAATTCCGGTAGGGAATTCATGAGAGACCACTGCCTGGCGAGTGTGGAAATCAATGACATGGGAATGGTTGATGTGAATAGCAGAGATGCATTTAAGGGGATAAACATAAGAAGGTGATGGTTAAGATAATGGAAGGAGGTCCTTGTGGAGTGTGAGCAACTATTAAAGTGAATTGTTTTTCTGTGCTATAAATTATATAAGATGTTCATTTCTCAATGACCTTTGAATGCAAATGTAAATAGATCAAGGAACTTACTGACAGAAATCATTGTTTTATGAGTTGTAGTATGACTCAGTCGATGAATTTTGCATGTAGGAATGGAAACCATAACTTTTTCCAATAGAACAAGAATAATTTTATAAATGTGAATGGAGGATGTTTACAAATAAATTCTACGCAAATAACAACTTCATTACCTACCCATGGCTGTGTTGTTACCAAGCCTGACTGATGGAATTTTTGGAACTAAAAGGAACAACGTAGAAACATGACATTGGAATAACAGATTAGTCTGGATATTATTGACTGGGGTTGAATGGCCTACTCGTGCTACTGTTTCATGTTCTTGTTGTCTCCACTCGGATTGACATGGTTATCATTATAACCTCTCAAATATATGTCTCTATCTTGCACTAGATCTTCAAATGGCTTTTTTTATTTCAAAGGTAAACAATAAACAAAATTGGACCTAAATTAAAATACATCATCAAAGATAAAAAAAACTTTCAAGATTAATTTAAGAATCATTTTGGTGAGAGCTTTGGTAATAGAATGTAATTAGGACTGGATTGAGCACTCCCATGCTTGTTAAAAGCGTAACTACCGGGGACTTCCGGTGGCGCTATGGAGGGCTAATGCCAGCCAGCTCCTTGAAAAAAGCGTTGAAAAATCGGGGAGAAAACGACCTACCTGCTGCCTGCTGCTTCTGTACCGAGTGACGTCATCGGGCGCGCAACTTACTATGTCTATGCAGCGCAGCCCCCTCTCGGATAAACCGAAAAGTCGTGTTGCTAGGCAGAAAACGGTGGAACAAGAAAAAGGCCCGACTGAAGCCAAGGGCTCAGGTAGGACGCTATCCCTAGAAGATGTGTCGAAACAAATGATGAAAAAATCGGAAGGTGAAGATCTTAAAACTTTTATTGCAAGTGAAATTGCTGGCTTAAAGGAGGAAATAAAGCTGGAACTAAAGAGTGAACTTGCAAAAACGAACGAAGAATTAAAGAAGATGAATTTTAGGGAAGAAATAAAAAAAAATCAAGGAGGAAATGATGGAGTTAAAGCTTGAAATTAATACCATGGCTACGAATACATCGGATAAACTGAAGAAAGAAATTGCAGAAATACTAATTGAACAAGCTGCAAGTATGACAAACGAGACAAATGTTAAAATCAGAAAAGTGACAACTGATCTTGAAGAAAGGCTGAATCTCATGGAGGAAGCACTGAATCAACAGACGTCAGCCATAAAGGACCTTGAAGAACTAGCCGAAACAAGTGCTCGGACTACAGCAAAACTTATCAGAGAAAACAACGTCTAACTGAACTACTGGGCAAAAAAACTGAGAAATGTACACTGAATTGGAAGGTCGCCAGAGAAGACAGAACCTGGTATTCCAGAAGGGAAAGAGGCGGATCAAGATCCCCGAGAATTCACTGCAAATCTACTGCAAAGGTTTTATCTCTGGATCAAAAGCCTTTACTTGCTCGAGCACACAGAGTGATGAGACGCCAGACAAGACAAGGTGCTCCGCCAAGACAAATGATAATAAAAGTCCAGTACGACAGTGCATCATCTGCTCCAGTACCATCCTGGAGCAGATGATGCAAAAAACTGCAAGAAACAGAAATCTTATATTTGAAGGATACGGGATCAGTATCTATCGAGACTACCCAGCAGAGGTCTCCAGGAAACGAAAAACGTTTAATGAGACCAAAGGAATCTTGAGGGAAGTGAAGAACTTGAAATATGGTCTGAGGTATCCAGCTACCCTAAGAGTCACCTACAATCAGAATGAACACTTTTTCACCAACCCTGTGGAGGCACTGGACTTTGCCCAGAAGACTAAGGTTCGAGAAGAAGCTTGAATAATATTTTTAAAACTGAACTTCATCATTGAATAAACTGACTTTGCAGGAGTGGATGGAACTAAAGACGTGTCTAAGGAAGCTGGAGAAAGATGTGGATCAGAAACTCTCCCATGGATACTAATAATTAGTATAACTGCACTACTAATACAAATAATTAATAAATACTAAAACTATAGCATGGTATCATTACTAATCAGAGTTAATAATTATCACTAATGACTAATATTTATTTATATTTGAATGTTTAGAGTCAAAAGGAGTTTGATTTCATTTGCCCTCCTTGGAAACTTTTTTATTAATTTTTATTTTTATTTTCTTCCCTTTTCGTTTTTTATTATATTCTTAAATAGTTTTAAATATGTATCCTCACATTCCCGACTATTGGAACCCGAGTATTTTAAAATCCAATATCCCCGGTAAAATACTGCTATGGAATAAAAATTCCAAGAAACCAAGGAGCTGGTTAAGTTGGTAACATCAACTATGGAAGTCGGTAGATGGTTAGCCATGCTAGTACGGCTAGCACTAACTACACTAATACTAGATGTAGTTTTTTCCTTCTTTGTGCACGTTACCAATTTCTTAATCTATCCTCTTTTATATTATAATCTATTATTATTATTTTCAGTTTGAATGGAGTTACAAATTGGATCAAAGGAGATATACACGTGAGAGACAGTTAAGGGTCTTAAAATTCATCTATTCGTAGTTCGGGTGTAAGGTCGGGTCTGTCGAACTGAACCATTGGCTCTATTATAGACCTCCATAGACAAAAGATGCAAGATTTAAAAATGAATACGGGGAATGAAGGAATAACGTTTTGTAGCTGGAACGTTAATGAACCAATTAAGAGAGGTAAAGTACTAGCACATTTAAAAGCAATTAAAGCTGATGTAATTTTTATCCAAGAAACACACTTGGAAAAAAGATGCCGAGCATAGGCTGAAAGCTAAATGGATAGATAAAACGTATCATTCTTTTACATACAAATCCAGAGGCGTAGCAATATTATTTCATAAAGGCACTTTATTTAAACATACATCAACTATAACTGACAGTGATGTTAGATACATTATTGTAATAGGAGAATTAAATGCACAAAAAATGTTTGTTTATGTTTATGGACCACACTTTGATAGTCCACTGTTTTTTAAGAAAATATTTAATAACATCCCGGAAATAGCATAACATAACTTAATAATTGGAGATTTAAATTGTACATTAGACTCTTATTTAGATAGATCCACAAGACAAAGGAAAATTAAATCTCATTCCAGTGACTTATTAAATGCATACATGGATACTAGTAATATTAAAGATGTTTGGAGAGTAGAAAATCCAACTGGATGAGAATATTCATTTTATTCACCTGTACATAAAACATATTCAAGAATAGATTATTTTTTGGTAGACTCTAAACTTATCTCACTTACTTACAATTCAAAATACCATAATATTACAATCTCAGATCACGCACCTTTAACATTTATAATTAAAATAAATGGTAAAACGGAAAAACAGGGACAATGGAGATTTAACCCACAAATTTTAAAAGGCAAAGTAACTCGGGAATATATTATAGAACAGATTAAGATTTTCTTTGAAATAAATGTTAAACCGGAAATATCTTCTTCCCTATTATGGGAAACTTTTAAAGCATGGAAAAAGCATGCCATTGAAGCATGGAAAAAGCATGCCAAAAAAGCATTAAAACATGCCCATGGAATTATGATTTCTTCTCAAGCATTTTATAATAAAGAGAATCGGAGGGAACACCAGGAATTGGAAAAGGAGATTAAACAATTAGACACAGAGAATGCTGCTAATCCATCCATGACAAAATATAACAAAATCGCTGCACTGAAATATAAATTAAATAAAATATACTCCGATCAAGGTGTAAAACTCTATCAATACACTAAACAATTACAATTTGAATTCGGAGATAAACCCCACAAATTATTGGCTCGTCAATTACGGAAAATGGAGGGAGAAAAGATAATCCATAGGATTAAATCAGATAATGGCGAACCATTAGTACAACCCAAAGATATTAATGAGAGATTTTTGCAATATTATAAAAAATTATATTAAGCTAAAACGACAGAAAACCGGATAGCAATAGAAGCATTTTAAAAAAAAATGTAATCTAAATGGGTTGGATTCACAAAATAGAGAATCACTAAATGCTGAAATATCAGTAAAAGAAATCGAAGAATCTATCAGATCATGAAAATGGTAAAACACCGGGACCAGATGGTATTGGTTCAGAATTTTATAAAACATTTTATGATCTGATTGCACCACGTTTGAAGATACTCTATGAATACATCTATACCCACCAGAAACTACCAAAAACGTTAAATGAATCTATTATAAAGGTATATTATAACACTTATACCTAAAATACCTAGGGGAAAACAAAGATGGAAGGGCCGAGAATGACCCCCAGGATCATATAGAGCTATAGTGTTAAAGAAGGAACTACAGATGCTGGAGAATCGAGGGTACACAAAAGGCTGGAGAAACTCAGCGGGTGCAGCAGCATCCAAGGAGTGAAGGAGATAGACGAAGTTTCGGGTCGAGACCTTTCTTCAGACTTATTCAGACAGCAGTCTGAAGAGGGTCTCGACCCGAAACGTCGCCTATCTCCTTCGCTCCTTAGATGCTGCTGCACCTGCTGAGTTTCTCCAGCCTTTTGTGTACCCTCATATAGAGCTATAGCTCTTTTAAACACTGATCAAAAGATACTAACCAAAATATTAGCACAAAGACTAAGCACAGTTATCAATAAATTAATTCACCCGGATCAAACCTTAGAGGATTTATACCAAAACGATATTCCTCATATAACCTTAGACGATTATTCAATATTATATATTCGAAAAGAGGTATTAATAAAGACCTAGTAATTATATCGTTGGATGCGGAGAAAGCCTTTGACCAGGTGGAATGGTCTCATTTGTTTTCAGTCATGGAAACTTTTAAGTTGGGAGATAAGTTTATTACATGGGTTAAATTATTATACACTAATCCAACAGCCAGAATACTAACAAATCAAATGCTATCAACTAAATTTAATTTATTCCGAGGCTGCAGACAAGGTTGTCCTTTATCCCCGCTATTGTTTGCACTTGCAATTAAACCATTAGCTCAACGCGTGAGATTACATCCTGAAATATATGGGTATGAAACCAGAGATACTGAAAATAAAATCTCCTTATATGCAGATGACGTATTACTTTATATTACAAAGCCGGAAATTAGTATTCCAAATTTATTAAATTTAATAACTGAATTTGGCTTATTTTCAGGATATAGTATTAATTGGAATAAAAGTGCTTGTGTCAATAATGGTAAATAACTTGCATCTATTACAACAATTTCCTTTTAAGATAGCAAACGAAAAAATCAAATATCTTGGAATTTATGTAACAAAAAGATTTGATTCTTTATTTAAATCCAATTTTCCACTTTTACAGAATAAATTAAATAAGGGTAATGTTTTCCAATATAAAACATTACTTATCTCAATGCTAGGTAGAATTAATGCAATAAAAATGATTTTTCTCCCGCAATTACTATATCTCTTCCAATTGATTCTGATATATCTTCCTAACATTTGTTTTAAGAAGGTTGATTCTATAGTCACCAACTTTATCTGGGATTATAAGAGCCATAGAATAAATAAAAAACATTTATGTAAATCAAAAATATATGGAGGTCTAGCAATGCCAAACTTTATGTTTTATTACTGGGCAGTTAATATTAAAATTATGAATTTTTGGTTAGAGACAGATAAACAACCAATTTGGTAAAAAATGGAAAAAGAAGATTGTTCGCCTTTTGAAATTAGCTCGATTTTATTCGCCAATATTGAACTAGGTAAGAAAACCTATAGTGAAAACCCTATAATAGAAAGTGGGATACGTATCTGGAAACGAATAAAGAAAACATTAAAATCGGAATGTATACCACTAGCCCTTACCATTGTAAATAACGTTACATTTAAACCCTCAATGATGGACAAAGGTTTTTTACAATGGAAAAACTATGGCATTAATAAGATGGGTGATCTCTACAGGGAAAACTCCTTCCTTTCATTTCAAGAATTACAACAAATTTATGGATTACATTCAAAAGATTACTTTAGATATTTATAAATTAGAGACTATGTAAAAGCAAACACAGGAAATTAGAAATAGAAAGACAGAAATTTTAGATGAATGTCTAAATAAACACCCGAACACAGAAAAATTGATATCATATATTTATAACATTTTATTGGAAAACGATGTCCCAATGACAGAAATATATAGGCAATCATGGGAAAACGAATCAGACCAGAAGTATGGGATGAAAGTTTACAACATATATACACCACTGCTCGTTAAATGCTAGACACTCTTATACAATTTAAAATATTACATAGATTACATTATTCTAAATCCAAATTACATAGTATTTTTTCAAATGTATCTGCCATATGTGATAAATGTCAGCACTTGGAAGCTAACTTAATGCACTGGAAGCTAACATAATTTCGAAAGTTGTTAATACGAATCTGATTCCTGACTCAAAATTAATAATATTGAGAATATTAGAAACAGATCAATTAATAACAACGAATTAAATAATTTTTACTGATTACAGTTTAATAATTGGGAAAAAATTAATATTGAAATTCTGGAAAGGTCCTACATCCCCCACAACCAAAATGTGGATTACAGGAATGTCGGAGACGCTTCATCTGGAAAGATTAAGGCTTGTCCTACTGCACAAGTTGGATCTTTTCAGAGGGATACGGTCTCCATTTATTGAATATTTAAAGGGTCAAAATGGCTCGGTGCGAGAGCCTGACTGAAGCCTGAATAATGGAATATCGCATGTAGATAGGGTGGTAAAGAAAGCCTTTGGTGTGCTGGCCTTTATAAATCAGAGCATTGAATATAGGAGTAGGGAAGTAATGTTAAAATTGTACAAGGCATTGGTAAGACCAATTCTGGAGTATGGTGTACAATTTTGGTCGCCTAGTTATAGGAAGGATGTCAACAAAATAGAGAGAGTACAGAGGAGATTTACTAGAATGTTGCCAGGGTTCCAGCAACTATGTTACAGAGAAAGGTTGAACAAGTTAGGTCTTTATTCTTTGGAGCGCAGAAGGTTAAGGGGGGACTTGATTGAGGTCTTTAAAATGATGAAAGGGATAGACAGAGTTGACGTGGATACGTTTTTCCCATTGAGGGTAGGGAAGATTCAAACAAGAGGGCATGACATGAGAATTAAGGGACAGAAGTTTCGGGGTAACATGAGGGGGAACTTCTTTACTCAGAGGGTGGTGGCTGTGTGGAATGAGCTTCCAGCAGAAGTGGTGGAGGCAGGATAGATTTTAACATTTAAGAGTAAAGTGGATAGGTATATGGACGTGAAGGGAATGGAGGGGTATGGTCTGAGTGCAGGTAGATGGGACTAGGGGAAAACAAATGGTCGGCACGGACTGGAAGGTCCGAGAGGGCCTGTTTCCGTGCTGTAATTGTTATATGGTTATTAAGAATCATACATAACAAATCATGGATATCTCTCCAAAGATGGATAACCTGTTTAACACTCACTCATATTTTTGATTTTCTATTTTTACTTTCTCTCTTTCTATCTGCGTTAAAAACTAAAAAATGTATAGTACAAACAAGACATAATTGTTAATATTAATAATATTAAGAATGTATGTGACAAGTATATTCTTCTTTTAATATGTACTTGCGTCTAATAAAATATTTACCAAAAAAAAA
Organism: Okamejei kenojei; assembly: GCA_035221665.1. Lineage (NCBI taxonomy): Eukaryota > Metazoa > Chordata > Chondrichthyes > Rajiformes > Rajidae > Okamejei > Okamejei kenojei. The sequence goes on along the minus strand of CM069133.1, from coordinate 70,814,004 downwards.
GCGTAACTACCAGATTGGAACATTTAGATGTAACAAAGAAAATTATGGGAACTCTCAGACTACACTTCCTTTCATTACTTCCACAACTCTACCATCTTCTCTCACTGTGTCATCCTCACATTGTAAGAATGTATAAGATGGGGCCAGTAGTAGACTGTATGATCCCTCAAGCCTGCTGTGCTATTCAAATAAATCATGGCTGACCCTCGCATCTTCCCACCTGGTGACCCAATGCCTTAATTAATTTTATGCAGAAAAAATAACCTTGGGTCTTGAGTATACACATCAAGTGAACATCCACAGCTCTGGTACCGAGGACTCTAAGCACTGACAATCTGCAGAGTGAAGACATGTCTCCTTATCTAATCCTGACGCAATTCCCCTTTATTCTACACTTGCCTCATCAATCCCCGTCGGAATCATCAATAAATATATTTCAATGGAACCTTCATGCTTGTAGACACCAAGTTGAGCCCCCACCACTCACTCCACTTCTAGAATAAGCCCCTAAACTAAAGAACTCAGACGGCATTGATTGTACTGGTATAAGTATATTCTTGGGTAAAGACACCAAACCTGCACAGTTCTTTGAATGAAATCACACCAAGGTTCTGTACAAGTGGATGATAACTTCTTCTTTCTTCTCCCAATTGTAATCATAACTGCTTGCTTAGTAACTGCGGGTTATTTTCACTCGCAAATAAAAGAGCGGAAAAATGATAACGGAACTATTTGCTTTAACTGTTGAGACAAGCTGTGCTGTTTATGAATCCCTGGAAGTAATAATGTTAAAGTAAATGAATTATGATAAAGTAAATATTAACAGCCCTGCAACATCCTGAGCATCTTGTAAATTGAGAGTAATTGAGTAATTTACCCCACAGAGCTTGAGTGCTTGATTTTCAGGGCATAATAACCAGTAAATTGTTTTCACAGCACTTTTTAATGACATCCCAAGAATTTCACTAGATTCTACAAAATACAACATTAAGAAATAAAAGCAGAAGTGGGCCATTCAGATCTTCACAACTATGAATTTCATTTTACCTGTTTTCTTGCACTAAACATACATTTCCTACTAATTCCCTTCAAATCAAATAATCCTCCTTGATTTTACATGATGGTCAACTCTTCACAACCACCCTGGGGAGAGAATTCTAGAAATTCATTACCCTCAGAGTAAAAATAAAATGTGTTCATCATCTGTCCAGAGTGGCAAACCCCATCTTTTTGAGACCATGATCTCTAGTTCAGTTACATAAAACTAAGAGACAGAACCCTAATGGAAGATTCTGTAAAAATGGTGAAACTTGGACCAAGAGTTGAGTTTTAGGAAAAGGCTTCTTTTCCTTCAATACAAGGGGCATTCTGGAATATAAGCTCAGCAGATGAAGGCATGGCTGACAGATGGGGCAATACAATTTGGCAGAGTTCATGAAGCCAGAATTGGAGGAATGAGGATATTGGAAGGTTATAGAGCTGGTAGAGACATAGGAAGGGGAGAGGACATGAGAGATTGAAAAGCAGGGGTGCGAATGTTTAAAATCTATGCACTTCTCAGTTGGTGCGAGCCATAGTAAGTTTCTTCATGTTAAATGTGTCTGGCATTTAAGTACAAGTAATTAGAAAGATCAATGGTCATTATTGCAAAGATGGTGGAGTACAATCACAGGGATGGCTTGCTTTAACTCGCATGGAGATAGTACCTTGGGTACTGTATACATTTTTAGTCTTGTTTAAGGAGGCATGTGCTTGCATTGGTGTCATTTCGCAGAATATTAACTAGAATGATTCCTTGGATGACAGAATTTAAGAAAGATTGTGAAGGTTGCTTCTGCAGTCATTGGAGATGCGAATATTGAGGTGTGATCTCAACACTTGCGAGATTCTGAGGCTTGATGGAGCAGATGGTAAGACGTTGCTTCCCCTCCTGGGGAATTTAAAACTAAACAGAGTCGTTTCAGCATAATGGGATAGTATTTAAATTAGATGTGATTCCCACGAGGGTAATGATTCCTTGGAATCCTCTACCCCAGAGAGCTGTGGCGGCAAAATTATTGAAGGCATTCAGTTAAAACAGACAAATATTTTGCTCTGTAAGTTGAGGGTGTATTGGGAACAACTAATAAAGTGATGGACTCAAAATGACCTCAGTGGGTCAGGCAGCATCTCTGGAGAAAAGGAATAGGCGGAGATTTGGGTTGAGACCCTTCAGACTAAAGACGGGTCGTGACACCGATTCCTTTTCTCCAGAGATGCTGGCTGACCCACTGATTTATGTGTCTATCTTTGGTTTAAACCAGCATCTGCAGTTCCTTCATACACGACTGATTAAGTGAGCTGTGATCAAGTTGAAATCAACCGTGAACTTATTGAATGTTGGAACCGGTTCAGGGTGTTGTATGTGCATCCACTGTTCCTATTTCATGTGATCTTGTGTTCTTGGTCATGTCACTGTGCGACCCAGAGAGAATGCCAGCAGCCAGTCAGTTGGCTTGAGGTATGAGAAAGAATAAATTTTACCTTGCAAATGTATTAGCATTTTTAAAAATTATTATAAATATTTAGTATTAATAATACTTTGGTTTTAAAGTATCAACATTCTTAACAAAAGTGTAGAAGACAATGCTTGATATCATAACTAAAAGTGCTGAAGGTAAGATTGTGATATGAGCATTACACAATCATATAGGGATTCAAATATTTTGTACATGTTTAAAAGATTAAAATAAATGTGATGGTTTGTTAGATTTACACTGATTTGTACTAAACATTTACCCATTTATCCTATACCTGTGAATAGCTTGATTGTATAGACTTTTGGCCTATTGGATAGCATGAAACAAAAAACTTTAATTTTACCTTTGTACACGTGACAGTAATTAACTAAACTAATTCAAGGTAAGTTGTTGAGCTGATCACAGTCCAGTAATACATGATATTACTCCATGACTTTTGATAGAATGTAGAGGGAGGGATTTATGATGGCACATTTCAGAAATTAGTTGTGAATCATTTTACACTCTTGGTTTCATTGCATTAAGTGTTTCAGTCTGATCCAGGAAGATTTTGCTTAGATTGTGCTATTATGCAATTAAGAGTTTGAACTGTATGGGCACATTCAAGTCGTAATGTTTTCTGATCGTTTGCTGCATCAGCGCTGCTGGGCCCAGACTAATAATGTTGCTGCACTATTTCTTGTATTACATCAATGGCTACATGTTACAAGTATTCCAAAAGGGTAGGATTCCCCCAAGGATTCTCTTTCCTCTTCCGCAATCCAAAAAGGCCTTCACTTCCCATAGCATTTTAATGAGGATTTGCTGCTCAAGAAACAGTGGAGGATTGTGGGCGGGGGGGGGGGGGGGGGGGGGGGATCAGGGTAAGAAGGAAACCAAATGGAGTGGATGACTACTTTGTAGATCAGTCTGCAAACATTACTCTGAGCATCTAATCACCTGTCACTTCAATTCTCCATCCCAAGGCAACATGGTGGCGCAGTGGTAGATTTGCTGTCTTGCAGCGCTTTCAGCGCCAGAGACCCGGGTTCGATCCCATCTACAGGTGCTGTCTGTCTGCAGTTTTGTATATTCTCCCCATGACCATGTGGGATTTCTCCAAGTTCTTCGGATTCCACCCACACTCCCAAAGACGTATAGGTTTGTAGGTTAATTGGCTTTGTATAAATGTAAATGTTCCTAGTGTGTGTAGGATATGTGTAGTGCCTGGATCCGCGCTGTATCACTAAACTAAACACTTGTAGACCACCCTCCTGCACTTTAGACTTAAGAGATGCAGTACAGAAACGGGCCCTTTGGACCCAGTCCACGCTGACCAACGATCTGCCTGCACACTACCACTATCCTACACACTAAGGACAATTTACAATTTTTACTGAAGCCAATTAATCTACAAACCTGTATGTCTTTGAAGTGTGGGAGGAAACCGGAGTTCCGGTCACAGGGAGAACGTCCAAACTCAGTACAGACAGCACCCGGAGTCGGGACCGAACCTGGGTCTCTGGTGCTGTAAGACAGTAACTCTACCGCTGAGCTACTGCACCGCTCTCCTGTTTTGGGGAAGCTGGAGGAGCTACAGGCCATCTTTACATTCGGAAGTTTTACATCCACCAAAGGGTCAAAATTGAATTGCCTACACTCATTTGCAAGTACACATGCTCCCACTGCCCACCGTAAGCAACAGTGGAGCCGGACAAAATAAATTATCAGGAACTAACTTGATCCTTATCAAAAAGCTCTGTGCAAACCATAAATGCTCAATAGGCCTGACTTTTTTTTTTGAATAGACACATTTCTTGCTTTTGAAATGTGGGCACATTTCCCTTGGCCAGCACTCATTTTAATTATTTTACCATTGATGGCATTGCTTTCAACTATGTTATTCCTGGGCTCAGGAATTCCTCATCTGAGACGTACCATGAAAGCCAACAATTTGACCAGGCTTTGATTGCTGCTGCTCATCCCCATGTGTGGCTTGTTGGTTAATTTTACATGATTTAAAAACTCCAGTGAAGTGCCTTGGGATACTTTAGATCTATTTTAATGGTGCTATTTAACTGGATGTCGTTATTTTGAACAGGCACACCTTCCCTTCTGACATTTCAAAACTCAAAGGTTGTTCCTCTACTCTTCAAAATATGATGTACTAAAGTAATTAACTTGATTTGCCATGTCATGCATGGCGTTCCAACGAGATAGCTTGACCTTATGTTAAATGAACAGAAAATATTTATCAATGGAAAAGGAGAATTAAAGAGTTGAACAATTTGTATGCAAGTTTACTTTCCAGATCTTCATTGATACAATTTGTATCTTAAAGTAGCACTTTCTTGGGGTAACTCCTTCAGAAGCTGGTTAATGATTTCATGACTGTACAGAGGCACCTTTGTACTTTTTACAGTAAATTGTTGGAGGGACTTGGCATTTGAATCAGTAAGTGCGTTTCGCATTACACAACCCTTGAAACAAACTTGCTCTTTGAGGCTGGATGATACTGCCTTCAGTTGGACTGAATGTGCTTTTTAGATAAACTCTTCAGGACAGGAGGGAAATTGTTGATTCACAATAATCCACAGCTTGACCGTGTGCTGAAAAAAGTCGTCTGCTATCGACAGTTTGAAACTGGAAAAAAGTTTTATAACTGCTGAACAGTACTGGTAAGCAAATTTAAAGTAGATTGGAATCTTTACTATAACGTGATGGGTGACAAGACACCAAACTTTAGCATTAATTTTGTTGTTGCGTGCATGAATTAATGTTTTACATTTTATAATTTTGAAGAACGCTTGTCTGGTTCTAAAGGAGAAGGTAGAATTTGTTGTGTGAACGGGTAACAGATCTGTAATGCTATACTTAATTCTGTGTATATAGGTGTCTGGTTGATTTGGTTGGTAATACGTTTATGAGGTTGTAGAATCAAGTCCATAATCTGGAACCTCGATACATTGAACCATGGACCCATCGGTGTTCTCGGGTAGCTGTAAGAGATCCCATGGTTAAAGGAGCAAGGTGAACTAGTACTCCCTAATGTCCTGTCTGATATTCAACCTCAGCAACCGGATTGGCCATTATCAGGTGCCATTTGCGGACCTTGCTATGGGCAATTTACCAGCTGCATTTACTACATTCCCACTGTGATAACACTCAACGTTCTTTGACTGTAAGGAACAAAGGGAGGACAAATTATGAGTGGCATAGATAGGGAGAATGCATAGTCGTTTCCACCCCCCCCCCCCCCCCCCCCCCCCCCCCCCCAAAAGGGTCAGTGAATCAAAAACTAGAGGTCATGGGTGAGAGAGGAAAGATTAATAGGAACCTGAGGGGCAACTCTTTTTACCCAGACGGTGGAGTATACATGAAACGAGCTGTCAGAGGAAGTGATTGCAGCAGGTATTGTAGTAACATTTGGATAGGCACACGATAGGAAACATTTAGAAGGTTATTATGGATGAGATGCAGTCAAATGGGACAGAGGAGATGGACATCATGGTCGGCATGGACGAGTTGGGCTGAAGGGCCTGTTTCCAAGCTGTATGACTCTGACTGTCGTAGGGATGTGAAATGTGCTGCAGAAATACAATTTATTTTTTTTTTTTCCTTGGGGAAACTATTTCCCAAAGAGCCTCTAATTTAACTTATTTGTAAGGTATTTGAAACGTTTTCATCACCCGGGCTACTTCCTTTTAACTTTGTAGTAGTTTTGCAGCATTGCCCTTTATCCATGCAGAAATCATCTTTTCATACACCCTTTCCTTTATTGAATTTAAATTTCTGGTACGATACAGTTGCCTGATTAAATCTGCCCTGTCAGTACCCTTCCCCTTTGGAGAATCAGAGGACACGACATGTGGTGAAGTAGTCATATAACACAGAAGCAGGCTCTACAGCCACCACATTCATTGAGAACAAATCTATAATAATCCCACCTGTACTGCCAATACTTGGTCCCCAGCCTTCTCTGCTTTGGTGATTCACATGCATACAAATGTCGCAGGAATACCCGTCTCCATACTTGAGCTGAAAACAGTTCTTTTTCAGACCCCATTAAATCCATTTACTTCCAACCCATGATTTTTTTAGATACCACTGGTAATGCGGCAAGTTTTTGACTGTCAGCGTTTCTTTGTCCTAAAAGTAAAGCTGTGCACAATGAGCCATGTTTCTTTGAGTAGTCCATTGTGTGCACCTGAGTCAGGTTTGAGAAATGAAAACTAAATTTTACACTCTTGCCACCTTGAGCTTTTGACAGCACTGGGCCTGTACTTTATAGAGTTTGGAAGGGTGAGGTGGGGTCCTCATTTAAACTTAACGAATAATGAAAGGCCTGGATAGTGGATGTGGAGAGAATGTTTCCACTAGTGGGAAAGTCCAGGACCAGAGGACACCGCCTCAGAATAAAAGGCTGTACTTTTAGATAGGAGATGAGGAGGAATATCTTTGAATCTGTGGAGTTTATTGCCACGGAAGGCTGTGGAGGCCGTCATTGCGTATTTTAAAGTTGGAGATTGACAGATTCTTGGTTAGTTTGGGTGTCGGGTTATTCAGAGAAGGCAGGAGCATGGGGTTGAGAGGGAAAGATGGATCAGCCATGATTGAATGGTGGAGGAGACTTAATTCTGGTCCTATAACTTATGAGGATGTTGGTACGTGACCAAAGAAATGGATTGCAAATGTGCAGCAAGTGGTCCAGAGAGGATTTTAGTAAGGGTATCTTTGTGCTTGGGTCTGCAGAAGGAATCACAGCAATGATGGACAGATTGCTTTGATCGCTTGGTACAGAGATCTTTGGGCTGCAGAGTGATGGGTCATTACACACACGGGGATGGGGTGGAATTGCGGATGAGTTTGAGAGCAAGGGCAAGATTTGAGTCATGGAAATCAATTCTGTCGGTTTATTTAATAACTGGGCTTGCAGTTACAGAAACGGCACTAAACCATGGCACTTGCTCATTCTCCTGGTATTACTGAACCTAGCTTCCTCTAAGTAATCTATATTACTAAAAGTTTGATCTTGAGCACTTCCTGTTCTGTATATTGATTTTAGAAAAAACGCTGCCACTTACGGCTGTGATTTTTGGCCATCTTACCCGGAGTCCCCCTCCACTGTGCAGGACGAGGATTTTTCCCATCGATGAAAAATAAAAGAGTTATTAGTGTTTAACAAATGTTGAGAATCTCTCTCCTGTTAATCATGCCATGAAGGCCATGCCCCTTCCGGTGGGAGGGGGAAGGGATTATAAAACCCAGAAGTGTGGGTGCGGCTCACTCTCTGCAAGATGGGGGAGGAAGAGGTAACGACTGTGCTGTGAATCAACCGAACACACTGAAAGTCTAGTGAACTGTGAGTGTGGTGTTTATGTGTTGTTTTTGTGTGGTTTTGCCCTGCTTGAAATGGTATGAAACTGCATTTGAATGTGGTGGCCTTGCACCCTTCTTGAAATGGTATGACACTGCACTTGAATTTGGTGGCCTTGCACCCTCCTTGAAGTGGCATGAAACTGCACTTGAATTTGGTGGCCTTGCACCCTGCTTGAAATGGCATGAAACTGCACTTGAATTTGGTGGCCTTGCACCCTGCTTGAAGTGGCATGAAACCGCACTTGAGTTTGGTGGCCTTGCACCCTGCTTGAAGTGGTAGGAAAGCGCACTTGAGTTTGGTGGCCTTGCACTCTGCTTGAAGTGGTATGAAACTGCACTTGAATTTGGTGACATTGCTTGAAATAGTAGGAAACTGCATTTGAATTTGGTGGCCTTACACCCTGCATGAAATGGAATTTCAAGGAATGGCCGTGAGTCAACTTCCAGCCCACCAGCCTTGAGTGAGCTGCCAGCACATCCTGTTACTGACTGAAGTCTGTTTCCACCCCAAGAATCCATTTTATGGCCCGAAATAGCCATACAGCCCTCTGATGAAACCAGTCCCTTCTGCCACAACACCCCTGAGCTTATCCAGAAAGCCTACCCACTTACCCACTGATAATAGGAATTGGCAGGAGTAGGAATCATTGGGAGACCAGCCCTCCCGGTGAGACAGGGACCCCAATGGGTTCCATTAGTCACAGTGATCATCGTCTTGGACATTCATCCACAATCAGTACCCCATGCAAGATGTTGCTTGTTCTCCCCCCACTAAATATTATTTTGAAAGATGGCATCTGATTTGTTTCCACGGCTGTGGTTTCCCCCCCCACCCCCCCCCCCCATATCCCCTGTGCCTTGATCTTTTCAGAACAAAGCAACCCAATCCTCATTATGATTTTGTAAGAGGATAGCTCCATCTATTGTACTCTAGGGAGCTCTTGAAATGACAACCTCCAGATAACTGCCTCCACTGCCTTTGCCCTCTTTAAGCTTGTTTATTCCTGTTATTAATCTGTTTCCACAGATTCACACTCTGATGATTATAACTGGGCTGATAATAGGTGCAGGAGTAGGTTTTTAGCCCTCAGCACCTCTTCACAGTGATTCAAATGGCTGATCACACATTAACCCTGTATATCTTAAAAAACATGTACTGGCCCTGAGTTCCGGATTTCACAACTCTCTCCTCAACTTTCTATTTATTCTTAAACTGTGGAACCTGTTTCCTGCCTTCCATCCTTAATAATATTATACGTTTCAATAAGATATCCTCTCATCCTTCTAAACTCCAGTGTATACAAAACCAGTCGCTCCATTCTTTCAACATATGTCAGTCCCGCCATCCCGGGAATTAACCTACGCTGCACTCCCTCAATAGCAAGAATGTCCTTCCTCATTTGGAGACGAACTGCACACAATACTCCAGGTGTGAAGCCACTTGACTTTGTAATCAGTCATAAAAACAGAAGTGGCATTTTGGCCCAACTTGTCTGTGCCAGCCAGGATGCTGCATCTTACCCCCTAACCATGTCCCTTTAAACCTTTCTTATCCATGTTCCTGTTCAAATATCTATTAAACAGTGTTATTGTACCTGCATTGTGTCAAAGAACAATATCCTCTTCAACCAAGTGAATGTAAAATATCAATATAGTTTGTGTCTACATGTTTTCATTATCTAGCATCATAACAATAAGGTAAGTCACTAATAGAAAGTAATAAAATAGTGATTTCAAGCTTTAAAATGCAGCAGGTCTCCACATCTATTGCATTATTTGCTACTTTGGAAGGATGGGGTGCAAAGATTTAGAAAATTCCCTGGCAAAAGTTTCTATCTGCCATGATCATATTGAATGGCGGTGCAGGCTGGAAGGGCCGAATGGCCTACTCCTGCACCTATTGTCTATGTTTCTATCTGTAGGAGGATGCGGCATGTTGTACTTTAAACTTCAGCGTCACTGAGAAATGAATTTGCCTCCCCATTACTAAATGCAACATTGAATTATATCTATAATGTTATTTTCCTTATTTTAATTTTTTTTTTTTAATCCATTGTTCCAATGTAATGCAAAAGCTAAAATCGTAATTAGTGTTACTTGCACCTTTTGCAATGTTATTTAAAACTGCACGCTTGAATTCTTCTTTCGAAGTATTGGAACTCCTTTAGACAATAGGTGCAGGATTCGGCCATTTGGCCCTTCGAGCCAGCACCGCCATTCACTGTGATCATGGCTGATCATCCACAATCAGTATCCCGTTCCTGCCTTCTCCCCATATCCCTTGACTCTGCTATCTTTAAGAGCTCTATCTAATTCTCTCTTGAAACCATCCAGAGAATTGGGCTCCACTGCCTTCTGTGGCAGAGAATTCCAGATTCACAACTCTCTGGGTAAAGGTTTTTTCTCATCTCCATTCTAAATAGTTTACCCCTTATTCTTAAACTGTGGCCCCTGGTTCTGGACTTCCCCAACATCGGAAACATGCTTCCTCCCTCTAGCGTGTCCAATCCCTTAATCTTATGTTTCAATAAGATAGCCTCTCATCCTTCTAAATTCCAATGTATACAAGCCCAGTCGCTCCATTCTTTCAACATATGACAGTCTTGCCATCCTGGGAATTAACCTTGTGAACCTACGCTGCACTCCCTCAATACCAAGAATGTCCTTCAACAAATTTAGAGGGGCAGTGTGCTGTGAAGCCATGCTGTTGTCGACTGCTGCAATTTCATTGGCTTTTAAGGTCATTTCAGACATTCTCTGGGATAAATTATGTTTTTTAATGGTGCCTGAGTTCTTCAGGCACTTTACCTTTTTCATTAAAATTGTCAAGTAAGAGAAGTAAATTATCAGGAAGCCATTGTCACACAGCACGGAAACGAGCCCTTCGACCCAACTCGTCCATGCCAACCAAGATCTCCCATCTAAGCTAACCTAAATTGCCCATGTTTGGCCCATATCCCCATAAACCTTTCCTATCCATCTAACTGTCCAAGTGCTTTTTAAATCGTGTTATAGTATCTGCTTCAACTACCTCCTCTGGCAGCTCGTTCCATATACCCACTACCATCTGAGTGAAAAGGTTGCCCCTTGGGTTCATATTAAATCATGCCTCCTCTCATCTTAAACATATGTTCTCTTATTTTTGCTTCGCCTACCATGGGTAAGAGACTGTACATTCACCCTATCTATTCACCTCATGACTTTATACATCTCAATAGGATCACCACTCAATAGCCTCACTCCTGACTCCAAATAATAAAGCCTGCCAAACCTCTCCCTGTAGCTCAGTCCTGACAACATCCTTCTAAATCTTTGCTGCACTCTTCCAGTTTAATGACATACCTCCTATAGCAGAGTGGCCAACACTGAACACAGTACTCCAAGTGTGGCCTCGCTAACGTCTTGTACAACTGTAACAAGTTTTGAAACCTGAAAATGTTTTCTGTGCAGACTTGTGTAATTATATTGTATTGCACATTATAACTAATGTTTTTTTATTTAAAATAACCTATTCCAGTGGTCTCCTGGCCAGTTTATCTGTTCCTTTATATACATTTGTTCATCCAAAACTCCAAGTCAGCCTTACCTCAGACCCTGTTCACCATGAATTTTCGACCACTTTAGTTCCCACTCAAAACTGCTTTCACATTTTACCCTCCATTTAAATTCCATCCATGAACTCCAACTACTCTTGTACACTGCCAACAGTTCTATCACTGTAACCCATCTACTTTATTTTAATTGCTGCACCATTATTTGATCTTCAATTGCTGGGATCTGAGCTCTGCACTTGACTGCCTGAACCAACTTTTCTGCAGGCCCCTTTATCTCAAACCAAGCTTTAATATCTCCCTTGCAGGGCAATCTGTATTATTTAAGGTGCTGCATGAATGAATACTCTTTTGGTGAAGTCATGTGCTAATACTCAAACTTGTTTTGTCTTGGTCAACAGGTGCTGACCCTAAATGTTGTATCAATGAAGAACCTTGATGTCCTAATAAGCTGCAGATGACTTGTGGCCCTATTGCCAAGGAAGGTAACCAATAGGCCAAATTACCATTCTGACATCTGAAGCTGAGGAAATACAACTCCATAATCTATTAAAAAGAGTTAATATCTTCGCACACCATACCAATGTTGTTTCTTATATATATGCAACCACATTTATAGTGGAAATTGCCTTTGGAAAGACATTTATCACTCCAAATATAGATTGTTCTTCAGGATTGCCCTTGTCTGAGTCTGCCAAACCAAATGACAACAAATCTGCTGAAAAGGTTCAAAGAGGTTTTTTTTCTTTCTATTTGTATTTGTTTTAATCCGTCATGATCATCAGTAATGAAAAACATTCATCTGGTTTCATGATTTCCTTCGGGCATGAAAATCTCCCAAATGAACCTCCAAATTGGGGCAGCACGGTAGTGTAGCAGTAGAGTTGCTGCTTTGCAGCGCCGGAGACACGTGTTCAATCCTGACCACGGGTGCTATCTACATAGTTTGTACGTTCTCCCCGTGGGTTTTCTCAGAGATCTTCGGTTTCCTCCCACGCTCCAAAGACTTGCAGGTTAATTGGCTTGGGTTTGTAAACTTGGCATAAGTGTAAATTATCCCTAGTGTGTGTGTAGGCTTGTGTTAATGTGCTGGGATCGCTGGTCGGTGCAGACTCGGTGGGCCAAAGGGTCTGTTTCCGCACTGTATCTCTAAACCTTGTCTTGCCCATTTGTGACTCAAAACCCTGAGCAATATGGTTAACTTTTGGTTCGAAAGGCTGCCATTTCCAGCCACTTAGAAATGAGCAATAAATGCTGGTCAAGCAATTGGCACCAACATCCCATGAATGAATAAACATTAAAAACTTGCAAATAATCTAATGATTATAATTAAATAAGCAAATAAGAGGAAAATCTTAGGTGTTATGTTTTACAGTGAGCAGTCTTAAGTGCCTATTTATGTGCTTTAACGAGGAGAGCTTTGATTAATTGGGCTTATTCTGCTAAATACTTACTTGGACACCGAAGAATTCTAATCAATGTTCAACAGGTGCATGGTGGAACTGGCTGCAAGAACGTCGGTCACTAACCTCTGTGTATCTGTTGGGAAATCCATGACGTGTTGCTTCAAAAGGTAGTTTGAGCAAATGAAACGGGTTTCAGAGATGCTACCTATCCTGCTGAGTTACTCCAGCTTTTTGTGTGTATCTTCAGACTTCAGAGTTGTTTAATTAAGGATCTGAACAACCCTAACATGCCCACTCCCTTGCACCCACATACCTCTGTGTAGCTGGACCTTCCCAGTACATGTTGTTTGGGCTTTATAATACTACCTACAATACTCGGTAACAAAACCAACCATCCTAATGTTGACCGTACTGTCTGTGATTAGGTAAAAAGCTGTGAGTAATGTCCTTTAATCTCCCAAACATGAAGAAAAGTGCATTTCCTTGCTCCTGATGTGTATTAAAGGAAAACCAAAAAAATTGGTACAATGGTCTGGAATTTGCTTGCCCCTTAGTGTCCATGGAAACTGAGATCTCCTAACTAATTTCATTTTTCCAAATTTGTAGAACTTTTCACTGATTGATTTGAGATATTTCTGTATCTCTTTCCGATAGTATTTGTATGAAAAAATAAGTCTGTCGTTAAACTTGTTTTCCAGATGAGCTCCATTGCAGAAACGAGAAACACTGCTATTAGACAAAATGGGCACAGTGGTGAAGGTAACTTGCGAGAGAAGATTTACAAGAAGGTAAATGACCAGTTACACTGCAAGCTTCCTAACAACCACACTTTCATCTCGTTCATGGAATGGTGTGTTGACATTAAAGTTAATTGGTAATATTGAAGTTATATTTAATTGTGTGGTACTACAAATCATGTTTAAAGTGATGCATTCTGAACAGAAATAGTCATCAATGAGATACTGTGGACCAACAGCGAGCGGCAAGGTTATACTTCACTACAATTTGTAACATTGGGGATATCCCTCATTTATTAACAACAAGACAGGGGAGCAACTCTAGTTCAATTTGGAGAATGGACCAACAGGTCAGGAACCACGGCAAAATGCACCACAAATGAAATTCTAGTCTTGTTAAGTTGCAACACGGGAGCCTACATGCAAAGCAGTGGAAGCAGCATGCAAGTCAAGTGAAGTTGAGTTTGTCATGTGCACTAGTACAGGCTCCATGAAATTGTTGCTTCCAGCAACATGGCAAGGACATAGACTCAAACGGAGCACAAAAACATAAATTTATACAGCCCACCAAGTCTGCACAAATCAAGAAAGGTCTGAAGAAGGTTATTGGCCCAAAACGTTGCATATTTCCTTCGTTCCATAGATGCTGCTGCACCTACTGAGTTTCTCCAGCACTTTTGTCTACCTACACAAATCAAGCATCCATTCACACTAATCCTACATTAACTTCCTATTCATATTCTCTTCAACTCCCCCCCCCCCCCCCCCCCCCCCCCCCCCCCCCCCCCCCCCCAGATTCTACCACTCCCTCACTCCCTTGCACCTTCAGGGGAAATTTATAGTGATCAATTAACCTGCACATCTTAGAAATGTAATATGTACCTAGAGAAAACATGCGGCTATGGAGTGAACATGCAAATTCCCCACAAACACCTGAGGTGAGGAATGAACCCGGATCTCTGGTGTTATGAGGTGGCAGCACTACTAGCTGTGTCTTGTGACCAGTTATTGCATATCAAGGCAGCCTCGTCATTTAAAAACAAATCATCTACTTTGCCAATGTCTTTCAGTGAAAAAAATCTGCTATCCTTGCTCATTCTGATCAATACCTGATTCCAGTCCCAAATCAATGTAACTGGCCCAGCCCAGCAAGCCACTCCATACAGTGCAGCAATGTTTTTGCTCTGAGGACAGTTGAATCTTAATGCACTTGTGGAGATGGATAGGACCGGCCCTCGGGTTAAGGCCGTAAATTTAGGCAAGGCTGAGTTTGGAGGAATTAGGCAGAAACTTGCAGTCAATTGAGGGCCTGTTTTCAGTTAAGGGGTTGGCTGGCAAGTGCAAAAGGGCGTTCAAATGGAAGATTGCAGAAGTATTGGGGCAGCATAGCATGTACATGTTAGGGTGAAAGGTAAGGCTGGCACCCATAAGAAATGTTGATGCTCTGGTCCGGAAAAAGGCATACTTCAGATTTAGACTGTTGGGATTAAGTGAATCCCTCCGAATGAGAAAAATGGAATTACACAAGAAAGCAATTTAGAAGCCTTAAGAGGACATGATGTATATCTGGCAGGCAAGGTAAAGAAAAATCTTAAGAGATTCTACAGGTATATTCAGAGTAAAAGGGTGTCTAAAGTCCTTTTAAAGATCAACATTTTTGAGTGTCGAGCCACAAAAGATGGGGGAGATATCAAATGAATCTTTCTCATCCGTTTTTTACTGAGAAGATCATGGAAGATAAGGAATTGAGGCATATGAGTTTAAATTTCTTAATTTACATTCATATACAAATTACTAAGGAGGAGATTTTATGGACTTTAAGATCTTTCCACAAGATCTCATATCTGTTCAAATACCCTTTGCAAGTCATAATTGTAACTTCCTCTGGCAGCGCATTCCAGGTACGACCATACTCCAAGTAAAAAAAGTTACTCCCAATGTCTCTCTTAAATCCCTCCCTCTTGCTTTAAGCCTGTGTCCTCGAGTTTTAGTGGGAGGGGTGTAGAAAGACTGTGACTGTTCACTTTATTCATAGCTCTCATGGTCTTGTACACCTCAATAAGGTTACCCCTCAGCGTCCTACACTGTAAAGAAAGTTTGAAACCTGTCCAGCCTCTCCCTCTAACTCAAGCCTACAAGTCCAGGTAACATCCCAGTGAATCTCTTCTGCACTTTATCTCAACATAATGACATTCTTCCAACAGCTGGATGACCAGAACTGCACAAAGTACTCCAAGTACATCAACAACTTGTGGCTGCCTCGTGTCCAAACCTTTGTATTCAGGACATTTTCTAATGACAGCAAGTGTGCTAAATACTGCCTTCATCACACTGCCCACTTGACTGGTAACTCCCAGATCTCTGTTTTACATTCTCCAAGGGCTTCCGTTTTATTGTGTAAGTCCTGCCCTAATTTGACAAACCAAAGTGCAACTCCTCGCACTTATCAGAGTTGTATTCACTTGCCGTTCTTTGGCCTACATTCCGAACTGATCCAGATCCTGTATAAATTTAGATGTTCTTCCTCAATGTCCACTTTACCACCTATTCTCATGTCATCTGCAGATTTACTAACAATGTTATCGACACTATCATCCAAATCATTGAGTGGACACTACAATGATCCTGTGATGCTACAATCAGAAAACAACCCCCCCCCCCCCCCAAATGACTTTGACTCCCTCCTCCAAGCCAATTTTGAATCCAGTTGGCTAGTTCACCATGAATCCCATGTGAGGTAACCTTGCAGAGCAGCCTACCATACAATTATAACTTTTAAGACATTTGAACATGTATGGATTGGAAGGATTTGGAGGACATTGGGGGCAAATGGGCCTAGCTCAATGCCAACTTGATTGACATAGACGAGATGGGCTGAAGGGCCTGCTCCTGTGCTGTACAGCTCTAACTCTGTTGGGAATAAACAACACTCTGCAGCGACACCCACTTCCTGTGAATTAAACCTAATAAGGCTATTATGCTGTAACAGAGTTAATTTGCAGCATTAAGTTTTGTTTACGCGATGGTTAATTTAATTTGGAAAAGTATTTAGTAAAGATTTTGGTTCCTACTTTTTTTGTATATCTGATTTTTCATGAAGATTGAGGTTTGGAGGTATTGTTCTGCTCGGGGCGCCCAAGTGTGGCTAAGCGAGTTGTTCATGATCAGTGGATTATTGCTATGTCTGGGCTTTCTCCTTTTATCACTGCTGTAGGGATCAGAATGTTCTGTTTTGTTTTATTGTTGCTGAATAGACTGAGATTTCTTCTGACTATAAATGATCTCATTTTATAAAGAATTGTCTAATGTGCAGGGTGCTTTACAACGTTAACCGGAAATTCTCTTTATGTGACAATTTTTAAAAAGGTGTAAAACATTTCATGGAAATATTGTTAAACAAATAAGTGATACTGAATCACACATGACAAAATGAGGATGGGAGTCTCAGATTTTTCAAAGAAATGGCTTTGAATAAATATGGGGAGAATGATTTAGGAAAGAACTTCAATAAGTAGAGTCTTGCACACAAAAATCTGACATTGAAACAATGCAATATTTGTTTTGTCAATCCAGACTCCATCGTCTGCACTTCAAGGATCTATCCAACTTGGGATAGGATATGCTGTCGGAAACCTTACGTCATCACCAGAACGAGATGTACTTATGCAAGATTTCTATGTTGTGGAAAGTGTCTTTCTACCAAGGTTGGAATTTATTTTCAAAACATTTCCACCTTGGCTCTGAAATCGTAGTTCACCATGTTATGTGAAATAAATCTTGAAAAAAGGCATTGAGTTTGCTGTTTATATTCCAAATGTAGCAACAAACTGGCCAGCATAGATGATGCATACATTTATGAACAGCAACAATATTGATTTTTATAGTGCTTATAATGTAACAAAAATGTCCCTAATGTAAATGAAAGACTTCCTTGACCTCTGATCATTCTTTTTGTATCAAATGTCTTGAGGTTCAAAGAAACTGATCTTGCTGAGTCACATTGATCGTGGCTAGAATCCACTGCTAACAGATTAGTAGAGAGGATCTGTGAGTTTAATGCTTGCTTAAGAGGCCTACACCAATTTCTACTTTAAAAGTGGCATCTAAATGAAGGATGTTTGTAGAATTATAATTTAGCATTGTATTGTGTTGCTGTTGTATCCTGTGTAGGGGGGGCAGTATGAAGGCCAGGGCAGTGTACTGTTCTGGATGTCAGATGTGGGAGGTCAGGGAATCTGATAGCCCTCCAGACGTCCACATCTGCGCCAGGTGTGTTGAGATGGGGCTCCTAAAGGACTGTGTTAGGAACCTGGAGCAGCAGCTCGATGACCTCCGTCTCCTCAGGGAGAGTGAGGAGGTAATAGAGAGGAGCTACAGGGAGGTAGTCACTCCCAGACCACAGGAGGCAGACAAGTGGGTCACGGTTAGGAAGGACAAGGGGCAGAGGCAGGGGCTAGAGAGTACCCCTGTGACCGTACACCTGGAAAATAGGTACTCGGGTTTGAGTACGATTGGAGGGGACAGCCTAGCTGGGGGCAGCAACAGCGGCCGGGCCTCCGGCACAGAGACCGGCCCTGATGCTCAGAAGGGTAGCAAAAAGAGGAGGGCAATTGTAATAGGGGACTCTATAGTTAGGGGGTCGGATAGGCGATTCTGTAGACGCAGTCGGGAGACCCGGATGGTAGTTTGCCTCCCTGGTGCCAGGGTCTCGCATGTGTCAGAACGTGTACAAAAGATTCTGATAAGAGAGGGAGAGGAGCCTGATGTTGTGGTACACATAGGTACCAATGACATAGGCAGAAAAAGTGATGAGGTCCTGAAGGGAGAATTTAGGGAGTTGGGGGGAAAGTTAAGGAGAAGGACCAAAAGGGTAATGATTTCAGGATTACTGCCTGTGCCACGTGACAGTGGGAGTAGGAATTAAATGAGGTGGAGGATAAATGCGTGGCTGAGGGACTGGTGCAGTGGGCAGGGATTCAAGTTCCTTGATCACTGGGACCTCTTTTGGGGAAGGCATGATCTGTACACAAAGGACGGGTTGCACTTGAGCCCGAGGGGGACCAATATCCTGGCAGGGAAATTTGCAAAGGCTACTGGGGAGACTTTAAAACTAGAAAGGCTGGGGGGAGGGACTCGGGTAGAGGGGGCTAGGGGTCAGGGTGTGGGGCAAGAGGCAGAGAAGGGAAGCACTCGGATCCAAAATGTAGGCGAGAAAGATGAAAAAGATAATAGACCGAGAATAAGGGATGGTGGGTTTCTAAAATGTGTATATTTTTAATGCTAGGATCATTGTAAGTAAGGTGGACGAACTTAGAGCCTGGATTGACACCTGGAAATATGATGTTGTGGCAATCAGTGAAACATGGTTGCAGGAGGGCTGTGATTGGAAACTAAATATTCCAGGATTTCGTTGCGTCAGGTGTGATAGAATTGGAGGGACCAGAGGGGGAGGTGTTGCATTGCTTGTCAGAGAAGATATTACAGCAGTGCTTTGGCAGGATAGATTAGAGGGCTCGTCTAGGGAGGCTATTTGGGTGGAACTGAGAAGTAGGAACGGTGTAGCAACACTTTTAGGGGTGTATTATAGACCGCCAAATGGGGAGCGCGAATTGGAAGAGCAAATATGTAAGGAGATAGCAGATATTAGTAGTAAGCACAAGGTAGTGATTGTGGGAGATTTCAATTTTCCAAAAATAGACTGGGAAACACATTCTGTAAATGGGCTGGATGGTTTGGAGTTTGTAAAATGTGTGCAGGATAGTTTTTTGCAGCAGTACATAGAGGTATCGACCAGAGAAGGGGCAGTGCTGGACCTCCTGTTAGGAAATGAGGCAGGTCAGGTGACGGAGGTATGCGTTGGTGAGCACTTCGGGAACAGTGATCACAATACCATTAGTTTCAATATAATTATGGAGAGAGTCAGAACTGGACCTAGGGTAGAGATTTTTGATTGGAGAAAGGCTAACTTTGAGGGAATGCGTAAGGATTTTAAAGGAGTGAATTGGGACACTTTGTTTCATGGGAAGGATGTAGAAGAGAAATGGAGGACATTTAAAGGGGAAATTGTAAGAGTACAGAATCTTTATGTCCCTGTTAGGTTGAAAGGAAATAGTAAAAATTGGAAAGAGCCATGGTTTTCAAGGGAAATTGGACACTTGTTTCGAAAAAAGAGAGATATCTACAATAATTATAGGAGGCATGGAGTAAATGAGGTGCTAGAGGAGTATAAAGAATGTAAAAAGAATCTTAAAAAAGAAATTAGGAAGGCTAAAAGAAGATATGAGGTTGCTTTGGCAAGAAAGGTGAAAGTAAACCCAAAGGGTTTCTACAGCTATATTAATAGCAAAAGGATAACAAGGGATAAAATTGGACCATTAGAGAACCAGAATGGACAGCTATCTGCAGAGCCAAAAGAGATGGGGGAGATATTGAACAATTTCTTTTCTTCGGTATTCACCAAGGAGAAGGATATTGAACTCGGTGAGTTAAGGGTAAAGAGTAGAGTAGCTATGGAAACTATGAGATTCAAAGAGGAGGAAATACTGACACTTTTGAAAAATATAAAAGTGGATAAGTCTCCAGGTCCTGACAGGATATTCCCTAGGACATTGAGGGAAGTTAGTGTAGAAATAGCAGGAGCTATGACAGAAATATTTCAAATGTCATTAGAAACGGGAATAGTGCCGGAGGATTGGCGTTCTGCGCATGTTGTTCCATTGTTTAAAAAGGGTTCAAAGAATAAACCTAGCAATTATAGACCTATTAGTTTGACGTCAGTGGTGGGCAAATTAATGGAAAGGATACTTAGAGATAATATATATAAGCATCTGGATAAACAGGGTCTGATCAGGAACAGTCAACATGGATTTGTGCCTGGAAGGTCATGTTTGACAAACCTTCTTGAATTTTTTGAAGCGGTAACTAGGGAAATTGATGAGGGTAAAGCAGTGGATGTTGTCTATATGGATTTCAGTAAGGCCTTTGACAAGGTTCCCCATGGAATGTTGGTTAAGAAGGTTCAATCTTTGGGTGTTAATGGCGGAGTAGCAAGATGGATTCAACAGTGGCTGAATGGGAGATGTCAGAGAGTAATGGTGGATGGCTGTTTGTCAGGTTGGAAGCCGGTGACCAGTGGGGTGCCTCAGGGATCTGTGTTGGGTC
Organism: Okamejei kenojei; assembly: GCA_035221665.1. NCBI lineage: Eukaryota > Metazoa > Chordata > Chondrichthyes > Rajiformes > Rajidae > Okamejei > Okamejei kenojei. The sequence goes on along the minus strand of CM069133.1, from coordinate 70,793,272 downwards.
CACTGTTGTTTGTCATGTACATCAATGATCTGGATGATGGGGTGGAAAATTGGATAAGTAAGTATGCAGATGATACTAAGATAGGTGGTGTTGTGGATAATGAAGTAGATTTTCAAAGTCTACAGAGAGATTTGGGCCATTTGGAAAAGTGGGCTGAAAGATGGCAGATGGAGTTTAATGCTGATAAGTGTGAAGTGCTACATCTTGGCAGGACAAATCAAAATAGGACGTACATGGTAAATGGTAGGGAATTGAGGAATGCTGTGGAACAGAGGGATCTAGGAATAACTGTGCATAGTTCCCTGAAGGTGGAATCGCATGTAGATAGGGTGGTAAAGAAAGCCTTTGGTGTGCGGGCCTTTATAAATCTGAGCATTGAATATAGGAGTAGGGAAGTAATGTTAAAATTGTACAAGGCATTGGTAAGACCAATTCTGGAGTATGGTGTACAATTTTGGTCGCCTAGTTATAGGAAGGATGTCAACAAAATAGAGAGAGTACAGAGGAGATTTACTAGAATGTTGCCAGGGTTCCAGCAACTATGTTACAGAGAAAGGTTGAACAAGTTAGGTCTTTATTCTTTGGAGCACAGAAGGTTAAGGGGGGACTTGATTGAGGTCTTTAAAATGATGAAAGGGATAGACAGAGTTGACGTGGATACGTTTTTCCCATTGAGGGTAGGGAAGTTTCAAACAAGAGGGCATGACATGAGAATTAAGGGACAGAGGTTTCGGCGTAACGTGAGGGGGAACTTCTTTACTCAGAGGGTGGTGGCTGTGTGGAATGAGCTTCCAGCAGAAGTGGTGGAGGCAGGATCGATTTTAACATTTAAAAGTAAAGTGGATAGGTATATGGACGTGAAGGGAATGGAGGGGTATGGTCTGAGTGCAGGTAGATGGGACTAGGGGAAAACAAATGGTCGGCACGGACTGGAAGGGCCGAGAGGGCCTGTTTCCGTGCTGTAATTGTTATATGGTTATATGGTTAGCACTGTGATTTGCAAATGATTCTTCCTTTCCCCTTCATCAGTAAATTATTGGAATTAATACTGTAAATATGTAAATTAATGTTGCTATTCAAACATGACGTTCATATACGTACATCTTATGGTTGGATTTGTTTCAATATTTTAAAACTTAATCCAGATCTCGTGAGAGATTTAGATGCTTTTGAGGGGCTAAAGGTAGATAATGTATAGAGACGTGAGTATTTATTTTTATTATCTTAAATTTATTAGGCTTGCTAGGGGCTTCTGTTTTAGAATTTCAATTTGTTTTAATGAGATTATACGATGCTCTCAGAAAAAAGTCTTCAAGTCCTGCCTCCGATGGTTTGAGATACCATATCTATACGGGGGCAAAAATAATATCAATCCAAAACTCTGCAGCATAGGAAGAAAGTTATATTTCCATTGAGCTTGCCTTCAGGGTGCCTCAAAGATTCGCAATACATTAAATTCTCTATGAAATGTATTTAATATAGGAAACGGGGAAACACCCACAAGCAGCAATCCGATGACAACCAGCTAATCTATTTTAATATGAATAAGGGATGAAGGCTTGCTCTGTCATTAAGTGAGATTACAACTGATCTGTTACCTCTGTGCCACTTTCATGTATTAATGCTATATCCCGTGATTCTGTTAATATCCAGAATTATATCAACCTTTCTCTTGGACAAATTTAGCTCTTAAAACTTCGGAGCCCTACAGGATAATGAATTCCAAAGGCTTACTATCCTCTGGATGAAGACATTTTTTTTCACATTTGTCCTGAATGGCTGACCTCTCATTTTAGCACTACAATAGTTCTAGACATCCTATCCCTGCCTCTGAGCATCAAGCCCTGTAAGAATATTGTATGTTTGAATGAGACGGTGGGATGGGATTTGGATCCCATGAATTAGATAGGACGGATTTGGAGGGATATGGAGCAGGCAGGCAGGACTAGTGTATCTGGGATGGCGTTGGCTGGTGTGGGCACCTTGGGCCGAAGGGCCTGTTTCCCGCTGTTTCACTATGACGCTGAGACTACCAACCAGCTCAACTCCAGAACCATTGATCTATTCCATTTGCCATCTCCGGATATGACATGCCTACCATCCTCCAAATCAATCTGATAAAGCCACTACACTGGCTATATTGTAAATATATTGCTCCATTGGAGGAGAGACCAGACCAGTGCACAATATTCTAATGCAAGGGTCTGTAATTGTGGTCAAATGTCTTGATTCTCGTACTCTGATTCTATTGCCATTATTGCCAAAGTACCATTTGAATTCTATAGAGCTTTGTGCCTTCATTCTAATTTTCATTGATTCTGCATAAGGATGCACACATGCCTTTCAATACTAATGTATTTTCGATCAGTCATTTAAAAAATACTTCACATTTGTTTTTTCTACAAAAGTGGATAATCTCTCTTTATTCACATTGTATTTCTTCTGTCAAATGATTGCCTAATCACTTACCCTGTCTACATCTTCTCGAAGCTTCTCTGCATCCTCCTTACAACCCATACTGCCACCCAGCCTAGAAAACGTGAGCATGATACGAAGAATCCACTCTTTCCATGTCATTGTCCATTGTGAACATCAGTAACTCCAGCACCAATCCTAACTCTGGAAAACTAGTACAAAGTGGATGAGCTACTACTGCCTCCAGGCAGACAATTAGTTATGAATCCTGACCTCACCAGTGACAAACCCAGGGCATAAAATTAACATTCTCCTTTAAAAATCTTGATTTATTGTTTCTTTTAATACACATGACTAATCAAATCTATTTACAATGGATTTTCAGTGAAGGAAGCAATCTTACACCTGCACATCGATATCCCGACTTCAGATTCAAGACCTACGCTCCATTGGCATTCCGTTATTTCCGAGAACTCTTTCATATAAAGCCTGATGATTATTTGGTAAGTTCCCTTGGTTGCATCCTCTTTATACCAATAATTTTTGAAAGACTCATGAAAAGGAAAAAAGTACTTGAGTTGGTTGCTCTCTAAGGTACTATGTCAGAATGTGAAATATTCCCTGTTTGTAAATCAAACTCCATAATACCCATAACAATTCACTTTTATATAAAATAAAATAGTACATCAACGGAGCAGTAACATAGTATGCCACATAATGAGTTTGCAGCACAGGTAACCAAAGATTTAATGAACTAAGTTTTGAGGAATATCTTACAGTGGAGATCAAGGTACACAGAGGGAACTCCAGTGCTTGGGACCTTTGTCAACAGCTGTCAGTGTGCAAGAGACTGGAAGGTGTTCAGGACTTGGAAGGTTATAGGGTTGGAAGAGATTAAGAAGAGAACTTGAAAATGAGGATGACACTTTTCGGAGCCAAATCACTCCTATATATCACTTGGGGTGATCAGCTGCAGTTAGGAGTATTAATTGAATTGTCAAAATTAAAGTTGGATATTTTATCCATAATATTTAGGAAAGAGCGAGTTTGAGATCGCTGAATTTAAAATAACAGCTTTAAAGGCAGGAAGAAAATAGAATTAGGCCATTAAAAGAGATGCAAACAATTCGGTAAGTGCTTGGATGTTTCATGTCCTCATTTCTGTTTTCAAGTAGGTAGTTATCATGCTCCAGGTATGTGAAGTTTTGCACCTGTGGTTATTTAACATCCTCCCATGCAGTTAATGCAACGTCATCTCATGCTACATATTTTCCGTGACTAGAAAGGTAATTGCTTTGTGCACAGAATATAAATACAAAATCACCTGTCACTCAGTGAGGAAGAGGAAAGCCACAAATTTTGCATTGCCACAGTTCGCATGCAATGTACCCGACTGTTTTGCCAGCCTGACAACATATGCCCCTCCTCCTTAACTACCCCATTAAGAACATGCTACCCAAGACAATTAGGGCTGGTAATTATTGGTGGTGGCGACCTTATAACAAGTTAATGATTGTTAATATAATTCCAATCAACACTGCCACACAGCAAGTGAATCACAAAACCACAATCCCATTCCAACAAGCATTAAGTTGTTGCTGCAGATGTTTCAAATGTTTAAGTCTTACCCTTTTGGTCTCTTATTGTAGACTTTCCTTGATGTTTCCTTTTTCTATTATTTTAAAAGAAACTTGGTCTCACTAGTTAAGAAATGAAAACAGAAAAACAGAATGGAAATATTCAGCAGGTCAGGAAGCATTGGTGAAGTGAGCAACCGGTTTCACTCTTCAGGTCAACTTTTCATTATTGTTGCCTGGGCTGCTGAATACTTCCAGCACTTTTACTTCATTTTTCATGCTTTTACTTCAGTTTTCCAGCACCCCTTTTGTTTATAAGGCAGTGATGTTGCATGATTTTCTGGCCAGGAGAATTCCACACTCGTACACAGCGCCTTGGAGCGCAACCAACTTGCGCACCTTTTTGCTTTTGGGTCATTAGTTCGCGAGATGGCATATTTGATCTGTTCTTTGAAGACACGCATGTGATTGTCACGCTGTTTAGGCTCGCAGTAGCAGCCTGAGAAATTTGAGCTGGGATGAAGCACAGATTGATCCATTGTACAATGATGCTGCAAGATACTCCTGTTCCAGTGCAATGTCAATCACCAAGTTAGGGTCAAACACTGCCCATCAGATACATTAAATGGGAAGAATGGGTTCAACATTTGTCATCACCTTGATCAGTAATCTTCCTATTTTGTTTATATACTGTATTTTTCAAATACTTGAAGGGTACCGCAACACTCAGTGCTGGGACCGCAGCTATTTACAATATACATCAATGATTCAGATGAAGGAATTCAAAGTAACATTATCAAATTTGCAGATGATGCAAAGCTGGGTGGCAATGTGAACTGTGTGGAGGATGCTATGAGAATGCAGGGTGACTTGGACAGGTTGGGGGAGTGGGAGGATGCATGGCAGATGCAGTTTAATGTGGATAAATGTGAGGTTATGCACTTTGGTAGCAAAAATAGGAAGGCAGATTATTATCTAAATGGCGTCAAGTTGGGAAAAGGGGAAGTGCAACGGGATCTGGGAGTCCTTGTACATCAGTCAATGAAAGTAAGCATGCAGGTGTAACAGGCAGTGAAGAAAGCAAATGGCATGTTGGCCTTCATAACAAGAGGAGTTGAGTATAGGAGCTACGAGGTCCTTCTGCAGTTGTACAGGGCCCTAGTGAGACCACACCTGGAGTATTGTGTGCAGTTTTGGTCCCCTAATTTGAGGAAAGACATTCTTGCTATTGGGGGAGTGCAACGTAGGTTTACAAGGTTAATTCCCGGGATGGCAGAACTGTCAAATGCTGAGAGAATGCAGCGGCTGGGCTTGTATGCTTTGGAATTTAGAAGGATGAGAGGGGATCTTATCGAAACATGTAAGATTATTAAGGATTTGGACATGCTAGGGGCAGGAAACATGTTCCCGATGTTGGGGGAGTCCTGAACCAGGGGCCACAGTTTAAGAATAAGCGGTAAGCCATTTAGAATGGAGATTAGGGGAAACTTTTTCACACACAGTTGTGAGTCTGTGGAATTCTCTGCTTCAAAGGGCGGTGGAGGCCGGTTCTCTGGATACTTTCAAGAGAGCTAGATAGGGCTCTTAAAGATAGCGGAGTCAGGGGAGAAGGCAGGAACAGGGAACTGATTGGGGATGATCAGCCATGATCACATTGAATGGCGGTGCTGGCTCGAAGGGCCAAATGGCCTACTCCTACACCTATTGTCTATTGGATAATTAATTGTCAATATAAACGGAAGTGTATTTGTTTGAATAAATAGCATCCATCTGATTAACCCGCATAATTAATGCACCAGTTTTATAGCCAGATGAGAATCTCGTCTGCTTCAATTTCATGGTCTTTACTTTTATAAATTATAAATCTGCACAATGAAATGGCTTAATTTTGAATTTGTCTGTGTTGGGTGGAAACTTTTCAGCATTATTGAGCTGGTGATTTTTAATTGCACTTTCATTTTGGATTGGTTTTGCATTAAACAGAATAGTTCAAGTTTCATCTTTTACTTAAATTGCTTTCATTGAATTGGTAGGCATGTTTCATTGATATTTTCATTTTTTTAAATAATTTAAACAAATTTTATAGTGAATGTTTTCAAAGCTATTAACTTGAATCCTTTAAAAATTCTCTTCCTCCTTGCCAGTATTCCTTATGCAACGAACCACTGATTGAGCTTTCCAACCCTGGTGCCAGTGGGTCTTTATTTTATGTCACAAGTGACGATGAATTCATCATCAAAACTGTACAGCACAAGGAGGCAGAATTCCTGCAGAAGTTGTTACCAGGCTACTATATGGTAAGACAACAATTACCAAAAGGCTTTCTAAGCGTAGTGCTGTTTATCCATTAGCGGTGATTGATTGTAGAGGTAAACAAGTGCGTGATCATGTATCAATGCTTGATTGTCGATTTAAACAGAGTGTGTGATAATTGAAAATAGCAGGACATGCAGATTTGGTGGGGAAGGGACTCAAATTCAGTGGTCATTCACTGACACAGCAGACTCGAAAGGGCAGATGGCCCTTTTGCATGAAATTGGATTAAGATGTTGTATTCTGTGTGTTATTTCATGTCAGTAGTTATGCTTGTGGAAACAGATTTAGTGGCTTTTTCAAGAGAAATGCTTGAAGGTTGGAAGGATAGAAGCGTTGCTTGTTAATGGCAGGGGGTAGTAGAAGAGGATGGACTGGGTTCTTTAAATGAGATCTTAGACGAATGTCTGAGGAATGACGTACTGTTTTGTGGTTTGGAATGGGTGAACAGCAAGATTAAACGTACATTGTCCTTGTACTTCATTGTTCCTGTGTTGCCATTTAAAAGAGCGTTTCACCATTTGCCAACTAGCGCTATGCATCCTATCATTCCTGCAGAACTGCACATTTTTGTCCAAACTTTTATTTAGTAATCTTTTGAAAATTGCTTCTGAACCTGACTTACCTGCCCTTCCAGATAGCATAATCGATTCTCCTCATTTCTGATTTTAAGCCAAGCACATTAAGCCAATCTGTCAGATACCAACCTTCTTGCCAATGGAAGCAATGTCTCCCTTGCTGCCAAACCTTCCTGATATAATCTTGATGGTCAATCTCAGCAGTCAAATATGGAGGTCATACGACCAATTAGCCTTGTCCACTGCTCAGACATGCACTTCCAGGAAGATCGCAACATTACCATCAGCGACACAAAGCCTTCATTTGTTTTCCAAATCGAATCGTATGTTAACCCAAAAGGAAGGAGGATTGAGCCTTCCCTGTCTGTTGGCTTCAACTATTTGTGCTTCATCTCAACTCTCCCCTCGGTTATGATGTGGCGCTGCCTATACCTGTGGCTATTTATAGAAATTGCTGAAATCATTCCGTTCAGTAGCATTTGAGGGAAATAATACCGTTAGTATTTCTGGTTTAAACATCCTTCATAAGAACTGGGAAGGAAAGAAAAATAAGTTGGTTTCAAGTTGCAGAGAAAGTGGGCAAGCATGGCTTAGGACAAAGGCAATAGTTGTGACGTGGTGAGGGTTAAACCGTCTCACGGTGCGAGTCGACCCACAAGTGACCCCGAGTTTTCATTTGTGGTAATCATGTACAATTACCATAGCGGGAACGTTGGAACTGGCATACGCAACTTAGCGACTCGTGGCGCTAACGGCAGGTACCCGTGAAACTTGTTAACTCTTGAAAAAATTCAAACATGTTTAAAGTTTTTCATGAGTCAAATTTACAGTTGAAATTAAAAATGGAAACATTTAAACTTGTTGTAAGAACATAGTGGCCCGTGAGTTTACCTTAGTGACTCGTGAGTCTACCGTGGGCACTCTATAACTCAGCGGGCAGGCAGCATCTCTGGAGAGAAGGAATGGGTGACAGGATGATGTTTCCAAATTTCTGCTGCGTCTTTGTGTAACTCCAGCACCGTGTGTTCACTTTTTGTCAACCAGCATCTGCCCTTTCTTGTGTATGACATTATTTGTATCCGTGGCAGTTGATTGTCGCTCCCTTCAGTTTCCCAGGGGGTCGGGACGGGACGGGACTCGAGTTGGGAGGGAAAGGTGGGGGGCGGGGTGGGGAGGTTGGGGTGACTTAGTACTGGAGACAAATGTACTGACTGTGTGAGCAGCCACTTTGGTAGTGATTGCCCAAGCCTTGGGATCGTTGCCCTTTGTGTTGGCATGGAGGGGGAGGGGGTTATTGTGCCATTTGATCGCCCCCTGCTATCCCAGGGACAGGGAGACACAGCGGCTTTTGAGACTGGTGGGCAATCACTACCAAAGTGTCTGCCCACACAGTCGATACACCTCTCCTACACTTGTCTCCCGCACTAAGATCATCCCGCAGAGAATGATCCCAGCCTAACCCAAGAGCCTTGTCACCCCAGACAGATTAATGACGCCCGCGCACCTCCCCCCCCCCCCCCCCCCCCAACCAAACCTCCCTCCACCTCAACTCACGCCTGGGCACCAAAGCAGCTGAGCAGGCGAACCCTGAGCTCCGTCTCCCAACAATCTGATGTGCAACTGATGTGAAAGAACAGCGGCTGTGTGTGCGAATAAACAAAAACAAGGAATAAAATCAAAGCCCGGCTTGAAAGGCAACTAAAAATATATTCCGCTTAGAACGAGCAGGCACGGAGACATCCGTCCACATTCAAATATTTCATCTCCCGTCTCCCCGCAGTGTGTAGACCTGGCAGTAAATTCAATTAAAATATAACAAACCTCCACCCGCTGGTCTTCTAACTACGTGATGTGTGTTTCAAGCAAATCATAAGTATAACTGCTCTGGCACTGGACGGAGCGCATTTTCCCTTTTGTAGGTCATATCAATAGATGCGGCCTCGTTGAATTCCATCTTTAACTCAAAGCCGCAGGATGGAGATGTCTTCTTTAACACTGTTGCTTATTAAAACAGACCTTCATTCACGGTTGACTCAAGAGTAACGGGAGAGGAACTTGGTAACTTGGGAGAGGAACTCGGAACATTGCAGAAATGACATACCCGTGGGAACTCAGTTAAACCCTTGAACATAAACTTGGAATCTTGTACATAACCACGAGTCTGCTTTTTTTTCTTTCACTTGGGGTCACCCGTGGGTGGACCCGCACCGTGAGACAGAGCTTTAAAGTTTCCAAGGTCATAATCTATGGTTTAATGGCAGTAATTAGAGGGCACATTAAAAAAAGAAATGCAAAATGTTATGAAGTGCAACCATATGGGATATGCTGGAGATCAGCTGTGCTAATGGAGAGTCAATATCATAGCTAGATGACTTGCAGCCGAAGTGGTAAGTTCTGATAGAGGTAAATGGAGCAAATGCTTCATAAGAGCATTTATGGTTCAGTCCATATTAATTCACCATCCCACTTCTACTCTGACCCATCTGACTGCGGTCTTTCGGATCTGTTACAATGAGGCCCAAACAAGGCTGATGAGCAGCACCTTATACTATATCTGGGCTCATTGCCGCCTTAGACACACTATTAAATTTACAACTTCCAGGAAATCACTTTCTCTGCATCAAAACTGGCCACTTATGCCATAAGTCATCCATCCCTGACAATGGCTCAGTAATTTTCTCCATTAGCACGGCCTTATCCTGTCAGCAGATCCCACAGCTTCATAGTGCAACGGATTACATTCCTTTGTCTGCACTATCACTAATTAGTGTTATTAAACATCGACCACTATTTCTATCCATGGCAACCCAGACGTCACCCCTTCACAGTATTCCTTCCAGCCATTAATCTTTTTCACCTCATCCCCTCCCCCATCCACCTGCCTTCACTGCAACTTAAAACTAACTTGATTTTCCTCTTTCCCACTTATGAGGGTTTTCAACCTGAAACGTTAACTCTATTTCTGTTTCTGCAGGTGCTATCTGAACTGCCGGGTGTTTCTAGCATTTCCTGTTTCATTTTTGGTTCCCAGCATTTTTTTTTTCTCTCTCTCTGATTTTCTATTTTAAAATCCCATGGCAAGGTTGAAATCAGCTGGGTGTGTCTGCCCATGGCCACAACTACATTCCAGCTCCTGCCCAACACAAGCATCTCACCTGCTCCACCAACTTTTACTGTGTGCAAAATGGCTGTCGCAAGTGCCTCGCCCCAAAAGTAATTGATCTTCATTCCCAGTAATTAATTGTAATTGATGCACTTTGAGGAATTTTCTGAGGCGCGTGTTCAGATTCTGCTTGCGCACCTGCCTGCCTTCTTGGCCAGGTGACAAAGTAGCTGATTGATCAATGAGAAGAAATGCAAACATCTTTCAGTAAATTGGAACAATTAATGGGGGTGTGGTGGTTGGGGTTGAAAAGTTTGAAGGTGGGGACGTGCTTGATAGCAGCACTGAGCCAAATCGAAATCCCAGACTATATATTGAAAGCTTGAAAGTGTTTTATTGGAATGGTGTGTTGCTAAATGTCACTGTTAATGTATAAACTGCACAGATTAAGCAATGAGCCCAATCACTGTTGTTCAACAGGCAGGAATTCAGCCAGAATTAGTCCATTTCTGAGACAGGAGGTTCAAAGCTAATGTACCTTCCACGTTTTTTGCGATTACTTTAATATATATGTATAATGAATTTCATGTGTCAGGTTTCCCATCTGTAGTTACTTGAAATTGACAGCACCGAAGGACAGGTGAATGCCAAGTCTGCCTCTGATCATTGTTGCACAGAATTGGAAAGATTTAAATGTGGCCAGGCAACAGGTAGAAGTTTTTAAGAAAGAACTGCAGGTGCTGGAAAAATCGAAAGTAGACAAAAAATGCTGGAGAAACTCAGCGGGTGAGGCAGCTGTGTTTCTCCAGCATTTTTTGTCTACCTTCAACATGTAGAAGTTGGTGCAACAATTTAAATCTGAGATTCTCTTTCCCTTGCAGAATTTAAACCAGAACCCGAGGACATTATTGCCAAAGTTTTATGGATTGTACTGCATGCAGTCAGGAGGGACTAACATAAGAATTGTGGTTATGAATAATGTGTTACCACGTTCTGTGCGGATGCATCAGAAGTACGATCTGAAAGGGTCGACGTACAAACGCAGGGCCTCGAGGAGAGAGAGGGAAAAAGATACACCCACATACAAAGACTTGGACTTTATACAGGACATGCCTGATGGCCTCTTTTTTGACACTGAAACCTACAATGCATTGATCAAAACACTTCAGAGAGATTGCCAGGTACGTGAAACTTGAGTTTAATATTGCCGCTGAGCTTTTCTTTTCCAAAAGGAAGTTCAAAGGAACTTGAGCATCCAGGGTATACAGGCCATTGAAATGTCAGTGAATAATCAAAGCTAATAGCATGCTGGCCTTTGAAATCCAAAGGGGATGGAAGTTGAATTGAATAGCATAACTATTTAAAGCCCTGGTTAGACTGAATCTGGAGTATTGACCTGTTCTGCGATGGACACGATGGAGGAAATGCAGCATAGTTACCCAAATTGCACTGGGATGCAAGGGTTAAAATAAGAGGAGTAATTATTAAATAATGGGCTTTGACACTGCACCTTTCCTCACATCCGTCGTAGAAAAAACTAGGCGGCACAGACGGGATGAGGGTGAAGAGATTCAAAGGGGATGTGAAGGGCAGTGTCTTCACCCAGAGAGTGGTAAATACCTGGAAGGCACTACTTGAGAGACTGGTAGAGGGTCGTGAACAGCATTTAAGTGTTGGGATGAACATTTGCTCACCAAGGCAGATAGGGCTATTGGCCATGTGCTGGGTGCTGGGTTATGTTGTGCAACTCTATGTTCCCCTGGAGATTAAAAGTCAAAGGAGTGCCTTGTCAAGTGTGGTCTGCATTCAACCCATGCCAGGATGCCCATGTAAGGTTGGCAACCATGGCACTGCACCAGTATTCACAAATCACACCACGTCCTACCCATGCAAGACATCATCTCCTCAATTTGATCCGAGTTTGATTGACATCAGTTTGAAAGATGTTATGGTGGCAGATTATAGAGTTGGCCCAGATTTAACACACACATTCCCTGCAAATGTATTAACTTTGATCCCTTAGGTGGTCTATTTTAAATAAATGTAGAGTTGCTCCAGCCATGACGCTCTTCCCATTCCCACACTGACCTTTCTGTCGTGGGCCTCCTCATTGCTAGAGTGACGGCAACATGCAAACTGGAGGAACAGCACCTCGTATTCCACTTGGGTAACTTACAACCTAATAGTATCAACATTGAATTCTGTAACTTTAGGTAACTAATCAAACCCACCCCCTCTTTTCAAAGAGACACAAAATGCAGGAGTAACTCAGCGGGACAGGCAGCATCTCTGGAGAGAAGGAATGGGTGAAGTTTCGGGTCGAGACCTTTCTTCATTCCCTCCTTTTTTCCCCATCTTCCCTGTGTCCAACCTCGACTCGCACCCATTTCGCCCTCTCTCCTTCCACTTCCTGTGGTTCACAGTTCGCAACTCTTCAAACCTTATCTCACCCCTTGTCTTTTCATCTCTGGCCTTTGTCCAACCATCTGCCTAACCCCACCCCCACGTTCTCTCACCTTTACATACCTTGCCAAGCTTTGTCCTGTCCCTCCTCTCATCCGCTTTCTTCCCCACTTTTCTCCCCCCCTCCTTCCCCCACCAGAAATCACTGAAGAAAGGTCCCGAACCAAAATGTGACTTGACTATCCATGTTCTCCAGAGATGCTGCCTGACCTGCTGAGTTACTCCATCACTTCCATCACTTTGTCTCTTTTTGTAAACCAGCATCTGCAGTTCCTTGTTCCTACATTTTATGCTGGAAATATTGTTTGAAATCTAATCTTTCCATTGAGGGATTTCTCAGAAAAGTCTTAATGCCTTTGTAGAACATTGATTTTGAATTTTGGGTGTATTCCTGGGGGCTTCATCATGTGACTACTTACATTTCACAGTTCCACTTCAATAGTCCAACAACTGGTTGGTCATCACAGCTGGTTTTGTCTCCTTGCCTCACATCTTCAGCCAGTTCGAGAGTGAACGCTATTTGTGATGCAATTGAATAATTCTCAACAATATGTTCACTTCTCTCTGTCCCCGTTCCCCACCCTATAGCCTGACTCCTCTGTTCTCAGAACTCCTAACTGAGTTATGGGTGTGAGTCCAGGTTGGATACAGGGAAGATGGGGAAAAAAGTATTGAAAACCTGGAGAGAAATAAAAAATGGTCACAAGAAACTCTTGTGTTCCTTTCATATTCCTTTCATACAGTGCCCTCCATAAGACCCATAATTTATTTATTTGCCTCTGTGCTCCACAATTTGAGATTTGTAATAGAAAAAAAAATCACCTTGTGATTAAATTGCACAGTATCAGATTTTAATAAAGGCCATTTTTATACACTTTGGTTTCACCATGTAGAAATTACAGCTGTGTTTATACATAATCCCCCCCATTTCAGGGCACCATAATGTTTGGGACACAGCAATCTCATGTAAATGAAAGTAATCATATTTAGTATTTTGTTGCATATCCTTTGCATGCAATGACTGCTTGAAGTCTGCGATTCATGGACATCACCAGTTGCTGGGTGTCGTCTCTGGTGATGCACTGCCAGGCCTGTATTGCAGCCATCTTTAGCTTATGCCTGTTTTGGGGGCTAGTCCCCTTCAGTTTTCTCTTCAGCATATAAAAGGCATGCTCAATTGGGTTCAGATCGGGTGATTGACGTCCACTCAAGAATTGACCATTTTTTAGCTTTGAAAAACTCCTTTGTTGCTTTAGCAGTACGTTTGGGATCATTGTCTTGCTGTTGAATGAACCGCTGGCCAATTAGTTTTGAGGCATATGTTTGAACTTGAGCAGATAGGATGCGTCTATAGGCTTCAACATTTATTATGCTACTACCATCAGCAGTTGTATCATCAATGAAGATAAGTGAGCCAGTACCTTCAGCAGCCATACATGCCCAGGCCATAACATCCCCACCACCTTGTTTCACAGATGAGGTGGTATGCTTTGGATCTTGGGCAGTTCCCTCTCTCTCCATACTTTGCTCTTCCCATCACTCTGATATAAGGTAATCTTCGTCTCATCTGTCCACAAGACCTTTTTCCAGAATTGTGTTTGCTCTTTTAGTACTTCTTGGCAAACTGTAATCTGACCATCCTATTTTTGTAGCTAACCAGTGGTTTGCATCTTGCACTATAGTCTCTGTATTTCTGTTCATTAAGTCTTCTGTGGACAGTGGTCATTGACAAATCCACACCTGAAGAGTGTTTCTGATCTGTCTGGCAGGTGTTTGGGGATTTTTCTTTATTATAGAGAGAATTCTTCTGTCATCAGCTGTGGAGGTCTTCCTTGGCCTGCCAGTCCCTTTGTGATTAGTAAGCTCACCAGTGCTCTCTTTCTTAATAATGTTCCAAACAGTTGATTTTGGTAAGCCTAAGGTTTGGCTGATGTCTCTCATGGTTTTATTCTTGTTTCTCAGTCTCATAATGGCTTCTTTGACTTTCATTGGAACGACTTTGGTCCTCATGTTAATAAATAGCAATAAAAGTTTCCAAAGGTGATGGAAAGACTAGGTGCTGAGAGCTCTCTTATACCTGCATTAAGGAGGCATTTAAACACACCTGAGCAATTCCAAACACCTGTGAAGCCACGTGGCCCAAACATTATGGTGCCCTGAAATGGGGAGACTATGTATAAACACAGCTGAGATTTCTACATGGTGAAACCAAAATGTATAACAATGGTTTTTAATAAAATCTGACAATGTGCACTTTAACACATGTATCTTTTACTGTTACAAATCTCAAATTGTGGAGTACAGAGGCAAATAAATGATGGGTCTTTGTCCCAAACATTATGGAGGGCATTGTATGTTTGCGTTCATTTACTTCATTGGGCAGAGGTGAGGCCAACCAGCAGCTGGAACCAGCATGCACAATTACCCCTGACAACTAGAGATGGGTATTTCATCCATATATCATTATCCATTATTATCACCTGTATCCACCTATCATTTGCCAGTCTTTGTCCGCCCCCACCTCACTTCCAGCTTTCTCCCACAACAATCATTATGAAAAAGGGTAGCGACCAGAAACGTCGCCTCTCCATGTTCGCAAGAGATGCTGCCTGACCCACTGAGTTACTCTAGCACTTTTTCCCCAATATTTTTTTTATTTGTTCGCATTGCTGCCGTGCAGATTGTTCTACAGGTTTTAGAGGCTTAAGGACAATTGAGGAGATGGTGGCCATGATAGAGAGAATAAATTACAGGACTCGAGGGAATATGACTGATGGGATTGCACCAAGAGCCATATTGGACTGATAGATGCAATTACCCCTTTCTGTGTCATGAATTAATATGAATATGAATCTAGAATGAGTGACAATCTGCTGCTTCATTCTTTTTGCTCGAGCAACTAATTTGGAAAGAAAACAATGTTTCAGGCTATGATTTGCTTTTATGTTTGCCAAGTTCAATAGGAACGTAGATTTTA
Source organism: Okamejei kenojei (assembly GCA_035221665.1). Classification (NCBI taxonomy): domain Eukaryota; kingdom Metazoa; phylum Chordata; class Chondrichthyes; order Rajiformes; family Rajidae; genus Okamejei; species Okamejei kenojei. Next base: position 70,777,846 of record CM069133.1, on the reverse strand, counting down.
GTATGTATTTTGTGAGCATTTTGAATAATGACTTTGAGGGAGATGACTCTTCAAAGAAACAAAGGCTGAAACCATCTAAAACCACAAGCAGTATAAAAGAAAGGTTCAGAAATTGTAAATTCCCATTGGAGTGAGAAAAGAGGGAGGTGAATATTATGTAGACTGCCTTCAAGTCATTACTGCCATGTTTATAAATAGCAAGAATAATCAGACTGATGGTAAAATGTTTGATCGGGGTCTGCAAAAGGTGGCACACATTTTAAACATTTGTTTAAGTAGAACATCACATGGTTAAAAATTGGGTCTTCTGTTTTAAGCATTAAACAGGCAAAGTTTGCGCATTGAACTCTGCTTCTGAAATTTTTTTTTGTACTTCATTGGACCTGAAGTTTGGAAACCAATTTCAATGCATGCCCATCGCTACATTGAAGCATTTTTATCTCAAAAACTCTCAAAATAAATTTGTACAGCGTTGTTTTTTTGGAATCAATCTTGTCAGAATCTTTAAACGTTAAGGAATCTTTACCTTCCATCTAATTAGAAGGCAGGAACATTTTCTGTTGGATATTTATTTGAAATTCATCTAAAATTAAATCCATCTTTTTGTTCACCATTTTTTATTTTCCTTAATTGTATTCTCAATACCTAGAGGCAGCCAACCACTGCCCCTCTTCCTGTTTCTTTGCATATTGAGGAAACATCGCAATACAATAAATGAAACTAAAAGATTTTGAAAGGAAGGATGCATTTAGTTGTAGATGAGTTTCAAATAATGCCCAGTAGAAATTAATTTATGGTTTGTTTCAGCCTTCTGGAAAGATGGGGAAAGTAAAGGTTTAATCAAGCATGGACTGCAGGCTATCCCTGGGTGGCAAATGGATTCCACTTTACAAGTTGATTTTTGTCCACGAGTCAGAAAATACACAATCACTATCTGGTAACCATACCTCCACAGTATTGTAATGATCATTGTCAAAAGCACAAAAACTGATAGAAAAAAAACAATGACTAATAGTGGAGAAAGAGGTTAACTAGTTCTATCGTTCATGGGGATGAACATATGTACTGTCAGAGTTGAATTTAATAACATTCTGGAAGCTCATTCATATGGGTGTACATAAGTCAAGCATTTGTTACCCCAAGAATAGCCATTTATATTAAATGATTCTTGGGGAAGATAAAACTTGCAACCTCCTTCATGTGCATGATGAGTGAAAAGTAATATTTATGCGACATCTGCAAGGAAAAATACAATTTCTGAACAAAATCTAACAACCTTCAATTAATAGATTACCATTCCATTAATTACCATTCCCATTATCAACATCTGGGTGGCCACACTACATGACCTGAATCATAATTGGACCAGCCACATAACTTGTTACACGAGTAGATCGAAGGCCAGGCATCCTGCAAAGGTCCAAACCCTTTCCATAATCTACAAGACACAATTGGGAGTGTAATGGAATAATCTGCACACACCTGAAGAGCGTGCCTCTGAAAAGGTTTGGAGAAACTTAATACTAGCCTGGGACAAAGCAGTCTGATTTCTTTCACTCCCTTAACCATCAGCACATTTCTCTCCCCCCTTGGAAGCATAAATTCAGCAAGTGCTTGGAATGTAACCACTCTAAGTCTCTCATTATTCAGATTTTGCAAATGTATTGGTGTTTCTTCGTTTTCACTGGATTAAAATCCCCGAACTTCCAATCTAGTAACAATTTGAAGTTTAGCTCCTCAATATTTTCCTACGGTCATTTTATGATAAACAGTGAACATTAACCTCTGTCCCAATGTTTATGTCACACTGAAGGAAAAGTATTTACAGTAGCATTGCTCATTTAAAGAGATCAATCTCTTGACTTATTTTTGACTCATTCTGTACTTTGTCTTAGCATTGAAAATATCAACATCTTTCCCCAATGGGTTTAATGTTCAGTAAGTATATGGGTGATTTATTGTAGTCTTGCCTTGACTGTATCTCTGTGATCCTTCAGCTGTTAATTGGTTTTTGCACTCCCCCCTCGCTCACTCCTCATCATCCTGTTTTGACCCATGCCTGCTTCCCATCTCTCCAAAACAAAAAAACTGCAGAAGCTAGAGATCTGAAGTAAAGTTAAATGCTAGAAATACTTAGCACGTCACGCAGCTTGTGTGGAGACAAAAAAAAAAGAGTTAATATTTCAGATCAATGAATTTGCGTCAGAGCTGGCCTGTTCTGATACACTGGAGAAGCGAGCTATCTGAGATGGAATTCACCGTCTACTGCGGAGGGCTGCAGTGCACCTTGATGGCAGATGAAATATTGTTCCTCAAGTTTCATAAAGCATTTAGACACGGGAGTGAGTTAGAGAATTAAAGTGACAGGCAACTGAAGGCATACTTTCAAACTGCATAATGGTAGTCTGCCAAAGCCATCTCCCGATCTACAGTTGGTTTTGTTATGTATCGAAGCACTGAACACAATGTACACGAAACTGAAAAAGTTGCAAGTGAATTGTACTTCATCTCAAGGATGTTTGTGTTTAGGTACGCATGCTTCCTCTGACCTTGACATTGGGCCCTCACACTGTTCCAACAAACCCTAATGTAAGATCGAGGACCCGGTTCTCATCTTCCATGTAGGCACATTCCAATGATTCCTTGAGATGAAATTCCGAATTCAACAATTATTTATAACCAGTCTTTCAGGTTTGTCAGGAATGGACAGATCTGATGCAAGATCATCAATCTGAAATACTAACATTTTTTTTTCTTCCTCTATGTAATACCTTTTCTTTCCTCTATAATACCTGTCGGCATTCACGGTATTTTATTTCAGTTTTCCAGCATTTGCTGTGTTTTGTATTTTATACTCCCATATTTTTTTTTCTTTTTTACTAAGTGTACTCATCCAGTTCCTGTATTTGCATCCCCTTTAGGCAGTTCAGTTGCGATTAACAAGCCTTCAAAATGCTCAATGAGTCTACACCATCCGTGACATTTTGCTTCTCTTTGTCCACAAATGTCCCTTTGTTCTCTCTATCCCCCCCCTTTCTGCAACATAAACTGTGTTTTGTAATGTTTCCTGATAGAATCATAGAGTGATAGTGTGGAAACAGGCCCTTCGGCCCAACTCGCCCACACCGGCCAAAAATGTCCCAGCTACCCTAGTTCCACTTGCCGGCACTTGGTCCATAACCCTCCAAACCTGTCCTATCCATGTACCTGTCCAACTGTTTCTTAAACGATGGAATAGTTCCTACCTCAATTACCTCCCCCGGCAGCTTGTTCCATACACCCACCATCCTCTGTGTGAAAAAATTACCCCTCTGAATTCCTATTAAGTCTTTTCCCCTTCACCTTGAACCTATGTCACCTGGTCTTGATTCCCCAACTCTGAGTAAAAGACTCTGTGCGTCAACCCGATCTATGTGAGGGCCCAACTCCTGATGAAAAATCATTAACCTGAAACTTTAACTCTCCAATTTTCCTCTCTCCTCATGCCTCACCTTTTGGACAGGACTGCCACCTCAGACGTGGCAGTCCTGTCCATCTCCACATCTCGAACATCTGGCGGTGAAGTGCTGTCCCTTCTACCTTCCGAAGGAATTCACCTCCTTCGTCCTGACCACGGTCTACATCCCACCCCAGGCAGACGTCCGTCTGGAACTGGAGGAGCTGCACGCCATGGTCAACAAAAACCAGTCGTCTTACCCCGAGGCTTTTACCACCATTGCTGGGGACTTCAATAAGGCAAACCTCAAGAAATCGCTCCCTAACTTCCACCAACGTGTCTCCTGCTGCACCAGAGGACCAAACACCCTCGACCACTGCTACACCACCATCAAGAATGCCTATCGTTCTATCCCTCGCCCTCACTTCGCTAAATCCGACCATACCGCGGTGCTGCTGCTTCCTGCCTACAGGCAGCAATTAAAGAGCGCACCCCCAGAGGTGGGGGGGGGGGGGGGGGGGGGGGGGCGTGGCGGGGCAGAGGAACAACTACAAGACTGTTTGGAGTCTGTAGACTGCCACAGTCGTTACAGACTTCATTAAGAAATGTGTGGAGGACTGCATCCCTACAAAAACCTTCCGCGTGTTTCCCAATCAGAAACCTTGGATGAACTGTGAGATCCGCACTCTTCTGAAGACCAGACACCAGGCATTCATGTCTGATGATACAGTGGTCTACACGAAGTCCAAATACGACCTTGGTAAGGCCATCAAAAAGGCCAAAAGGGAGTTCTGCTCCAAACTGGAGGATGAGACAGATGTTCGGCAGCTGTGGCAGGGACTGAATGCAATCACCTCCTACAAGGCGAAACCAGGCGGCAGCTCGGATGTCGGCGATACATCACTCCCTGATGAGCTCAATGCATTTGTCGCACGCTTTGATAGGGAGAACACCGATGTGCCTTCCCGAGCCCTCACTCGCTGTGATGGTATTTCAGTCTCAGTCACAGAGGCCGACGTCAGGAAATCCTTCAGAGGAGTGAACCCTCTAAAAGCGCCTGGACCTGATGGCATACCTGGTCGTGTTCTAAAAACCTGTGCGGACCAACTGGCTGGAGTTTTTACGGACATTTTCAACCTGTCACTTCTGAGGTCTGAGGTTCCCACCTGCTTCAAAAGGGCATCAATAATACCGGTGCCCAAGAAGAGCAAGGTGACGTGCCTCAATGACTATCGACCAGTGGCACTAACGCCTGTGGTGATGAAGTGCTTCGAGAGGTTGATCATGGCGCAAATCAACTCCTACCTCGACAAAAACCTGGACCCACTGCAGTTCGCTTACCGCCACAACAGATCAACGGTGGACGAGATTTTGCTGGCCCTCCACTCCGCTCTGGACCACTTGGACAACAAAAACTCATATGTCAGGCTGTTATTCATTGACTACAGCTCGGCATTTAACACAATCATCCCCTCCAAGCTGGTTACCAAACTCGCAGAACTGGGTCTCTGCGCATCCCTCTGCAATTGGATCCTCGACTTCCTCATTCACAGACCGCAGTCTGTTCGTATTGGTGGAAATGTGTGAGACTCGATAACAATCAGCAAGGGAGCACCTCAAGACTGCGTGCTCAGCCCCCTGCTGTACTCACTCTATATTCATGACTGCGTAGCCGGTCATAGTGCGAACTCCATCATTAAGTTCACTGACGACACCACTGTTGTGGGACGTATCACTGATGGGGATGGAGTACAGAAGAGAGATCGAGCGACTGTCCATATGGTGCCAGCACAATAACCTGGCCCTCAACACCAGCAAAACCAAGGAACTGATTGTGGACTTTGGAAGGAGTAGGATGGGGACCCACAGTCCTGTTTATATCAACGGGTCGATGGTTGAAAGGGTCAAGAGCTTCAAATTCGTGGGCGTGCACATCTTTGAAGATCTTTCCTGGTCCGAGAACACAGATGCAATTAATAAGAAAGCTCATCAGCGCCTCTACTTCCTGAGAAGATTACGGAGAGTCGGTCTGTCAAGGAGGACTCTCTCTAACTTCTACAGGTGCACAGTAGAGAGCTTGCTGACCGGTTGCATCGTGGCTTGGTTCGGCAACTTGAGTGCCCTGGAGAGGAAAAGACTACAAAAAGTAGTAAACACTGCCCAGTCCATCATCGGCTCTGACCTTCCTTCCATCGAGGGGATCTACCACAGTCGCTGCCTCAAAGGCTGGCAGCATCATCCAGGACCCACACCACCCTGGCCACACACTCATCTCCCTGCTACCTTCGGGTTGAAGGTACAGGAGCCTGAGAACTGCAACGACCCGATTCAGGAATAGCTACTTCCCCACAGCCATCAGGCTATTAAACCTGGCTCGGACAAAACTCTGAACATTAATACCCCTCCATCTGTTATTTGCACTTAATTAATTTATTAATTAATGTGTGTATTTACGTATATAATTGTAGTCAATGCCTACTATGTTCTGTTGTGCTATGCAAAGAAAGAATTTCATTGTCCTGTCAGGGACACATGACAATAAACTCTTTTGACTTTGACTTTGACTTTGATCCTCACATTGCTTCCTGTATGATTGCTAAGTTTACATACTGTTATTCATGAGGTAAATAAACTTACTGGTCACTTCAAAATTTCAAATTTAGTGTTTTGTAAATTCTCAACATTGACCATCTTTGCCTCTTCCTCAGTTCACTTGTTTGTTCAATCATTTGTCCTTCATTCAACTATTCCTAGATGATCATATTGTCATCAAGCCCTGTCCATGTACTCGCCGCATTCAAATAATTTGACTGCCCACACACTACCTAGTCCAAGTCTCATTCACCCATCACCCTTCTAATTCCCTCATTGAACTTCTTAACCTCTTCTTTTAAAACCTTTAGTAGAACCTATCTCTTTGACCAAACCTTTGGCCCTCTGCTCTAATTTCCTTAAGTGGCTTAGTGATGAATCTTCATAACCTTTCTGAGAAACATCTTGGGTTGTTTTCTGTGTTAAAGTAGTCTTATAGATACTGGTCATTGTGACTAGCTCTACATTAATATTTGTTATTTTTATTTCCAGTAAATTTGGATTCAGTCAAATTATGCCATTAAATGTTATGTGAAAATAAAAGAAACTGCAGATGCTGGAAATTTAAAATAAAAATGCAAAATGCTAGGAAAACTCAGCAGGTCAGGCTGCATCTGTGGGAAGAGAAACAGGAGTTAATGTTTCAGGTCGAAGAGTATTTTCTGCTTTTATTTTAGATACCATTAACAGCGGTTTGATATTTGAGTAGCTATGTTCATCTCGTTATGAAAATACCATTGATTCCTTGTACCACTGGATTTTAAATGATAACTTACATATATAACAGGTTTTGGAAAGTTTCAAGATCATGGATTACAGCCTGTTGTTGGGAATCCATAACTTGGATCTAGCTGACAAAGAGAAAGAAAATGAGGTGGAGAACCTTCAGACTGCTCCAGATGGAAAACGTGCAGTAGGGCAGAAGGTGTTGTACTCCACTGCCTTGGAATCTATACAGGGTGTGACAAGATCAGGGGAATCTGTTGGAACAGATGAAACGTAAGTCATGTCAAATTATCAATATTCTTTGACTTTAAATTAGTTTCTGTTGGTGAATGATTTCTTGGCTGCTCTGTATTTTATTAGAATGCACTGTAATGAACGCAGTCCTACCATTGGTTCTCTGAAGTCAATGAATGACAGCCTGACGTATGTGTTTGTGTCGTACAGGTGCAGAGTGGAGAGGCAGTCACATTGCATCCCCTGTTTATCTATTGTGGCAGTAGGCAAATGGTAGTAGGTCAAAGTCCTCAGTGAGAGAGGTGCAACAAATGGAGGAGTGCTGAAAGTTTGGAGGATTAAAAGACTGGAGGAGATTGGAGCTAACAGAACCTAATAGTCACAGTATTTCAACCAGCGGAGGTAGTGTACGACCAATACTAAGGAGATGGTGTATGACCAATAGCAAGGTGGTGGTGAACAAGTGGCAATTAGTGCAATCTAACACATGGGCCACAGAGCTTTGAATAAGATGAAATCTATCCAAGGAAGATCAAGGGATGTTCTCCAGGAAGGAACCACAAGGCCAGGTCTAGAGTAAGCAAAGGCATGAATTAAACAGTGATTTGAGCCGAGACTGGGGCAGAGGGGAAATATGGAAAGTGATAGCGGGTCAATGTAGTGAATATTAATTTTAATGGTAGGATGTTGAACATGAATTGTGGCAAGAAATATAGAATGGGTCCTAGCCATAACATGGTAAATGCAAAGCATTTGCAGAATACTGCCTGTGTTTAGAACATCAATCATCTTCAGAAATGTGTTCATTTGCTTTTTGGGTATGTTTTGTAAGTCCGAGAATTTCTGAAGGAGTGGGATAAAATAAGCCATCTTGAATTATTCCAACCCCAGAGTCCAATTGAGGTTTAATTGGCTGGGTGGAATTGGGCAATTAATTGAATGTCAGCTGAAGTTAAAGAATTGCCACCCTCCACCACCACCCCTTCCTCTACCTGGCCAGCCCCACCTCAACAACCTTCTTCCAATGATTTTTGATTATTTTTAGCCACTTTTATTTTCTCAATTCTTCTTTTCTCTTTCCAGAATGGGTGGCATACCTGCTAAAAATAATAAAGGCGAGCGGATCCTCCTTTACATGGCCATCATTGACATTCTACAGTCCTACAGGTATTGACTGCTCGAGTAGACCAAATATCCCTATTTTCAAGCTGCCCTTTTGCACTAGCTAAGATGCCTTACACAGATTGACCTGCATTGAAGCTTAGACTTTGCCAATGCATGCGTGTTGAATCTCATTCCTCGCCTTCTCCATCACAGCAGCAAAAAAAAATTGGATGCCTTCAATTTAAAACGCTTCATGTCCAGGTTCTTGAAAGCGCACATTAAGTGCTTACTGGTTTGTGGGGGAAGTGGGTACCTATAACAAAATTAATGTTTCTATTCAATTTACCCTTCCATTTCAAATTGAGCACGGCTGGTAGAGCTGTGGTCAGGTAGCACCAGTGACCTGGTTCAATCCTGCACTCCAGTGCTCTGCGTGTGGAGTTTACACATCCTGACTGTGATCATGTGGGTTTCCACCAGGTGCTCCTGTCACATCCAGACATTGAAGTTTGTAGGCTAATTGGCCAGTATAACCTGCCCCTAGTTTGTAAGTGAGTGGTTGGGTTTGACGGGAGTTTGATGGGAATATGAGCAGGGCCAAATGGGAGAAGTGTAAATGGTGTTTGGTGGATGGTACAGATATGGTGGGTCATCAAACCTGTTTCCATGCCAGAGGACGTAACTGATCTTGCAAGTGTGGGAGCTGTGAATGGCATTTGTCTCAGCAAAGCAAAACGGGTGACAATTCAAATCTAGATGATTTTTGTCAATAACAAATTGGAAGACCTAACTACATTGCAGGTTTTTGTTAAGACTATGGGTGGATTAGGAAATAATTTGGGAGCCAGTACATCAGACCACCCACTGTACCAGATACCAGATTCAACAGAAATGTGCTCAGCCATGCACTGTAAAGTTGGCCATTTGGGCTCTGACATGCTGTCGAGGCAGGGTGGGGGGGGGGGGGGGGAGGAGGGAATTCACATGATGTTAATAGGGAGGATAAAGTATATAATGTACTTTGTATATTGATGACAAAGTAAGGGAGTGTTTACTGTGTGGTTAGGTTTGCTAACCTGGAAGTGTTTAATCATATGAGAGCTTGGAGTATGAAGCTCAAAGCTTGATGATGCCTTGTCACTTGAATTTGCATATCTCTTGATCATATTTAATAACATTTTGAATATTTATAACTTGCAAAGTTCCATTGACAAATTTTCCCCATAATGCTCTATTTTTAACATTCATCATCAAATCAAATCAATATTTGATAATGATTAAACAGTGATATTTTCCTACTATTATAGGTTCATCAAGAAGCTGGAACATTCCTGGAAAGCTCTTGTCTATGATGGGGTAGGTGAGCATATCATTTATCTTTATGACTAAAACACTAACCGGTGGAAAAAAGAAATTACTAGCAGGTACCCCAAAAAAAAGTAATTAAAGCAAACTGAGAAAGCACCTAGAAACACGGGTTTGCATTGTTTTATCAAATTGTTAGGAACAGATGCAGACACAAAGCAGTATATACACTCATTTCATAAATGGATCCCCTGTATAGATGTATTATATATAATTTGCTGTGCATTCTGGTCTATCTGGATCCCCGTTACCATGAATCTTATAACAGCTCTCTTTATGTCATCTCATAACTGTAAACGGTCTATTTTATTGCACCCCCCCCCCCCCCCCCCCCCCCCCCCCCCCCCCCCCCCCCCCCCCCCCCCATGTGCTCTTGCAACTGGCCCTTGCAAATGTTGTTCCCCACAACCACTTGTGGGAGCAGGCTCAACATTCTCATATGAGAACATACCCACTGTGTAAAGAAGTTTCTCCAAAATTTCCCATTGAATTAATTAATATTTTACTTATTAAGGGCACATTGAGACATTGTTTATTGTTTGCTGGTGGGGGAGTTGACCCGAGAGGTTAAATCGTGTAATTTTAAGCTATAATGACAGTAGGTTTTTTAAATGTTGATTTGTACATTCTTGTTATTTTTAATTTGTCTTTATGATAGTCACTTATGAGGATAACAGTCCTGTACCAATCGTTCAGAATGTCCTGTGCACCGCTGCCTTGCTGTATAATAGTGACAAGTTATTATCAGAGCTTACACGGTGGTGCAATTGCTGGAGCTGTTGCCTCAGTGCCAGAGACCTGTGTTTAATCTTGCCGCCCGGCATTGTCTGCATGGAGTTGTCACATTCTCCTGGTGACGGAGTGGGTTTTCTCGGGTGCTCCGGTTTCCTCCCACATCGCAGAAACGTGCGTGTTTGTAACCAAGTTCGACTCCAAAATTGCCCCTAATGCGTAAGGAATGGAAGTGAGAGTGGGATTACACAGAACTAGTGTGAATGTGTGATTGCTGGTCGACGTAGACTCGGGCCAAAAGGCCGGGTTCCAAGCTGTATTTCTAAACTAAACTATGGAAGTATTGGCGTGAGTCGTAGTTGGGATCCTTTGCTGCATTCGCTAACCTTTGAATTGGTGCTTTATTATTTTAATATTTGTTCACCGGATGCAAACTCCTTTGAAAATGCCAGCATTGTGTGTCCATTCTTTAATTACCCATATATGAAGAAAATAGTTAAGAGTCAATCAGATTGGTTGGTCTGAAGTCAGTGGATATAGATGGCAATTTGCATCCCCGCAGGTCATGAAAGAACCAGATGGGTTTTTTACACCAATTTGATATCTTCATTGTTATTTTTACAGAGATTAGCTTTAATTCCTGATTCACCTAATTATATGAATGTAAATTCCCCCGCGACCATGCTGTGAATCAATGGGCCAAAGCATTGGCTCTCAATCCATTAATTAAACCACTAGGCCACTGGGCCCATTGCAAGCACAACAGCTTGTGACTTTATGATCTGTTCCTGCTAGTTTCATAACTGGCAAGGTAAATGGAATAATGTTACATTCTGACATGTTAATATTTCAGACTTGACCCAGTCCCCAATCAATAATTTGAGAATTACTGGGTTTGAGAATTTGAGAATTGAGAATTTGAGAATAATTTGAGAATTGGTCATGGGAATTAATCAATTCTGGGACTATGGGTGTGCACAAAAGAGGGCCGATGTGTGAACAACAGCACAGATTGTACGTGTCCCAAGGTTGAATACTCTTTAAAACACATATGGTTCATGTTTGTTTGATTTTTTTTAAATAATCCATGTGGTGAAATCATGTAAGATATTTAAAGGTATCAAGTGAACTTGAGCTGTCAGAATTCTTCCTTGTTTCCAAGTCCATATCTGTCTCTCTGGAGTGTTCACATTGTGCACCACTGGTAAAGTGGTCATTATTGATAAGGCACTGATGATTTTTGGTATTACTGCACGATAAATAAAAGCTAGGATATCAAACACTCCATAAATCAAATGAGGAAAATTGGAATTGGCTCCTATTATTACCTTGAGACGAAATAGACCATGGATAAAAAGTAAAATTGTGCAGATTTTGCTAAATGTGTAATAAAATACTCAACGGAACAGGCAGCATTTTTGGAGGGAGAAACAGAGCGGAGACATCTGCTTGTTCTTATTCCAACTGACACAATTTAGAGATTTGTGTTTTAAGGTGCAAAATAAATTGACTTGTGTGCTGAAAGGACGGTTTGTGATAGTAAGAAGGGGCATGGCAATAGAATGATAGTATAAGATGGTGCAAATTATGAGTGCTAATAGGTTAAGTAAAGAAGATGATGATTATTCTGGCGAGGTTTAAATGAAGCAGAAACATTATCTGAAGCGACCAAAGGAAACAAAAGGCAGAAATGTGCACTCTGATTAATTTGAGAAGCTGTTCTGTGGACGATCGTGCTGTTCCTTGAGTATACTTGGAGCTTCATTGGAACAGTGCAGGAGACAAGGATAGAAAGTTAAGAATGTAGAATTTGTGACAAACTCTGTCAGTGTAAATCACTTTGTGATAATCGCGTTCACACAGAAGAATGGCAAGAGAGCAATGTTATTTATCGATGCAATATAAGAATATAATAATAATAATAATAATAATAACAACTTTATTACGGACTCAAGGCCCAGACAAGGGGTAACATTACATTAAAAATGCATTGCATATTAAATATCATAAATATATATAAAATCATGGTGAATCACATAAAAACATCATAATTTATATATTTAAAAAACCCACAATACTTAAGTTAAAAATCCAGAGTAAAAGATGATCAATGTCGTACAACGAGACAACGATACCAGTGTCTCCACAGCTGGGATTCGTAGTGTGTAGTGCTAACCCTTATGTTTGTCAAGGCCACAATAAGCACATTTTTAGAGTCATTTATCCTGCAAATGAATTTATACATGTGGTGTCTTAGGATAGCTTCTAAAGTACTGACTACTTAGGATAGCTTTTAAAGTACTGACTACTGAGCCACAAACATATTACTGGCACTACACCATCTTGGTTGCCCCAGCAGTGTTCTCATGGCATCGTTATATGCCACCTTTAGTCTCTGCATACTTGTCTTTAAATAGTTCGACCACAGGTGCGCAGTGTAGAGGGGTGTGCAGTATGCTCTAAATAGCGACATCTTCACCACATCTGCACACGCACCAAATTTACGCAAGAGGATATTCGCCTGTATATACAGCATGCGTCGTTGCCTATAAATATCCTCATCACCTGTCATTTGTTCTGTAATAATATGCCCTAGATATTTTATCTTATTACAGACACTAAGATTGTTGTCAGACAATTTAAAATCAGGATATTTTAGACTTTTATCCTCTTTGGTTCTACAGACCATAACAGCACTCCTACTAGCATTATATTTAATGTCATGTTCCAAACCATACACGGAACATGCAGTAAGGAGCTGCTGGAGACCAGCGCTAGATGGACTAAAGACCACAAGATCATCTGCATACATAATATGGTTCACTAAAATATTACCAATCACGCATCCAGTGTTACAGGCTTTCAATTGTTTAGACAGATCATGAATCTATAGATTAAAAAGGACTGGGGACAAAATTCCCCCTTGTCTAACACCATTGCTAACCCCAAATGGGACTGAGACCCTATTGCCCCATTTTATTTGCATAGTCTGGTGGGCATACCAGTAGGCCAGTATTCTCACAATGTATTTAGGCACCCCTCTTTGACGCATTTAACCAAACAGCTTTCTGTGTGCTGGCCAAAGCTATGGGCCTGTAATTATTTAGACTGCCTACTTTACCAGCTTTGTCCTTAATAACCGGCACTAACAGGACAGACAACATTGAGTCTGGTAAAAAGCCATGAATCATAAAGCCAGTAAAACAAATAGCTAGGAGAGGAGCTATCCTCATACTCGCATACTTAAGATGTTCAGCAGAGATATGATCCAAGCCACTTGCTTTGTTGTTGGACAGCTGGTTCATGGCATGATACACCTCATGTGACATAATCACCACCGAGTCATTACTCTCAATATTGTCCACCCTATACAAGTCACCTTGGACACAGTTGAATAAAGTGCTATAATGTTGTCGCCATAACTCCGCGATATTAGCCGTTCCGGTGATTCCATCTACAGTACATGGTAGAGATGTTTTGCAACTGCTAAGAGCTCTCACTTCCTTCCAAAAATCTGTAGCATTGTTACTTAGCAGCTTCTTAGCCATGGAATCAGCCCTCATAGCTTGCTCATTTATAATAAACAAATCCTGGCATTATATCTCCCCAAACTCTATTGAGCAATAGATTTGGAACAACAGTGGAATACAAACACACAATGCCATTATAGTGATGTCACACTGTAGATTATGGCCAGTATAGACCTCAGAATTAGGCTATACAACGTTCTTAGCTTGCTCTGCCATCATTAAAATCGTGGCTAATTCCATTTAGCCACATTTTTTGCCCTATCAGTGATGCTGAAAAATAATAATCTCAGTAACTACCCGCCCAGTGCCTTAAATAATGAAGATTTGCAACTGTAGATATTCTCCCTTTAACACTGTCCTAAATAGCCGGCCTCTTAATCCGACGCTCTTCAGTTAGATGAAACAGCCTCTCGCCATCTACTGTTTTGCATTTGTCATTGTACTTATTGTTGTATTACCATTATCATGTGTACTGTGTATTCTGAGTTTCATGTGAACAAGAAATTTCATTGCACCCTGGTGTAGATGACAAAGTAATCTGAATATATCCTGTCATCTTTCATAGAATGTTGTGCATCACAGTATGATCACTTAGTGTTCCCCCAAACTCTAGTGAGTGCAGACCACTCTTCATTGCAAAAGAAAGCCTACTTATCGCATCAATCAGATGTTGTGAATCTACCATGCATTGCCTTTAGAGGCACATATATCTTTCCTTGGTTACAGAGACCTCAGCTACAGCTGAAGCAAGACCTTTATTCTTCTGCTCGAAGCACTAAAATATTAGATGTCACAAATTAAACAGCAACACATCATCGACGTGATAGGAATCGTGCTGATAACCTCCCTCAGGATTAATTTTGCTTCGCACCTTTGCATTCTTGATTTCTCCAGTGGCAACAGAGGCCTGTGATACCTTGTTGCAAAGCATCATTCATCAAAACAGAACAGTGGGACTAGCAGAAATGTAGTGCAGTTGCAACACCAGAAATACTAAGGTTAAGGAAATGGCATAGTGGCAGGAAAAGCCACCTAGCTGTTACCTTAGCATGCAATTGCACTGACAAGAACAATGAACAATATTTATTTGAACCCTTGTGTCATCGGCTCTGCATTTTATTTTAGTGGTTTATTTCTGGACTCAATGTCCCTTGGTATAATCGGGCATTGGTTCATGTCCAGCCTTATTGATGCGTTGGTTATTATCTTTCCGTAGGACTCTGTCTCTGTCCATAGGCCGGGATTCTATGCTGACCGCTTTCTGAAGTTTATGAGCAGCAGAGTGTTTAAGAAGACATTTTGTGAGTATCAGGAAATGTTTAATACTGATTATTGTCTGCCCTTTTTAGAAATGGGCAGATCAAATGGGAAAAAATGTCCAACTATAATTGCTTAACACAGATGACCATTCAATCTATTGTGTTTGTGACAGCTGTTCGAAAGAGCAAGCCACCCTAGATCCTTCCTGTGATGATAGAATGGTCTCAATTTCTTTTTTAATCAATTCTATTTGTAAAGTTACCATTGAATCCACCTCCCTTGCAGCCATACCACTCCTGATCACCACATTTTGGTCCAATTTTTAATAATTATATAGATTTCTGATCTTGCAGTATTTTTTTTCCCAATAAATTATTTAAATTTGTGCCATGTGGTTACCAAAGTTGGAAATTCTACTTTACACTTACAAAAGTATGATCAAATCCTCACTTGCCCATTTTTCATGAGTTAATAAGTCAAAGAGCTGTAGTAGGTCATTCGGCCCATTAAGTCTGCTCCACCATTCAATCATTGCTGAATAATCTTTCCCACTCAACACCATTCTCCTGCCTTCTCTCCGTAACCTTGGGTACCCTTACCGATTAAGTATCTGTCAATCTTAGCCTTAAAAATACCCAATGACTTGGCATCCACAGCTATCTGTGGCCATAAATTCCACAAATTCACAACACTCAAATTCCTCCTCGTCTCCTTTTGAAAGGTACGTCCTTTTATTCTGAGACAATGCCCTCTTGTTCTAGACACTCCCACTAGTGGAAACGTCCTCTCCACATCCATTCTATCCAGGCCTTTCACCATTTAGTAAGTTTCAATGAGGCCCCTCTCATTCTTCTAAACTGTAGTGATTACAGGCTTGTCAAACTCTCATCAAATGTTATCCCAATCTTCTCCAGGATCATTCTCATAAGCCTCTTGGACCCTCTCCAATGCCAGCACATCCTTCTTCAGATGTGGGGCCCAAAACTGCTCACAATACTTTAAATGCAGTCTGACCTTTGCCTTATAAAGTCTCAGCATTAAATCCCTGTTTCGATACTCTAGTGTTCTTGAAATAAATTCTAACATTACATTTGCCTTCTTTACTACTCATTCAACCTGCAAATTAACTTTTTGGGAATCCTGCACCAGCACTCAGAAGTCCTTTTGCACCTCCAATTTCTGAATCCTCTCCCCATTGAGAAAAATATTCAATGCTAGTACCAGCAAAATGCATGACTGCACACCTTGCAACGCCATATTCCATCTGTCACTTTGCCCACTCTCCAAACCTTCCTGAAGAGTCCTTGCTTTCTCTACACTACCTGCTCTTCCACCTATCTTCTTATCTGAAAACTTGGCAACAATGCCTTCAATTCCCTCATCCAAATTATTGATATGCAAAGTTAAGAGTAGCGGCCCCTACTAACCAGAAAAGGCCCACTTTATTCCCACTCTTTGCCTTCTGCCATTCGGCTGCCTTCCATCCATGCTAGCATCGTCCCTCTAATGCCATGGGCTCTCATCTTGTTCAGCAGCCTCACATGCAGCACCTTATCAAAGGCATTCTGAATATTCAGGTAAACAACCTCCACTGGCTTTCCTTTCTCTATCCTGCTATTAACTACCTCAAAGAATTCCAACAGATTCGTTTGGCAAGATCTCCCCCTCACAAAACCATGCTGACCGGCCTATTTTATCATGTGCTTCTAAGTACTTGGAACCACTCCTGACTCCAGTGATTTGTGAATGATCACCACTAATGTTTCCACAATCTGCAAAGCCACTTCTTTCAAAATACAGGTGTGTAGTTCATCTAGTCCAGGTGACTTATCCACCTTCAGCAACACACTTTTCTAACAAACATAATCTGTTTCCTCTTTTTGCTACAATGTTGGTCATTTCACAAAATCTTTCTTGTGTTTTGAAATAAATTTGCTTTTGATGAATTCAATCTGGTAGTGTCAGAGCTAAACAGGCCCATTGTCAACTTAGGCATGCTGGACCATGCTTGTTTTCAAGCTGGAAAGAGTACAGAGAAGATTTACAAGGATGTTGCCAGGGCTAGAGGGTTTGAGCTATAGGGAGAGGTTGAGTAGGCTGGGACTCTATTCCTTGGAGCGCAGGTGAGGGATGATCTTTTAGAGGTGTATAAAATCATGAGAGGAATAAATCGGGTAGGTTGCCCGGAGTAGGTGGATCAAGGACCAGAGGACATAGGTTTAAGGTGAAGAGGAAATGATTTAATAAGAATCTGAGGGTAACTTCACACAAAGGGTGGTGGGTGTATGGAACGAGCTGCCAGAGGAGGTAGTCGAGGCTGGGACTATTCCAACATAAAAAAAGGTTAGACAGGTACATGGACAGGAGAGGTTTGGAGGAATATGGACCAAATGCGGGCAGGTGGGCCTTGTGTGATCAAGTTGGGCCGGAGGGTCTGTTTCCAAGACATTCTGGGCTTGTCCCATTTACCTGCATTGGCCCATATCCTCAAACTCTTCCAGTCCATATACCTGTCCATATGTTGTAGGTTGACGGGAATGCAAATGTTTGGCATTTCATAAAGCTAACTTTGGTTTCTCTACAAATTGTTATAACTAGCTGTACAATAAGCAAGTTTGCTATTCTGACTGCTTCTGACTGGGCATGCCCAGGTCAAAGGTCACTATGCACAAACAGCCCTGGAAAGCTATGAAGCAGTGGACCTTCATTTCTTCTGTTTTTTCCAGCTTTGATTTGTCTAGGTTAGAAAATACTGCTTTCAAACTATGAAATAGTTATTTATAATTCCTTTGTTAAAAGCCAAGATTATTTTGTCATTTTTATTGCTTTATTATGCTTTGATTGAGCGAGTCCGTGGTCAGTGTCGGGCCCAGGTCTGAGTTGCTGCTGGGTTGTCCCCGTTCCCTCCCGAGTGTCTCGTCCCTGTCCGGAGGCGGCCGGAATTGTTGGGCCGGGCTTGCAGATGGCGCAGGGAGAACGCTGAATTGCTGCAGTGCTTTGTGTGTATGGTTGGTGCTCGGCTTTCGCCGGCGCCAGGGGGGTTGGCCGCTGGGTTGCGGGGTTGGGCTGGAGTTGGTGCTTCTTCCCCACGCTGGCTGTGGGCCTGCGGCCGCTGGTGTCGTCAGTCCGGACCTGTCAGTTGGCCCGGCGGGAATTGAGCTGGGGTTGCTGCTGCTTCTCCGTGCTGGCTGTGACTGACGACACCAGCGGCCAACACCTCTTCCCCCCCCCCCCCCCCCCCCCCCCCCCCCCCCACCCAGCGCCAGCGAAAGCTGAGTACCAACCATACACACAAAGCGCTGCAGCAATTCAGCCTTCTATCCACGCCGGCTGCAAGCCCGGCCCAGCACCTCCGGCCATTGCGGACAGGGACGAGACACCCAGGAGAGGACGGGGACGACTCAGCAGCAACTCAACAGACCCGGGCCCGACGCCGACCACGGACGAGCACGATCTCGCTCACTCACCAAAGCATAATAAAGCAAAAAAACTACAAAATAATCTTAGCTTTTAACAAAGTAACAATAAATACAACTATTTCTTAGTTTGAAAGCAGTATTTTCTTACCTGGAAGAATCACAGCTGGAAAAAAACTGAAGAAATGAAAGTTCGCTGCTCCACTGCTTTCCAGGGCTGTTTATGCATAGTGACCTTTGACCTGCGCATGCGCAGTCAGAATACCGAACTCGCTCATTGGCATCAATAACGTATTCTCCCTATCTAGAGTTGGATAATTTTATTTTAAAGTGTTTGATTTGATTAGAGAACACATTTACATATCCTGGACAAGTCCTGGACTTTGCGAAAACTGCAAGATTCCACTAGCATTCCACTAATCGGAAAGTACTGTGCATGTAGTATCCTGGGGATCCTAAGCTTTATATATCCCCTTTAATATTTCAAAAGAGAGATACTGTTGGTGATGTGACTCTAAAATAATAAAATAAAGACAATCAGGCAGGAGATTGGAGGGATATAGATCATGTACGGACAGATGAGATTAGTTTAAAGTGGCATCATGGTCAATGGAGACGTGGGCCAAAAGGCCCAGTTATGTGTTGTAATGTTTTATGTTCTACATAGATTGCTGAAAATACACATCAGTCAGGAAACTTCTGGAAGGATCGAACTTGAGTCTCTGGCACTGTGAGGCAGTGGGCTCTACCAGTTGCCCACTGTGCTGCTAAAATACTAAAATAATCCTAAGGGTTATCCTAAAATACTAAAATAATCCTAAGGATTATCCTAAAATAATCCTAAGGATTATCCTAAAATAATCCTAAAATAATCCTAAAATAATATCCTAAAATAATCCTAAAATAATATCCTAAAATAATCCTAAGGATTATCCTAAAATAATCCTAAAATACTAAAATAATCCTAAGGATTTACTAAAATAATCCTAAGGATGAGGACTTCAATTACGTGGATATAATAAGAAGCTGGGGATGGTTCTCTTTGAAACGGAGGAGACCGAGAAGATCCAGTTGTGGTATTTAAGGAAAAGATGAGTGAATTCTGAGTAGTTAAATAGAAACTGTTCCCTTTGGTGGATGTAGTCAAGTACCAGGGAACATAAAATGAAATTGACTGGTAAAAGAACCAGAAGTGACACGAGGGAAACCCATTTAATAAAGTGTTTAGGAGCTGGGAGTTGCTGCTGGGAGGGAATGGATTTGATTATAGCATTCAACAGAGTACTGAATAAGTGTTTGCTAGGAAAGAAAATCTGCGGATCTCTGGGTTTGGGCCAAGCATGGAGTAACACAGAAGATCTGCCATGATATTAAATGACACCGGCTTTGAATGACTCTATGGCTGACCTCTGCTTCATGTGTTACGCTTGTCCTTTGTCGTCTTTCAAATGGATTTCGTATCATTGTCCATTTTTCATTTTCACAGCCTTGCGATCATCTCCGTCGAAGAAAGCTCGCAATTCCATTCCGGTTGTTAAATACATAGGGCAGGATGTTCCATCCTCTGGACACATAAAGGACATGAGTGAGGGGAAGAGTGAGATGCTGTTGGGAACTAGGAGCTATTGTAGCCTTGACGAGGAAGGTAATTCTGGCATGGTGGTTGTGTTTAACCTTATTTTGACATTGTTCACATTAGCATTAATCTAAGGTTAATGTCTAAGTGACACGGACTGTCCATTAATGCTCTTTGTTTTGTTCATATAGAATTTTGATTTGAAATTATTTCTGCTGTAGGATTGCAGATTTGGATGAATAATAAATTGCAAATTTTTGAAAAAGGACAATGGTACACAGGAGTCGAAACTTAAGACTCTTTGCAGATGTTTTAGTTATCTTAATTTTACTGAAATGGTATTATTACCCAATTCCACACTTAATACTTCTGAAATTAAAGTAATACCCTTGTCATTTTATAATCCAATCTATTCAGCGTTTACTTCCATTCCCACTTATCTCCAGTGCAAATGAAGCTGATTCTTTGCCCAATAGTTTCTGAAGAGAAAAGCAGTGAAGCCATATGTAAATACACTCTGAGCTTAATCCCTGATTTAAGAAATAAGAGTGCGAAATTGTATGTGAATCTTACAATCAGCACAAAATGAAGTCCTTCAATCCATCAAGTCTTTGGAGGTGCTTTTTTTTTGGGGGGGGGGGGGTTTGGCTCCTACCTACATGCATCTAAGTATATCCAAATCCCTTGTATTCTAAGTTATTACTAGCTAATCTTCCATTGTCCTTTCAGGCAGCACATTCCAAATCCTCACAACTCATAGCCTTTTATTTGTCCTCGTGTTACCGCTGGTATATTTTCCAATTAACTTAAGCCTGTGCCCTCTGGTTAATGACCCTCCTGGTAGTAAAAGCAATTTATTTAGTTTGACAAAAGCCTTTATGAGTTTGATTACTGCTATTAACTCTCCCTTAAGGAAAACAACCTGAAATTCCTGATTCATGGTAACATTCTAATAAATCTCTTCAATCCAGCTCAAGACCATGATGTCTTTCCAAACGATGTTGTCCAAATTTGGACAAAATACTCATGCTGGGTTTCATCTAGTTTTTAGTGTAAAAAATTTAAGGCTGGAAACACCTCGTAACAAGCCGTATCTATGGGAAGAGAAACCGAGTTAATATTTTAGGTCAAAGATCCTTTGTCTGATGCATTTTCTGTTTTTATTTTAGATTTCCACTATGTGCAGTTTTTTTTCTTTAATTTCCATCGAGTGTTTTATAACTTACCTATTTTTGTAATTAAGCCTGCACAAGATTTACAAAGCCAAGGTTTCTGTGTGTTTTATTTATAAAGTGGTATTTCAACATTATCCGACCTTCAAAGATTTACCAGTACTCACCCCTAGGTCCTTGCATTTCTGAACCTTTTAAGATTGTACCATTTAGTTTGTACCGACTGATCTTTCGTATCAAAATAAATAATGTCAAACTTCTGTATTAAATGTTACTGGTGCCTTCCCACGTCTTCAGCCTGCTTGTCCCCCAAACGGTGATATTCAATACTTGGTCGCATTTAAGAGATTGGTGTAATTTGCAGAATTTGAAATTTTACGCTGTTCACATGAAAAAGATCTCTATGTTGTCTCTGGGGAAACACCCCTCTATTTCCTTCTTGGGGGAAAAAAAACAGCTGTTCACCACTGCTCTCTGCTTTCTGTCCCCCAGTCAGCTTTGTATTCAAGCTGCCACTGTTCCTTTAATCTCATGGGTTTTAATTATATCTATTATGACACTTGGAACATAATGTCTTTTAATAACTGAGTTCAAAGGCAGAAACTTGAGCAATGCCGCATAACACTGAAAAGTACGAACCACTTTAATTTCTAATGTGTGACCAAATCAATGGAAAGGAAAGGAACACCAGAATTAGTTGGCAGCCATTACTTTTATCTGAATGTTGAAGGCTGAACTAGAGATCTTTAAAATTGGATGGGTTTTCAGAAAGATATATGAGAGAGGGTAGAGATGGAATACTGTAAATAGAGGATCATCATTAATAATCCCATAGGGAACATGTCAGCCAGATAGTAGGGAGATTGTGGAACTAGCTGCTAGACAACATAAGATAAAGATCAGAGCAGAAATGCAATTAAACAAATGGTGCATAATACCAGTGAAAGTGAGACATTGGGAGTTTAAATACTAGTATGGACCAGATGGATGTAACGATCTGCTTCTGTGCAGTGTGATTGATACGGATGATTTGTGTTTCGGATAGAGGCCATGGCTGTTTTCTTATTTAAACAGAGTATGAAGCAAGTACTAGGGAGCTAATTGTGTGGGTACTAAGAAAATTGGGTGGGTGCTGAATGAGTAGCCATTTTTTGACTGAATTTGAAAACTGTCTGAATTAACATTCACTCTTGCATCAAATTAAACCCTATTATGCAGTATTAATTTATGGGTTTAAAAATAATTTCAGATATAGTACCACTGCATTTGAAAGGCTTGTTATACTGTGCATTTTGGATCATTTACAAAAATGTATTAAATCTGACACTGGTGACACCCCAGATCAATAACTTTTTTGTCCGAACTGAAAAGCACTAAAAGTAGAGAAGGATGGGTGGAGAGAGAGCAACGGAAGATCTTTGATCGGGTGTAGGGCAGGCATGAGAAATAGAAACACAATGGTAATATAAGGTGAAAGAAAGTGGCCCTGGAAGAGGTTTCAAAACAATAGGTCAGGCTACTGGTGGGTGAATGCAGGAATCAGAATCATTTTCTGAAAGTCGAAAATTCTAACCAAAAATCCAAACTGAGTTTAATTTCACTTTTCACAGAAGACCATATTTCAAAGGGGATTTTTAAAAATTATTGAATTGAATTGAGATTTCCCAAATTTGAAATAACTTAAGTTCTTGCATGAGAAATTGGAACAGGAGTAGGCCATGAGGGCTTTCGAGTCTGTTCTGTCATAGTTGGAATCTTGGCTGATCTTGTATTTTGAAACCTGCAGTAAAACTCATTCAGGTCGTTGGTCAGCTGACGATTGTCCAAAGAGCAGGAGGCTTTCCTCTTGTAGCTGGTAATTTCTTGCATGCCCTTCCAAACTGAAGAAGAGTCACTAGCTGAGACCTTGCTCCTCAACTTCTCAGAATACCTTTCCTTGGCAGCTCTGATTCCTCTTCTCAGCTTGTACTTGGCCTGCCTGTAG
The DNA here is from genome assembly GCA_035221665.1 of Okamejei kenojei. NCBI lineage: Eukaryota > Metazoa > Chordata > Chondrichthyes > Rajiformes > Rajidae > Okamejei > Okamejei kenojei. The sequence continues at coordinate 70,754,719 of CM069133.1, read as the reverse complement.
AGGTCTGCATCCCCGCACCTGTAGGCCTCCTCTTTAGACCGTCGGGGCTGTTTGAGTTCTGCAGTGAACCAGGGCTTGTTGTTTAAATAAGTCTTAGTTGGAATGCAACTGTCCTCGCAAAAGCTGACATGATGATACAGTGTCCGTATACTTATCGAGGCTTGTGGTTTCTTCCCTGAACACATTCCAATCCGCGCAGTCAAAGCAGGATTGTAGGTTCTCAATGCCCTCGCTTGTCCACCTTTTCGTTGTTCTGACCACAGGCTTAGCCGATTTTAGTTTGTGCCTGTAGGTCAGAATAAGGTGAAGTAGACAATGATCAGAGAGACCCAGACCCGCCTGGGGAACAGGGCGATATGCGTTCTTGATTGCCATTTAACAGTGATCGAGTGTTCCCTCCCCTCTGGTGGGGCACGTAACATGAAGTCTGTATTTTGGAAGGTCACGGCTGAGGTTAGCTTTGTTAAAATCCCCCAAACCAATGACCATGGAGTCCAGGGTCGCTCTCTACTCTCATTACCTGGTCAGCCAGTTCCGTTTGTGCCTCACGTACGCAGGCATGGGGGGGGGGGAATGTAATCTCCAGCGAGAATAAAGAAGTTAAATTCCCTCGGAGTGTAGAAGGGTTTGCAGTTTATAAAGAGGGATTCTAGGTTGGGAGAGCAGAAATTTGACAGTACCGTGATGTCGCTGCACCAGTCCTGGTTGGGTTAGAAGCATATTCCACCGCCTCTTGATTTCCCCGCTGCCTCCACTTCGCGATCCGCTCTGTGAAGTTGGAAGCCAGCCAGTTGCAGTGTGCTGTCCGGGGTCGACTCACTAAGCCAGGTCTCGGTGAAGCACAGGGCAGCAGCTCGAGAGAAGTCCTTGTTTGTCCGGCGCAGGAGTTGCAGTTCGTCCACTTTGATCTTGAGAGAACGTACGTTTGCCAGGAATATGCTCGGGAGTGGTGTGCGTGATCCTCGTTGCCGGAGTTGGGCGAGTGCTCCAGAGCACTTCCCACGGGTCCTCCTCCGTCTCAAGACTTTGATCACAGCTACAGCCCCGTCGATGAGTATGTCCAAATAATCCAGCAAGTGAGAGAAATCCGGAACGATGTTTGGAGATACCGTATGTCGAATGTTTACGAGTACCTCTCTCGTGAAAGTAATCTTTGTAGGGTTTTCAAAGACGACACAAACAAACAAACACATACAAAACAGCAAGGAGCGGTTCACTAGAGAGATCGAGTAGAGTGGGATTATATTATCCAGTGTGTAGAAGAACGAGAGGCAATCTCACTGAAAGGTACAACATTCTTACAGGCTTTGAATGTGCTGGATGCAGGATAGAAGTTTCATCTGTCTAGGACCGGTGGCACAGTCTTGTATATGGGGATAAACATTCAGGATGAAGATGAGAACCCTCCATTCCTCAGAGAGTTGTGTAGCAGTGGAATTGCAAAGCTACTCTGGAAGCTTCATCATTGTGTCCATTGAAAAAGATGGATAAATTTCCAGTCATTAAGGGAATCAAGAGCTTGGGGGCAGTTCTGAAGAATGGTGTTTTCCAGCCCCGACGGCCTAAAGAGGCGGCCTACAGGAGCAGGGATGCAGACCTCTACAGGCAGGCCAAGTACAAGCTGAGAAGAGGAATCAGAGCTGCCAAGGAAAGGTACTCTGAGAAGTTGAGGAGCAAGTTCTCAGCGAATGACTCGTCTTCAGTGTGGAAAGGCTTGCAAGAAATTACCAGCTACAAGAGGAAAGCCCCCCGCTCTTTGGACAATCGTCAGCTGACCAACGACCTGAATGAGTTTTACTGCAGGTTTCAAGATCAGAAATGTAACCCTGGCACCCCCTCCCCAACCAACAGAGCCAGACCCCAGTCTACAAACAATGGACCCTGCACCCTCTCCTTCCCATTCACCACTTCACACCTACTTAAGGCAAGACTCCAATATGAAAAGACTGGAACATTTCCCACCCCAACCAACACTTCACACCCATTCACAGCCTGACCTCAGTCTGCAAAGACTGGGCCCTTCTACACCCACCCCCCTCCAATCACCACTTCACACCCAATCACCCACACCCTCTATGCTGCAAAACATCACATCCAATATCAACAATAAAAATGGAGGAGGTGAAGAGGACGAAAAAGCCAGAAATCTGACAATGTTTCCCCCTCTACTCTTAAGCTCTGTGCCAAGCAGCTGGCACCGGTCCATACAGACATTTTTAACCAGTCCCTGCAAACATGTACTGTCCCTGCCTGCTTCAAAGTCTCCACTATTGTCCCTGTACCCAAAAAGGCAAGGATTACTTGTCTTAATGACTACAGGCCTGTTGCACTGACCTCTGTAGTCATGAAGATACTCAAAAGGCTTGCGCTGGCCAAGCTGAAAAATATCACGATCCCCCTGCTGGACCCTCTGCAGTTTGCATCTCGGGCCAATAGATCTGTGGATGATGCTGTCAACCTGGGCCTGCGCTTCATCCTACAGCATCTAGACCGCCAGGGAACCTATGCGAGGATTTTGTTTATTGAATTTAGCTCTGCATTCAACACCATTGTGCCAGAGCTACTACACCCCAACCTTTCTGAGTTGACTGTGCCTGAACCCCTCTGTCAGTCGATCACCAGCTTCCTGACAGACAGGAAGCAGCATGTGAGGCTGGGAAAGCACATCTCAAACCTGCAAACGCTCATCGTGGGAGCACCGCAAGGCTGAGTACTCTCTCCTCTACTTTCTCTACACCAACGACTGCACCTCCACAGACACCTCTGTCAAGCTTCTCAAGTTTGCGGATGACACAACCCTGATTGGACTGATCCAGGATGAGGAGGAATCTGCCTACAGACAGGAAGTGTCACAGCTGGCGTCCTGGTGCAGTAGCAACAACCTAGAGCTCAATGCTCTTAAGATGGTGGAATTGATTGTAGACTTTAGGAGAACTCCCCCTCCTCTCACCCCATTCACCAACAACACCACAGTCACATCTGTGGAGTATTTTAAGTTCCTGGGAACCATCATCTCCAAGGATCTTAAGTGGGGGACTACCAACGACTCCACAGTCAAAAAGGCACAACAGAGGATGTACTTCCTACGGCAGCTGAGGAAGCACAATCTGCCACAGGCAATGATGGTCCAATATTCGACTGGCCTATCATAGTCTGTTTCTCACCTTCTCCATCATGGTCTGGTTTGGCTCAGCCACCAAGCACAACACCTGGAGGCTGCAGTGAATCGTCCGATCAGCTGAGAAGATTATTGGCTGCAACCTTCCCTCCATTGATGAACTGTACACTACAAGGGCCAGGAAGCGAGTGGGCAAGATCATCTCTGACCCCTCTCACACTGGCCACAAACTCTTTGAATCACTTCCCTCTGGAAGGCGACTCCGGACTGTCAAAGCTGCCACAGCCAGACATAAAAACAGATTTATCCACGAGTAGTTGCTCTACTCAACAGCCAAAAATCTGTAGCCTCCCTTTGATCTGGTATTTTGTTGGTTCACATGCTTGATCAATGGTGTTTTGTCATTAATGTTTTATTATTATTAATGTTTAGTGTTTTCTGAGCCATTCATAACTGTCACTGTATGTCATGTTACTTGTGGGCGGAGCACCAAGGCAAATTCCTTGTATGTGAATACTGGGCCAATAAACATACTTAGGTGTGGCAAATCCGCCATCTCTAGAATTACTCAGAGGAATGTTTACTACACCACCTCTATGGCAGGTATTTCCATTCTTTGCTAATGAGACCAAAGATATACAAAATATTTTAGGTGCAATATCACCAAGGCTTTAATTGCAGTAAAATATTTTCTCCTGTATTCAAACCCTTTCATAGTAAAGCACATGTTTAAAGGTGTCTCTAATGTGGGCTGTAAATGACCTGTGGATTTAAATATTTGATGCAAAGCTGCAGAGAGCTTCAACCTATGGAGGAAGAGGGAGAAAATAGCAATCAACCAAGTATACCTGCATGTTGATCTTGTATTTGTATACATCTAGGGCCCATCAAACGTCAATGTCCCAAACATTTACATCGAATAAATCCGCTGCATTTCAGTTATGTTCAAAAAAGTTAATTTCCCACATTAAGTTCCATTTGCTATGTTCCTGCCCACACACGTGAAATCACTTGTTATTTGACCCTCACAAACATCTAAAACCAGATTACTGGTTGCTGTTGCTTGGTTGTGTACCAGTATCTGTCATGGAAGCATGGGGGCTGTGTTACTAGACTGGAGATCTATGGGCTTGAATTTACATTCAAGTACAAATCCAATGGCATCTGGGGAATGTCAATTCAATGTAATACAAACATCTGGCATGAAGAACTGGTGTCAGTCCCATCTGCCAGCAAGCAATAAAACTTACCTGGGTCATTAGATGTAAATCTGCCAGTTATCTGGTATGTCTCCATGGCAATGTGGATGACATCTAGCTGATGCGGCTCAACAAGCTGTTCTGTTTGAATGCAACTACGGTTGCGAAATGCTGAAAATATATATTTAAAATGTTGTTGGATCAGATAATCAGTAATTTAGTTGAAAGCCAAACTAAGCTTTCTCCTTGCTTTGTAGCAATGGGATTTCGCAGACGCAGACCTGATGTCTTGCCCAGCACGGCGTCTTTATTTGAAGCAACCTCCTTGGCAACCACACTTTCCTCCACTTCACTGCTTCTGAATGAACCAACGCCATCTGAAGGAACGGCAAATTCCTCAATCAAGTAGGAGTCTTGTTATCTGGTAGAGCTTATGGGCTGTTGAATGTTGTTTTCTGCATGTTGCAAAGATGTAAGAAACGGAAATGTTGAAGTTCCCAGTTCATAAGGAATTTTCAAAGGCAGAGGTATCTGCAAATATTGCCAGACGGTTTTATGTCAAATCCATCAGGGATGCTGTCATAAATGTCGAGGAGCATTCTGCATTGGTTTCATGTCCCAGTTGAGGAGAAATCCTGCAGGGGATAAGATTGACACTGAGGCATCCTTTCTTCTGAGCAGATCAGTAATTTATTATTCCGTATTTTGTACCACTGCCATCACTCGTGACTGCCTTGAGATTGAGAGTTGCTGGTGGCAGAGAAATGGGTAGCATGTTTCATTGTTCTGCAAGTGCCCTTGGGGATGTATTGACTTGTTATTTGGTGTGATGGCACAATAATCTAAAAATCAATAATTGCAGGTTAATTATCAAATCATGGAATGGGAATTTAGCTAGATTGTCATTTCATGGTACTAATATTTTCTCCTGTACTCCTTTCTTCCCTGCCAAACATATCACAGGTTCAATTTGTTGCTGGCCTGTTTTAAGTGCCTTGAAACAATATTCATTAAGACTAGACAATGACGAAAAATTCACCTATAAGATGTCACAAAATGTGGGCACTGGGTCTGTGTGGGAGCTTTTGGCATGGTCTGATCGCTTGTAGACTGAGTGCATGCACCCTGCTCAGTTTGTCTGAGGTTGTGTTTCTTTTTTGGAAAAACAAATTAAAAGACAGTAACTTACAACTATTCACTTCACGTTCTGCAGGTTTTGGTTTTCAGGTTTATCATGAATCTAGATATTGAAAGGGAAAGTAAACCATGCTTTTGAAAAGCTCTATCTGCACTCTATCAAACACCATGGCACTGCTTGACATAATGGGTATAATCTGCACTTTCACTTCCAAATTTAATTTTGAATATGACAAATACTGATGGAAGTAAAAATTTAATCTGCATGGCTGTCTGACATAACTAATGGGGAGAGTGGGTTCCAATTACCTTTGTAATCACAAACTATCATACAAGGGTTGCCTTTATATTGGTTTAGACCAGCTCCACACCTGGGTTCTATTCTTAGTAACTATATATTGGACTGCATGTCAAATGAATAGGGCTCAGTATGTTCAGAACAAAAAAGATGAGGAGGAGTAGGCAAGGAATGTGCATACCAGCCATAGATAAGACACCACTGCCTGAAAATCAGCAATCAGAACTGAAATTGCTACATTCTTTGCTGTGCTGTGTTAAAAAAACTCAGAACCGAGTTGGGACCATGTCTGGTAAGACCAAAGAAAGCTATTCCATCTTGAATGTTATTTCCGTTTAAAGACTTGGAATAGAATGAAAACTCTCATATCGTTCTTTTTATTGTACCCTTTGTCGTGAGACTGGATGGTTAAACTTGGTCTCTGTGGGGGAAATAGTGTTTTTAAAACATAAACATAATCGGTTTTGTTTTTTGCAACCACCATAAAGTGTGATCCGTTGCCAGAGTTGTATGTTCTTGCTGACCTATATGATGTGCCTAATTTGTTTTGCAAAGGTGACGTGAATATTACCTTCCTTTGGTATAATAAATATCAATACCACAGTGCACAGAAATGGTTCGCTGTAAAAGGTTAAATATATTTTAAAGGCATGGATGGATACGAATAACCACAAGAGAGGAAAACACATGAATTACTGACTGCAAGCTAAACGTAATTGAAAGCAAAGGAGTTTCCTTAAGAGCTTGGTACTTCCCTCAACTGAAAAAGTTGAAGTGACCGTTGATATTATTTAAACGAAGAAGGAAGAATAATCCCAGATATTTGGTTATTTTTTCCCAGTTCTAATACTGGGCAGTTATGACGATACTTACTTGACATTGCACTCAAAAGCTGACGCCCTTAAGAAACCCTTTTCACTCGGGGAAACCTTAGATGTTTTGTATTTAAAAGCTTTATATCAGTATCTATCCAAGACAACTGTCCTCTTGAGGACAGTTGGACAGTCTACTAGGTGAATTGGAGCAATTGATAAGTTTTATACCAAGAATTTTTGATTTAAATTTGTGTAGACAACAATGTTGTGTTTAATCATAAGCAATATCTATTACATTTCAGCTTTCGAGTTGAAGAATACCATCAAAATATAGATTAAAACTGTGTTTTTCATTTCACTTGGTTTCAAAAGCTCTACAAGCACAGGTATTGAATCCTTTTAAAGATAACATTAAAAGCTGATTGGCTCTTTTTTATCAGCCTTTGGATTTGTTTGTCCTGACAGCCAATCTGTTCAAAAATTGGAGCATTTTTATGTTGTAGGTTCCCCACAACGATTTGTTTAATGATTTAGTTTTGTGACTTTGTGTGTTTTAAACCTGGTGTTTCATGTTGGGCTCAGATGGTCCTTTGAAATTTAAGTTGCAACATTTATTGATGCGGAAACTTTGTACTAATGTCTTCTGTTTTAATCATTTAATTTATTTCCTTGCTATGTGTTTGCATATCAAGGTAATGTCCCTCTCATCAAACAGATTGCACAAATTGCAATAGGGTTTAGATTTGATTGTTGTCAATAAGATAAGGGGTGTAATAAAATCTCCAGCAGCTGAAGCAATACTTTGCAGAAAAAGAGTTTTCTTGTTAGGTAAACCAAACATGGGGTACTCCAGGGCGTTACTGCAGGGAATTTCTCACTGCCAGTGTTCCAAGAACTAATCATATTTTAGTAATTGATTAAGGTTGCAGGTGTCACTATAAAGGCGGTATCGTAGCTAGCGAAGGATGGTGATCAGGCTGAAAGTATTCTTTGAAGCGCTGGTGGTTGAGTAGTTATGTTATCGGAGTTGTATAGATCATGATGGAATTGTGTGTTTGCCGTTTTCAACCACCTTCAGGTGATTTAAGAACCACCCCCCCCGAGGACGGGTTAAAGAGAGAGGGAAAGACTTTATTGGATCACAGGGAGCAAACTTTATCACCCGAGACATGGTGTGTACGTGGATTCGGCCGCTGAGGAGGTACAGTAGTTGAGGCAGGAACTATAATAACATTTAAAGACACTTGGGCTTTCGATAAATAGTTTTCACTGTACCGTAATTGGTACATGTGTAAATAATATCTGACCTTTTTTTAATTTGAAATGTACATGGTTAGGAAGGATTTGGAAGGAGGTGTGCCAAATTCGGCCTGTTGAGGACTAGTGTGAATGTGGCTTCTTGGTCTGCAAAGGCCGTTGAGAAAAGGACCTTGTTGTTCATGCTGTAAGACTCGATCTTCCCGCAGCATACATGCAACGAATTCCTTTCGTCGTAAGGTTGAGGTTCTGGCGATTTTTTGCGACTCTGCAATGGTCACTTCTGTCCCTGGTCTGCCCCGACAATTGCGTCCAAGCCTGGGATGCATTATATCATTGATAAATCCTGACTGCGGGCTGGTAAAGTGCAGTTCAAGTGGTATTGTCATAATGGGACTGATCTTCGTGGTGCTGTGCTATTGATTTGAGAATCTCTGTGACTTTCTAGTAACTTGCTTTGGACCTAAAATCCGCTACTGGTACTGGCTTCATTAAATACATTGCTAAGAAAAAGCCAATATACTTGACCTCTGATTGACTATCCACTATCTTGTACATTTCCAACATTTATCCAACCCACAATTCTGCAGCATGATGAATTTCTGTTTGCATTGGCTGGTTGAATGCTGCTTCAAAAACAGAGAAGCCTCCACACCAACTTTGACAGAATAACCATGTTTATCGCACTATAGATGTATTTATGCTTGGTCGCCTTGAATATCACCTACTAAGTACAACATATACAACTCTGCTACTTTTTTCTATTAATCAAGCTCGTACTATCTACTAGTCCCTATCTGTTATAGTAGGGTCTCGACCCGTTTACTTCAAACCATTCCTTCTCTTCCAGTGAGCTGCTTGTCAGTTGTGTTACCCTAGCTTTTTAATGTCATATATTTGGCTAATTTGTAAGAGGTTCTGCAGATGCGGTTGTAAAACCAAGTTGAAACCTGCAGTGCTTTAGCATTTGATTTCTATTCTGCGAGTTGTAGAAATCGGAGGATGGTCTGGGTTCTTGCAATTAATTTGTACTTTGTGTGCATGGTTTATTTGTATGTGGGGTATAGATACATAAAGAAATAGGTGACATGGTGGCAGCCATGGGCCCGTGCAAGCCTTGCAACGCATCAATTGTGACGACTTGCTGTTCTTCCACAATCAGTACTCATGCTGCATTATCCCCATTTCTTTTGTTCAGGCTTGCCCAGGAGTTCATATATAAACTCTCTTTTAAATATTATCCAGTGAATTGCTCTCTGCCTCCGGTGGCAGAGATTTCCTCAAATTCCACAACTCTCTGGGGTGATTTAATATTATTTCTATATCACCCTTTGTTTGCGTTCATAGGACTGCTGGACCATGATTCTGGACTCCCCAGCATTGGGAAAAAATACCTGTATCTAGCTTTATCCTTCCTTTTTTATTTTTAGTCGTTTTCTATATGATTTGCATCTCATCCTTCTAAATTTCTGTGAATACATAGCCCAGTCTTTCCAATTTTCCTTGTAGGACAGTCCTGCCATTCCAGGGATTAACTCGTGAACCTACTCGGCACTGTCTCTATAGATGGATGTCCTTCTTCATATTAGGAGACCAAAATGCACACAATACTCCAGATGTGGTCTCATCTGGGGCCCTGTACTAATAAAGTGCAGATGTAACTTCTTTACTACTATTCTCAAATCCTTAAATTATGAAGGCCAACATGCCTTTAAGCTTTCTTCACTGCCTGCTATGCCTGCATGTGTACTTTCAGCGTTGGTGTACATGATGGACCCCAGGTCTTGTTGCACTTCACTTTTTTCCTAATCTGACACCATTGAGATTAATCTGCCTCCTTGTTCTTGCCGCCAAAGTGGGTATAACTAACTTTGACTACATTTTTACATGAATCGGCCTGACATTTCTGCCACTCAAGGTCCACCCTGCCTATACTCGTTGGATCCTTTCGCAGTTCACAATGACAACAGCTTTCTGTCTTCTGCTAATTTGATAAGTGACTTTTATTCCCATCATCTAAATCAGTAATATTTATTGTAAGTAGGTGCGGCACTCCTCTCCTCACTCTTCCTGCCATTCGGACAGGGTTCGTTAATTTCATACTCTTTGTTTCCTGTCTGCCAAACCAATTCTTATCCATGTCATTGCCTGTCTTAATACCCCAAGCACTTACCATGGGCTTAATTTTGACACTAATCTTTATGTGGGACCTGATCAATGGCTTGCTGATAGGTCCTGATACTACTTACATCCACTGGTCTCTCTTCATCCATTTTTACTTGTCACATCCTCAAAACAAAATTCCAGCATATTTGTCAAGCTGGATTTTTCACTTCATAAATCCAGCTGATTGGGGACCCAATCTTTTACTGGCTATTCCTATGTGCTGTATGTTTTACTTATTTTAATAAAGACTCTAGATCTTCCCACCATCACCCCATGTCAAGCTAACGGGTATATAATTCCTTGGTTTCTATCTCGGCTCATTTCGTGTAAAAGTGGGATAATATTTGCTTCTTCCATTCCACCAGATCGGTTCTGATATCTATAGATTACTGGTATTCTCCAGGCTTCCACGAATTTCTAGAGCCACCTATTTGCGTTCCTGGGATGCAGACCAATCAGGCCTGGGGATTTATTGCTTTCTGTACCGTCTTGTGCTACCCAATACTTTTTCTCGGTTACTGCAAAATTTCGGTCAGATCCTCTGTCTCCCTAGACCCTTGTCCTCTTGTAGAGCTGGTAGATTGTTTGTATCTTACCTTGATGATGACAAGAATCCAAAGTTCATGTGCTGCCATTTCCTGGTTCCCTGTATTAATGTCACCTGTTTATGCCTTCAAGGACCCTCATTGTCTTTACTATCTGTTTTTCTTAACATACCTGTAATTTCCTTCTTATATTTATTGGCCAATTACCTCGTACCTTCTTTTTTCACCCCATATTGCTCTTTTTGTTACCTCTTGTCCTTTGAAAGTTTCCCAATCATCTGGATTCCCACTACTCTTTGCTATGTTATACATCTTTTATTTTAGTTTTATTCCATCCCTAACTTCCCTTGTCAGCCATGGTTGCCTCTTACTCCCTTGGATTCTTTCTTCCTCTTTGGATGATCCTGCATCTTCTGGATTATCCCCAGAAATTCCTGCCATTGCTGTTCCAACATCATTCCTGCTAGGATCCTTTTCCAGTCAACCTTCTGATTTAACCTTCTCCCTCTCAAATTGCAGATTGAAACTGATCATATTATGGTCACTACCTTCTAGTGGTTCCTTTACCTTGAGTTTTCCCTTATTTATTATTTGTGCATTAGACAACTACTAAATCACTGGAATTCCTTCTATCTGGGTGGCTGCTGTATCAAGCTGTCCTCAAGAATCCATCCTGGTGGCATTTTGCATACTCCTTTATTGGGGGCCTGATCCAAGAGTTTTTCCCAGTCTCCGCTTTTTGAATCTCCCTTTACACTGGGCATTACTGTGTTACATGCCAAATTTTATCCTGTGGCAACTTGCACCCTTTTATTCAGGCTACTGTTTGGGGGCCGGGAGATCTCCCCCATTAGTGTCTTCTTACCCGTTCATTCTCTACCTCAGTGACTTCTTCTCATCGTCAGTCCCCATGGTCACCCCTTGCATGGGACGAATGTTATCCTTAACAAAAAGAGCTACACACCTCCTATTCCCTCCTGCCTGTCCTTTATATGGATGATTCTAAAACCCTGAGTATCTGTTTCCCTGTCCCGATCTTCCTGCTGCCATGTATCTGTAATTTCACAAGAATGCTGATCTAGCAATCTCTAAATGTGCTTCTAGTCATCCACGTTACTTACTTATTCTTAGTGCAATTCATATTTATATTGGGATTCCATTACTCCCTTTCACATCATATCCTTTTTCACTGGGCCATTCGCTCCTTTGTTTCGTGAGCTTTTTCGCCATTAATATTCTGATAGTCGTCTTTACTTTGCTTTACTCTCTTTCCTTTAACCCGCCTCACAAGAATCCCTGGTCTCCTGCTGGTGAGGTGCAATCCTGTCCCTTTTTTACAATTATTCCCTTCAACCAAACTGAGGCCTATGGGTATAAGATATTCGATATCCCTGCACTGCTCCTCGTCCTACAACATTCATGATCCCGTATGATTCTTGTAGTTGGAGATGCAGTGTGTTGTTCCCCCATGCTGCCTCCCTTAAACATAAATATAGTGCCTGACCACCACCAAAAAATACATTTTAAATTGGGAAGAGCTTTGTTAGATGGCCTAATCGGTGCACTCACTTTACCCAAAATGCACACATCTTACAATTATTACACCTTGATGTGAACCATTTTAGCAAAGGGATGAGCTTTGCATTTTTTTAATACAATTAAATAAAACTATTGAACCAATGATGGTACCATCCTTAATAAATTGCTTCTTCACTGGTTTTCCTAATTGGTGCCTTTGGATCGGGCAAATAATTTGTGTATTGCAATCAAGTTTTGGATTGATCTGTTAATTTCTAAAGTGTTGACTATTCGATCTTGGTGTATATAGATGTTTCTTCAACGTGATTGCGTCAGTAGATCCTTGAATTGCCTATGTGACAGCATTGGGGAGTATTACTTTAGAAGGGAATTGAAGTATCAAGTGAGTTGAAGAGCCAGGAAGTAGCTACACTTTAATTTTGCAGCAGTTCTAGAAGGCAGCTCAACCTGCACTTTCTGATGTTCTGGAGATTGCAGGCCCCTGAAGGGAGATTGGCAATTAAATATAGGAGTGCTAGTTTAGGCCACGGCCTGGTGTTTGGGTTATATGAATTGATTATTGGCACGATCTCATTTCCTGTATGATAGTTTTATGGATCTGCTGCAATATTTTGCCTCTCTTCTCACAATATTATGCCATGAGACAGTTTTTTTTCTGGTACCTTTGGATGTAGCCCAGGCTCTTATGCTTTCTGATTCCCGGTTAAATAAATTGTTTCTGATCTTTAGGTTAACTTTCAGGATCTGCCTTGCTCACGTATGCGGAGAATATTCTTTTGTTAATGGAGCTGTCAATTTATGTTTATTATGAGGGATTGTGCTAGCTGAGCAGTGCTATATCCTGTTACTAATCCTTGTGCCAAAGCTGCTGCAGAATGTTTACATCTTTTGTTCAAAGTGGTTCGTCTGATCTCACATACTCTTTCTGAATTTTTTTTATCAAGATTGAACTTGTTTTTTATAACCCGCATCTATCACTTTCCCTCCTTATTATTTTCCTGGTTTAAAGTAAATCATTTCCGATTTTGCAGCGCTCGTTCCTTGTTGTTCCATTCATTCGTGACTTACGATTACACATAGAAGTTGGCATCGGATTGGTGCTCTGATAGCAAACAGAAATTCCTGCTGCTGTGTCTGAAGGCAGCTGGTGCCATGATACAAAGGATCATCTGTTGGATTTCTACGTAGAGAAGTAATTAAGTGTTGAGTTTGCAGACTCGTCCATTCAACAGTAAGATAAAGAAGACCAGTCTAGAACAACCTCTTCTGTGCCTACTTAGACGAAGAGGTATTCACAGTACTTCAGAATCAGAAAGGGCTTCCTGAGATGGAAAAGCGATGTGGTTATAGTTTTATGTGGATTTTGAAGTGCTATTGCTGTTTGATAAGAAGGGATGGTCTGTTACATTGCCCATTCAGGATTAAGAAGCGTATGCTTCATTATAATTAGTAGTAAACACCGACCAGGTGTGGTTGCCTGGAAGCTCATGAACTTGGATGGTAAAGGGGTTTGCAAGATTTAATTCCTGTAGGTCCTTCATGATTCAGTTCTATATACCACCATATGGTATGGCAATCATCTGTAATAAAAAGTGGAATGCATTTCTAGAAGTTTACAAAATGGACATTGTATTTGGGGGTTGTATTTTTTTCGGTACTGTATATTAAAACGTTGGGGGGCATATTACCTCTCTTGCTTATTCCTTTTGAATTATTCAATTGTTGTGCCACGTGCTAGGGAGAATTACAGCCCTTTAAGGAGCATCGGCCAATCATGTTGATACATCACAAAAAATGTTGTTGAGACTTGCTTCCGCCCCCTTGGTCTATAGTCATTGTAGGTTTCAGCACACTGTTCATCCAGGTAATATTTTGAAACCATGTGGGTTCTTTCTTTGTCCCCCTGTTAAGCAACAAAACCCCATCCCCTTGGCTGAATGTTTTTCTATAAATTCTGCTAACATCGCCATACCTAAAAATCCATGTTCTATATTTATTGCTCCCCTTAATTTTGTACACCTCAACCAATTCTTCCCTCCACATTCTCCGTTCCAAAGGAAACAACCTGGCCTTTTCTCCCCACTGTCATGGAAAAATATTTTGCCCCTTTTTAAATATGTTAATTTAAATTAAAGCTCCATCCTTGATCTTTGGAACATGCTCAAACTCTTCCCATGTTCAGATATATTGTTCATCCTTTCCCCCTCCCCTCCCCCCCCCACCCCCCCCCCCACCACTCCATCCCTCACTGATATTCACACTCTATCAAATACAGTTGGTTACTAAGCTGTGCAGAAACTTTAGTGCAGTATCTGATGCCAAATTGGAACTCTGCAATCTCTCAAAGATGTTGGCAAACCACTATTTTTAATTTAATATAATTCCAGGGAAGGAGATCCAACTAGCTCCACTGTGACTTTGGAAGACAGTGCAATCTGTTTAACATTGGAGAAAAGTACACTGGAAATAGAAAATGATGATGATTCTGACTTTGACATTGTTTGGTAGTCCTAGGATGAGATTGGCCTAGTCCACAGGTGGGACACTTCTCATGATGCTTTAATGCAAACAATGTAACTGGAATTGTCATAAAACTTCACGTGATGTCAATTATTAATGTCCAGTCTTTTGTAATTCCTGCTGATAAATGGCTTGTTTACAAATCCCCTTTTCATTGAGCCCATCATTTGGGGAGATGACACTAATTTAAAAAATATCAATTTGGGTAAATGCCTCGAGCATAGGTTTCCAATTATTTTTCTTTTCAATGGTTGTCTTAATTATGAAAAGTGAACTAAAAGATTAATGGTTCCATTTGTGAGGTGATTTTTGTTTATAGTGTTTTATTTCTCTGTCAAGTTAGTTACCCATTTTGGATTTGTTCCAATGTGGGCACTTAGCAACACTTTCTGCTTCAATGCATCCTGACCCAATTTGCCAAGCAGGTGGTAAATTAGAATAAATACTTTGAAAATACTGGAACACTAATGAATTGTTTGGCTTAATTAGACTCCTGTGAGCAAATAGATTAAACAATTTGTATTTCAGTGAACCCCCCCCCCCCCCCCCCCCCCCCAAAAAACTGATAAAGTGCTATTAGGCAGTGAGTGGTAAAAGCAAATTATTTACAATTAACTGCAATGTCAAGTTTTTAAGACTTCCACAAACTAATCCTGAAAAAAATTTAAGATTGGTATACAATTATTTGAAACAGATTTTGAACTTGTATTTGCATAATTGGGATTCACATTTTGAAGTCCACAATTTAAAAATGATGTATTGCCTTGTAAAATATTTGTTAGAATGCCATAGACAATAGTTACTAGCAAACTAAATCATGCTGCTGCCTTAATTGCACAACTTTTCTGGGAAGACAATGACTGCTGATTGTAGTCTATGAACAGAGCATGAGAAAACGGGGAGGCCTCTCGGCCCAGACTTGATCACTTTCAACAAGATGATGGCTGATCTTCACTCTGCTTCATTTTCTTTCAAGGTGGATGAATTTTCCAAGATGTATCACCTCCAAGTGACGAAAGCTTATTTTTCACATACTATAAATCGTGCCTACTTGTATTCTGACTGGGACTCCAAGTTCTACACTCGAGGGGCTGGGGTAAATAAAGCTCCATGCATCTACCATGTTGATAAAACCTCTATTAATTTTGAATCGGTTCACGAGGCCATCTTATTATATAGGTTCTATATTTTAGTATAAAATGCAAGATGCAAGAGGTTTCAACATGGTAGTTGGTTTATGGTTGGAGTGTAGACTGGGAGGGGTCACGTCTTAAAATAAGTTGGCCACATTAGGGTTTTTGATGAAATACGCTTTCTTGACTTGAGCGGATACATCCTTGGAAATCACAACTTGGTTGTGAGAGGATGAGAGGGAGAGTGTCAGACAGACTGACAGACAGACAGAGGGTTACCCCGGTTGGATTGAATCTTCACTGCAGTCACTCCAGTGCTAGATATTCCTTCTGAGAAAGGGGATAAAATTGTTCACTGTTCTCACACGTGTGATCTCACTAAGGCCCCATATATTGGCAGTAACCTCTCATAACACTTACTAAATACTTGGTGTAATATATGATGCAACATACTATTTGCCTTTCTTAATCGGCTGGTACATCTGCATGTTAGTTTTCAGTGGCTTGTTATTTTCATGTACAATCCTTTCCCTTTGTACAAACTCATTTCTCTCATTTAAAAAAATGCGCATTTTCAGTACTTTGCTTTGAATTTCACAGCTCTCATTTTTTTTCAATGCTACATGTGGTTGTTCCTCACTGTTTATCTATGACTTCTTAATCTTCTAAGGTCCTCCTCACTGCTTGCATTCCAATTTAATTTTGTGTCATCATTCAACATGGAAATATGGTTCCCCCCCCGGCCCCCCCTGCAGCCCCCCCCCCCCCCCCCCCCCCCCCCCCCCCCCCCCCCCCCCCCCCCCCCCCCCCCCCCCCCCCCCCCGGCCCCCCCCCCCCCCCCGGGCCCCCCCCCCCCCCCCCCCCCCCCCCCCCCCCCCCCCCCCCCCCCCAGCCCCCCCCCCCCCCCCCCCCCCCCCCCCCCCGGCCCCCCCCCCCCCCCCCCCCCCCCCCCCCCCCCCCCCGTATTTGATTTCCAATATGGGCAGTGATTAGTTGGAGCCCAGGTTTAATCCAAGGCAGTACCCCACTTGTCAGTCTGCCAACATGAGTAGATCTAGTTTGTTTTATTCTATTATTCTGGCTTAGTAACATAGAAAAGAAGTAACAGGTCTTGAACTTCTGGGGTGATGTTGCTGAATCTTTCCTGCCCACTCTTGAGTCTCGTGCATTGGGAACAGAGGGTATGTTTTAAAGTGTAACAGTAGTTGTTGCTTGTCATAAGAATAGGAGTAGTTTTAGGCCTTTTGGCCCTCAAGGATACTCTGCCATTCAACATGGCTGTCTATCTCTCCCTCCTAATACCCCTTTCCTGTCTTCTCCCAATAACTTCTGACTCCTGTACAATCAGAAATCTTCTCTTTCTCTGCCTTATAAATTTTTCGCTGTTGGCATTCTGGATGCCTTCTAATGGGAGAAGAAATATGTCACACAGAGAGTGGTGAATCTCCTGCGAATTCTCTGCCTCAGATAGGGTAGTTGTGGCCAGTTCATTGGCTGTATTTAAGAGGAGTTAGATGTGGCCCCTTGTGGATAAGGGACAGGGGGTATGGAGAGAAGGCAGGTATACAGGATACTGGTTGGAGGATCAGCCATGATCATATTGAATGGCGGTGCTGGCTCGAAGGGCCGTATGGCCTAATCGAACCTATTTTTCTATGTTTCTTCTGTGGCAATGTATTCCACGATTCACCACCTTATAACTAAAGAAATCTCTCCTTCTATATAGAAACGTCCTTTTATCTGTGGCTTTAACCTCTAGTTCGAGGCGCCTCCCACTTATGGAAATTTTCCTATCCACAACACTACGCGATCCCAAGCCTTGACATATTTCTGGATGCTTATTTTAACAGTGACACACTTTTCTGTATGTCCACTTATTCTTCTTAATTTCACAGCAAAGTAACAGGGACCCATGTCTGACAATCGCTATCACAAGTTGCTTACTCATTCGGGATCATTCTTGTAACCCTCCTCTGGTCCTCTCCAGAGGCCAGCCAATCCTTTTCTCAGATATTGTGTGCAATTTGGGCACCTTATTCCAAATGTGCCTTACCTGCGGCCTTAGATTTAAACATTACATCCCTGGTTTTGTATACAAGCCCTCCTGAAATATTGGATTTCATCAACTGTTCAGTGAAAAAGGATTACTGTCACAATATTTTACTTCCATTTTCATATGGTCGGGGCTTCAAATTCATAAATGAATTCATTTGCTTGTTAGGCATTTGAATGATAATGGAAAAACTGCCTGTAAGATTCACAAATCAATTGTTAAATATGTCCCTACCTTCTCCTATCAGTAACTGCAGAAATCTGCTGGATGACTGAATTTGCTGAGCTCCGCCAAGACGACTTTTGTTTAGGTGTATAAACCATCAGGTCTGTGTAGAGGTTAGCATTCCAACGTGGAAAAATGAAGGACTCCTCTCCCCAAAACGAACAGATTTTCCCAGTAAACAACTATCTTCAGATATGTTTTGGTTTAAGTATTTTGTGTTTATGGAGCTAATTTATAGGTTTGCACGAACAACCATAGGGTAAATTTACTGTTGAGTATTTTGGTAGTATTTCAGCATTTGCCCATATGGAGTGCACATAGATTTTTTTTTAATGAATCTTTTATGTTTATTCAGGCTGATCTGCTAAAGAGTAATGTTTGAACAATTGCACATTTCTAGAACTGTGCTGAGAGGAAGAAAATAATTTGCTGTTATGCAGAAATAAAAACAAAGTGCTGTTATTACTCCACATAGACAGATATTTAGGAGAGAAAAAACGGTTTGTAGTTTCATATTAATGTCTCTATAATCAGTTTATTTCCTAATAATCACTGTTTTAGGCAAACTTGTGTGGTGGTGTTTGGTTTTTTAATGGATTGATATTAGCAAGCGACTGGTAGAACAAGACCAATTGCTGCATTTTAAACTAGCATTTGGGACCAGGAACCTGTCTACTGTCCAAATGAGAAATAGACAACCTCTGTTTAACATCTCATATGAAAGATGGCAACTCTGACACTCTGGCATTCCCTCAGTAAAGTATGGAAAGACTGGTTTAAGAATATCATAGATAGAAAAATTGTGGAAACAGGCCCTTTGGCCAACTTGCCCTCAACAGCCAACATGTCCCACATGCCCACGTTTGGTCCATATTCTATCCATACACTTGTCTAAATGTCTTCTTAAACGTTGGGTCCCAGGCGCAACTTTGTCCTCTGGCAGCTGGTTACCCTCAGATCCTTGTCTATCTTTTCCCCTTCACCTTAAAACTATGTCTCTGGTCCTCGATTCGTCTTACTCTGGGCAAGAGGGGACCTCTGTGCATCTGTAAGTCTAGATTTTGAACAACAATGCCTATTTTTTTTGTCTTTACTGTTTTATTTGTATTTTAACAGGAAGTAAGGTTGTGGTTCAAGGGTGTGATAAATGTATTTTAGGGCCTGTCCCACTGTACGAGGTAATTCAAGAGCTCTCCGGAGTTTTTAAAATAAATCGAGAAACGCGGTTAGCTCGTGATGAAGTATTTGTCTACATGTTGAAAAATGTCCACGAGAGCCCCGAGTACATATGAGAGGGATTACCGTATTTCTCTGGAGTTCGGTATCGGGCAAATCGGGAGATCTCTTGAAATTACCTGTTCCAGTGTGGACAGGCCGTTAAGGCTTGGGAGTTTATATCTTTTGTTAAGGGATATAAACTAAATTAAATTACACGCCTCAAGTTTGAGTACATACTATACTCAATCTTTTTTGGGCAATTAAAGCCGTTGCACACTTGTGTACTCTGAATGCACTAATTGCCCTGTCCTCGGTACGAGTTTCATTCCAGTGTTCTCACGAGGTTGCCCCGATTCGAACTCGGTGTTAGGTATTGGCCCTATTATCGGTATCGGGGGGGCTCTCGTGCGACATTTTTCAATCATATTGAAAATCTTCATGAGTCTTCCCATGCTCACCTTGTTTTAGGGGTATTCCCGTGTACTGCGTTAGCGCTTAGAGAAGTCCCCGAGATACGAAGTACCGCTTCGTTCATTTCTCCATGCTTTCCGGAAGTTTGTTTCTTTTAAAACTCGGGAGAGCTCTTGGAATGAACTACGTACCGTGGGAACAGGGCACTTTTAAATGTTTCAAGCAGTCTAAATGAACATCTTTTGGGAATGTTTAACCAGTCATATGTATCAGGATCATGTAAAGGAGGAAATTTCCAGAGATAGCCAATATATACTTGATATTGCTTCATGGTGGATATATTTAAATTATTGAACTTTCAGTTAACAGCACATATCTATATAATTTTAAACTCAAATCTTGACCACTTTCCTCCTTTGAATGCATATTAGATTTTTAGAAAAACGCAACCTCTTTGGCTGTGATTTTGTGGCCATCTTACTCCGAGTCACATCCGCTGCGCAGTACAAGAGGATTTTTCCATCGATGATAATAATAAGGACTTATTAATGTTTTATAAATTGTTGAGATTTCTCTCTCCTGTCATTCTATGCCATGATAGGCCGCGTCACGGGGGGAGGGGGAAGGGACTGTAAATCCCTGAGGTATGGGCGTGGCTCGTCTCTGCAAGATGTGGGGGGGAGAGGTCTCGTTCTCTGTCTGAGCTGTGATTAAACTGAAAACTCACTGTAAGTTCTATTAAACTGTGAGTGTGGTTTTATGGTGGTTTCACCATGCTTGAAATGGAATGAAACTGCATTTGAATTGGTGGCTTGCACCCTGATGATATGATTTGAAACTGGCAATTGTTTTGATGGCTGGCACCCTGCTTGATATGGTATGTAACTGCACTTGTATTTGGGTGGCCATGCAACCCTCCTTGTTATGGTATGAAACATGACACTTAGGGGTTACTTAGATAAAGTGGAGTAGGCCTTTCTCCCTTCGAGATTCCACCCCCTATCTTCTAAATTTCTAGCGGAGTACATGCCGTGTATATCCTGTTCTTTCTTACTTATTGTAAGTCCTGCCATCCCAGGTATTCTGGTCTGGTGAACCTTCGGGGGACTCCCTACTTATGGACAAGAATGTCTTTCCTAGATTTGGAGTTCAATTAACTGTACTCAATTACTCCAGGTGTGGTCATCTCCTAGGACTGTTCATCGGCATTAGAACCTACCTGCTCTTTTATCTAATCCTTGTGCTTGAATGCCAACTTACTTGCGTTTCTCACTCTGCTGCCTTGTCCTGATGACCCCGACTTTTCCAATGTCTGGTGTGTCCATGACACCCTGGGCTCGGTGAATCTTCCTGATCCTATCGGCCACCAGTAAGTTTGTTGTCTACTTTCCTGTTTGTGCCACCAAAGTGGATAACCTAAATTTATCCACATTTTACTGCATCTGACATGCTTTTGCCCACTCATCACTACCTATCCTAAGTCACCTTGAAGCATCGAGTGCTTCCTCCCCTAAGCTTTCACGGCCCACTAGATTAGGGTCTCCGCATATCTTGGAGAGGTTGCATTCAATTCCCTCGTCCTAATCATTTTTATTATTTTGTAATTGCTGGGGTCCCTGTTCTGTGCCGTGCGGTACACCATCTTGTCACTCTGCCTGACCATTCTGATATGGACCCGGTTTACTTCCTAATCTTCGCGTCATGGCCTGCCAGACCAGTTCTCTATTACACATCTATTCTGATATCCCCTATTACCGTGTGCTTTAAGTTGGCATACTAATCTCTAGGTGGGACCTTGTCGTAAAGCCTTCTGTTTGTCCAGATTGCTCACATAACACTGGTGCTCCCTATCCACTGAGTCTTGTTACATCCTCGAAAAAATTCTATATGATTCAGTTCTGACTTGATTTACCTTGCAATATATACCTTTTCTGAAGTTGTTCCATTGAATTGCCATCACGTTCCATAATGTTGCGGTTTTCCCATCCTAATTATACTGTGCTAGCTTTTTCCCTTTAACGTTGTTTGACTTACGGGTTCTGTAATTTCCCCGATTTTCGCTCTGCAAGCCTTTTTAAAAATGGGGGTTACATTAGCTACCCTCAAATCACTCTAGTTCTACTCCTGAATCGTAATGTGTTTTGAAATAGTATTTCTAATGCATCTCTTTTTACTGGGGGTACTTCCTTATGCACTCGGGGATGCAGCTTATCTGGCCCTGGGGATTTATCAGCCTTTAATCCATCATTACATGTACCTATCACCAACTGCCCGGCCTACGGGTTTTTATCTCAGGTTCCTCATCGCTTTGACCCGGTTCACTTGCTATTACAGCAGATTATTTATGTTTCCTTAGTGAAGACAGTACCAAAGTGTTACTCATGTGTTCTGCCTTGTCCCTTGTTCCCCAAGTTCAATTCATACCCGTTTCGGACTGCAAGGGACCTACATTTGTTTCAACTAATCTTTGTCTCTTCACATTCTATAAAAGCTTTTGTAATTCAGTTTTTTTTCTTGAATTTGGTGGCCTTGCACCCTGCTTGATTTGGCATGGAAATCTGCACTTGAATTTGGTGGCCTGCACCTGCTTGAGATGGCATGATACTGCACTTGAATTTTTGGGGCCTTGCAACATGCTTGTATTGTGCATGATTACTGCCTTTAATTGGTGGCTTGCACCTGCTTGAAGGATCATGAAATACAGCACTTGAATTTGGTGGCCTTGCAACCTGCTTGATGTGGCATGAAATAACTGCATCTTGAGTTGGGTGGCCTTGCTCCCTGCTTGAAATGGTTAGGAAAACTGCAATTTAGTGGCTTGCACCTGCTGGAATTGGTATTTCTAGGTTAGCGTGAGTCAACTGCCAGCCACACAGCGTTGAGTGAGCTGCCAGCACTCAAGCGTGAGTGTCGGAGCTGCCAGCCCATTTTCATTCAGGCCCCACATAATGTCCATTACTAGCCTCGAATACATGTCCCTTCAGCCACAACACCAATAGTAGGTACCACGGGTCCACTTAGTCTAGTAAGTTGCCTAAATATACTCAAAGTAGGTGATCAGGGTTAGAGTTCGTGTCATACAGCGTGGGTAAAAGGCCCCACAGTCAAACTTGCCCACACCGACCATAACATGTACCACCTGCCGGCTTTTGCCCATATCTCTTTAATCGGTCCTAGCAGGTAACTGGCCTATTGTTTCTTATAAACTTGCTATATGTTACCTTGCTAAACTACCTCTTCCTGCAGCTATTACACATGCACCCCAAAATTGTCACCCTTGGGTTCCTATTAAATTTTTCCCTTTAAATTAAAAAACAGTCCTTTGGTGTAACCCTGTCTGGTCAGGTGGATCTGTGTATTCCGGTCACTATTCTCTTTGAGCTTGTTCCCTACTCTCCTCGATATAGTTCTCCCATCATCCTCTTGGGCGCAAGAATAGAGTCCGAACCTGCTCAAATCTCCCTCTTGCTCAGGCCATCGTGTACTGGCTTCTTTCCGAGTAAATCTTCTCTGCACCCTTTCTGGCTTCACTAACAATCTTCCTACACTGGGTGCCTGGTCCTTAAACAAAACCTATAGATGCTTACTACCACTTGCATGTGGGCAATGTTTCCGGACATCGTGGAGGGAGCGTGTGGACAGGAGTCACAATCACTTGACAAGTTAAACTGATTTCTTTAAGGTTAAAGCATGATACTCCTTCTATTTAGTCAGACACTTTTGTTGTGCAGTGTGATAATCTAATTTTGTTCCAAGGTTCCTTTGGTCCATAATTATGAACTTTATGAGCGTTTGATGTCACTCTAATGTTTTACTGATGTTACATAAATGTTTGGTTTGCGGCAACTTTGCACTTTTGGGCCGTGTGGTGGTTGTTGCTTACCCGTAATGTTGGGATCATTGTTCAATGTTTAATAAATAACTAAAATGTAACCTGGACTATGTTACCCATTTTAAATTTGAGCTAATTTTTTGCTTCATAGTTTGTGTAAGGCAATGCTGGAAAATGTCCAAAACTATTATAAGATAGTCAAAGTTTCTTCAGCGCAAGTGCATCCCTGTGAGTAAGTGTTAAACTGGTTATTTTGTCAATCTAAAGTCAAACTTGACTCAAAACACTTGATAATCGGTTGAAATAATTCTTTTTTCTGCTGTAGACTAATCTCTGATACCTTCCAACACAGAGCTAAATGCTCTGAGGGAGGTCAGCGATTAGTGACCTTGATACAAAACTCGTTGGCATTTATGTAGTATTAGAAATTTCGGATACAGGAGGGTATGCTAACTAGTATCCATTTTGAGTCCTTCTGGTGAGTTTCAACTGGCAGTCGCATGATCCCCCCCCCCCACCCCCTCTCTGGCCTCATTTTTAAACTTCATTTGCCTGGGGATTACCTTTGTTTAGAATTATTTGATTTTCAACTAAGCAAAACACCTGTGGGTCAATTATCAGTAGACCATCTCCTCAAATAAAATGTTACACAAGTCTATACCAATCAAAACACTTTCCATTACAAGAAGAAAGAGTTTTGTATAAATTTAATACATAGTATGTTTACAATCCTACTTAGACACATTACAATTTCATAAATTTGGTTTCTATAGTATTTTACACAGTTTATATTACGATTACCACATGTATTAAAATTCGTAATTATATGAGTTTGCCATTATTAATCAGCTTCTAAATTAAATTCAAAACCCTACACACCTCCCAACTCCAAGGCATACTTGGGTCGTAAATCTGTCAACTTTATTGATATGTGTTTTGTGCCAGGATACAGCTGCATTCTTATCTTACAGCTCCCGTTATCCTGCAGATATCTGGGAGATGGTATTTCAATCTCTCTGCAAGGCACGTTTACAATTTTTACTGGAAACAGGGTTAAGTTCATTCCTCAGATGTCGCAGAGTTGAGATCCCTTATCTCATACCTCATTAAATTGAACATAGCCAAAGCTAACCTCTGAGTCTATTATCTTCAGCCTTGAATTCTGTCTTGATAATCAACATTAACAGCCATAACTTACTCTTTATCTTTGAGTCAATTATCAGAGCTCTGGAAGGTGGCCACAGAGGTTATTGAGCTGATGCTCACCCCTCCTGTCTCTCCCTCCGCCGATGGCCTAAGATGAGGCCTATCTCAGCTATCATATTGTCTTCAAACACAAAATCTATCATATAACAATTTCCTCAGCGTTATAATTGCCTCTAAGCAATTAAACTAAGCTATGCAAGGTTCAGATTAGGTGTCTATGTTTTGCTTCATCCGTGCCTGGTGTGTTTCATTGTACTTTACTTCTGTAGGAGACATGTTTCTGAATACCTAAGCATTTTCTCTTGGACAAATTACTTAGCTTATATAAAGTCACTAATCCATGTTGTTCTATAATAGATTCCTCATCCGGTAAAGAAAATTTGATTTTCCTCTTAAGCCGTCCCACTTTAGGAAACCTGAATTGGTTATTCTGGAGAACGGAGGCCCCACCCAAGGTTTCCGTGAGGTTCCCGGAGGTTCCACAGTCACTCTCCCTAGTGGTGGAACAGTGGTATTCGCGGGGTCTTCTATGTTCAGAGATTATTTGGGAAAAAACAAATTCGGATTTGACTAAAAATAGGTTGTCGTTTTGTCCAAAGCATTGGTGTGGGGCCGTAGTACTTACAGGCAGTCAATGGCCAATCGCCTTCACTGACCGGCCATTCGGATTGGTTATTGGTGTGTTCAGCTAAATAAATCTTCTTTGGTTTTGAGGACGTTGAAGAGCAGCCGGGAAGTAAATGGCCCGCTAACTTATGAAACTTCGTAAAACTGGCCCACCTTTCTCTTCCCCTCCCCCCCCCTTCCCCCCCCTTCCCCAATCTCCCCCACTATCTCCCCCCCCTCGCCCCCCCTCTCCCCCCCCTCTACCCCCCTTCTCACCCCCCCTTATCCCCCCCCCTCTCCACCCCCCTCTCCCCCCCACTCTACCCCCCCTCTCCCCCCCCTCTCCCCCATTCCCACCTTCCCCCCCGCTCCCCCCTCATCTCCCCCCTCTTCTCCCCACTCTCTCCCACCCTCTCGCCCCCCCTCTTCCCCCCCTCTCGCCCCCACTCTCTCCCCCTCTTCCCCCCTCTCTCCCCTCTCTCCACCCCTCCACCCCCCTTCCCCCCCTTCCCCCTCTCCCCTCTCTCCCCCCCTCTCCCCCCCTCTCCCCCCCTCTCCCCCCCTCTCCCCACCCCTCTCCCCCCCCGCTCCAACACCCATCTCCACCACCCCTCTCCCCCCCCCCTCTCCCCCCCCCTCTCCCCCCCCCTCTCCTCCCCCTCTCCCCCCACTCTCCCCCCCCCTCTACCCCCCCCTCTCCCCCCCCATCTCCCCCCCCCTCTCCCCCCCCCTCTCCCCCCCCTCTCCCCCCCCCTCTTCCCCCCCCCCTCTCCCCCCCTCTCCCTCCCCCATCTCGCCCCCCTCTCTCCCCCCTCTCTCCCCCCCTCTCTCCCCCCTCTCTTCCCCCCCTCTTCCCCCCTCTCTCCCCCCCTCTCTCCCCCCCTCTCTCCCCCCCTTTCCCCCCTCTCTCCCCCCCTCTATCCCCCCCTCTCTCCCCCCCCCCTCTTCCCCCCCTCTATCCCCCCCTCTCTCCCCCCCCCTCTCCCCCACTCTCTCCCCCGCCTCTCTCCCCCCCCTCCTCTCCCCCCCTCTCTCCCCCCCTCTCTCCCCCCCTCTCTCCCCCCCTCTCTCCCCCCCCTCTCTCACCCCCTCTCTCACCCCCTCTCTCCCCCCCTCTCTCCCCCCCTCTCTCCCCCCTCTCTACCCCCCTCTCTCCCCCCCTCTATCCCCCCTCCTTCCCACCTCTCTCCCCACTCACTCTCCCCTCTCTCCCCCCCTCTCTCCCCCCTCTATTCCCCCCTCTCTACCCCCCTCTCTACCCCCCTCTTCTCCCCCCCTCTCTCCCCCCCTCTCTCCCCCCCTCTCTCCCCACCTCTCTCCCACCATCTCTCCACCTCTCTCCCACCCTTTCTCCCCCCCGTCTCCCCCCCTCTCTCCCCCATCTGTCTGCCCCCTCTCTCCCCCTCTCCCCCCTATCTTTATTATATTTCTTATAAACTGTCCCCCCCTCTCTCCCCCCCCTCTCCACCACCTCTCTCCCCCTCTTACCCCCTCTTCCACCTTTCTCTTCTCCCACCTTTCTCTCTCCCCCCTTTCTCTCTCCAAACTAGCTTCTCTCTCCCCCCTTTCTCTCTCCCCCTTTCTCTCTCCCCCTTTCTCTCTCCCCCCTTTCTCTCTCCCCCCTTTCTCTCTACCCCCTTTCTCTCTCCCCCCCTTCTACTCTCCCCCCCCCGCTCTTCCCCCCCCCCTTCTCTTTCTCTCTCCCCCCCCTTCTCTCTCTCTCCTCCCCCCCCTTTCTCTTCTCCCCCCCCTGTAAAGGGACTTACTGTGCTCTGTGGCAGCCGTTTCCTTTCATCGCGCAGAAAGCGTCTCGCGGTCCCTGGCCCCCCACCTTCGATGTGTGTGTGTGTGTGGTCGCAGCAAAGATCCTATAGGATCTTTGATCAGTGGATGCAGCTCATGCTTCGGTCGAGGCTTTGCAGGCAAGTGACCAGAACCTCTGGTGACTTGTGGAGAGTGACCGACACCTCCGGGAACCTCTGGGAAACACTCAATGTCAGAAACCTTGGGTGGGGCACGCGGTTTCCTAAGTTGGACATAATTATATCTGGGTACATATGACTTCATTGGGTCAGCTTCAAGAGAGGACTGCCACCTGCTCGGAAATAAGACATAGGATGGTCATTCTTCTTCTTGCGTATGGCGTGCACAGCCTAAAGTTGTACAACAACTTGTTCTATTTGATCTTATTTGATTGTGCACGCCGGGTTGATTGCATTCGTTGAAACAGGGCGGACCACGTGAAGGTTGCAATCTTCCACCCCAGGAAGGTCATTGAATCAATGGATCAGCTACAGCAAAGTATGCAATGCTCCATTGAGGTTGTATTGTGAAGTGTACACACAGGGAAACTGAGGTTTGAAAGAACCTCTTCAACTTAAAGCAATGTAGTCTTGTTCATGATAAATTATCTTAAGAGTTTGGCTTGGAGATTTGTCATGGAAAATCTTAAAATCTTATTGTGGGCGGCACAGTGGCTCAACTAGTGGAGCTACTGTCTCATAGTGCCAGGGACTCTGGTTTGATCCTGACCTCAGCTGCTGTCTATGTGTAGTTTGCATGTTCTCCCTGTGACCACGTGGGTTTCCTCTGGGTTCTCTGGTTTCCTTCCACAATCAAAAGACGTACAGTTCTGTCGGTTTAATTGCCCCAGTGTGGTTCGGGAGTGGATGGGTAAGTGGGGTAACGTAGAACTAGTAAGAACTGAGTTGTTCTGAACTGAAAGACCGTAAAGGTTCTGCACACTTGTTACTGGGGGGAAAAAAATCAAATATTCGCTAGTTGTGAATATCTTTAAATGGAAATAGTTGTCTTTTGAATACTGGTCCTCATTTCACTTTGTAGCAAGTGAAAAAAGTACCAAGGTAAGAGGTTCCAGTCCTTCCATGCTTTTGGTCCTTAATCTGGATGTTAGCATATAATCGAGGTTGAGAAGTTTAAAAATGCTCTAAATTTTCAATGAAAAAAAGATTCCTCTTAGCTTCTGAAATGGCTCTTATTGAGAGTAGATCCCCACTCGCAAGGAACATCTGCCCTGTCACTGTCAAGCAATTTGAAGAATTTCTTAATCAAACCTATATTCCACAAACATTGCCATATAATGTTGCCATTTCATGGTTCAGGGAAAGCGCATTAATTGAATGAATTGTTTTAAAATGCTAATTTTTATTTTTAACTTACACAGAACTGCACACCATGAAGCTTATTGCAGAATTAAAAAATTTTAACACAACTGCCTTCGCTAAGAAGATTTTTGTTTTTAACCTAGTAAATCGACTGGATGAATTTGTTGGATGGATGTCAGCACAGGGAGAGTATAAATACAGCCTAAATATTCCTTTCCTGCCTGGAAAGATACTCTCTACACTCCGGCTAATTGAAGAACTAAAACAGAAGTCCCGTTTATTAAACAGAGAATTGTATGGACCTTGTCAACTGACATTGAGCAGGCCAGGATTCAAAAAGAACATTTCACACTTCAGCACCAAGTCTGCGTTGCTTGCTATACAAATAGCTCTTTATTTTTTCTTCATATTTGTGATCCTTCTTGCTCATCTGAAAAAAAGGTTGGCATTTTTACTGGTTCTGAAATTCTACCAGATCTATATTTTGTTACTTTGCTGGTTTTGATTGCATACATTTCAGTATCTGGCAGTTTTAGAAGAAAACGATTTTTCAGATGCCAACAACACTTGTGCCTGAAGCGTGGGTGTTAACTTTTCTATTTTGTTAGATTTCCTACGAAGCAGTCTTTTAACCAGCCTATGGATAAAATTGTCTACTTTGTACTGCATTGAATTGCAATGTTTGCACATGACTACATTAACAGATATTCTAGAAACGCTAGTTTCCCTTACTTGTCAGTTTAAAAAAAAAAGTTTACAGAAATGTGTACACATCATCTCGATGTCTATTTTAAATATGACAAAGAGTCTATTTTAATGAACTCTTTCTGGGAGGTCTTAAAGGTCTCTGTAAATAAATATTCTTCAAAATTGTAAGAAATTTGCTTGAGATGCTTACTGCAAATGTTCACTTAAACAAAACTTGTGTACAGGAATCTGTCAAATTCATGTTCTTCTGAGTTGTATAATAAGAGTCGAATGGCCTGCTGAAATTTATGCTGCATTATATGTATGTAAATTGTATAGGACTTGAGTTTTGCTGCCATTCTGAATCACTGTAAATCTTTCTCCAAGCAATCATGTTCAGATTATTTAAATGTTATTGAGCATCTATTTATTGAAATTGGTCTTGCTGCAGCCATGTTTCTGGTAATAGGGAGACTCTTGGCATCCCCTGGTGGATGTGGTTTAACACTGCACAGCCTTGAGGGCAAACTGAACTTCAGTTTCATTGGCCAATGTTTTGAATCAAATAGAAAGCACTTAGAACGAAACCACCAGCAGAGAACTAATAAAAAAAGTTTCACTTGGATCTGCAGCATTACTTTTTATTTATTTACATCCTAACGGTTTTGTTTTCTCATAAAGGATTGTGAATCATTTGTTTCCATTTATTCTACAATATTTTGACACAGAATCTATTGAAAGCTGATCTGTTAACCAGTCTGAGAGACGGTTTGTTTTGTGTGCCATTATTGTTCGCATTCTGAAAAACGCAAGGAATCATGGGATTTGTCAAAGGTCACTCGCGATAAATACTCTCGGCAAACGTGCCACTGCATGCACACAGACCTGAGCCACATCCGCTACCAGGTTCAAACCCGGGTCTCCGGTGCTGCCAACGCTGCCGAACCACCACTTGACCACCCCATCATGTGTGTTTCATCACCCCCACCATAAGCCCCCCCCAAAGTGTCCCCTCCCCGCCCGGGTTGTCCTTGGCGACCCCGGAGCAGCAGCGGCCCCTGGCCAGCGCGGAGAAGAAGCGCCTACTCCAGCCCAACCTCGCTCATACTCCAGAGGAACCCGCTCCCCGATGGGACGGGGACTGCCAGCTGCACCCTCGCACCCACCCAGTGGCCGCCAGCCGATCTCCCCCCTCCCCCGGCACTGGCGAAAGCAGAGCAACGGCCATCAGTGGGGGCTTACACAAAGTGTTGCAGCAACTCCGCTGGATAGGCAGCATCCCCAGAGCAAAGGAATGAGTGACATTCCGGGTCGAAACCCTACTCCTGAGATATTCTCCCGCAACAAAGACCCTGCTGGTGGAGGGTGTTGTGACTCAGAATCTCACCGATGACCAATGCTCGGCCCCCGCCTCCACCAAACCTCTCCTTCTGAGTGACAACACCCTCCACCAGCAGAGCCTTTAACCATAACCATATAACAATTACAGCACGGAAACAGGCCCTCTCGGCCCTTCCAGTCCGTGCCAATCATTTGTTTTCCCCTAGTCCCATCTACCTGCACTTAGACCATACCCCTCCATTCCCTTCCCGTCCATATACCTATCCACTTTACTTTTAAATGTTAAAATTGATCCTGCCTCCACCACTTCTGCTGGAAGCTCATTCCACACAGCCACCACCATCTGAGTAAAGAAGTTCCCCCTCACGTTACCCCTAAACTTCCGTTCCTTAATTCGCATGTCATGCCCTCTTGTTTGAATCTTCCCTACCCTCAATAGGAATAGCTTATCCACGTCAACTCTGTCTATCCTTTCATCATTTTAAAGACCTCAATCAAGTCCCCCCTTATCCTTCCGTGCTCCAAAGAATAAAGACCTAACTTGTTCAACTATGTTCAATCTGTAACATAGTTGTTGGAACCCAGGCAACATTCTAGTAAATCTCTGTACGTACTCTATTTTGTTGACATCCTTCCTATAATTAGGCGACCAAAATTGTACAACCGTACTCCAGAATTGGTCCTTACCAACTGCCTTGTACAATATCAACATTAGTTCCCTACTCCTATAGTTTCAATGCTCAATGTTGATAAAGGCCAGCACAACCAAAGGCTTTTCTTTACCACCCATCTACATGCGATTCCACCTTCAGGGAACTATGCACAGTTATTCCTAAAATCTCTCTGTTCACAGCATTCCTCAATACCCTACCATTTACCATTTACGTCCTATTTTAAATGTGTCCTGCCATGATGTAGCACTTTTACCACTTATCAGCATTAAACTCCATCTGCCATCTTTCAGCCCCTTTTCCATATGGCCCAAATCTCTCTGTAGACTTTGAAAATCTACTTCATTATCCACAACACCAACCTATCTTAGTATCATGCTGCTTACTCCACGTAACCAATTTTCCACCCGCATCATCCAATCATGATGTACATGACAAACAACAGTGGACCCAACACAGATCCCTGAGGCACCCCACTGGTCACCGGCTTCCAACCTGACAAACAGCCATCCACCATTAACTCTCTGACATCTCCCATTCAGCCACTGTTGAATCCATCTTGCTACTCTGCCATTAACACCCTAAAAGAATGAACCTTCTTAAACCAACCTTCCATGGGGAACCCTTGTCAAAGGCCTTACTGAAATCCATATAGACCATCCACTGCTTTACCCTCATCAATTTCCCATAGTAACCGCTTCAAAAAATTCAAGAAGGTTTGTCAAACATGACCTTCCAGCACAAATCCATGTTGACTGTTCCTGATCAGACCCTGTTTATCCAGATGCTTTATATATATTTTCCCCTCTAAGTACCTTTCCATTAATTTACCCACCACTAACGTCAAACTAACAGGTCTATAATTGCTAGGTTATTCTTCTGAACCCTTTTTTAAACAATGGAACAACATGCTCAGCTACGCCAATCTCCGGCACTATTCCCGTTTCTAATGTCATTTGAAATATTTCTGTCATACTCCTGCTATTTCTACACTAACTCTCCCTCAATGTCCTAGGGAATATCCTGTCAGGACCTGGAGACTTATTCCACTCCACTTTTATATTTGTTCAAAAGTGTCAGTATCTCCCCTCTCTTTGAATCTCATTGTTTCCATAGCTACTCTACTTTTTTCCCTTAACCTCACATAGTGCCATATCCTTCTCCTTGGTGAATAGAAGAAAAGAAATTGTTCAATATCTCCCCCATCTCTTTTGGCTCTGCAAGATAGCGGTCCATTCTGTCTCTCTAATGGTCCAATTTTATCCCTCGTTATCCTTTTGCTATTAATATAGCTGTAGAAACCCTTTGGATTTACTTTCACCTTTCTTGCCAAAGCAACCTTATATCTTCTTTTAGCCTTCCTAATTTCTTTTTTAAGATTATTTTTACATTCTTTATACTCCTCTAGCACCTCATTTACTCCATGCCTCCTATAATCAAATTGGACTCCTTTGATGCCGGAAGACTACAAGCAGCTCCAGTGGACCTATCCCAGCTCCAGTGGTCCTATCCCAGCCTATCCCAGCTCCGACTCACTGTTTGTAAAGACTCATGCCCTTCACCGAGGGGGCAAACCGACAGCCACTGGACAAGGAGAGAGGCGCAGCCGACAGTCCCCGGCCCGCCAGAGCCAGCGCCTTCCCTCCCCACGTCGGCAGTGAGCCCGGCCCGACCCCTCCGGCCGTCTCTGGACAATGACGGGACTGCCTGTCCCTCCGGGTTAATCTACAGCCCTGGACTATCGGGAGCAGCGCCCCAAGCCCACAGCCAGCACGGAGAAGCAGCGCTAACTCCAGCTCAACTCTCCCGTCTGACTCCTGACATTCCAGGGCTGTAGGTTAACCCGGTGGGACAGGCAGAGTTGAACTGGAGTCAGCGCTGCTTCACGCTGGCTGTAAGCTTGGGCCGTCACTCCCGACGTCTCCTGGTGCCCCCGGACGGGGGTGGGGAACTCTGGAGGGAATGGGGTTGTGACGGTTCTGCAGCGCTTGCAGCACCGGAGACCCGGGTTCGATCCTGGTCGCGCATGAGGCACAGGACTGTGTGCCTGCACGGGCATGGTTACCACGAGTGTTTATCGTGAGTGACCTATGACATGGGCATACAAAGTCAGAATACTGAACACGCTTATTGAAGTCCTGAATTTGCCACCTTTATGAGTAAAGCAAATCATGGGTTTCACCGCTGTCCTGGTTGATAGGCTGGAAGGAGGTGGGGGCAAGAGGAAGGCATCATACTGTTTTACAAGGCTTGGTATAAGTTGAGAGCAAGTTGCATCTTTGAACAATGCATTACTTTGCAATGTTGAAATAAACAAATTATTGGGTGGGGGAGGGAGAGCGTTGACTAGCTGTGTTTTTAAAGCAAAAGGAGGGAGGACCAATTGTGTACAACAAAAAGCTGAGCCTGCATAAGATTTTTTTTTAACTCGGCCATGATCAGTCCTTGATGTCTCAGTGGTGTGGCTTTAATATGTATATCATATGTTGCTGATTATTCATAGGCTAGTTTGCCAGATGGGTCACAAAAGGATACAGTACTACAACCTACCATGTGAGCAGAAATTGAGCTCAAAAAGTGATATGGGGGAAAAAGCAGGAACGGGGTACTGATTTTAGATGATCAGCCATGATCATATTGAATCTTGGTGCTGGCTTGAAGGGCCAAATGGCCCACTCCTGCTCCTATTTTTCTATGTTTCTAAATACATACAGCATCCGCCATGCACCACATGTTCTTGGTTTTATTGGTCCTCCAAAATATTCCAAATGGAATTTAAACATTTTGTGAGCGGTTTACCATGGGAATACTATTGAAGAGTCTGAATTGTTATTGTGCATTTACAAACAGGGCATAAATGTGTTACATAATCAAATCGCCTTTATTATATGTGCATGGTTTCTCATTTTTGGGTTTAATTGTGGAACTAAAAACTCCAGAAAACGTTTGCGTGTTGCACTATACTACACTGAATATATGTTAAACTACACTTTAGACACAAAGTCACCCTACCCTAACATTTATTTTACACGCAATCTAGACAGAATGAATAGCTATATTCCACCTGACCCTTGATTTTCTTGCTTATAAAACATACAGCACCAAAGTGAAAGGCTCTGAAATTTTGACCCAGTTCCACTTACATTTTGATTATATTTTGGCTACTTGTACAATGGGTATTGGTTTAGGATTTCTGTTGCTCTTTGGAAGCTGCAGAATTTCAAAGTAGTGTCCAACATGGGTAGCATGAGAGTGAGGATACATGAAGATCTAGTAGTAAAGATTCACCAAGGGAGACTGTCTTGAGGGTTTGTGGTAATTGCAGTGAAAACATACGCAATGAGTTGGTGGTTTAGTAAGTCGCCACATCGTCAAGATCGCTTGTTCCAATGGGCGCGGAAACGTTTCCAGTTCTGCATTGGAGCTGAAGATCTGCAAGTCTGAGGCATTGGTAAGAATAAAATGTGCAAAGCTGAAATTTGGATGAATCTTTGAAATGACCGACCTGTAGATGTGCAACAGTTATAAATTGCATCATATGTTTTTTTTCACTCTGCCTGACAAATGGTATAATTGGATGGCATTTGATCTCAATACTACTTTGGCCCTTATCCCCATCTGGTTCCAGGACTGGACAGCAAAGATTAGTCTGAAGAAGGGTCTTAACTCGAAACGTCACCAATTCCTTCTCTGCAGGGAAACTGCCTGTCCCGCTGAGTTATTCCAGCATTTTTTTTCTATCTTCAGCAAGCATTCTGTTCCACTGCTTTTACTATATCTCCTAGCTATTTTGCATAAGGCTGGTATATGCAACCTGCGACCATAAATGGAAGCGGAATGGACCGGAGATAGGAATGTGTCAGGGCTTCCTCTCCCATTTTGTTTCACTGGTAGTCCAGGAGCAAAGTAAGCATTGGTGGAAGATCCAATGTGTAAAGATGATTAAATATTTGCTTTAAATTCATTATTAAACTAGGGAACTTGAGGTAGTAAAAATCCTCAAGGGCTCAAAAGAAGCCATGTTCTCTCCCAAAAACAAGAAAGTATCCATTGCAGCTGCAAGTAGCATATTTGACATAGTCTCTTTACCAAGGCTGATATTGGGAGATTAATTCTACCTCTGGAACACACCCATATTTAAGCAGCTTGTCTTTACATTGTGTCTTCATATCCCCAAAACCATAAACAGATAACTGTTGTTGATAAACCATACATTTATATAAAATTACATGTAGTCTGTAGTGTTATCATATCTTAATTAATTGATAACATTTGTGCTCCACATGAGCTATCTATAACTCAATATTTCCCAACCTTGTTATCAAATCTTCCTATTCCTTTCATTGCTGTGTGTTTAGTCAGCTTGCCTTTAAATCTCACCATACAATTGACTTCAAACTTTTTGTGATAATATGTTCCATACACTTAGTGGATAATTCTTCTTGAATGCAGGAGTGAGTATTTTATATTTATGCCCATAATTTAGGTCTAGTGGGAAATGTATTCCATCAACCTGATCTTGAAGATTACTTATTCAATCTACTTTATCTTAAACATCTCTTATCAAGCCTTCCCTTTTCTACTTTATCTTAAACATCCCCTCAGCCGTCCCTTTTCAAAATTGGTCCAGTTTTGTATTTCTTCTTAAGTATATAATCTTATATTCAATCTTGCCAATAACTTTAGACCAAATTTAGCAACTGCAACTTTTGGAAATTTGATGACAAGACCTGTACCCACTGTTGCAGCACAATCTATATGTTCAACTGAATTTCCTTTAGTTCTATACTTCTGGATACAAATCCCAGGGATTGAATTGATTTGTTTATGGCAATGGCAGCATTTATCGCTCCTTACAATTTACTGATGCAGCAGAATGACTTGCTAAGCCAGGACATTTGAGGATTTTTAAATTGACTACATTAAAGTTGCCTATTGGTCAGTTTAGCGAAAGAAAACATAATTCCTCCTTCAAAATGAACCAGTGGGATTTTAATAACTAAACTGGTTTTTAAATTGTCATGATCACTTTTACTGAGATCGGTCTTTTTTTTAATCCAAGTTGAGTTCATCTGACATTCAAATTCTGAAAGTGTTCTAATGAGAATGAATTCTCTGAATTACTGTATCAGCAACAATTGTTAAAATGCAGCACATATTCTAGGAAATAACACCAGCAGCATTTGTGCAGAATGCCAAAAACATAGCTATATCCAAAAGATACTCCACCTAGGTCAATCTTACATTTCCAGGACTTGTTATCAGCCAGCAGCAAATTAAGGGTTGCCTACCCAGAATTAAAGTAAGATAGACACAAAATGCTGGAATAACTCAGCTGAAGTAAAGTATAGTGGATGTGGTCCTAGATCAAATTAAACAACTTATTGTGTTGGAGTTATAAACAAATCATCCCAATCACTGTCTTTCTGTAAAAATGGCCATAGTTGTGATATTGAGTGAGGAAAAAATACAGAGCCAAGAGTTCAAATCACACCAATGTCTGGGGAAATTAAATTCAGTTAATTAAATGTAATTGGAATTAAAAACCTAGCCTAAGTAAAGGTCACCATGAAACTAGCAGATTACCATAAAATGCATCTAATAAAAACCAGGAAGTCCTGCATCTTGACAGAGCTTGTCTTATACGTGAATACAAATTCACAGAAATGTAGTCAGCTCTTAAATGTCCTTGCAAGCTACTCCATTCAAAGGATGAACAGCAAGTGCTGGCTTTCTCAGCAACACTCACCATATGAATGCATGATACATACCAAATTCAAGACCAACACAAATTTATTTGAAGAATGCAAATGAGGAATTTAAATAACTTGGCAAAAAGTGGTTTAAATGGTTGAAATGTCAGGCGTGACCTACAGTCAGGATTAATTATCAATTGTGTAACCTAAACTTTTAATAATTTACTTTTCTGAATACAGGCTTCAAAATAAAGAATATTTATAACAAGTCTTCATGTCCCATTTAGCTTTTCCCCTTTTTCTCTATGTCCAATAATCAATGGTGCTGTGGACCAATTAATTATTTTACCATGATGGGTTCAGGACCAGGCGGTTCAGAAGTTGGCTCACGAATGTTATGAAGATTGTTCTAGCAAAGTCCAATATAATGTTTAAGAGGGAACTGCAGATGCTGGAAAATCGAAGGTAGACAAAAATGCTGGAGAAACTCAGCGGGTGCAGCAGCATCCATGGAGCGAAGGAAATAGGCAATGTTTCGGGCCAAAACCCATCTTCAGACATAAACTTGTTTAATATCCACAATATTTGACTTTTAAAACTATTTCACTATTAGAGATGTCATTTGCTTGTATATTTAAAATGTTGATTGCTAGTGTGCATCAGGTTGGATATTGAAGCATGGTAATGGTGAATAGATAGAAAAAATGGTTTGAGGAAGAGAAACCAAAGCAGATTATTTTAAAGGAAGAATGAAAGAATTGAAGTCTTTTTAAAAATGGTTTATAAATTTAAAGTGCAGTGTATGAAAAATATATGATTCATTTGATTAGGTACTATATCATAGAAAATTGGCTAACCTGGCTCTCAAGAACTGATTGTGGACTTTGGAAGGGGAGGGTCTTTCCGAAGATCTTTCCTGGTCCCAGCACACTGATGCAATTATAAAGAAGGCACATCAGCACCTCTCATTCCTGAGAAGATTACAGAGAGTTGGTATGTCAAAGAGGACTCTCTCGAACTTCTACAGGTGCACAGTAGAGGGCTTACTCACTGGCCGCATCGTGGCCTGGTTCGGCAACTTGAATGTCCAGGAGCGGAAAAAGACTGCAGAAAGTTGTGACTGCTGCCCAGTACATCACTGGCTCTGACCTCCCCACCATCAAAGGGGTCTATCGCAGTCGCTGCCTCAAAAAGGCTGCCAACAACATCAAAGACTCACACCATCCTGGTCACACACTCATTTCACCGTTGCCATTGGGAAGAAAGTACAGGAGCCTGAAATCTGTAACATCCAGGTTCAGGAACAGCTTCGTCCCCACAGCCATCAGGCTATTAAACACATCATCAAATAAGCTCTGAACAATAACAGTATTATTATTATTGCACTATATCCATTTATGTATTGTGTATATATGGTCTATAGTCTATTGACACACTGAACTTTTATCTTCCATTTTGTATTGTTTACATATTCTGTTGTGCTGCAGCAAGTAAGAATTTCATTGTCCTATCTGGAACACATGACAATAAAACTCTCATGACCCTTGACTCTTAAACATGCACTCGAGGTCACGTAATTTTGACCTCTTGATCGGTTGAATGGGTTATCGATACTCACATTCATCCAGGTATTCTTCACCGTCCTTCGTGACAGTAAGTTTTAAATCACCAGCACTCTGGATAAATTATTTCCCTCAACTAGTCTCAAATGTAAGTGAATTGGGAGAAATATCAATGCTGTTGTTATCAATCCCTCCGTTGATAGTTCTAATTCACGCTGGCCGGTGTAACATCCTTTTAAATCTTTTCTGCACCCTTCATAATGTAACCCTTTAAACTACCTTATCTGCCCCACTAACTTCAGGGATCCGCAGAGAGGCATTCCAAGATCCTTCAGATTCTTTTTGTGACAATATACAACCATGAAATATTACAATCTGTCAATCTAAACCACCCTGGATGTTACACCTCCCTGTGGGAGACACTTGACAATGTAAGAGTTCATCACTCAACCCAAGACTGCCCAATCTTCAACATGATCATGGCTCGTCACGACTGGGCCAATTCACCAGGCC
This sequence comes from Okamejei kenojei, assembly GCA_035221665.1. Taxonomy (NCBI): domain Eukaryota; kingdom Metazoa; phylum Chordata; class Chondrichthyes; order Rajiformes; family Rajidae; genus Okamejei; species Okamejei kenojei. The sequence continues at coordinate 70,715,846 of CM069133.1, read as the reverse complement.
ATTCAATTTCCTGATCTTTAAAAAAATCAATGTAAAATTCCACAGTGTAGAATTCCAGAGGTTCACCATAATAGGCTGGAGATGGTTAGCTCAAAGGAGGTTTATGATGAATCATCAGCTGTTTATATGCTTCAGAAACATGGCCAACATGTAGTAGGTACCTTAAGGCATCAGTGAAGGATCACCAATGCTAGCAAAAGTGTACACTTCCTGGCCAAGATCTTCAGCATTGGTGCTCTGTTTATGTCCAACTAGCTGTGGCTGCTGTCCACATGGCTGTGACCACAATCATGTAAATGAGCACCACCACAGCAAGAAATTTCTAGCATAGAAATGCATCACATTGTAAAATCATCATTAAAAAGTGTTGTATTTCCATCTGGCCATTGATCGCTGAAAATCAATGAGAGGAGCCTCAAGGAGAACAATGAAACCCATCCGCCTGTGCTGGCAGCCATATAGCCTGTAAACACTGCATAGGAGTCTTTCGCCACCTCAGAATTAGTGTGAAAACAAGTCTTCCTCAATTCTAAGCAACAGATGACCATTGTCTAAGTAATATTGCTTCATGCCCTGTTGTTGCATAATATGGCATCCATGACAACACAAGGCTTTTATAGCAAGACAATTTTGAATTTAAAAACAGCTGGGCTGCCAACATTGGGTGAGAGCTGGGAGTGAGAAATTGCGAGAGACCAAGCCCGAAGGAGTGTAGTAACTGGGAGGGGGGGGGGGGAGAGGAGGGTCTCCCCCCTACCATTGGTACGGAACTTTTGCATTTTTCTGCTTGAAATTGTGCAATCTGGTGCATACTGTAGCGTGTCTTTTAACTTACACTTGAATGCAATATATATGCTTTAGATTGGATTAGCTATGAATAAGGTTAGAGTAAATTACATTCCTAATTACATTCCACAGTAGAGCCCAGGCTCTGATCAACACATGAATGATCTTAGTGTATTCATGTATGGAAATCAGATTATAATCAAACATGGCCCATGTTGGCCAACCTGGGTCTCACTGCACACCTGGTACTACTACTGACCCTGACTCCAGTTGCATACCTTCTCTCATTCCTGTCGCCGAGTCCAGCCTTACACCTGGCCCCCTATTCTACCCTGATCATAGCTGCCTACCTGCTTACATTCCCAGTGTTGAATACCCCTGGTCCCAGCTTTGACTGCACACCTGGTACTATTCCAGACCTTGACTCTGGATGCACACTTGGCCTTGCTCCTAGCCCCTTTGCACTGACAATATATCTGGCCCACACATAAAGCCCCATGTCTGACCCCCTGGACTTAACCTATTACGTTCAAGTCCACAAGTGCTTATCTAATGCAGTAATCCTTTGTGGGGCACTTCACAGACCAAATTATGCATAACAAAATTTGCTACATTCATTGGCTTCCTTGTTATCTAACATGCTAGTTACTTTGTCAAAGAAGTCATCAATTGGTTGAACACAATTTCTCATCCATAAAATTATACTCACTCAGCTCTATAGGTATTCTGTTACCATTTCTTTCATTTTCCTAACATACTGTCCTGAAGTCATTTTCACCCCCAATATTTTCAGTATTTTGCTGTCTTCCTCTCAGCTGGGACTTTTCCGAAATGCAAAGTCCAATAACTATATATTTAAGCAATATTATTCTAATAAATTTGATCTTGAGAGTACATAATATTTTCTGTGATATTCATAACACAACAATGATAAAAAAAAGATCTTTGTTTTGATTGCACCTACCAACATGCATACATTATTAAATTGCAGTTAATATGTACCGAGGGCAAATTTTTGTTCCAATGCTCCCCATTCCCAATTACTTTTACATTTAAGTGATTGAAATCCAAGTGAAGTTTAAATGGCATCATAAAAGTAAAACGCCCAGAATGGATGATATTCATTACGTGGTTGGTTGGGGTCAGTATCAGCACAATTACTATATTAAACTTTGAATCTTCAGATGTCCTGGCTCAAGCTAAAACTAAAGACAAATAATAATCTCCTCACACATTCCCCTGTCACACATTTAAAATATGCCCCTTCTTTGAACAAACTCTTAAATATCGCATCTGAATCCGTTTCCATCTGATTACACTCCTTGAGGATGTTCATCTACATGTTCAATTAATAAAACAAAGAGATTGGGAACATTTCTATTCAACCTGTCAAAGGAATTGTGTGTGTGTGTGGGGGGGGGGGGGGTTACAAATGGTCAGTGGGGTAAACAAACAAAATAATTGAGTGGCAAATGACAATAGTGCTACCTTCCCAATATTTAACTGAAGGAAATAATGGGTTATCAGGACTGTATGTTGTGACAGACAGCCTGACACCTTGCATGTCATTTCATTATTACACTTATCCCATCCCCCTGGATATTCTGGATTAATAAATTAAGGTTTTGTCAATTAATTACAAATCAGGCTAATTACAAATCAATAACATTAGCCAACTCCGAAACATGAAGCGCTGAGCATTGCGATTCAGACATCACGGACAACTGGCCTCAGTTCCCCGCTCGCATCTGGCAGTGTTCTCCGCCTGAACCAGCGGCCGTGGAGCGTTTTTGAAAGTGGGGAGGCTGAGCGATCACTGATCACTGGCCTTGGGGGTACCCGGTGAAGGAGTGGAGCAACCGAGTGGGGAGAGGGTGTGGAAGTAGGGTGTCCCCCCTCCCAGATTTTGAAATTTGATGTATTCAAATCATGTTTTAGTGCATTGTAGAATTATGATTTCAATGTTTTTTGTTTGAAGTATTTTTTAAGAGCTAACTTTTTAAGGGGTAACTTTTTCCACACAAAGGGTGGTGGGTGTATGGAGCAAGCTGCCAGAGGAGGTAGATGAGGCAGGGACCATCCCAACATTTTAGAAACAGTTAGACTGATTCATGGATAGGACAGGTTTGGAGGTATGGACCAAAAGCAGGTAGTGTTCTATTCAAAGGTGAGTGGGCCGTCCAAAAATACAACATAGTCCTCCGCCAGGCACATGTGACCCCTCCCACCCGCCACATGTCTGCGAAAAGACAGCTGCACAAAGGGCAACTTTCCCTTGCATTGCACACTTGTTCCCTTCACACTCCTTTCAGGACCCAAGCAGTCCTTCCAGTCCGACAGAGTTCACCTGCACCTGATGACCAGATACGGTGAGACTTTCGCTTCGCCGATCAATGGTGTCTCATTCAAATTCACAAAGAGTTGCTTCATATCCGCTTGGGAGTTGCCATATATAATTTCTCATGCATCCCCTTCCCAGAAACATAGGGCTTCCCACATTTTCACACCACAAACAGCTTTGCAATGGCTTGTTCCCTTTAATTTATCACCGGGAAGTTATCTCTCCCAATCACCGTCTATATCCTCGTTTCCCCCTGATCCCTGACCCCACCAGTCTGAAGAAGGGTCACCCGAAACGTTGATGCTGCTGCCACCCCGCTGCCTTTTTGTGTACCCTCGCCAGCAAATCTGCACCTGCTGGACATGTTGGCGGGTGTGGGCAAGTTGCACGAAGGGCCCTGCTTTCACACAGTATCAATCCTTCAATATGATCATGGGCTATCTTCATCTAAAATCAAAAGTACCACTCTTTTCTGTTGTTTTCCCCCATATCCCTTGATTTCGTTAGCCCCAAGAACTAAATGTAACTCTCTCTTAAAAACATCTAGTGAATTGGCCTGCACTGCCTTCTGTGGCAGAGAATTCCACCGATTCACAACTCACCACTCCATGCGTGAAGAAAGTTTTTCCTCATCTCAGTCCTAACTGGCCTACCCTTTATTCTTAAACTGTGACCCCTGGTTCTGAAATCCCCCAACATCGGGAACATTTTCCTGCAGTTACAGTATGTGAAAATCTAGCAGGCAAGCAGGATGCTTTCTCCAACCACCCCCATTTGAAGGCCGCTATCTTCTACCCTTTCTACCCAGTGCTTGGTACTTACTTCCAACAGCCACTGGTTGTCCTCCAGGATGCACCGAGCTGCAGCCTGATCCATGCCGGTCACCAGGGTGAATTCGGCGCAGAGACTCTCACGGCAGCGGCGCAACGCTTCCGACGCCTCTGACGGCCCGGGACTCTTGCACTGAGGTTCCTCCATGGCTGGAGCTGCAGCGAGCGACTCGCCAGCCCCGCTCCCCNCCGTTCCGCATCTGTCCCCCGTCGCTGCGTCCTTTCTGCTTCCAACACCCATGGCCCATGCAGTTGATATGAGTTTTGAAATTTTCGTTGATCACAGAATTTCTCACGACAGAACGTGAGAATTTTGTGATCAGCGGGCGAAATGCGCGATTCTCACGCTCAATGCATGGGAGTTCGCAGCCCTGCCTCTCTATCCCCCTCTCTCTCTCTCACCCCCTCTCTCTCCCCCCTCGCCCCTCTTCTTGTCCCCCTCTTCTCTCCTCTCTCTACCCCTCTCTCCCTTCCCCTCTCACCCCTCTCTTCTCTCTCTGCTCTCACCCTCCCTTCTCTCTCCCCCTCTATCTCTCCCCTCACCCTCTCTCCTCTCTCTCTCTCCTTTATCTTTGCCACCTCTCTCTTTTCCCCCTCTCCTTCCCCCTCTCCCTCTCTTTTACCACCCCTCTCCCCTTCTCTCTCCCATTTCCCCCTCCTACCGTCTCTTCCCTCTTTCTTCCCTCTTCTCTTCCTCTTTCCCCTCTCTCTTCTCTTTCCCCCTGGTCTCTTTCCCCCTGTCTCCCACTCTCCCCCTCCCCTCTCTCTCCCCCCTCTCAACCTCCACTCTCCTTTCCCACCTTCTCTCAATCCCCCCTCCTCATCCTCCCCCTCTCTCTCACTCCCCCTCCCTCTCTTCTCTCTCCCCCCGTCTGTCTCACCCCTCTCTCTCCCCTGTCTTCCTCCCCTCTCTCTCTCTGCCTCCCTTTGAAAGTCTCTGTCCCTTCGGCACAGAGACTCTCACGGCAGCGGCGCAACGCTGCCGACGGCCCGAGACTCTTGCACAGAGGCTGCTCTATGGCCGGAGCTGCAGCGAGCGACTTGCCAGCCCCGCAAACACTCGCCAGCCCGGCAAACATTCGCCAGCCCACAAACACTCGCCAGCCCCGGCTCCCGCATCTTACCCCGCCACTGGTTCTGCTACCACCCCTCCCTCAGCCCCGGCTCTCCAACACCCGCGGCCCATGCAGTTTATCTGAGTTTGACATTTTCGTTGATCACAGAATTTCTCACAACAGAACGTGAGAAATTTGTGATCAGCGTGAGAGCGTGAGGATTTGTTCAAATGCGTGATTCTCACGCTCAAAGCTTGAGAGTTGGCAGCCCTGAAACAGTGAATGATCATGTTTTAGTAGGCCATACAGGTAGAAGGTACATTAGAAACCATGAAGTGATCAAATGACAAGTCTAATTTACTGGTTCTTGAGATCCAAAGCCAAAGTTTAGAATATTTTACTTAATAGGGATATACAGAGCCTGAACAATAGTCACTTAATGGTAAAATTATTTAAATGATTAATGTGTCATGGCGCAGTTAAGCCAGAAAACAATTGCTGTACATTTAAGTACATATTTAATTAAATTACAGCCCGGAATACGAAGTAGGACTCAATTTATTTTCAATTAAAACAGGGGGGAGAACCTTTCTATTTGATCTCAATTGAATACTTTGATGCAGTATTTTTAAAATAAAAAACAAGCACATTAAAAATTGATATTTTATAAACAAGCATTCAACAATAAAATTACATGCTTTAGAGATTACAATTTTATTCAGTCTCGCTTATTCTTCAGCCAATCACTAAGACAAAAATGTGTTCACATTTACTATACCATTCTCGTATTTAGAATGTCCCCCAAAAATGGGGGCAAGTGTTCACTGGGCACCTCTAAGGATGTTGTAACAAGATGTTCATACCAGATGTGCTACGAGTTCATATGCCCCTGCAGTCTTTGATAGCCATTCCAGAGAGCATGCTTTGATGTTGATGACAGCTTAATAAGGATCAGATTGGATCATTCTAAGGTATATTCGGCATCCAACTCCATCAACAAAAGTTGTCAGCCATGGGCTGAACATCAAAAATGTGTCTAGAATTTAACTTTTGTGATCCATATCTGGTATCTACTTGAAATTTGACAGATTTAGATAAACTTTCATTGAGAAGGAAATCATAACTTGTCAGTGCAAAAAGTTGCACACTAATTAATTAACCTGATTAGAAAAAGTAACAGTGCCCTCTTGTGGGAGGAGAGGAGAGAGGGGGAAGAGTGTGGAGGGAGGGGGAGAGGGGTAGGGAGAGAGGTAGGGGGGAGAGAGAGGAGAGAGTGTGAGGGAGGAGTGGTTAGGAGGAGGGTTGAAGAGTGGGGTTGGGAGGGTGAGAGCAGACAGAGGGGGAAGAGTAGGGAGGGGGGAGAGAGAGTTGGGGGAGGGAGGATGGTGGGGGATGGGGGAGAGAGAAGTGGAAGAGGGAGGAGGATGTTGTAGGGGGGAGTGGTGGAAGTTGTGAGAGAGGGAGGGTGGAGGGGGGGGGAGTGGTGAGAAACAGGGGTAGGGGGAAAGGGGTTGGGAGATAAGGAGGGGAGAGAGAGAGGATGGGGAGGGAGAGAGAGAGGTGGGGAAGAGAGAGGGGGAGAGAGAGAAGGGGAGAGAGAGGAGGGGAGAGAGAGGAGGGGGAGAGAGATAGAAAGGGAAGGGAGAGGGGAAGAGTGTGGAGAGGGGTAGCAGGGAGTGGTGCAAGAGAGACGGGAAGGGGGTGGGGGGAGATGGGGTGAAGAGGGGTGGGGGGGAGGGGGAGAGACGGGGTGGGAGGGGAGGAGTGTGAGATACGCTTTGTGCTCACAATCACCGCTCAAAGACTAAATCTTGGAAGCAAGAGTTCTTTATTCCTCACGACTGCAGCTGGGATAAAAAAAAACCCGGGTGCCTCTCCCAGTCGAGACACACCAAAGCTAAGAAGTCATCCCCCTTTATACACAGAAGAATTTTACATTCAACCTCCCCTCCGGACCCTTCTCCAATCAGCGTCTGAGGTGCACAATCTGTAGGTACATCCCACCGTACATCCCCTCGCACCTCCCATATCATACATCGCATGTTCAAACATGTTCATGGTAATGAGCAGTTTCTTGACCAAGGGTGTGTTTGTAATATTCATTTATTTATTAAGCATGCTCAGTTGCTCATGACCTACCCTAGTTTTACTCACCTCCTAGTGAACCCTCTCAGTTCTCCTATATCAGTACTAAAGCTAAGCTATAGTGACAAGGGTCCCATCTATACTCCATTCCACTGATATGGATCTCTCTACATCACTCCCTTCTACTGCTATACACAATGCTATGACTTCTTACTCAAGGACTCAAGGATGGGTCTGGCAACCCTTCAGGACACAGCTGTGGTCAGGAAACCCTCTCTCCAGCCCCTCTCAGTTCGAATTCTCTTCAAAACTCCTTACTTTAATGGGGTTTAATCCATTTATCCCTCACAATCCTCCCTTTTTCTTTTGTTAACGATACACTGATTAAACCCCCATTTCAAGTTCCCTCAACTCGAATTGAGATCGACACATTGTCCTAACCTTGGCTTTTCCTGTAGATCATGAACCTCTCCCCCGATTATCATTATTGCTTCAATGTATTTCCCCTTTCTCTTTAGGCATGATACAGCAAGCCTGACTTATACTTTGGTAATTAAGTTTCCCTTAAAAACAAGGGATGCAACAGGGGATAAAGATCAGTCCAGGCCTCTTGCACATAGAAGCCGGACTAGTCCCACCATTTCCACATGTTCCTCCGAGGATGGGAAACCCCTCCATTGGGGTTCCCATAATTCGACTTACACTTTTGTTTTGGAACATTGTGCCAAATTCAAGTATCCCTTCTGATATGTCCTATCACTGCCTGTCCATTATTCAATCAATGTTCAAACAGCAATTTAGAGAGGTTGAATTTCCCGCATAACCCCTCCTCTCTTCTGCCAGGACGATCTAGGGCTATCCTGTTCTGTTATATCGCTGCTCTCATCTGTGATTACTTCCCCCTCCTATCACCCCAAATCCTCTTTCTCTATTCCCACACACGTGATCATGCGATTCGACGCAGGGCTGCAGAGGAGGGCGGGGCTGGGGGGGGCTGTGCAAAGCATATGTAAATGAGATCCATTTCCGATTGGACATGTGAGGATGGATTGTGACATTCACACGACGTAAACATTCGCCACACATTCTACGGGTTGTGAGAGCTTTTAAACATTTTTAGCATTTTAACTTTTTGAAATTTTGGGGGGGGGGGAAGGATTGTATTAAATAATGTGTACAAAAAAAAATGGCCCTAAATGTATTGAGAGTGATTAGGAATGTAAAAGTTGTATGTCTAGAAAAATGGAAAAAAATTGGGCGTTGGAGCGTGTGTTTTAGCGAACCATGAATTAAGGGCAATAATCTTATCTGAAAAACAAAGGAATGCCGACCACACACAGAGTTTTAAAAAGTTATGACTTGACCAAGTGCAGACCCGTTGGGTCTGTCCCCCATCGCGTGTTTGGGGGGGGAGGGGGGGCCTTCGGTGTAAACACACACTAACACCCCACATAACTACCCCTTGAGAGGGTGGGGAGAGGGGGGGAGGGAGGGGGAGGCGGGGAGGGAGAGAGATGGGAGGAGAGAGAGGGGGAGAGGTGGGTTAAGTGGGGGGGAAGGGGTAAGGGGGAGTGGGGAGTGTGAAGGCCGGCAGGGAGGGTGGGGGGGGGTAAGGGGAGGAGAGGTGGGGGAGAGGTGGGGGATGGTGGGGAGAAGGGGGGAGGGAGAGCGGTGTGAGGTAGGGGGAAGGGAGGTGTGGAGGGGAAAGGGTAGTGGAGTGTTGGAGGGGAGGAGGGTGTGGAGGGGAGGGTGGAAGCGGGTTTAGGGGAGGGCAGGGGAGAGGAAGGGGGAGAGAGATGGGGGGGAAGAAGAGAGAGGGCGGAGGGGAGAGAGAGAGGGGGGACGGAAGGTGGGAGAGAGGGGGAGGGAGTGAGAGAGGGGGGAGGGAAAGAGTGGGAGGGAGGGAGAGAGAGGGGGAGGGAGAGACTAACTATAACCCCGCACACACGCTAACTACCCCTTTGATATTATATTAATATTAGTATTGCTCCTTTTACCCATAACCGCCCTATCCACTGACGCATAGCCCCCAAACTCACACGGGGGGGCTGTCTGGGGAGGGGGGGGGGTTAGAGAGTGAGGGGCAGAGGGAGAGTGGGGAGAGACCGAGAGAGAGGGCAGAGTCAGAAGGGCAAGAGACAGAACGGGGTGGACGGGAGGAGGAGAGGATGGGTGGGTGGGGTGGGAGGGTGGGGGAGGAGGGGAGAGGGGAGAGAGTGGCGAGGGTATAAGGGGGGTGATGGGGAGAGAGTGGGGAGGGGGGAGATGGGGAGAGAGTGGGGAGGGGAGGGGAGGGGGAAGGGAGAGAGAGGAACATTGTTACTTTAGTACAGTTGGGTATTCAAAGTATTATTATCCTGAGTCTTCTCAAATTGAACTCTTTCAAACGTATGCAATGACAGTCATACTGCAGTTCACTCTCTTGCAATAAAACCAGATGCAAACTTGCTGAAAGTTACTGTAATCATCAATCATTCTTCATGGTTTATTATGGTGTACGATAATCATGTGAGATTATGGGTATTATTATCTTGAAGTTTATAACCTTGCAACTACACCTTCCTCTCGCCATGAATCCCAGTAGTGCTGGCCTGGAAACAGGCAATTGGTCAAATTGGCGATACGACTCAAATGTCAAACGTGCTTTGAGTTTGGACATTTATAACTCGGAAATTGGAGGTTTTTCCATATTTTAAAACGTATGTGCAGTTTTATTCTTGATGAGTTTCAGATATGATTTCTATAATATTTTTACACAGTATGTTATAAATACAGGTAGATATGGGTTGTGGGTCACATAATTAACAAAAAAAAAGCACCTCGCCACATTATATTTGGGTTTTGTAGTTACTGCAATGGAAATGTTCCTCTTTTGCAATTTCTACAAGCCATTTTCCACTCATCAACCCTCTCAGATTTTGGAAGACACTTGAGATTCTTAAACATGGAGTCGAGTGTAACTATCTTCAGGATCACACTGCCTCCTCCTTTGCTTTGTGTGCCTTTTGTCTAATTTGCAGTGAGGGGTCATCTTAAATCAAATTTGCATTGAGAGGTCATGTTAAATTAAATAGAGTAACTTTACGAGTCAGGCAGCATCTCTGGAGAACATGAATTTTTGTTGTTTCAAGTCAGGACCCTTCTTGAGACTGAAAGGGACAGGAAGAAATCTGGAAGAGAGGAAGGGCCTGGCAAGTGATAGGTAGTACTGTCAGCAAAGCATGTTATGTGTTCAAAAGACATTTTATTTTAAACTCACTTAAGTACTAACTGGAAGGTAGACAAAAAAGCTGGAGAAAATCAGCAGTTGAGCAGTATTTCTATGAGGAAGGAAAAGGCGACGTTTCGGGTCGAGACCTTCTTCAGGGCTGATGTCGGGGGAGGACAGCGGAAAAAAAAAGGAAGAGGCAGAGACAGGAGGCTGTGGGAGAGCTGGGAAAGGGAGGGGAAGAAAGGAGAAAGCAAGGACTACCTGAAACTGGAGAGGTCAATGTTCATACCACTGGGGGTGGTAAACTACCCAAGCAAAAATATGGGATGGTTTGGTTCCTCCAATTGCGGTGAATTCACTCTGGCCATGAGAGGAGGCTCAGGACAGAAAGGTCTGCTTCGGAATGGGGTGGGGGAGATGAAGTGCTTAGCACGGGAGGTTCTGGTCGGTTATTACCAACTGAGCGGAGGGTGTTGGCGAATCGGATCGTCAAGGCCTTGCACTGGTCTCACTTGATGTAGTGCAGTTGGACACCTGGAACTGCAGATGCAATTGATGAGGTTGGTGGAGGTGCAGATGAATCTCAGCCTCGCCTTGCAAAAAAGACCTGCTTGGGTCTTGAATGGACGTCGTGGGGGGGAGAAGGTAAAGGTCAAGTGTTGCATTTTCTGCGGTTGCAAGGGAAAGTTATGGGGAGGGGGGTGGTTTGGGAGGAAGGGACGAATTGACCAGGGAGTTACGGAGGGAACGGTCTCTGCGGAAAGCAGAAAGGGGAGATGGGAAGATGTGGGATCCCGTTGGAGGTGGCGAAAATGTCGGAGGATTTATGGCTGTTGTATGTGGACGGTGGTAGGGATGTGAAGGTGGAGGACAAGGGGGACTCTTGGTCCTTGTTACGAGTGGGGGGATGGGGAGTGGGGAGTGAGAGCGGAGCTGCAGGATATAGAGGAGACCCTGGTAAGAGCCGCATCTATAGTAGAAGAGAGGATCCCCTGTTCCCTAAAGAATGAGGACATTTCCGATGACCTGGTTTGGGACACCTCATCCTGGGTGTCCCAAACATCCTAGCACCACAGCACTATATACTGTATTTTTCAAATACTTGAAGGGTACCGCAAGGCTCGGTGCTGGGATCGCAGCTATTTACAATATACATCAATTATTTAGATGAAGGAATTCAAAGTAACATTATCAAAATTTTGCCGATGATGCAA